>CM076574.1:735047623-735647623 GCA_034641835.2 Pinus albicaulis
ACTGAATATATATATATATATATATATATATATTGGGGATGATGTCTCACTATTAATTACGGCATCTTATTTTCAAAATAAAAATGTCTAAATGCATGGTCCTAATAAAAATTTCCAAATGCATGATAAGATTATCTATATGCATGATAACTGTACTAAAATATATATTTAAATTAGAAAAATAACCTGTTAGCATGAAACAATTTTCAAAATAAAAATGTCTGCATGCATGATAATTGAATTTGCCAAAAATATCTCATGAGATGAGAAAAATAGTAAGCCTTAAATAAAGTAATAAAGATAAAAAGAATTAGACACAACTACCACCCTAGAGCTCTGCCCTTTTGGAAGGAAAATAGGTAATTAGATATTGCGCTTTTCTCTAGAACAGCTAAAGCCTGGCACATGTGTAGCGAGTTGAAGCTGTGTAACACCATAGTTCAATGTGCTGTGTAAGCTCATGCCCTAAAATATTGCTGCTGGACCATGAATGTGGAAAAAAAAAAAAAAAAACCCCTGAAACGGTTTATCATTACCCTAACGACAGAGATGCCTATGATTAAAAAATTTCAGTCGACGGCACTTATCATCCCCCCCTCAAAGACAACTGCTTTGTGGTGCTCATAATATATTAAAGTGCTTTAATTTTCATTAATATCGAAAGAACAAACAAGCGAAAAAGTAAATACGGCGCGTCGCATGCATTATGATGGAAAAGCAGAAGGAATTGTTAAGTTGAAAATTCGACCTCGACCCTAATCCAAAGGGTGATTGAGCTGCGAGTAAATAAAAAAAATTTGGCAAAAGGTAAAGAAAACCGGAAAGCAGAAATCTGAAGAGGCAGTCCAGTCCAGTCCCCATGAAAAAGAATGTAAAGAAAAGCGTGAGGCATGTGGCGGGAGAACCGGCTGGCCCGGGTGGGCGTCGACCCCGAGGCTGTCCGTCTGTCCCTTATCGGGCCCGGACGGTGCCACTACCGACCCGCATTCTGGCCGGCAGATTCCCCGGGCGGCACACATTATGGCGGCCGGCCAATCGTTAAGGCGCGCCGAAGACGAAAATTCCCCCACCCCCTGCGTTCCTGGCTGTAAGGAATGGTGACGTGCCAAACTGCAAATGAATAGGCTTTCATGTCGCCACTGCCGGCAGGGGAATCGTTTAACAGAACTAAGTACACGTCACGTGCCGACATGTCGTCCAGGTCGGATTCCCCCGGAGTATTGCCTTTCCGGTAAGAGGAACGTGCACGGAATTTTTTATTTTCAACTTTATTTTATTTACTTTTGGCTTTACCGACACCCCAGTTGGTACTTACTGGCGTCCTCCCATCTCCTCGGGAGGCTGGGAAATCGACAGCAACTATAATGGTCACCAAGTGGAATCTAGGAGTAATTGCAACGAATTGACTCACAGGATTTTTCTATCGGATTGTGTTTGTTTTGTTTACAATTTTTTTTTCAAACCTGTCAAGCCGGTTCCTGTGCTTTAGGCGCCATAACGCCTTTCCGTTTATAGTTATTCTTCCGTCACTTTCGCCAGCTTTTATAGAGCGGGATACCATTGTTCGCGCGCTGCGGTAATGCACTCAGTAAACCCGCGTCTATTTAGGTAAAATTGCAGTACTTACGCGCAAAGTGAAGGAGCCTGAGGCCTATTAGTTTTCACTTTACCGTAGATGTGTCTGGGTAAATTGCCGTTGCTGCCGGTTTTTACCTGCGCGCCCCGTGGAAAGTCCAGAGTACAGTGGCCATACTTTTTGGCACCTACAAATTGAGCCCCCCCCCCCTCTGCCATGCTCTCATGTTGTGCCACCATCACAACAACTTATCCTTCCTCTCTTCCTCCGTCTCCGAAAGGAACGAACCAACTGCACTGAGAGAGCCAGTGGCCATAGACTCGCTGAAACCGAAGCCTGCCCTATTCGATCCTGTGTCCTCCGTTCGATAACGGATAAGCTTATTTTATTTGGGCCACCTGGAAGGGAGGAGGATTGGATTGGATTGCCTTGTTTTCTGGAATTGGATTTTCTGTTGCGTTGTCGATTCCCCAGTAGCCTCTGATTTCTGAATTGAAGCTTCGTGCTTTGCCATTTCCATTCTAACGGCTTTTCGTAGTTGTGCGATTTTGCCATTTTTGAGCTAAATTTCTGGCTCCCAGAGCTTTCTTGAATCCAGTATTTTAGGATTCTGAGAGCCTAATTTGGAAGCGCGGAGGCTGCTAAATCCCGCTTGCTGTATTTGGCATGAGTTTTTCTGCGTGGTGTGAGTTGCTGCTTTCTTGCGGTTTCTGAAGAGGCAAGAAAATTCTGCTGTGTTATTGCTTGTCAGCGCGGGAAAAGATGAGAAGTGTGTACAAGAGCTTGCAGACTTACTTAGGCGTCCCCGAGGATCGAAGGAGCGACTCCGAGCCGAAAGGCATCGGCGTTATTCTCGATTCGTCTGCGGGGATGCAGGTGCTGAGCTACACGGAAGGGACGCAAAGGAGGAGCGCCGCGCAGTCTCTGCGGCGTACTCTTTCCGCTGACATGTCGTCTAAAGGATGGGAAGCTCGTCGGAATCTGCTGAGGAAAAACTACTCTTCTTACGAGCTCCTCTGCGATTCTGATGAATTTTCCGACTCCGACACCGAAAATTGCCACGCAAAAGGCGACGTTGACGAAGATCAAGAAGAGAGTCACGACAGTGAAAATGCTTCTTGCGAGAGCGGAGAAGAACAAGATTTCTGGAGCCTGATTCGGCCCCGCACGGAGCAGCATTCCGATGCGTTTCCTTCTCTTATTGCATTTAATGGAGAAGCGAAGAAAGATTCAAGCATTTTCGGCTTACAGCGGGAGCCTTACAAACCCTACGTTCCGCCAAATTCAAAGAAACGAAGCAAGCTGAGTGAAAGAAGCCTGCAATTGTGCACCGAAGGCCTCGGCTCAGAGAGCGGCTCCGATTGCTCTTACGATTTGCTCTCTGATTCTCATTCCTCTGAGTCTGAGTCCGACGACGACAATATCTCTGTCTTTCAAGAAAATGAGCAAAATGGAGCAGATATGGACAATTTAAAGTTTTCCGAGAGCGTTTGCCGCTCAGAGATTTGCGAGTCCGAGGTTCTTTCTGGCGCAAAGAACATCCGGACGCCGAGATCTTTCCCTCCGCCGCTTCCTTCACTTTCCAGCTGCAGCGGCCCGCGCGTCTCCATGAAATCCTGCAGGCAAGACGGAAGATTCATGCTGAAAGCCGTCGAAGTCACTTCTCACAAATACTTGCAGGCGAATCGCCAAGGTGGACGCTTGCAGCTGCATTTCATGCTTCACGAATCCAGCAAACCTGCCTCGCAGCAACATCACGCCGATTCCACACCGGAGAACTGCAAAGGTGCCGCCGCTTCCCCCAAGCAGCCCAAGGCCATTACAGTGTCCAATCTCTCGAGCTTAAGACAGCATATTCTGAAATCGTCATCCAAGAATCCGTCAAAGAAGCAAGCCGATCCCGTCAATTTGAAGCCAGGAAGTCCAATCAAGGACGACGATCTGAGTCTTTTCAAGAGACTCCGACAGCCGCCGGAGATCACCTGTTCGAATTGCTCGGAGGAAGCCGGGGACAGAGGCTACGAGTTTCAACTCTACCGGAAACTATGCCGCGACATCGAGCTCAAGTCCAGGGAGGATGACAACTATAACAATAACTATGTCGGCCTGTCCAAGTCCAATGAATTCTCCGGTCCGCCTGCTTCAATGGAAGTAAATTTCTACACCGGCTGGAGGGATCCTTCATCGCAGAACAAGAACACGAAATGGATCACCTCTCAAAGTTTGGTAACGTCTGCGTCTCTGCTGAACTATCCCTTGAATAGAATCCGTTACGCGGTTTCCGTTAACGAATCTGCTCATTCTCTGCCAAAATTTCCATTAGAGGAAGGCTTCGGGAGATGCAAAGAAAGAAAATGGCAGTCAAATTATGAAACGTACTGTCTTGCTATTTCCTGAATTTCATCTGTCAAATCTACCGGCACTCTACTAGCTCGATTTTCAGTCTCGATTCGGTTCGGCCTGATCAGCAGACTCTAGGCAATCCTTTCTTCCTGTAATCTGTTTTAATGGAGCTAACAGTAACAGCATTCCCCCTCAAAATGACTGTGCATAATTCTGATCATCCACTGTAAAACGCTTCGCCTTCCTAAATCTACTTGATCTTTAGTACTTACCACATGTTTTTCACTCTGCCATTTTTTTATACATTTTGCATGAATATTCTCTGAAGGCTCACGTGTGTTGTAACGGTTCGAATCCCTCCACTCACGTGTTTACAGCGCCTGAGTGGAACTCAAAGAGTGACGCAATGGGACGCCATTAGAAAATTTTAAATTAAGATCCACAGTGGAGTTCGAATGATTTGGAGACCTGAACATTACTATAAAATTCGGAATTATTTTCTTTCAAAGCATGATCTAAAGCCATAGATATTTGCAATAAAATAATTTAAAGTCCGAGTCATGACAGCTTTTAAACAAACTAGAGGAATGGAATATTACTGTGGGCATGAACAGTTAGAGCATCTGTCAAAAAGTCTCATGGAAATTGTACCCTCGCACAGAAATCATCAAGTAACTTTTCCTTCCTGAAATCTTTATGCCCTGCATGTGCATTTAATAGCGGCACAAGTACTTGTTTAATAAATTAAGATTCTTCCTTCCCCGTTTGTAACTTGGAAATGTGTGCACCTTGGTATTGAGCGAATAGATTCACGATACTAGAAAGTATCTTGTCCGCCACAAAAACGCGTGCGTGCATTCTTTTCATAAAGAAGCTTCATTTTTTAACTTATTATTTATCATATCCCTAACCTTGGCTCCACCTTCCAGAATTTTCTAACATTCCTATGTTTATGCGGCTTCACCAATTTTATAATCAATAATCTTATGCCTAGTGTTTAATTAAACGATTTCTAAATACTGATGATATTGATGTAATGTCTTATTTAAAGGTTTTAAGTTTTGGATGATATTGATGTGATGTATTATTTAAAGGTTTTAAGTTTTGGATGATATTGATGTAATTAAGTTTTCGTTTTTACGTGGGCATTACCTTTTATAATTTTATGAAAAAATTAATTAACTTATAATTCATCAAATTAATTAACGTATAATTCATCATATCCCTACCGTGAGCTCTACCTTTTAGAATTTTCTAACATTCCTACGTTTTTGCGGTTTCACCAATTTTATAACCAACCAACAGACTTATGCCTAATGTTTAGTTAAACGTTGTCTAATATACTTATGATATTGATGTAACGTCTTATTTAAAAGGTTTTAAGTTTTTATAGTTTTATGAAAAATTAATTAAAAATTGTACATTAAAAGGGTTGAGTTTATGTTGAAGGATAATAGTTTGAGTTGTAGTTAGCAGTTTTGATTCTTATTTTATTTAACATGCTAGTTTGTGTGGCAAAAAAATTGAATAAGTTGAAAATCTTGATGAATTTTCTATAAATTTAAACGGGTAGAAAAATTTGAATATCTTAATATTGAATTAATATTAAAGTGAATAATAACAACCAATTATGCATTCCCCATATCCCATGAAATAGGAAATGGAAGCTAATTTTATGTACCTTGGAGAGAATTCCTTTTGGAAATACAACCATAGAGGTCCAAAACACCAAAATTATTTCCAAAAATGACTTAAAAAATACCAATATTCCTCCACAGCAAAGCAATGTGAAAGCCCATACCGACACTCTTACTTCCACCTTCTTGACCACCCATAACCAATTGATCATTTTGTATTTATTTGGCTTCAAGAAGAAACCCAAGTATTTAAGTCCTTCATCCAAAGTCTTTTACGGAAAAGGGAAAAGGGAAAAGGGCCTTCACTTGAGTCTTAATCACGTAAGAAAGATCATTTTAGATGAAACACAATTTTGCAATAATTATCTCTATGCATATGACTGCATAATACATCAATGGAATATTTAAAAGAGGTGAGGTCTCACCAATCCCACTGAACACAACAAAGAATGTTAGCATCAAATAATAGGTGTGATACCTTTACTTCACGTGAAATTTTAATCCCATTAATCACACCATGGGAATGAGAGTCTACAATGAGTCTGTTAAGAGCTTCTAAAACTATAAGAAACAAAAGGGGGGGAAGGGGTCATCCCTTATGAAGGCCATGGGAGCTTGAAAAAAACTTGGAAGGAGCTCCATTCATTAGAACCACAAAAGAAGTAGATCAGATGCATCCCATGATCCAATCTATAACGCCCCACCCCACATTTACCCACTTTTACAAGCTCATGAGGGTAGACATGAGTTGAGAGTTTTTATGCAAGACCCGACCTCTAAGATTTAGCTATGGAAATGGGGCCTAAATTACCAACTTGTACCAAACTTATTGCAACACACATAGATACCAGATCACCTAGAAATTATACACTTTCAACTTGTGACCTTTCCTATGAGTTGGAACCACTTTTACCTGACTTTATAGCCCAGCTGCATGCATGCAGTCTTGTGGGTGCATCTAGAGGCCTTCAGTTGAATACAAAAAATTTCCTCCATGTGGCTACAATCGAGATTTTCTAGTTTTGTGCATGCGACTATGGATTCAATGCCATAATTTCAGGGCTAGCATATAGGCCATTGCCCAGAACTGCCCACAAATTTCCAGGACTATGTCAATGATAATTACATGTCTACATAATTTATCCTTAGGCTCAGATATTGTCCAAGCTTGTACAACACATGATAAAAATTTAAACAAACACTTTGTAAACATAAAACCTATAGGTCATGAATGCATATATATTCACTATTTCATTACTTTCATCAAAGAACCATCAAGAAGGTTGATTTCCCTCTCAAGATAGCTGCAACAAACACCTGTTAGCTCATGAATTCATATACCCATTCAATAATTTATCAAGCCATGAACAAGATCCATAAAAAGAGCACATCATATAATAGGAATGTACCATGCCTATACCCAACATTTAACTAAAATGAATCCATGACAAACTAGTCATAAAATCAACACAACAACCAATACTTGTGCTCATTGGTCTCAATAAGAAATAACACATACTAACATATTCATAAAAACAATCAAGTCAAGGACTTCCATGTACCGCCCGACCATAGATTAGGTTGAACCAAATATTTAATTCATCCAATCACTCCAGTGCCATATTCCAAGCATGAATGTGGGATCACATGGGATAAACCAAAACAAAACCAACCAGGGAATCGAGAGTTTAAACCACCTCCACTCTCAATCCATAGTGATTTCACCTAAACAAGTCTAGAAATCACCAAAACAAAAGCTCGCTTGGATGCCTTAGAATCTCTTAACCATACCCAGAGGAATTTTCCTATCTCCACCCACCTGTCAAGAGCTTCTTAGAGAAAACCATCTCCACCTTCAACCCTTGGGATTTTCCTGAGACCACCTCAACCGCATCCAAACCCACTGGCAATCCAAAGATTTAAAAAAAAAAACCCACTTTACCGTGGCTATCCAGGAAATGGAAAAGTAAAGGTTGGAAATCACTATCAAACCAAGAAAATCTCATGCCAATGACAACAAAATGACCAATAAACCAATGCATAAACCATGCATTCACATCCTAGTAAGATAACCAAACATGGAACCTGTTACCTCCAAAATCCTATTATTGATTTCTCTTTCTCTGCTTGACTTATACCCTTTCTTATTGCTTTCCAATCTCCCTCTTGCACTCCCTTGATTGCTTGCTTGTATCTTCCTTGTATTCAAGTGCTTGTTCTCCTCTTCTTTAAGTGAATGATATATTGTCCAACAGTGTGTGTGAATGTTCTATCTCGTTTTTCTTCATTTTCCCTTGCTTGCATATTCTTGTCCCTTCATCTTCCTTTTCTCCTATTTTACTTTATTTATTGAATTAATTTCCATTTATTTCATTTTTCCTTTTGTCAATGGCAATGGCAATGCCAATTTCCATAGCCAATAATAAATCACAAATGGTTCACAATATAATGTTTTTCCCCTCTGTTCATCTTCGAATACGTCTACCATAACCTTGGTTTTATTTTTTCCTTTATAATGCTCATTTATTACGTGAACTTTAACCCAGGGTTGTTACAAACCCTTCCCTCTTGGGGGAAAATTGTACTCATTATTATATGACACTTATGACCATCCAAAACTATTGAACCTGACAAACATACTACTTGTTATCACTCAAAAAAAATGAAACATCATTTGGCAAAGTCTTAGGGGTTCATGTGTCAAGGTAGGGTCATAGAATTCATTTTGCATTACTTCGTTAAGGAAAATTTTAAAATTTTCTTCTTATCTTATCCTAAAGTCCAAAACTCACACCCATTCAAATATTGTCAGGTCACATCAGTCATTATTTTCTGACATTTTTCATTTCCCAAGCTTATAACTCTGAAAAATTCATTTTAGCCAAGAATACCTACTTTCGTAGTGAAATACATAGAGAAAACACACTTTTTGCTATGAAACTGCTAATACTTTGATAGAGAAACTGCCCAGAAATACACTAGGTACGCTACGAAAGGAAGGATTCCTGTCTGTCTTGTCAAAACAGCTGCTAGGTGTCAGTAAATGATTGAAAGGGATAGGGTAGATTCCATTTGAGTCAGTTAGGGTTAAGGTCAAGGTACAATGATCATGGTTGAAGTCATTATTACCATTTTAAGAATGTATGATTCATCATTATGCCATGAGTTGTCAGCGAAATTCAAAATCTTTCCCAATTGAGTCATTTGTCATTCTCTGCTCCCTCTTTGCGTGTTATTGAGCTTTGGAGAACTATTTCACTGAGCCCAAGCTGTGGCTGTTATTTTCAAAGGTTTTCAGGTATTACTGATCAAGTGAGGCAGAGAAGACATTAAAAAACCATGGCTGCAAAGAGGAAGACCAACAACGGTGGCCATTGTCTTAGATATGAGCCATCAAACATGAACCTGATAAAGGAAGACCCAACAACTTCAAAAATTTTCATAAGAACAGGATGTTTGTAGTTTTTTCATAGATTGCAAGGATTCCATGTATAGGTTTCTAAATAATTTTCCCTAAATTTCAATGGAACAGCTACAAAAGTGGGAATGTTGAACCTCACTATAACACTAGAGACCATTGCAGCAGCAACAGGGATTCCAAGAGGAAAATAAAAATGGTTCAAAGGTTTCAAATTAAACATGCAGGAATGTAAATAATTTATCAAGCCAGAACATAGTGAGGTTGAACTTACAAATGCCATTCCAAGGAGCTGCATGAAAGATAATTTCTCAAAGCTACTGCTTATCATTCATAAATATTTCACTTGTGAAGGGAGATATCATAAATTTTATTCTTACCACTTCAAGCTTCTTCTACATTTTGTTGGTAAGATATATCTTGATCTACCTTTTTATTTATACAAAAGCTTAGCGAAAATGGAAAATAAAGTTCAAGCTAAATCTGAAGGAAGTGAAACCTCACTTTTTCATCATGGTTTAATAAAATTGCTAGTTTTAGATGAGTTAAAAAGACTAGGTATAGATTGGTCTTATTTTCTTTTTGTTAGTGGTTTTGAAGTGGATACCATTACCCCTAAAAGAACTCCTAAACCTACAGGTGTATCATCACCTTCAGTGGAAGAACAAAGTGAACCTTTAGTGGCAGAGCAAAGTGAACCAGTAATCATGGAAACAGAGCAACTGCAGAAACTTGATACACCTACTATTTCACTTGTAAAACAAAAGCCAATTGTGAGCAAACCTACAAAACAAGAGCCAACTATGAGTAAACATGGCAGCAAAAGGATTACAAGGAGCCAAACAGTGGCTAAAGGTAATTTAGAAGATATTCTACATGCTATTGATATTGAAGAGACTCCTGTAGTCCAAGCTGAGGATATAGATGAGGGAGGAAAGAAGCTCAAGAAAGCTAAATCAGCAAAGAAGTCAGAGTTTGAAGATGAGGATGCAGGTTTTATGTTTCAGGCTAGGAAACCCATGACAATACATTCTATAAAACTCTTGTAAATTAGTAAATAAGTTAAGAGGGTCACTGACATTGTCTAGCCACCACCAAGTATCATTGACCTATCAATGAAATAGCAGTCATGAAGAAAGAGGCAAGGAAACATAATGTCCAAAAAGGGAAGTTTGAAAGATGAAAGAGATTTGGGAAAAGGAAGTTGATATTGTATCAAAGACTTTAGATGATACACAACAATTAATCAAATGGACTATGCCATTGAGGTCAGAGGTGAAGCATATTAGAAGAATGAACCTGCACTTGAAATATAGCAACAGAAAGCTGAAGGACCAAGTTAAATACCTCCAAGAGAAGTTAGAATTGATCCATGAGGAGTTGGAGAAGAAGGGTTTAAAGATGACTATAGTTGATGAACCCATAGCTCAACTCATCATTAATGAAGAAGAAACACCTCAAGGCTCTTAAGTTGAGTTTGTTTATGTTTTGAGAGGTCAATGGCATGTTGAAAACAAAATTTGTACAGCTGGAAGGTACCTTTTTGAAACAAGGTCAAAATCTGGAAATTACACAGTTTTCCACAGTTTCGTAGCGTTTCCTAGGCTTGAAGCCAGGAAAACGCTACGAAAATTTTTGTAGTTTTATTTTTTCTTCTAAAACAATTTTTTGCAGCTTTCAAGGAGAGGAAATTGTAGTGATTATGTGTCAGGTCATGATGGACACCATGCAAGAGAAAAGAAGCAGAAATTTTGATTGTAAAGGTCATTTTTTGTACGCTACGAAAGCACACTACAAAACTGCCATGCTTTTGTAGCGAGCTGTTTTGAAGGTTTCTAAGCAGGTTTAAGAGAATTTTTGGATAGGTGGACACATTCAACAGGTCAAGGGACCTTGCCAGCAATCATCCATGACTTGAAGACCATGAAATGGAGACAACTCATAGGGTTTTATTCCATATGTTGAGGAGAATATTTAAGATGTCAAGTAGTGATGAGTTCTATCATAGCCTATTCGAACATTTGAAGCATTAGTTTTCAGATATGTAACTATTTTAAGAGATAAGGTAGTTTGATGTAATAAATAGGAGTTTGAGTCCTATTAGGAAAATGATTGTTTTAGACTGTAGCTGTCATTTTCTCATTAAAGCACATGTTTTCCTTTTATGAAAGGTGTCATAGGAAGAGTTCGATGAATCTAGCCAAGAGGCAGATCATCTCTGATGTAAGAAGGTCTATTAAAGAGCATATTATCGAATTTGTAAGGGGTTGGATACTTTTTGCACCAAACTGCTGCTTTATGTATTTTGACTCATATCAGTAATATAGAGTGGTTTTCTTATTGACAGACCTGAGATTATCATGGGGTTTTTAATGTTTTATTGATCTACATCTTATGTTTTACTACTTGCAGTAGATTTCATTGCTATTACTCATAATTCATAACTCTATGCTCTGGCTTCCTTTTGTAATGAGATGATTGGGTTTTCCTATGTTTTATGAGTGAATTTCCTTTGTTAAAGACCCCTATTTGGCTCAGCTTCCATGTCAAGAAACCTTGCCATTGAAACTACTGATTGTTGACTGCATAAGCCCAATGGTAGCAAACCTGCATTCTTTCAACCTGCAATCATAAAAAACAATATACAAATTATGTATAGTTAGCCATCTAGCACTATCATTAACCAATATTATAAAATCCCTTTGAGAGAGCCCTCTCATACTGAAGAGGCTAAGCTTTAGTCAAAAGCTGGTTTGAAACAATTACACTAAGTTGTCTGATCAATAGCCAATCAAGTACAATTTTGGTGATAACATTTTGGTGCATCTGCAAGGAGTCTGAAGACATATTCCCGAATTTTTTGTGCAAATAAGTGAATCTGAACTCTTGGAGGTAGCAGGAGCTCAGAATTTGTTTGAGGCTGCAACTACCTTGGAAACTCCATTGTTGAAGAATTCAAAATTTCATAGATTCATGGTGATTCCACTGGAATTATGAAGAACTCAGATGCTGCCATTCTTGTTTCAAGGTATGCATGCATAGATTTTTCAAGAATTTATTTTTTTCCCAAATCCTTTTCCCAAGGATGCATATTTTTTAAGGAATGGTCCAAAATTTAATGGAGAAGATTTGAGTTTGACTTTGAAGCATATATAATATTTCCATGACTTTACTGAGATTCTTAGAGTCAAACATGAAGATATTTTCATCATATTGTTCTATTTTCATTTCAAGGGAATTGTAAACAATGGATTGAAAGTTTTCCTATCAGATCTATTAATTCATTTGCCGATTTTGGCTTATTTTTGTGGAAACATGGATGGAAAGAACAGAGTTGGTGGCAGACTCTCCTTCCATTCAGGGTTTTAAACAATGGAATGATGATCACACTAATGAGGAAATGGATGAAAATTTTTCTTTGTCCTTGTCTTCTTATTTAAAGTCATTTGAGTGCAAGTCAGAAGATAAGATTCAATTTTTGGATGAAGTTGCTAAGAACATTGAGAAATAAATTGAAGTTTTAGAAGATCAAATTCAATCCTATAGTCTTCATGATCATGATCAGTCTTTTCAAAAATTTTCCATGCTAGAACACAAAGAGAGGGTGCTGCTACCTTTCTCTTTTGAGATTGAGGAAGAATACCTTATTCTTGAAAATCAGTTTGAAAATGAGTTTGATAGCACACATATGAGGTCTTATGTTGCTAAAGAAAGCATATATGAGCTGTCTAAAACTGAAAAATGTCTTAAAAATCATCAAACAGAATATGTCTTCTATGATCATATTGCTGACTACATGGAAGAGTTCTATAGTCCAAATTTCCGATTATTTTTTCATTGTTAAAATCATATCCATTTTATGTTTCCTTGGTCGTTTCAATATCCAATTTGAATTTGGTTCAAGCGTAGTCAAGAGGTTCAAGTGTCAGATCAGATCAATGACTGGCTTCATTGGAAGTTTCATGTTGCTTGAATCAAACATGAAGGTTGCAGTTGTTAGGGTAGGTAGGAGTGTGTGTGAATAAGCTCAAGTAGATTGAGCATCTTTTCAGTAGGTAAAAATTTGGTTTTTTAGTAATCATCAAGCTTGAGCTCGAGGAGAAGGCCATAAGAGCTTGGCAAAGTCTTCATAAATTTCAGAGTTTTTATTTCCAAGAAGATGGATGGCACTGGAACTACAGGTTCTTTGGTGTACCATATGAGCACACCATCCTAAGTGGAGCCACTGTTATCACTTAGAAAAAATGAAACATCATTTAACAAAGTCTTAAGGGTTCATGTGTCAAAGGTAGGGTCATAGAATTCATTTTTCATTACTTGGTTAAGGGAAATTTTAAATTTTTCTTATTATCTTATCCTAAAGTCCAAAAATCATAACCATTCAAATCTTTTTAGGTCACATCAGTCATTATTTTCTAGCATTTTTCATTTCCCAAGCTTATAACTCTAAAAAAGTCATTTTAACCAAGAATCCCTACTTTTGTAGTGAAATACACAGAGAAAACATACTTTTCGCTATGAAACTGCTAATACTTTCATAGCGAAACTGCCTAGAAATACACTAGGTATGCTATGAAAGGAAGGATTCTTGTTTGTCTTGTCAAAACAGCTGCTAGGTGTTAGTAAATGATTGAAAGGGATAGGGTATATGCCATTTGAGTCAGTTAGGGTTAAGGTCAAGGTACAATGATCATGGTTGAAGTCATCATTACCTTTTTAAGCATGTATGAGTCATCATTATGCCATGAGTTGTCATCAAAATTCAAAATATTTCCCAATTGAGTCATTTTTCATTCTCCGCTCCCTCTTTGTGTGTTATTGAGCTCTAGAGAACTATTTCACTAAGCCCAAGTTGTGGCTGGTATTTTCAAAGGTTTGCAGGTATTACTAATCAAGCAAGGCAGAGAAGACATTAAAGAACCATGGCTGCAAAGAGGAAGACCAACAAAGGTGGCCATTGTCTTAGATATGTGCCATTAGATATGAAACTAATAAATTAAGACCCAATAGCTTCAGAATTTTTCAGAAGAACATGATGTTTGCAGTTTTGTCAAAGATTGCAAGGATGCCATGTACAGGTTTCTAAATAATTTGCCCTAAATTTCAATGGAACAACTACAAAAGTGGGAATGCTGAACCTCACTATAACACCAGAGACCATTGCAGCAACAACAAGGATTCCAAGAGGACAAGAAAAATGGTTCAAAGGTTACAAATTAAACATGTAGGAATGTAAAGAATTTATCAAGCCAGAACATATTGAGGTTGATCTTACAAATGCCATTCCAAGGAGATGCATGAAAGATAATTTCTCAAAGCTACCACTTATCATTTAGAAATATTTCACTTGTGAAGGGAGATATCAAAAATTTTATTCTTACCACTTCAAGATTCTTCTACATTTTGTTGGTATGATATCTCTTGATCTACCTTTTTATTTATACAGTAGCTTAGCAAAAATGGTAGATAAAGTTCAAGCTAAATCTGAAGGAATTGAAACCTCACTTTTTCATCATGGTTTAATAAAATTGCTGGTTTTAGATTAGTTAAAAAGACTATGCAGAGACTATTCTTCTTTTCTGTTTGTTAGTGGTTTTGAAGTGGATACCATTACCCCTAAAAGAACTCCTAAACCTATAGGTATATCATCACCTTTAGTGGCAGAACAAAGTGAACCTTTAGTGGTATAGAAAAGTGAACTAGTAATCATGGAAATAGAGCAATTGCAGAAACTTGATACACCTATTGTTTCACTTGAAAAAAAAAGCCAACTGTGAGCAAACCTACAAAACAAGAGCCAACAATGAGTAAACATGGCAGAAAAAGGATTACAAGGAGCCAAACAGTGGCTAAAGGCAATTTAGAAGATATTATTCATGCTATTGATAACAGATATTGAAGATACTCCCATAGTCCAAGCTAAGGATATAGATGAGGGAGGAAAGAAGCTCAAGAAAGCTAAATCAACAAAGAAGTTAGAGTTTGAAGGTGAGGATGTAGGTTTTATGTTTCAGGATAGGAAACCCATGACAAGACATGCTAGAAAACTCTTAGAAATTAGTAAAGAAGTTCATAGGGTCATTGACATTGTCCATCCACCACCAAGTATCATTGACCTATCATCACCTGCAAAAGAGGATCAAGTCATCAAGCAAAAGAAATGAAAGGAGAAAATTATTGAAAAAACAGAGTTTGAGGTCCTTGAGGAACAGTTGAAGTTAGAAAATCATGAAATAGCAGTCATGAAGAAAGAGGCAAGGAAACATAATGTCCAAAGAGTGCATTTTGAAAAAATGAAAGAGATTTGGGAAAAGCAAGTTGATAGTGTATCAAAGACTTTAGATGGTACACAACAATTAATCAAATGGACTATGCCATTGAGGAAATAGGTGAAGCATATTAGAAGAATGAACCTGCACTTGAAATCTAGCAATAGAAAGCTGAAGGACCAAGTTAAAGACCTCCAAGATCAATTAGAATTGATCCATGAGGAGCTGGATAAGAAGGGTTTAAAGATGACTGTAGTTGAGGAACCCATAGCTCAAATCATCATTAATGAAGAAGAAACACCTCAAGTCTCTTAATTTGAGTTTGTTTATGTTTTGAGAGGTTAATGGCATGTTTAAAACCAAATTTGTACAATTGGAAGGTAGCTTTTTGTTACAAGGTCAAAATCTGGAAATTACATAGTTTTCCACAATTTCGTAGCGTTTCCTAGGCTTGAAGCTAGGAAAATGCTACGAAAAATTTTTGTAGTTTTATTTTTGCTTCTAAAATAATTTTTTTTAGCTTTAAAGGAGAGGAAATGGAAGTGATGATGTGTCTGGTCATGATGGACACCATGCAAGAGAAAAGAAGCAGAAATTTTGATTGCAAAGGTCATTTTTTGTACGCTACGAAAGCACGCTACGAAAATGCCATGCTTTCGTAGCGAGCTGTTTTGAAGGTTTCTAAGCAGGTTTAAGAGTATTTTTGGATAGGTGGCCACATTCAATAGGTCAAGGGACCTTGCCAGTAATCATCCATGACTTGAAGACCATGAAATGGAGACAGCTCATTAGTTAAAGACTTCGTTGAAGATAGGGTCCTATTTTCCTGAAAAATAGGGTTTGGTTCCATATGTTGAGGAAAATATTTAAGATGTCAAGTAGTGATGAGTTCTATCATAGCCTATTCAAACATGTGAAGCATTAGTTGTCAGATATGTAACTATTTTAAGAGATAAGGTAGTTTGATGTAATAAATAGGAGTTTGAGTCCTATTAGGAAAAGGATTGTTTTAGAGTGTAGCTGTCATTTTCTCATTAAAGCACATGTTTTCTTGTTATGCAAGGTGTCATAAGAAGAGTTCAATGAATCTAGCCAAGAGGCAGATCATCTCTGATGTAAGAAGGTCTATTAAAGATTAGATTATCAAATTTGTAAGGGGATGGAGACATTTTGTGCCAAGCTGCTGCTTTATGTATTTTGACACATATCAGTAATACAGAGTGGTTTTCTTCTTGACAGACCTGAGATTCTCATGGGGTTTTTAATGTTTTATTGATATACATCTTATGTTTTACTACTTGCAGTAGATTTAATTTTTATTACTCATAATTCATAACTCTACGCTATGACTTCCTTTAATAATGAGATGATTGTGTTTTCCTATGTTTTATGAATGAATTGCCTTTGTTAAAGACCCCTATCTGCCTCAGCTTCCATGTCAAAAAACCTTGCCACTGAAACTACTGATTGTTGACTCCATAAGCCCAATGGTATAAAACCTGCATTATTTCAACCTATAATCATAAAAAACAATATACAAATTCTATAGAGTTAGCCATGTAGCACTATCATTAACCAATATCATAAAATCCCTTTGAGAGAGCCCTCTCAGACTGAAGAGGCTAAGCTTCAGTCAAAAGCTGGTTTGAAACATTTACACTAAGTTGTCTAATCAGCAGCCAATCGAGTACAATTTTGGTGATAACACTACTTATGGAGCTTTATAACCTAACTCGATGCAATATTTACAATGAAAAATTGTTGAAAACATGAATAACATACTACTTATTGGAGATTTATAAACAGAGATCGATACAATGTTTACAATGACACACACACACACACATAGAAAAAATAATTTTCTTCAAACAACAAATAAAGAAGAATATAATGCCCGCATCTGATTAGCCATATCCCATGTAGCTTCATCGGACCTAAAGTGCTTCCATTGCACTTTAACTTGCTTTATTTCTTAGTTCGAGAGCATGAGCTTCTTTCATTGTAGGATGCATTGAGGCTTTGGCTGGAACTCTCCTTCTGGTTCCACCTAAAATACAAACCAATCAATCACGTGATCAACACCCCGTATATATTTTTTAAGCAATGAAACATGGAAAACATCATGGAATTTCACTTATGGAGGAAAAGCAAGTTTGTAGGCCATTGGTCCAATCGTCTCAAGGATCTCAAAAGGCTTGCAATATCGAGTTTCCAACTTGGCACATGATCCAATAATGAAGGAGACTTTATTGGGCTTGATACACAAGTACACATGCTCTCCAATGTGAAACTCCTTGAATACCCTATGCTAGTCCGCATAGATCTTATTCCTATCTGTGTTGCCTTCAAATTATTTTTTACAACCTACATCTCCTACTCCATATCTCTCAACATATCTAGTCTAATCAACACCTTGTTCACTGGATCACTCTAGTTAATAGGAGTATTACAACTCCTCCCAGAGAGAGCCTCAAATGGACTCATCTTCAAGGATTCTTGATACCCATTACTATAATAAAACTCCACCAATGGAAGATACTCCTCCCACTTCCTCTTTTGATGCATGACATAGATCCTCAACATATCCTCAAGAATCATGTTAACACTCTTTGTCTACCCATCTGTCTATGGATGATAAAATGTACTGAAGGCTAAATTTGTCCGCAAGCATGCAACCAACTCCTTCAGAAACCTGGAAGTGAACTTTGGATCTCTATTTAATAAAATCCTCTTGGGAACTCCATGCAACCTCACTATCTCCTTAATTAATATCTGGGCCACTTCACTAGCTGAATTAGTAGACTTAACTTCAATGAAGTGATCTAATTTACTCAACATTTCAACCACAAACATGATGGAGTCATGTTTCCTTGATGTCCATGGAAATCCTGTAATGAAATCCATGAAAATGACCTCCCATTTCCATTCTAGAATCAAAATAGGCTGCAACAAACTAACTGGATGCTTGCGTTCAACTTTCACCTGCTGAAATTCCAGGCACTTAGCAAAAAAATCATCCACCTCTTTCTTCAAATTAGGACAATAATAGAAATTATTGATAGATGTCAAAGTCTTCTAGTATCCCGTGTGGCCTAAATATGGATT
The DNA here is from genome assembly GCA_034641835.2 of Pinus albicaulis. Taxonomy (NCBI): domain Eukaryota; kingdom Viridiplantae; phylum Streptophyta; class Pinopsida; order Pinales; family Pinaceae; genus Pinus; species Pinus albicaulis. The sequence continues at coordinate 735,065,972 of CM076574.1, forward strand.
AACATGAAACTCTATCAAAATAAGCTTCTTCAATTCACCATTGTTAGTCACATAGGTACTACTCCTATATATAACCAAGTCATATGTTGTAAGGTGATACTCCTCATCCTTATCACCTTGCTATTGAAATCTCTGCTTCAACTATTGGTACTTCTCATCATGCTTCCCTACATGTAAGATCTACTCTTGCAAATATTTCCTATACGAGCTCACAACTAAAACATGATTCACATGCACTCCCCTAATGAAAGCATCTACAACTCAATTCTCTTTTCATTTGATTTACCTGATCTCAAAATAAAACTCATTGATAATATCCAACCATACAAGTTTCCTTGCATTCAGGTTGGGTTGGTCAAACAAGTACCTCAGTCCATTATGATCACTCATCAATATGAACCTCCTACCAAGGAGATAATGTATCCACATCTCCAGTGCATGAATGATAGCTACCAACTCAAGATAATGAGCCACACAATTATGCTCGTGCTCATTCAAATTTTGTGATTCATAGAAAACCACTTGCCATTCCTACATCAAGACTCCACCAAGTCCTTCCTTGCAATCATTTGTATAAACCAAAAACTCCTTATCAGGATTAGCAATCTTCAAAACCAGAGCATTGGTAAGAAACTGCTTCAACTGATCGAAACTAGATGCACACTCAACGGTCCATTCAAACTTCTTTCCTTTCCTTTGCAAATACGTGTTAGGATAACCAATATTGGAGACTTTATTTATGAGCCTCCTATAATAAATTTCTAGTCCCATGAATGATTTGACCTCATCCACATTCTTTGAAGCTAGCCATTCCAAGATAGCCTTAATCTTTTCTGGATCCACTACTATCCCCTCCTTGGAAACAACATGTCACAAGTAATGAATCTGAGACTGAAAGATGCTACACTTAATGAGCTTGGAATACGACTTATGCTCTCTCAATATTCTCTATACCCCTTCCAGGTGCTTTTCATACTCCTCCTCATTATTTGAATATACCAATATACCATCAACAAAGACTATCACAAACTTATCCAGGTAAGGGCGCACCACACTGTTCATCAAACACATGAATGTGGATGGAGCATTGGTAAGAAAAAAAGGAACCACCACAAACTCATAGTTCCCATACCTCGTACAAAATCTAGTCTTGTATATGTATTCTTCTTTGATGAGCACCTGATGATATCCTGACCTCAAATCAATATTTGAAAATATTGCAGCTCTCTTCAACTGATCAAAAAAATAATTAATCTGAGGCAATGTGTACATGTTCTTGATAATAACCTTGTTCAACTGCATGTAATCAATGCAAAATATTAGAGTATCATCCTTCTTCTTTACAAACAACACTAGTGCTCCCCAAGGAGACACACTTGGCCTTATGTATCCCTTGTCAAGCATCTCTTTAACTTGTAACATTAGTTCCACCAACTCAGGTGTGCTCATCCTGTAAGGTGCCTTAGATGTTGGTGCTGCTCCCAACATCAACTTGATAGAGAAATCCACCTCTCTATGAGGAGGAAGCTCTAGAATCTCTATAGAAATGTGACACCCTCTTCCCACATTTACCCAAGCTAACTAGTCCATTGGGGTAAAAATGTGCCGAAGAGTTACAAGGATATGATTTAGCTCCCCAAATACAATTAAGGAAGTGGAATTGAAAAACCAAAACCAAACTAACTTCCCTAAAAAAATACAGGACCCCCAAGGACTAACCAACCACTTCAAGTTCCAAACCTTTGAGTTAACTTTCTTTCCGACTGAACTAGAGTCTCAGTTGCAATGATGAAAAGCCCTCGATACGTATGAAACCCTCTAATCACAAGCACAAGCCTACATCCATGTGACTGCAGAATTTTCAACTAAGTTTTGTGCCAACTACCCCATATTTTGAGCCACTTTTTCAGGGCTAGGACTCAAGCCTCTACCCATAACTTGATGAAACTCTCATAAATGATAAATTTCAAGATGGCAAGGCCTCCAATGCAAAACTTGAACAAGGAACTGACTTTAAAAGGCCTAACCATGATAGAAATTCCATCAAATACATCATGAACATGTAATATACAGGTCATAAACACATCTGAGGAAGGTGACTTCATACTTATCTGAGAATCGGAAAGAAGGTATGATTCCTTCTCATAATAGTTGAAATATCATATATTAGTTCATAAATTCATTAACATTTCACTTACTAATCAAAACATGATGAGAGCCATAAGTCAAGTATGTCATAAACTATGCTTATAACTAGCATAAAACCAACAGATTAAAAATGATAGAACAACCATTAGAAACAAATATTAACAAACATATTTACTCATAATACACAAGAGGAAAAGAGCTCTTATTAACATATGAAAAATGCAGCCAGGTTAGGGACTTCCACGTACCCCTCGACCATAGATTGGGCTGAACCAAATATTTCTTTCAACCAATCACCCCCGTGACATATTCCAAGCATGAATGTGGGAATCACAACAAAACCAATAAATCCTCCTCAGGATTTACCATGTGTCTCGCCAAGGGATTCCTAGGCCTAAACAATAAACATGCACTATAGGATTTACCGCAATCCCACCATATACTATCCAAGGATCACTACGCCTTAAAAAAACATAGACTCCTTTGTATTCCTCCACCTAAACTATGATGAATTTTTCTCTCTCCATCTCTATGCTTTACCGTGTATCCCGACATTACCATTCAAGTGATTCCTAAGCATAACAAGGGGATTCACAACTAGGATTTACGGTGTATCCCGTCATTACCGGTCGAGGGATTCCTAGGCCTAACCAAGGGATTCAAAAACTAGGATTTACCATGTATTCTGCCATTATTGGTCATGGGATTCCTATTCCTTGTGATTTTTCCTGAGACCACCCCACTCAGTTTTGAAACCATCTAAAAATCCAACTCAACCAAGTAAGAGAAACCCCATCACATCGTGGCTATCAGGAAATGGCAAGGCAAGGATGAAAACCACTGTCACACCTGGAAAAAACCATTCCAATGACAACAAGAGAACCAAAAACACACATGCATGCAACACGCATGCCAAAAATAGCAAGGAAATCATACATGCAACTCGATACTTGCAAGTAATCTAGATGTAGCTGTTGAATCCAACTCTTGTTTGTTAGATCTTTACTTCCCTTTGCTTTCTTGTCCTTCCTTTACCTTTCTTCCTCCAATGCTAGAATGCTCCAAGAATACTCTAAGTTTGCATGAGGATGAGAGAGAGAATAGAGAGAGAGAGAGCTCCAAAAACTAGACAAACAAAATCCATGAACTGATCCTTAGAAGCATTTTTATCAATGAGGCCTCTATTTTCTTTATTTTCCATTATTTTCCTTAAATTTCCTCCTCACATGCAACCTTTGACCTTTCACCTTCCTTTTCTCCTATTTTCCATTATTTTCATAAATAAAATTCCAATTAATGCCTCTTTCCTTTCTAAAGCCTTTTTCATTTCCTTTGCCAATTTCCCTTAGCCATAATAAACCAAATGAACACCCACTCTAGGATGTTTTTCCAAAGATTCAACTTGGAATACATGGCCCTTGACCTTGGTCTTATTTTTTCCTTTATTAACTTTATTACATGGATTTTTAACCCGGGGATGTTAGAGACCTCTCCCCCTTATGGGAACACCATATTTGGTGTTCAATGACACCTACAACCAGCAAAATCGCTGAAAAACAAAAACATACTGCTATGTAGCTTTACAACTTAGCTCAATGCAATATTTACAATGAAAAAACTGCTAAAAAACATAACCATCATGACCACGTAACAACATGAAAACCATACCACTTATTGGAGCTTTATAGCACAACTCGTGGCAGTATTTGCATCCATATACATATATACATATACCAAAACTGCTTTTCCTCAATCGACAAAAAGTAAGGATACACAGCATGCGTCTGATCAACCATCTCTCATGTAGCTTCATAGAGCCCAACGTGCTTCCACTACACTTTAACCTGCTCGATTGTTTGGTTCTAGAGCATGAGCATCTTTCTCTGCAAAATACACTAAGGTTCCAACTGAAATTATCCTTCTGGTTCCACCTACAATACAGAGCAATCAATAATATGATCAACATCGATTACATATATTTTAAGCAATGAAACATGGAAAACATCATGGACTTTCACTATCGGAGGTGTAGTCCACTCATCCAATCCTCTCAAGGATCTCGAAAGGCCCAGAATACTGAGGTGCCATATTCTCACATGACCCAATCCTCAAGGAGGTCTTCTTGGGCTTGATGCGCAAGTACACATTTCTATCATGTGCTACCTTTAGATTATTCTTGATGACCTGCATTTCCTATTCCATTTCTGCCAACATGTTCAGTCCTATCAATACCCTGTTCACTAGATCACTCCAGCTGATGGGAGTATTACAATTTTGCTCCTATAGTACCTCAAAAAGACTCATCCTTAGTGGCTCTTTATACCCATTATTGTAGGAAAAATCAACCAAAGGTAGATATTCTTCCCACTTTTGTTGTTGATGCATCACATACATCCTCAACATGTCCTCCAAAATCCTATTGACCCTCTCCTTTTTTCCATTTTCCTGTGGATGATAAGCTGCACTGAAGGCCAAATATGTACCCAAACCTACAAATAACTCTTTTCAGAACTTGGAAGTGAACTTAACATCCATGTCTAACATAATCTTCTTCGATAGACCATGCAACCTCACTATGTCTCTAATGAATATATGTGCCACATCACTAGTTGTAAAATAAGACTTCATTGGAATGGAGTGCATTACCTTTTTCAACCTATCCACCATGACCATGATGAAATCATGTTGTCTAGATTTCCTTGGCAAACCTGTGATGAAATACATATAAATGACCTCCCATTTCCACTCTATAATTTGGATTAGTTGTAGTAAACCACCTATATGCTTACACTCTTCCTTTACCCATTGAGAATATAAACATCTAGCCACAAAATTTTCCACTTCATTTTTCAGATTTGTCCAATAGTAGAAATTCTTTGCTACTTTCAATGTTTTCTGGCATCTTGGGTAACTTGAATATGGCCTCGCATGAAATTCCCTCAAGATAATATTCTTGAGCTCATTGTTTTCTAACACATGGATCCTATCCCTAAATCTGACCAAACCATCCACTATGATATGATAGTCCACATCCTGATTGTCTGTACCCTGTTGTGACCTGTGCCTAATCTCCCTATACCTGTCATCCTGGTATCCTGCCTGCAAAATCTTATCCTATAAATATGTCCCATAAGAAATCATAGCTATTATATGCTTTACCTGTACTCTTAGAATAAGAGCATATACAACCATGTTTTCCTTTCCCTTAATGTACCAAATCTCGAAGTAAAATTCACTGATCATGGACAAGCATCTAGTTTGTATGGAATTCAGATTCCATTGATCAAATATGTACCTCAATCCACTATGGTCGCTCATCAATACAAACCTCCTACCAAGAAGATAGTGTCTCCACATATTCAATGCATTGATGATGGTTGCCAACTGAAGATTATGTTTCACATAATTCTCCTCGTATTCATTAAGTTTCCTCGATTCATAGAACACTACTTATCCTTCCTACATCAAGACTCCACCAAGTCCTCTCTTGCAAGCATCTGTACATACCATGAACTATGTCCGGATATGTGAACTTTTAGATTGGAGAATTTGTCAACAACTGCTTCAACTACTCAAAATTGGTTGCACATTCCTCTGTCCATTCAAATTTATTACCTTTCCTTTGCAATGATGTGATAATATAGACAATCCGCAAGAAGTTTCTAATGAACATCCTGTAGTAACCTTCCACCACATAAATGAACTTACCTCACCCACATTCCTAGGATTTTTCCATTCCATGATAGCCTTGATATTTTCCATATCTATTGTAATACCTTCCTTGGAGACAACATGCCCCAAGTAATGTACCTCTATCTAAAATAAATTGCATTTTATAAGCTTGGCATACAAATGATGCTTTCTTATAAGTCTCAATATTGCCGCTAAGTGTTTGACATTCTCTTCCTCATTCTTAGAATACATCAATATATCATCAATGAACACAATAACAAACTTGTCTAGATAATGACACAATACACTATTAATCAAGAACACAAAATTAGCTTGAGCATTAGTCAAACCAAATGGAACTACAACAAACTCATAATGATTTGAATGGAAAGTGGAATCTACCCATGGTATTTATCCTCCCATGGAATTTACCCATAGTATTGTAAGTGACATTCACCCATGGAATTTACCCATGGTATTGTAAGTGACATCCACCCATGGTATTTACCCACCCATGGAATTTACCTGTGGTATTGTAACTAAAAAAATACTATAAGTAACAAGTCACATCTTGTAAAAGAACAGATTGTCCACCACAATTTAGCTTTTACAATTACTTCTTGTTTTAATAAAAATGTTTCTTTGTGGTTATTTATGGTATGTTCTCTCATTTTTTCGGGCATTTCAATTTTTCAGATCTTGGGGGCCTCCCCCCAGGCCCATTTCAATTTTTTAGATCTTGGGGGCTTCCCGCCAAGATCCAGATTAGTGGCATCAGATTCAGGTTAAAAATCCATGGAAATGAGGGTTTTAAGCATGTTTCAGTTTCAAAATTTTGTAGCAAACTTCAGCAAACTTCATGCAAGTGCCACGACATCCACGAAGCACTTTTTTGGGCCAAGCAAGAATATTTTTCTTTTTTTGTAGGATTGTTTTTTGGGGGGAAATTTTCAGATCATTTATGAAAATTTTGGTGTAAAATTTTCAAAATAAAATAACATATCTATATTCCTTGGAAAAAAATACCCAAATTTAAAAAAATAATCAGTTGAATTGGAGTTCAGATGAGGGAGATATCGTTGATTTAAAATCAACTGTGTTGCATAATTTTTTTTTTGATGATAATTTGTGGACGTTGACTAGCCTATCATTTTTTGCAGTTTTTGTGTGGAATTTCAGAAAAATGATTAAATATCTGAGATATTCTTGAAAATCCACCCAAATTCAAAAAAATATCAGGCAAATCAAAGTTTAGATGAGGGAGATATCACTGATTTAAAATCATCTATTTTTTTTCATAAATTTTGTGATGACGGGACACTTGCAATGCGAATGTGATTTTCTAGAGTGTCCAGATAGGGATTCCAATCAAATGGGAAGATAAAAAATGGTTATTATATTTCCAAAAATAGGTTATAATAAAGATGTTGAGTTATATTGGCTGATTTATACCCATTTTAAATTAGTTTTTATATCTGGAGCAGCATTTAGAGTGGTTTCCCTTTGGATACGTGCCCTCCCACCCTAGGCTATGTAGGCACCTACTACTTCTTCAATAGTCATAATCATGGTTATGAGTAAACTACACAAAATCCTTGTCATCTAATTCCATTTGTTAGGCCACACACTGTTAGTCTCACAGTTGGTCACAAGCATTACAGGGTATCTCTATCCTCGACTCTTCATTTTTCATGGTTATGGGTCATCCAAAAACCCACTCTTCATCGAAGTCCATTTGCTAGACTACACATTGTCAGTATCACAGTTGGTCACAAGAATTATAGGGTATCTCTATCCTCAGATCTTTGTTCATCATGGTTATTGGTTAACCACACTAAACCCTTCTCTTTAGTATCTCTACATATTCAACAAAGACTTCTCAGGGGGGGGACTTCACGCAATGGGGACTATTGCTTCTTAAGGAGGGAGGAATGATTCGAATGGAAAGTGGCATCTACCCATGCTATTCATCCACCCATGGTATTTATCCACCCATTGAATTTACCCATGGTATTGTAAGTGACATTCACCCATGGTATTCATCCACCCATGGAATTTATCCATGGTATTCTAAGTGGCATCCACCCATGATATTCATTCACCCATGGTATTTACTCATGGTATTTTAAGTAGCATCCATCCATGGTACTCATCTACCCATGGTATTGTAAGTGACATCCACCCATGGTATTCATTCACCCATGTTATTTACCCACCCATGGAATTTACCTGTGGTATTGTAACTAAAAAAAATGTTATAAGTAACAAGTCACATCTTGTAAAATGACAAATTATCTACCAAAATGTAGCTTTTACAGTTATTCCCTATTTTAATAAAAATTTTCTTTCTGGTTTTATTTATGATGTGTTCTCTCCTTTTTCTTGGCATTTAAATTTTTTAGATCTTGGGTGCCTCCCCCCCAAGATCCATTTCAATTTTTCAGATCTTGGGGGCCTCCCACCAAGATACAGATCACATAGTGCCCATACCTGGTCCAAAAGGTTGTCTTGTAAATTTCCTCTTCTTTGATGTGTACATGATGGTATCTTGATCTCAGATCAATCTTCGAGAAAAATTTTCTCCCTTAAACTGATAAAACAAGTCATCAATCCTCGGCAATGAATATCTGTTCTTGATGGTTACTTTGTTCAACTTCCTATAATCAATGCATATCCTAAGAGTACGATCCTTCTTCTTCACAAACAATACCGATGCACCCCATGATGATACACTTGATCTAAGGTATCCCTTGCCAAGAATTTCCTTTAGCTGCAACTTCATTTCCACTAACTCTGGAGTGCTCATCGTGTATGGTTCCTTCGATACTGGTGCTACCCTTGGTACCAAATCAATAGAAAATTCCACTTCACTATGTGGTGGAAACTATGAAATCTATATGGGAAACACATCCTTAAACTGCTGTAAAGCTGGGTACCCGCTCAATACCTCTGCATCCTCAACATCCTTACTTTATCACTAGAAATATGCATTGCAAATAACACACCCTTTTATGCGATTGTGATTTTCCTGCATAGTTGTAACCATTATGACTGATGTAGTTTTCTTCTTACCCTGCAATATTCTCTATTATCCATTTTCATCCAAGGATTGAATAACCTTTTCATAACAATCCACCTTGGTCCTATGAATATACTACCAATCCATACCCCAAATCATATTATATGATCCCAATAGAAGAAAATTTAAATACATTGATGTAGGCATACCATTCAACTAAAATGTACAAGATCTTACCGAATGATGAACTCTTGTATTTGTACCTGTAGCCAACTGCACTAACCAATATTATGCATGCACTTCTTTATTCAAACCACAATTATCCACCTAGTCAGGGTTAACATAACTATAACTAGATCCAGGTTCAATCAAATAGAAATAATTTGATCACAATGATTACCTTCCATCTCGATAAATGTGCCTGGTGATCCACTTACGTGTTATCAAATGTTGCATAGATTAGTGGAATTCTATGCCCAACATCCCCAACTGTTTGCACTTCCTGTGCACTATAAATATGAGGCCTACCACCTTGATATTGTGGAAAATATCTCTTGAGATGCTTCTTGCCACATATCTAACACTGAAATTGTCTCATACCATCACCTTTATTTTTCTTCCCTCTAGGTTGTGACCCATGTCCCTATCTAACTACATTAAAATTCTTGTAAGGAACAACATTCTCTTTCTCACCTACATCTTGGGGTCTTGTTCACTTCATCTGCCATTTACCTTTAGCTGTATATTTCCCTTTCCAACCTTGTTGAGACTCTACCTTGCTCTTTGATTGCTCATAACAATGCTTCAGCTTAACAATGACTTATTCAAGTGACCAAGGCTCATCATACTCAATCTGATCCCGTAATGCTAATGGTAATCGACTGAAAAATCTCTGAAATTTGGCCTTCTCATCCTTAAGATATGGTACATACCTCAATAACTCCAAGAAATTGGTCGTATACTCCTCAACCGTCATCGATCCCATATTTAGATCATAGAAATCCTTAGATTTACTGTCATAGTACCTCTCTGACAAATATTTCTTCCTGAAAAATCTCTTTAATTCATGCCAAATCAACTCTTCTATCCTGATGTCTCTAACCTGCTTCACATTTTCCCACCAGATGTTTGCTTTCCCTTTGAGGCTAAAGATAACTATTCTTTGTGTAATCATGTAGCTCAAAGAACTTCTGCATCCCAAGTAACCATACCTATGCATCTTCCGACTTCTTCAAATATCCATCAAAGGTAGGTGGCTTTGATTTCTTGAAATCATATGGAAAATATCCCATATCACTCCTCCTGTAAGGATGATGGTGATGATGATCATTATACCTATTAGAACCAAAGCTAGAATTTAACCTATGTCCATCACCTCTCCTATTTGGTGTGTCCAATAACTTACCATCCCTTATTATGTCATCTATATCCAACATATGACCACTGTGAGACCTACTGCCATATGATCTATTAGTCTTGTCCTCCTTCCCATGACTGATCCTGAGCGGTCCATATCTCTGCAAGTATGAAAAACTATGAAGGATAATTGCATTAACTTCTGCTTATTTCTCCTATCCCTGAATGATCCTGTCATTATCGACCTTGCAACTTCTTATTTTTTCCTTCAAACTTATTGAAGTGTATGCTATATCAGGAGAGTACCTATCACCATTCTGGTCATCGGATATATAGGGAGAATCCCGTGATCTGTACTCTACCATATTACTAGTCATCTTTGATCCCTCTACTTCCTACAAGTATACTGCTACAGGGTAAAATTCTTGGGTTGTTGGTTTTCTAATATCCCTCTCAGGGCTTTTTGGTGCCCGAGGTAGACAGTAAGATTAGCTGCATAGTTCACAAAGAAGATACATACATTTTCATATCAACTTAAATAACTTGGTGGAATAAGATGGAATATTACCTCTTCAATGATCTTGAAGTCTTTTGGAGAGTGCTAAGCAGCGAAGCAGGGATCCTCCTTCACCAGCTCCAAATCTTGACCTTGTGATCAATCAAAGCACCCATGTAATCTCTACCACAACATACATTTCCTATCAATTAAGTTAATATATGATAAACATTTAAATAATGCACATCTAAGCCATTCATCTCATGCTATATAAGTAATTGAAGAACAATAACAATATCAACGCATATAATGGACAAAACAGATACAGTTCTATTGATTTATAAAAAGGAGGATTACAACCATCAGTTGTACCAAGCCCTCCTTAGCTTTCCAATATCTCTATCTCTCAATGTGGTGATTTCTTGATCAACAAGTTCTCAATGAACCTCTTTGATTTCGACCTTCACACTACAACAATAATGCTTTGCTTCACAAGTATTCAAAACTTTGACAATCCTTCGACCTTGAACCAAGAGCCTTCAGCTCCATTTTATAGGAGATGGAGAGAGCAATCATTGCCTCTCTCCTTCCACCAGTTCTAAATAGAAAAAACCAAGATGTTTCCTCAACTTCCCATGCTTTTTCCTTCCTTGAGAGTTCAGTTGTTTTTGGCAAGGCCCAATAAGAGACTAGTGCTTTGCAGTTTCTATTTTGTACTGATTCTCTTGTGAGAAAAAGTTGAAAATTCAAATCATTCTCCATCGTTTTTTCCTGTTTCAAACTCAAAACATGGGTAACGTTTCCCTCTAGTCTAAACAAAGTGTTTCCCTAGCCACTAACGCGGCCTATTCATTGATCAGGTGCGTTATAACGCTCTTGTGCTGTTATAGGGGTGTGTTACCTTGGCAGAAGTAGGTTTAGTTTAGGTCTTTGTATTCCTTCCATATTTATCTTCTCCTTTGAGCTGATGAAGAGTTTTTTTGACCTGTAACATATACCATGTTAGATAAACCAAATATAAAAAAAATCAACATACCTCATTATAGTTCATGGGAGGATATCTCATCTGCAAGAACGACCGGATTAGCATGATACATGTATAATCATAATCATAAAAATATATCAACATTATGAATGACAACACCAACTACATACCATGACCTTATGTGTGACATTCATAACCATACACAACATGAATATATCCACATAGAAAATAATCATGCACAACAATGCATATTCAACCAATATGCATTCACAACAAACACATCTCGACAAAAACATCATCAACTTCTACATGGAAACACAACTATAAAAATAACCATCACCATGCATACATAACAAGCACATATACAACCTACATGCAAGCATGACAACCACATTCCTCCCATCTAGTCCAAGGGTTGAACCATGCTCTGGTACCACTTTGTGGTATCATACATCACCCAAAGAGAATGGAAAATCAAACTCTACCCAAAGAGAATGAAACCCGCTCTGATACCACTCTGTAACACCCTCCTCCCAAACTTACCCAAGCTAACCAGTCCATCGGGGTAAACATGTGACTAAGAGTTACTAGGATATGATTCAACTCCCCAAGTATAGTTAAGGAAGTGGATCAATCGACAAACCAAAACCAAACTGAACTCCCTCAGAAACTACATGATCCCTAGGGGCTAACCAACCGCTCCAGGTGCCAAACCCTTGAGTTAACTTGCTTTCTAAATGAACTGAAGTCACAGTTGCATTGATGACAAGTCCTCCATGTGGTTGAAACCCTCTAGTCATTTGCACAAGCCTGCATCCATGTGACTGCAGACTTTTCCTGGTAGTTCTATGCTAGTGACCTTGTATTATGGGCCACTTTTTCAGGGCCAAGACTCAAGCGTCTACCCTAAACTTGATGAAACCCCTAGAATTAATAAATAACAATATGAAAAGGCCTCCAATGCAAAAATTGAACAAGGAACTAACCTGGAAAGGCCTAGCCATGAAAAACATTCAGTCAAACACATCATGAACATGTAATCTAGAGATCATATAAACACATCTGAGCAAGGGGACTTCATACTTATCTGAGAATTGGAAAGAAGATATGATGCCATCTTATAATAGTTGCAATATCATCTATTAGTTCATACATTCATTAAAATTTCATTTACTAATCAAAACATGATGAGCGCCATAACTCAAGTATGTCATAAACCATGCTTATAACCAGTATAAAACCAACAGATCAATAATGATAGAACAACCATTATAACCACATAATAACAAACATATTTAATCATAATACACAATAGGAAAAGAGCTCTTATTAACATATGAAAAATGAAACTAGGCCAGGGAGTTCCATTTACCACCCTACCATAGATTGGGTCAAACCAAATATTTATTTTAGCCTATCACCCTAGTGCCATATTCTAAGCATGAATGTGGGATTCACAAAAAAACAAATCAAGGATTACTAAGGCTTTACCATGTATCCCTCTAAGGGATTCCTAGGCCCAAACAATAAACATACACTACGGGATTTAATGCAATCTCGCCATATACTGGTCAAGGGATCACTAGGCCCTGATCAAGCATGGATTTCTATGGATCTCTCCACGTAAATCGTGAGGAATTTTTCTGTCTCCACCTCTAGGATTTACCATGTATCTCGCCATTACCGATCAAGGGATTCCTAGGCCTAATGAGGCTCCACCTTCTAGACTTTACCATGTATCCCGCAATTACTGGTTAAGAGGTTCCTAGGCCTAACGATGGGATTCACAACTAGGATTTACTGTGTATCTTGCCATTACCGGTCAAGGGATTTCTAGACCTTGTGATTTTTCTTGAGACCACCCCACTCAATTTTGAAACCACCCGGAAATCCATCTCAACCAAGTAAGAGAAACCCCATCACACCATGGCTATTAAAAAATGGTAAGGAAAGGTTGAAAACCACTATCACATTTGGAAAAACCCATTCCATTGAAAAAAAGAGAACCAAAATCACAAATTCATGTACCATGCATGCTAAAAATATCAAGGAGATCATACATGCAACTCGATACCTTCAAGTAATCCATTTGTAGCCATTCAATCCAACTCTTTCTTACTTGATGCTTATATTTGATTTCTTTTCCTTCCCTTGCCTTTCTTCCTCCAATGCTAGAGTTCTCCAAGGATACTCTAAGTATGAATGAGTATGAGAGAGAGAGAGAGAGAGTAGAGAGAGAGAGAGATCCAAAAACTGAACTGAAAAAAGGCATGAACTGATCCTCAGAAGCCTTTTTATTAACAAGGCCTCTATTTTCTCCATTTTCTATTATTTTCCTTCAATTTCCTCCTCGCATGCAACAGGTGCCTTTCACCTTCCTTTTCTCATATTTTCCATTATTTTCGTAAATAAAATTCCAATTAATGCCTCTTGCATTTCCAAAGCCTTTTCCTTTTCCAATTTCCCTTAGACATAATAAACCAAATGAACACACACACTAGGATATTTTACCCAACATTCATCTTGGAATATGTGTCCCGTGACCTTGGCCTTATTTTTTCCTTTATTAACTTTATTAAATGCATTTTAACTTAGGGCTGTTACAAGGAAACACATCCTGAAATGGTTGCAAGACAAGATACCTCCACTGGAATTTATCATCCTCATCCTCCTTCCCTTTGTCACTGGAAAAATGTACTTCAAACAATAAACATCCTTTCCTACGACTGCAATTAGCTTCCATGGCTGTAACCATCCTCACTGATGTAGGGTTCTTCTTTCCCTACAAGAATCTCTTTTCTCCGTCCTCATCTAGGCACTCAATGGCCTTGTCATAGAAATCTACCTTGGTCCTGTGAATGAATAGCCAATCCATACCCAAAGGCACGCCATTAAGCTCTAATGCAAAATACTTCACCCAATGATGAACTCTTCTCTTGGTCCCTATAACCAATTGCACCAACTAACATTCTACATGCACTTCCTTATTCAAACGACACTAATCCTTCAATTCAGGACTAATATAGCTATAATTCAATCCAGGATAAATCAAAATAGGAACAACTTGATCACAAATCTTACCTTCCATATCAATAATGGATTCTTGGTGGTCTGCCTTCCTTTTATCAACTACTGCATAAATCTGGGGAATGCTCTGACTTATATCCCCAACTTTCTGTGCCTCTTGAGCATTGTATATATGAGGTATGACACCCTAAAACAAAAGGCAATCCTTTTTGCGATAATATCTACCACAAATCCAACACTTCAATGGTTCTCTGCCACTTCCTTGATTCTGTTTCTCTATAGGCTGACACCCATGCCCTTTCTCTACTACATTTAACTTCTTATGTTGGGCCACATTTTTCTTATCACCTGCATCCTGAGATCTTCTTCGCTTCTTATTCCAGTTGTTGGGGTTCCCATGTTTTGGCCAGATTGGCAAGACCAAAAGATGAGACAACATCAGAACCACTTTTGGGCCCTAGGATCTAGCCCTCCTGAACCCGGAGAGGGATCTCTCCAAATAGAGCTAAGAATGATATATCTATGAAGCTCAAAATGAGATGTTAGGCTAGTTATGAAGCACAAGGGGTTTTAAATGGTTTGGTTGAAGGGTTGCTGGGTTGGTCACAAGATCATGGACTGAGAAAGCAATGGGAGAAAAGGAACAAGGCAGCAGGACATTTCAGCAAAGAGGATAGGCCCAGACAGTGCCATCCATTGGGCTATGGAGTCATGAAAGGGAATTACTTGCATCCACTAGCCAAGGCTTCCAAAGGGCAAGTCATCTAATACTAAAGGATATTTTTAGATTAGATGGTGGGGTGGAGCATTAAGGAAGGAAAGTGAAAGAAGGAGAATAGCCCAATTTCTGTCTATAGATCAGGTCAGAGGTCATTTAACTCCAGACCTGCTTGGACATACTCAAAGGCAGCTCTCAAAGAGACAAAGGGGCTACTTATAGATCGGACCAGAGGTCATTTAACTCCAGGTCTACTTTAGAAACTCCAAGGGAAAGAACAGAGATAAATCTAACAAAGAAGCATCCAAGAAGCAAATCCCCAAGTTCATACATCAGCCAGCAGGCAATAACATCCGCTGCACTGGTTAAACCACGTGAATTCACTCTTAGACAGCACATAAAGCAGAAAACATTAAAGGTAGGGAGAGCAGGAAACATAGGGCACCTAACAAGGGTGAATCCTATGTTATACTTCTGTTGCCTACCAGAAGAACATGAAACAGTATGAAAATGTAATAGACAGAGTTAGAAAAACATCACCAATAGTAATAGACCAGGATCCTGTGAAATGTGCTTTGATTAATTGATGCAAAACCAGTCATGTACAATAAGCTCAATGGCTAATACAGTCCAGAATTCTCCTCCCAGCCTATTACATACAACTACTCTGCTACTCCCTCTCAAGACTGTTCAAACAGTCGAACTGAATCCCACTAATAGCAAATGCCCAACAAAGCAACAACAACAACAACAACTTTTACAATTCATTCTCAGGGATTTTATAGGAGAATGGGAAGAAACAGAAGTAGGTGAACAATTTAATGAATCTCATTAAGACATAATGGTGGATGAAGCCGAGCCCATTCCACTTAATGGCTTTCTGTAGCGCTGAATGTACTATGTAATCTACTCTTGGAGACTCTGTCAGGCCAAGATCGACCTTTGATATGTTCTTGAAGTCCTTATGGTGGTCTGGGACTTTGTGCAGCCCTCTGGAATGAATGACATGGATAAGGAAACTGCAAGACTCTCCATACCTCCATCACTTCTGTTTAGACAGTCTTTAAAAGCTCTGTCGGTATAATCAATCGTTTCAGGGCTCGAGGAGATATGAGGGGCGTTGTAGGTATATATCTGTCCTAGAGAAAACGCTCTGCTGGAATACACACAGATAAGACTTTTTGTGTGTGCATTAGTCTTCAACTGCGCCCTGGTCCTTTGAATACAGGGTAAAACATTTAATTTCATTAATAACAGGCACCAACCCCCCTTTGAATTCCTTCTGCTGGTCACTGGCAATGCTGAACTGGCCATCTCTGTGTTGTCTGCGCTATGAAATAAACATATTATAGACCGGGCAGTGGTGGAGAAATGCTATGGAGGAGGAGAGATGGTGGAGCGATGGAGAAACAGTGGAAACAACGGAGAGGAGCGGAGAAATGAACGCACAGTGTAAAACCCAAAGTTTAGTGTTCGGGCGAATTACAGAGGGAAACGCGAAAGAACAACACACGGAGGCGTGAATGTGGGACCCGGTCATGGTGGAGGGTGATTAGATCTGAGCCGTCAGATCTGGGAGGAAACGGACGGTGGAGATGTAATCGGAACAATTGCAATCGGAGGGGCACAAAGGGGAGACACTCACAAACTTCCGATTGCGATCGAGCGGGGAGAGCGATAGTCGTCAGATCAGCGTGGAGGATGGACGGCCTTGATTGAATCAGGAGTCAGACGAAACAGTTTGCGATCGTGATCGAAAGGGGACCAGCAATTGAGCGCTGACCGTTGATGTAGCGGGGAAACAGACGGCGGAGATTTAATCGGGGGGAAGGCGGAAAGACTTGAAATCAGAGGAAATGGGAAGTGCGATGGCCATTGGATCAGTAGGGGAATGGACGGCTAGGACTTAATCAGGAGACGGGAGGAAGGACTTGCGATTGCAATTGGAGCGGCAGGTGCGATTAGCGCAGGACCGTTGATCTACGTGAGGGATCAACGGTGGGGGATGCGATCGGAGGATCGGGAGAAGGACTTGCGATTGACGATCGGGAGGGGAAAAGTGATTGAGCATTGGCCGTTAGATCTGGGGACCGGATCAACGGCTCAGATACAATCGGGGGACAGTGCGATCGGGGGATCGGAAGTCACAGTTGCGATTGATCGGGGATCGGGGCGGAAGTCTTGCGATTAATAGGAGGTCGGAGAGAAAGGTTTGCGATTGCGATCAATCACATCGCAAGTATTTGCGATGGACCGATCGGGGGTCATCACATGAGAATTGCGATTGCGATCAGCGAGGATCTGTGATTGGCGCTCCGCCGTTCGAACGAAGCAGATCAACGGTGCAGAACGGAGCGGACGACCTAACGTTAAGAACGATCGCGTCGGGACTTTTGCGATGTTTACAAAGGATTGCACCCGCCCGACGGTTCCGATTGCGATTGGTCCCTAAGGCTTAAGCGCTTGGTCTTGGGTGACGGACATATGTGGGGAAGTGGTTGAAGGGGCTTGCGGTAGAGGGGCTAAGCCCTATTATATGGTCGGAAATTGGGTTTTAGCCCATTTAAATGAAATTTGAAGGCCAAGGAAGGGAACGATAGAGGAGTAGGGGAGGAAAAAGGCCAACAAAGGTTAGGGGAGGGATTTAAAGGGGATTTTGGGGGGAATTTGAAGGGTAAGAAGGGAAATAGAAGGGGAAGAAAAGGGGGATAAAATGGAGTTTAACAAGAAATAAGAAGGGAAAGGGGGCCTTGGGGTCTTTTCAGGAGGCAGAGGCTTTATAAAGGAAATCAAAGGAGGGGGATACTATCAAAAGGAAAAGACACATGAGGTTTTAAGAGATCAGAGCCGTAGGAAATGCATTCCTTTGAAGATCAAAATGATTTAGCCCCCTATTTGCTTGTAAAAAATTACAAAAGGGCTAACAAAAACAGCTCCACATGGGGATGGCTTCTTCTTGAAGGAGTCAAGAATTCAGAAAATGATCTCTTGGTGTAGGCCAGATGCCTGCTGCTTGAACCATCCCTTTCTTTCTTTGATCAGCTGCCACAATATTATGAAGACAACATATCAGCAGTACAATTCTCCCATACAACTACCTACCCATACTATAGTCCTAACAATTTTCTTCTGGGTGCATTTGGACTTGCAGACCCTTTTACATCATCAATTTTTACAAACAGGAAAAATAAACCTATTCTATTTCTACCCTTATTACTCCATGAGACCAGATTAGACTGGTTGTCTCATATTTTTCTCTACCTACGCTACTACCTGCTAGGATTAGACTGTCTAGCAGGTTTCTTCTCTCCATTCTAAGACAGAAATTTAAACAACTAATCTACTTGCTCATAGGCTGAGCTTTATTGAGCTTCCTACCTACCCTACTCTAACTGAAATATTTACAATCTAGCTTACAAACATTGTCTTCCAATGCAACCATTCCATCAAGTGATCCCATGGTTGGTCCTTCTTGCTCAACTCCTTGAGCGTGCTGGATAGGCAGGGCAGCTCCCACTCTTTTTGTTCAAAAACAACAGCTTTGAAAAAATTTCTTTGTGTCTGTAACATGCTGCTGATCCAGACCTTAGATCCTTCTTCAAATGTATGCAGAAAATGTGCATAAGGATCATGAAAAGATACCTGGCTACAAATGTCTGGCAGGCTAGCTTCGACCAGGATCTCTTCTTTTTCCACTGGATCAAGAGGAAGACTCTCTTGAGAGAGAGAATCTCCCTCATCTTCTGAACTGGAAGACTCATCGTATATGGAAGTGTTGTCCTCCTGGAGCTCTGATATATTCTGCTCTGAGGTGCAGGGCTCCGTGAAAAGATCCATGTATTCTTGAGCAGTGGTTTGTTCCATTGCTTCCTCCCTTTCAAGAGACAGCTCTTTGCTCTCACTCCGCTCAAGAAACTCTTCTTTGCTTTCCTCCTCATCTTCTGAAAGGAATGGCTGCTGGCTACCAGTTCCACCGATGATTTGTGGTAAAGCAGAACAAAGATTCAAAGAATCTTCATCTGCTATTATACTATCATAGCTCTCTCCATCGGTGTCATAAATTGCCTGCATTGGCTCGTTAATCTCTGGAAGTAAAGGGAACTGATTTTCCTCCCACAAATCTACTAATGACGACCCTGCAGGATTATCTTCTGTTTGGGGAACATCATCATTGGAGAGATCAAAAATAGGAAAATCATGAATGTGAGTGATGCTGCCAACCGGACATACTGGATCATCAGCAGATTTTTCTTCACTCTGATTTACACTTGAGCTTTCCAACTCTGTACGATAGAGATCATTTGATGAATGGGCAAGGATATCTGATTTGTAAAAAATTTCAGAGGCTGGTTGTCTATTGATGATTTGATCTATTTCTTCCTCTGTCAAAGGGGAGGATGATCTTTTGTCCCTTTGTGCAGAAGTGCAGCAGCTCTCTGTTTCCTTTGAAGACTAGATTTGAGGCAGGATGTCATCTTGAGCCTCAACCATATGGAATGATAAATAAACATCTGAGTTTTTAGGAATATCTTGAAGAATTTCCACAGTCTCTTGACTGTTTTCTTCATCAGCTGATTCATTTGCATTCTCGTGATAGCTAGGATGCATATGAAATTCTTGAATGGCTGTCAACAGATCTTCAGATTGCGTATTAACCAAATCCTTATCAATGTCTAACAGGTACTGTATAATATTCGGAGATTGATCACAACAGTCCCATGATAAGGGTGGAGAGTTTCCTTTATAATTATTGTAAAATACTTGGTGCATGTCCTTCAAAGAAAACAAACTCCGAGGTTCTAACCATTCATACCAATTCCTAGCCTTTCCTTCTAATGTTGCCATGAACATTTTCATTAGGCAGTCTTCATGCCATTCAACTTTAAATTTCCACGCATGTATATGAAACTTGATGAGATGTAGCAAGGGGTCCTCAGCGTTTTCACCCTGAAATATAGGCAGGTTTTTCAACCAGTCCACTTCAAGCATTTTGTGTGGAAATCCAGGGGTATGCTCCCTACTCATCGAGGCATATCTTCTCTGTATGTGTGGAAGCATGTTTTTAAATCAGAAAGAGGTCACTGTATCTTCTCAACCAGTTCAGAGTCTTCCACCAGTGAAGTCATTTGGTCTTTTGGGAGTTATGGAGTGTGGAGTCGCCAGGTGGATGAATTTGACTGTTTGGAGTAGGTTGCTATCCACCATCAGCAATTAAAAGCCAATCTAGAGGCAAAGCGGTCCTTGACTCTCAGATTCTCCCCAGCGGAGTCGCCATTATGTTGGGGTTCCCATGTTTTGGCTAGATTGGCAAGACCAAAAGATGAGACAACATCAGAACCACTTTTGGGCCCTAAGATCTAGCCCTCCTGGACCCGGAGAGGGATCTCTCCAAATAGAGCTAAGAATGATATATCTATGAAGCTCAAAATGAGATGTTAGGCTAGTTATGAAGCACAAGGGGTTTTAAATGGTTTGGTTGAAGGGTTGCTGGGTTGGTCACGAGATCATGGACTGAGAAAGCAATGGGAGAAAAGGAACAAGGCAGCAAGACATTTTAGCAAAGAGGATAGGCCCAGATAGTGCCATCCATTGGGCTATGGAGTCATGAAAGGGAATTACTTGCATCCACTAGCCAAGGCTTCCAAAGGGCAAGTCATCTAATACTAAAGGATCTTTTTAGATTAGATGGTGGGGTGGAACATTAAGGAAGGAAAGTGAAAAAAGGAGAACAACCCAATTTCTATCTATAGATTAGGTCAGAGGTCATTTAACTCCAGACCTGCTTGGACATACTCAAAGGCAGCTCTCAAAGAGACAAAGGGGCTGCTTATAGATCGGACCAGAGGTCATTTAACTCCAAGTCTGCTTTAACAACTCCAAGGGAAAGAACAGAGATAAATCTAACAAAGAAGCATCCAAGAAGCAAACCCCCAAGTTCATACATCAGCCAGCAGGCAATAACATCCGCTGCACTGGTTAAACCACGTGAATTCACTCTTAGACAGCACACAAAGCAGAAAACATTAAAGGTAGGGAGAGCAGGAAACATAGGGCACCTAACAAGGGTGAATCCTATGTTATACTTATGTTTCCTACCAGAAGAACATGAAACAGTATGAAAATGTAATAAACAGAGTTAGGAAAAACATCACCAATAGCAATAGACCAGGATCCTGTGAAATGTGCTTTGATTAATTGATGCAAAACCAGTCATGTACAATAAGCTCAATGGCTAATACAGTCCAGACTTCTCCTCCCATCCTATTACATACAACTACTCTGCTACTCCCTCTCAAGACTGTTCTAACAGTCGAACTGAATCCCACTAACAGCAAATGCCCAACAAGGCAACAACAACAACAACAACTTTTACAATTCGTTCTCAGGGATTTTATAGGAGAAGGGGAAGAAACAAAAGTAGGTGAACAATTTAATGAATCTCATTAAGACAGAATGGTGGATGAAGTTGAGCCCATTCCACTTAATGGCTTTCTGCAGCACTGAATGTACTCTATAATCTGCTCTGGGAGACTCTGTCAGGCCAAGATCGACCTTTGATATGTTCTTGAAGTCCTTATGGTGGTCTGGGACTTTGTGCAGCCCTCTGGAATGAATGACATGGATAGGGAAACTGCAAGACTCTCCATACCTCCATCACTTCTGTTTAGACAGTCTTTAAAAGCTCTGTCGGTATAATCAATCGTTTCAGGGCTCGAGGAGATATGAGGGGCGCTGTAGGTAGATATCTGTCCTAGAGAAAACGCTCTGCTGGAATACACACATATAAGATTTGTTGTGTGTGCATTAGTCTTCAACTGCGCCCTGGTCCTTTGAATACGGGGTAAAACATTTAATTTCATTAATTACAGGCACCAACCCCCCTTTGAATTCCTCCTGCTGGTCACTGCCAATGCTGAACTGGCCATCTCTGTGTTGTCTACGCTATGAAATAAACATATTATAGACCGGGCAGTGGTGGAGAAATTCTGTGGAGGAGGAGAGATGGTGGAGTGATGGAGAAATAGTGGAAACAACGGAGAGGAGCAGAGAAATGAACGCACAGTGTAAAACCCAAAGTTTAGCGTTCGGGTGAATTACACAGGGAAACGTGAAAAAACAACACACGGAGGCGTGAATGTGGGACCCGGTCACGGTAGAGGAAGATTAGATCTGAGCCGTCAGATCTGGGAGGAAACGGACGGTGGAGATGTAATCGTAACAATCGCAATCGGAGGGGAACAAAGGGGAGACACTCACAAACTTCCAATTGCAATTGGGCGGGGAGAGCGATAGTCGTCAGATCAGCGTGGAGGATGGACGGCCCTGATTGAATCAGGAGTCGGACGAAACAATTTGCGATTGCGATTGGAAGGGGACCAGCGATTGAGCGCTGACCGTTGATGTAGCGGGGAAACGGACGGCGGAGATTTAATCGAGGGGAAGGCGGAAAGACTTGCAATCAGAGGAAATGGGAAGTGCGATGGTCGTTGGATCAGCAGGGGAATGGACGACCAGGACTTAATCGAGAGACGGGAGGAAGGACTTGTGATTGCAATCGGAGCGGCGGGTGTGATTAGCGCAGGACCGTTGATCTGCGCGAGGGATCAATGGTGGGGGATGCGATCGGAGGATCGGGAGAAGGACTTGTGATTGACGATTGGGAGGGGAAAAGTGATTGAGCGCTGGCCGTTAGATCTGGGGACCAGATCAACGGCTCAGATGCAATTGGGGGATAGTGCGATCGAGGGATCGGAAGTCACAGTTGCGATTGATCGGGGATCGGGGCGGAAGTCTTGCGATTAATCGGAGGTCGGAGAGAAAGATTGCGATTGCGATCAATCGCATCGCAAGTATTTGCAATGGACCGATCGGGGGTCGTCACATGAGAATTGCGATTGCGATCGGCGAGGATCTGCGATTGGCGCTCCGCCGTTCGATCGAAGCAGATCAACGGTGCAGAACGGAGCGAACGACCTAACGTTAAGAACGATCGCGTCGGGACTTTTGCGATGTTTACAAAGGATTGCACCCGCCCGACGGTTCCGATTGCGATTGGCCCCCAAGGCTTAAGCGCTTGGTCTTGGGTGACGGACATATGTGGGGAAGTGGTTGAAGGGGCTTGCGGTAGAGGGGCTAAGCCCTATTATATGGTCGGAAAGTGGGTTTTGGCCCATTTAAATGGAATTTGAAGGCCAAGGAAGGGAACGATAAAGGAGTAGGGGAGGAAAAAGGCCAACAAAGGTTAGGGGAGGGATTTAAAGGGGATTTTGGGGGGAATTTGAAGGGTAAGAAGGGAAATAGAAGGGGAAGAAAAGGGGGATAAAATGGAGGCTAATTGGGGGTGAAATAAGAAGGGAAAGGGGGCCTTTGGGCATTTCTTCATAGCAGAGAGGCTTTATAAAGGAAATCAGCAGAGGGGATACTATCAAAGGGAAAAGACACATGGAGGCTTTAAGGAGACTGTGTTTTCAGAGGAAATGCATTCCTTGAAGACTCAACAATGATTTAGCCCCCTATTTGCTTGTCAAAAATTTCATAGGGGGGCTAACACCAGTTTCATTTAGTCTTCTCATTACCCTTCCAATCACACTTGAACTCAGGTTTGCACTTTGAATACTAATAACAATGTTGTAACTTTCTGATAGCTTCCCCCAATGGCTGAGGCTCATCAAAATCAATCTGGTCTTTGAATGATAATGGGAATCCATTGATGAAACTTTGGATATTTTCTTTCTCATCCTTGAGATAGGGAAAATATCTCGCCAAATCGAGGAATATAGTCGTATATTATTCATTTTTCATGGAACCCATTTTGAGCTCATAGAATTCCTTTTCCTTTCCATCATAATATCTCTCAGATAGGTACTTCTTCCTAAAGGGTCTTTCAAATTATTCCCAAATCAACTCCTCTTCCCTAATGCCTA
Source organism: Pinus albicaulis (assembly GCA_034641835.2). Lineage (NCBI taxonomy): Eukaryota > Viridiplantae > Streptophyta > Pinopsida > Pinales > Pinaceae > Pinus > Pinus albicaulis. The sequence continues at coordinate 735,090,317 of CM076574.1, forward strand.
TAACATGCTTGACATCTTCCCACCATATTTCTTCTTTTCCTTTGAGACTGAAAGTGGCTATCTTAGCTTTCATATTATTAGAGTAATGATGAAGTCTAAATAATTTCCTCCTTCCAAGAAACCATGCTTCGGAATCTTTCGACTTGGTCATCTCATTGTAAAAGCAGTAGGTTTAACTTTATTGAATTCTTCCAGAAAGTACCCCTTCTGAATCCTCCTATAATGATGTTGGTGATAATTTCTCCTAAAATTAGAGCCAAAATAAAATCCATGAGTAATATCCCTCCTCTTAGGTGTATCCAAGAGTCTGCCACTCTTGACTGTATCATCCCTATCTAGCCAGTGCCTTTTCTGAGACCTGCTTCCATCTTCACCATTATTCCTTTCTTCCTGCCTATCCCCATTGAAGAAATTATATACAAGATGCATGTATATATCCAAATTCTCCTGACATAACAATATTTATCTTCTTGATAAATATAGAATCCTTCCACTGTTAATATTTTGCGGAAATTAAAACAATTGCAAACACATGAAGCAATAAAAACAATCGCACATAACACAGTTGTTTAACGGGAAAACCTGAAGCTGAAAACACCAAATATCATATTATGTATCATGGAGGTCATGTAAAAATCTCATACAAATCTTAGTACATCAAGCTCTCAGTACAATCAATCGTCACACACTAATCAGAAGAAATCTGCAAATCCATGCACTAATTTCTTGCCACTTGATAGCCTGCCTCCACTGCGCAATCCCTGCTGAAGAATACCCCTGAATGAATTCGAATCTACCTTGCCTTGATTACGCAATCCTCATTGGAAACTCCAATGTGTGTGTGGTGTAATCAATGCATCACTATAGTCACAATGGATAGTCCATCTTGCCCTTTCACCTATCTCTCCACTGGGTCTCCACTGGAACTGACATGCGCTGTAGTTAACTGTTGTATTTTTTCAGTTGATTAATGAGTTATTATTTGTGAATTAATTAACAAATTAATTCACTCCACTCTCACTAGTGTATCATTCAGTTAGACTAGATACAACTAGCTCGACTGAGTTTAACTCCATTAATTGAGTTAAATTGAATAACAACTCCTGTAACTACTCTTCCAACTCTATCATAACTTTTCCACTTTAGTTCTAATTGAGTCCTCATGCATCAACCACCAGTAAACCCTAGGAATTGCATAATTCCTTCAGCCCACTGATTTTCCAAATCTGTACACTGAAATTAAGTGCTCCATGAGAATAAGTTGATGTTTATTGTCAGATTATTATTAAGAGCTAATAATAATCAACACTTCTATTTTTAGATCAACGATCTATAAGTAGGCTTCACCCAATATTATAAAAATAGAATTTCATCTATTTTTCCAACTTGACCAACCATCCACAAATATCATCCTGCAACTTCTGAAATATCACCATGTCTAAAAATAGACATAGTCTAAAAATAGACATAGTCTAAAAATAGACTTGCACCTAAAAATAGCCTGTAGGCCCACTTAGTGAAGGCGACTCCTTTTCACTAAGCTCATCATCTTGTTGATTCTCGACACTCCATCTCAAAAAGATAGGGATTATTCTTCACCCTGATCCTACCTCTATGGTATTCGAATTTGCTCCTACTGAACGCCTTCGTCAAAATATCTGCATCCTGATCCTCTGTAGGAATGTACTGAAGCAACATGATCTTCCGCTGCACACAATATCTGATATGATGATACCGGATATCAATATGTTTAGATCTATCATGAAACACAGGATTAATCGAGAGTTTAATGAAACTCTGATTATCACAATGTATCACTGTAGGATCTAAATGTGAACTGAACAAACCGACCAGGATCTTCCTCATCCAGATAGCCTCACATGTAGCTTGACTTGCTGCCATGTATTCTGCTTCCGCTGAAATGAGTGCCACGGATATTTGTTTCCTATTGTACCAAGAAACTGTTGTAGATCTGATACTGAAAACCCCTCCTGATGTGCTGTTTCTATCTGTTGGGTTGCCTGCCCAATCAGCATCCATAAAGCCATGAAACTTCACTTCATCTGTCTATCTGTACCATAATCCATACTCAGATGTGCCCCTGAGATACCTCAGGACATGCTTGCCTGCCTTCCAAAAGATCTTAGTAGGCTTAACCATCGCTTGTGAAAGCTGGCTCACCGCATAGCATATGTCCAGTCTTGTATTAACTAAATACATGAGCGAACCCACCAACTATTGATAAAAAGTGGCATCCACTACCTCTACCGATTTAGCATCCTCTTTCCTCCAAGTTCCTCGAAGAGGAGTGTCGATAGGCTTGCAGCCTTACATGTGAAACTTCTTCAGTATCTCCTGGGCATACTTGCCTTGAGACACAAACAGTTCACCTTCTCGTTGCCATATTTCCAATCCAAGGAAATATGAAGGAGGCCCAAATCCTTCATCTCAAACTCCTTTGCAAGATCTACCTTGCATGAGTGTATCAACTGATCATCACCCATTAGTATTAAATCATCAACATAAAGAAAAATGATTAAAATCTTACCCTCCACCACAATTTGGTACAGGTTTGCATCTGCCTCATTCTTGGTGAAGCCAAGTCCAGTGAAATAGCTGTCGATCCATGTGTACCAAGCACGTGGTGCTTGCTTCAGCCCATACAACGCTCTTTTGAGTCTGCACACATGCGAATCACTGCTGAAGATCTCAAATCCTTCAGGCTGCTCAATGTACACCTCTTCCTCAATGATCCCATTAAGCAATATAGTCTTCACATCCATCTGATGAATGTGCCAACCCATCTACACTGAGAGAGCAAGGATGGTCCTTATGGAAGAATACTGTGAGACAGGTGAAAAGGTTTGTTCATAATAAATCCCCTTGATCTATGAGAAGCCTCGGGAAACAAATATTGCCTTATACTTCTCGACACTCCCATCAACATCTTGCTTTATCTTGTAGATCCATCTTGATCCTACAACTGATTTACCCACCGACCTTGGAACAATCTCCCAAGCACTGTTTCTGACAATGGAGTCATACTCCTCCTCCATGGCATCTACCCATGTGGGCTCCTACACTGTTTCTTCAAAAGAAGATGGCTCTGTCATGATACACTTGCTCATAAGAGCCATGTATCTAGTAAATCGGTCAGGTGACTGTCTCTGTCTGCGCTATGATGTAGGGAATCCTACATTCTATGCCACATCAAGCTTCAGTCTCTCAGATTTTTTGGTATGCTTTCTGCCTTGTCTGATGTTTGGTTCTGCATGAGTAGACTCCTCCACTCCATGAATCTCCTCCTGTGGCTGATCCATATCTAGAGGCTCATCTTTGGGAACAAGAAGTTCCTCCTCTGCATGCAAGTGTAGCTCCCTCTCAAGCGACAACTTCATGGCTTTCTCCTCATGAAATTTGATATCCCGTCGCACGACAGTCATCCGATTGTCTGGAAAATACACACGATAATTGTGGGGTGTTTCTGTGTACCCCAAAAATATCCCAACCTCTGCGGTCGGCTCCAGCTTCTTCTTGGAATCCTTCGTCACATGAATGTAAACAGGTGAGCCAAAAATCTTCAAATGAGAAATATCGGGCTTCTTACCGGTAAATCAGGCTTCTTACCAGTATAAGCTTCTTAAGGTGTACTCATGCCAAGTACTCTATGAGGACAACGGTTTTGCACATAAACCATAGTGCTGCGTGCTTCCTCCCACAAGTGCATCGGTAGGCCCTGGTCATGCAGCATAGCTCGTGCAACACCCACGATCATTCTGTTCTTCCTCTCCTCGACCCCATTCTGGTGTGGGTTATGAGGTGCTATGAGTTCTCTTTGAATTCCTTCTTTACTACAAAATTCTTTGAATTCATTCGAGATATATTCACCACCATTATCGCTCCGTAGAGCCTTCACTTGCTTCCCCGACTCCTTCTCCACCAATGTTTTAAACTCACATAACTTTGAGAATGTTTCGCTCTTCTTCTGAATGAAGAAGATATAGCATCTATGAGAATAGTAATCACCAAATATAACATAATACCTGTGTTTTTCTGTTGAAGCAACCGAGAAAGTTCCACACACGTCTGTGTGAATTTTCTCCAGGATCACCAAAGCATGGTTCTCCTTCTCATGAAAGGTGGTCTTCACAAACTTACCTATAGTACATCCCTTGCACTGATCTGAATGCGCAAGAGTACCCTTAGGAAGTCCAGTATAAATCTACTGCAAAATCTTCAAAGCGCCATGGTGAAGATGGCCCAATCTCCTGTGCCATAATTCGTCGTCATCCTGACTCACCACTTCTTCTGCTTTGCCCATCATTGTAGCGCATCCATCTACCTCCAGCTTGTAGATATTCTTAACTCAAATCCCTATCCTCTTGGTTTGACCCGTTGTTTTATGTCGCAGGAAAGATTTTCCATCACTGAAAACAACATCATAACCTTTGTCTTCCAACATTGCGACCGATACCAAGTTCTTCTTCAGACCTGGAACATGCATAACATCTTTCAAAAGAAATGGATTACCTGACTCCCTATGAGAGTTAATGGTCCCAATAACGGTCGCATTGTATCGACCATCTTTGCCCATCTCTATATGTATTTGAAGGTCCTTCTCCTCCAAGTCACTAAACAACTCCTTGTCTCCCATCATATGGAAAGACGCACCACTATCAAGATACCACAACGATCCCATATAGCTTGAAACCAAGCATGCAATCAAAGAGAAATCAAGTTCAAATTGTGAAACTAATGCCTCTCTAGCTGGAGCTCTAGCAACCTTCTTGTTCTTATTTTTTTGTGGGCAGTTAGTGGCGAAATGCCCATGTTCGTGACAATGAAAACACTTCACCTTGGACAAATCCTGATTCTTGCCTTTAGCTTCAGATTTTGAAGGAAATTTCTTCAACTTCCCTTTCCTTGATTTGGCAGCCAAAGCACAATTATCTTCATCTTCATTCTTCGATGAGGAGCCATCCCTGGTACTTCGCCTTATCTCCTCTTGCACAAGATCCGACCAAAGTCGCTCCCATCCTGGCAGTTTCTCCTGTCCATTGACAGAGTCTTCGTAGCTATGCCAACTCTTTAGAAGCCCAAGGAGAGCCAAGCTCACCAAGTCTTCATGATAAAAAATAATCCCCACACTTTCTAGTTCATCCTTATAGTGGACAAAATTCGTGATATATTTTGGAATACTGTCGCCCTTCTCCATTTTTATTTTTCTGAGCTTTTCTTTCAGCGCTAACTTCCTTTGGTCGCTGCTGCTTTGGAGAAAATTTGTCAAATCCTTCCACATTGCAAATGGAGTGGCTTTCCTATGAAGGCTAGACACAATATGGTCCTTCACACCTTCCAACATAATTCTTTTTGTCTTTGCTACCTTCTTTTTCCATGCGTCAAGTAATGCAGCATCGCTAGATCCCGGCTTAGGAACATCGCTATCGGTGAACTCCTTCAGTCCATTATCTTCCAGCACTACCTCCATCCTATTCTTCCAGGCTTTGTAATTCGAGTTTCCATCAAGGGCATACTCCATTCGCAACCCATTGAAAGGCATTTCAATGAATACTCAACTATCACACCAAGTAATTTCTGCAGCAAATTCGAATTGTCCACCAACACAAACTCAACAATTCTTCACTATTGCAATCTTCAAGAATTAACACTGCTTCGATACCATGTAGATATTATATTCAATATTCGTGTATATATCCATATTCTCCTAATCTAACAATATTTATCTTCTTGCTAAATACACAATCCTTCCATTGTTAATCTTTTGCAGAAATTAAAACAATTGCAAACACATGAAGCAATAAAAAAAATCGCACATAACATAGTTGTTTGATGGGAAAGCCTAAAGCTAAAAACCCCAACTATCATATTATGTATCATGGAGATCATGTAAAAATATCATACAAAGCTTAGTACATCAAGCTCTCAGTACAACCAATTGTCACACACTAATCAGAAGAAATTTGCAAATCCATGTACTGATTTCTTTCCAGTTGATAGCCTGCCTCCACTGTGAAATCCTTGCTGAAGAATACCCCTGAATGAATTTGAATCTACCTTGCCTTGACTGCACAATCCTCATTGGAAACTCCAATGTGTGTGTGGTGCAATCAATGCATCACTATAGCCACAACAGATAGTCCATCTTGCCCTTTCACCTATCTCTCCACTGGGTCTCCACTGGAACTAACATGAAATGTAGTTAACTACTATATTTGTTTAGTTGATTAATGAGTTATTATTTGTGAATTAATTAAATAAGTAATTCACTCCACTCTCACTAGTGTATCATTCAGTTAGACTCGATACAACTAGCTCAACTGAGTTTAACTCCATTAATTGAGTTAAAATGAATAACAACTCCTGTAACTACTCTTACAACTCTATCACAACTTTGCCACTTCAGTTATAACTGAGTCCTCATGCATGAACAACCAGTAAACCCTAGGAGTTGCGTAATTCCTTTAACCCACTGATTTTCCAAATCTGTACACTGAAATTAAGTGCTCCAAGAGAATAAGTTGATGTTTATTGTCGGATTATTATTAAGAGCTAATAATAATCGACACTTCTATTTTTAGATCAACGATCTATAAATAGACTTTGCCCAATATTATAAAAATAGAATTTCATCTATTTTTCCAACTTGACCAACCATCCACAAATAGCATCCTGCAACTTCTGAAATATGATCACCATGTCTAAAAATAGACTTGCACCTAAAAATAGCTTGCGGACCCACTTAGTGAAGGCGACTTATTTTCACTAAGCTCATCATCTTGTTGAATCTGAACACCCATGATTGATCCCTAGTTGTCCCTGCTTTTGCAAATTTGAAAGGATTTGGAGGATGAATTCATTAACCTTAGCTTGGTTTTCTTGATATTTCACAAGACTTTATATTGTGCTTCAATCAACATCTCAGTATCTTCCTTGCAACTTACGATATTTTCCTTCAAGCTTCTCATTGTATTTTCTAGATTGGGAGAGTCTCCCTCTCCTTGATGTTCAAATAACTTCTCCCATCCCACTAATGTCTCTTCTATCATGTACGGGGAGTCATATGAACTATACTAAAATATTATTAGGATCCATCTCTTTGATTCATATTTCCTTCAAAATATCACTATTAGATAAAATAAAAGGCATAATCAAAGAATTACCTCAACTTGTTATTGGTGAGGCTATTGCATCTGCACAGATCAATCCAGATTAGCATGATACAACATCACAAGCATATCGGCTCATACATGAATATCATAAATAAATAAATAAATAAATAAATAAATATATATATATATATAACATGCATGCATGGTAAACATATAGAAAATTGACGTACATGTATAATAATTTGCATTTACCCTAAGGTCCAGTTCTGTGAACCTTCTCTGATACCACTCTGTAACACCCCACCCCACATTTAATGAATTTTACAAGCTCACCAGGGTAAACATGAGCTGAGAGTTACTATGCAAGGCCTAACCTCCAAGATTTTGTTATGGAAATGGGGCCTAACTTACCAACTTGTACCAAAATTACTGCAACACCCAAAGATACCAGATCACCCATAAAATCATACACTTTCCACTAGTGACCTTTCCTCTGAGTTGGAACCACTTTTACTTACAACCTGTTAGTGTCCCGTGATTTGTTAGATTGGTGAGAAAAAATGCACAAGGTAACATCAGACCATTCTTTTGAGTCCTAGGACCTAGCCTTCCTGGACTCAGAGAGGGCTCTCTCTATTTTGTGTAAAGTATGTGAACTTGTTTGGTTTTAGGGTTTGATTTTAGGCTAGTTGTTAAGTTTAGGGTTTGTTTGTTTGTTTTGGTTGGGTAGATGATCAGGTAGAATAGACGGAGTGAGGAAATATTCAATTAATTGGGCTATGGAGTCAATAAAATTCATGGAAAGTTCAATAATGAATCAGGGTGCATCACAGGGCAAATCTAGCATGGTGAAATGGATTTTCAAGGTTTGTATGAGATGAAATGAACATCAAGTTTGTGAACAAAGTAGGGCAAAGGGAAATTAAGAATCCTTTGTCAAATAATTTAACAAGAAGGGCCTTGAACACTATTTTTCATAATGAAGTAATCAATAGATAGGGCACACCAATAAATCTTTGATTCAACTCAAGCAAATAAGCATTTAAGACAAACAATACAATGAAATATAGAAGGAGAGAAACTCATTTAACTTCTAGTGAATTCTTCAAGATTAGATAACATTTAAGATAAGCATGTAACTTTAATCAAAGAAGAGGAAACTCCTAAAAATCATTGATCATAGCCATAAATATCTCCAAAACAACTATTCAAGCATGGACAAAGGGTATGATCAAAACATAGCCTCTTTGGCAAAACCTAATTAGTGGTACTTCAAAGAAATATCTCAAGAACAATGTTTTGGTGACATCAAACAAGTAGTTCTAACCATAAGAAATATCTAATACCTACTATATTGAACCATTCATGAGATAAAAAATCTTGGGTGGCTCTAGAGAGCAACTAAGAATTCTCTAAACTGACCTAGTAGAGGAAAACATAGAGGTAGTGAAGAACAAACAGAGCTAAGGTGCCTTTGAAAAAAATTTCTTAGTCTAAAACCTTTTTCCTACTGCAATATAGAAGGATGAAACACAATGATACATAAGGAAACAAGAACTGAATAGAAGCACATCACCATTAACCAAGCTCAGGGATTTTGCAAGCAAGCCTTCTCCATCATCAATCAAAACAAGCCATTCACAAACTCCACAACACCAATTTCTTCTTCAATCTCCAAAAAACCATATATTGCTCTCAAGAGTCATAAAATGCCAACCTTTTACAATGAATCCCTCATGCTCTATTTATCTAGCAAAGGAGGGAAAACACCCTAACTAGTGTTTGGAAATGTCAAAAATAGTCATAAATGTCATTTATGCCCAAGAGACCATGCAAGGCCCAAGGCACAAAATATCTCATGAAATAAATGAAAAAATAACTCCTAGCACCTTAACTTTGGAGTGGTTTGCCTCAAAAAACACTAAAATATAATTTTTCCATAATTGAGTGTGTTTTGTTGAATTTTTGGCCAAAAATGCAGCATAGAGGTTTGAACACGTAGCGCATGCCCGGAAAAACTGGGTCCACTTGCAGCCAAGTTTTGATGCCCTTCTCGATGTCGGAATTTTCTCCGTGATGACCCGTTGGAAAGCCTACTGAGTCTACTTTCCAAAACTGCACTTGGTTTTCTGATTAGGCTCCATTTACAAGTCCACCAATTAAATTTCCCAAAACTTCTCTAGGCACAATGCCAGGCCTGAAAATGAGGCAGAAAGGTGAAAAATGAAGTGTTTTTTGGCCTTTTGAGGGACCCAAAATGCTCCAAATGCTCTGAAAACTAGTGGGAATGTTGTACTTGAGCTGAGGATTCAAAAAATGCAAATTTTTCCTCCTGAGGATGCCTAATATGAAAGCATAGCGCCGAGGGTGTTGTGCTTAGAGGCCTCAAAATTTGCAAAAAACCAAAATTTTTCAAAAATTTCCCAAAATTGGTGGATACCTTCCTTATGGGGTTTGAGAGGCCTATAGAGAATATCAAGCCAAGATTCCAAGGTTTTCTTGGTCTTTTTCCCCTTTGAGGGTTTGTATTTTGGCATAGGCCTTTTTGAATTTAGCCCTTGTAATTTGGTTTCTCCGGGCATAATGCTTGGTCATATTCCTTTGGAGGTCAAGATCCTTATTGGCTTTCTCCAATTTAGCCTCCAAGTGTATGTTTGCTCTTTCTAGCCAATGCTCCCGATCAAATTATATCTCCATGGCAAGAAGCTCATCTAGAGGGAGCTGCTCTGCCAAGGCTGATTCTTGTTCTATTTGTTTTTCCAAGGCCTTCTGTAAACCCATGGTTCTTGGTCTCCTCCTGGACTGTCCTTCTTCATCTTCACTTTCCGCATAGGTGCCCATGAATTCCTCTAGCTTTACCTGTGCCCTTTGAGCTTCTTTCCGGGCCCTGATTTCTCTTACCTCATAAATGGCATTTTGTGCCCCTAGCTACCTGTTCTCCATCTCAAGGGCATCATTCACACTCTTGGCCCTATTTAGATTTGCTTGGAGGTCTTAAATTAGGGAATTTTTGTTTTGGATGAGAAAGTTTGAGATCCTTGTTTCATTTTCCTCATCACTGTCAATATGAATGATTTCAAACTCTCTCTCAAACTCATGCTGATCTTCTTCTTCTTCTTTTACCTTTTCCTTGCCTTTATCTAGTGGCTTAATGGATGGGGAAGGCATGACCCCTTGCCTTTTTTAGGAAGAAAACACATTCCTTTCTCCTATTTGGTATACCAATGAAAAAGGTTCAACTCTTCTCATTTTGGTGTTTTGATCATGGCTGCCATCATTTGTTTCCATGTCTTCCTCTTCATCACTGGGACTGCTGCTTACCTCTTTGCCTTCAGCATCAACCTCACTTTTATCCTTTTCACTGATTTCTACACTTTCATTTTGTTCCTTTTTGTAGCTGCTTGCCTCATCATTGCTGTGATCTTCATTTTCACTATCAACCTCTTCATTTTCTTCACTGTTTTCATGACTATCATGACTGTTTTCATGACTGTCATTTTCCTTACTGTCCTGTTCCTCACTGATGTTTGCTTCAATGGTGTCCATGTTATCTTCAGCCTCTTTATTTTCCTCACTGTTTTCATCTTTATTTTGGCTTCTCTCTTCATCTTTTCCCTCATCTCCATTATGACTAGGAGCCTCACTGTTTTGAATGTCATTAGGGTTCTTAGTCTCACTACTGTCCCTAGGATCATACTCTGTTTCTTTGTCACTTGCCTCATCTTCATTATTATCCACCTCCATGTCTTTTTCCTCATTGCTGACCTCTTCTTCATCACTGCTTAATTCATTTCCACTGTCAGCTTCTTCATTTCCTTCACTTTTATCAACTCCCTCTGTTTCCATGTTTTTTGCTTCTTATTGGCTTGACTCAGCCTCACCCTCAACTTCATTTTGGTTTGATTCATTGTCACCCTCGCCCTCATGGTCACTTGCTTGTTCACTGCTACTTCCCTCTTGATCTGATGCATTAGGAGAAGGTGAGGAAGGGAGGTTTTCTTGAGGAGAGGATACATGTGTAGATGATGAGGCATGGTCAGCAGGAGGTGATGGAGGAGTGGAGGGAGGAGAATGAGATGATGAGGGTAAATTTGGCTGATGATGGGGTTGTGGGTTTGTGAAGACCTCAAGAGTAATAAACACCTCCCATGATATGCCCTTTTGCTCTAACTGATGTAGAACCACCATCTTGATCAAGGAGTGTTGGAACAAAATCTACATTTGCTGGGAATAATTCCTCCTTCTGAAAATAGAAGACATCTTGTCGATACTTCTATACAAGTAGTAAGGAAAATGAAACATTTTAACCTTGCTAAAATTCATGAGTAATTTTATATGGTAGGAGTAGAGCCTAGAGTATCTCCCCTCACATGTAAAATATTTCATGGTGACCTTCGTTAAGGGTGCATACCTATCCAACAAGTGTGAGAAAGGGAAAATAGTCTTGCAGCCTTCTTTGTACCTAGGCTTGAGAAATGGCTCATAGCAGCCCATGTCCAACTTTTCTTTCTTAAACCATTTTTCACCAACATCAGGAAGTTCAGTAGCATGGGCAATGGTATCTAATGATAGATCAAATTATACCCTTGCAATATTTACTTGTTTATTGTGTAGGTTGAGGAAAAACAACCTAGTGAGCTCAGGGTGACTTTGCACTTGTTGGACCTTTTCACAAAACTGAAAACACCCTACATTCTGAAAGCATGTGAGAATCATGGGAGAGGTAGTAATCTCCACATTGTCTTGGGGTTCAAATCTATTAACCTTCCCACCCTTGTGCTTTTTCCTCATAGGCACTTGGCCTCCTTCACTTCTCACACTCCCTTCTTCTCCTAACATGGTGATTAGTGTTGCCTTTAAACAACCCTAGGCTTGCTTGTGAAACTTTATAGGATGAGTGAAATGGAATAATTGTGAAAGGAATTTTTTTGCAAGTGAGTGAGAGGGAGGTGTAGGTGTATGACTGATCTCCTTTGAGCTTAGTTGAAGGGTTAACTTGAACTCACTGTAATTACCCTAATTGACACCTTTCTTTACTGATTCTTGCTTAGAGGTCAAAAGAGAGTGTTTGTCATGAGGACTCAGGGTTTCTAGTTACTAGGGTTTAGTCAATTCCATTAAGCATAAAATCATGAATTTCACCAGAAGAGGAGGAAAAACATGCACCTACCAACTTTTAACTTCTTTGCAGATCCTTGGATGCAGGTTGGAGGTGATCCCTTGTGGTTTTTTTAGCAATTTTCTAGTGGAGGAGGCTTTCTGGCCTAGGCACAGTGCCTGAACGCATTGTCGGGTGTCGGGCTCCTTGGCGTAGCGCTTGCACGCGTGCAGGCTTACTGGGCTTCCTGAGCGCAACGCCAGGCATGTTATGGGTTTGTTGGGCTCTCCCTGGGTGCAGCGCTAAAAGTTTCCTGTGCCTGTCGAGCTCTTTCTGGGCGAAATGGTAGCGCCTGCTTGAACGCGTAGCACATTCACCCGAATGCGTAGCGCAGTGTATTTTTACACTGAGAAATCTCTTGAACGCATAGCGCAGAGTGTTGTAGGCATAACACCTGCACGAATGCGTAGCACCAGGCAAAATCACCCAATTTCTCACTGAAAACTGAAATTTTCTCTTTGAAGGATTTTTTACTCTTTTGCATGTGCATAATGAGCTGAGTGATAAAAAAAATGACTCTTTATAGTATTAAGAAAACAAATTTATCCCTTGTAAACCCGCTTTCTAATTTTTTCAGCCCCTTGGTCACTTTTGTTGATTTTTCATTTTGACCTTTTTCAGTAGGTGGCTTAAAAAACATCCAAGTGACCTTTTTCCTTTCTAACCCTTTTTCTTTGTTGCTCTTCAGGTTGCTAACATGGTGAACCTTGACCTCCTTGGATCTATTGGTGCCTTTATCACTCTGTTTTGCAAATTTTTTGTTTGAGTCACATGTTTTATTGTGTTTTGGCCATGCTCATGTCTTCCAATCATTTTCACAATAAGTGCCGTGAAAAATTTGAAGTGACTCTCTTCCCTCTGATCTCTGGAGCACGCTAAAATCACTTTGACAACCTTAGGCACTTTCATGGTGGCAACATCTTTAAAACTTCTATGTTCTTACCTTGGAGTTTAAATTTCCTTTTGCTTGATGGGTGACTGAAAAACCTGTTTTCATCTTTCATATTTATCTCCGGGCATGATAAGTCCATCTTTGACAAATACCATAGTCTTCACAATCATGTATGCTATCTCTTCTTTTGGCCACTTCTGATTTGCAGGTGCCATGACATACTGATTTAGCCCTTTTTGATGTTTCTTGGTGTTTGACACATTCAGTTACAGTTGCAACCTTACAATCAACTTGGCTTTCCATCTTGGAATTTAACCCTATGCCTTTATTCCTTTGATCATCGAGGGTGAATGACTGATAATGAAAACTTTACCTTCCTTTCACTGATACTCTTTGCATTCTTTCCCTTTGAGGCAGTGAAAAAATTTACCTTGGCAAACCCTAGGAGTCACCTACAATAGTCTTTTCAAACCTTTTGTCTGCTGTCATCATGGAGGCCTATCATCTTCATTTCATCTCCCTTGCCTATCTTTCCAAAACCTTAGGTTTCTGGGTTGTTTGAGAAGAATAATTAGTGTTTCCTTCTAATTTATTTACTAGCCCTTTCAAGTTCATTCATTTATGTCCATTTCACCTCACCTTTTTCCCCTTTTTATTTATAATTTCTAAAAATATTCAATTAATGCTTGGTTGTACTGGTGTGCCTATCCATGTGATTTTTTGCATTGGCTCCTTGCTTGGTACATTTCTGGCCTAATCAGTCTTAGGAACCCTGATTTTTCTTGAACATAGGCTGCTTCCTCTTCCATTTTCTTGTGTATATCTCTAATGAGGAGTAGGCCTCTTCCCTTACCAATTTTCCTACTGATAGTCACCTTGACACTCCTACAGAAATGTAAAAAATGAACAACTGTCCTTTGCAGAATTTGAACTTGATAAGAAGGTCCTCCTTGGAGAATTTTCTGATTTATCTTGGACAAATAAGTGCAGACCTTCTTTCACATTTGATTCAGCTTCAATCATAGGAAAAAATAGAGCTCAAAAGATTAAGGATAACCCTACAACTTAAGAAACCCTAGTGACCTGGTGGAAAAACTCCTTTGAATTGTCCTTTGACTGAAAGCTTGGCTTAGGGTCTTCAAATTGAAAATCCAAAATCCAATGTACTTGATTTATCTAAAGAGCCTACAGAGACAGTTTTGAGACCATTAATGCTTGAGGCAGTTGGTGAACATGGGAAACAGTAGGCTGATTGGTAATCCTAGATGGCAAGTGGAGGGTGAGGCAAAGACAAATCAGAGTGTCGAGGTTATGGGTGGAAAATAGGACAAAGATGAGTGTCATGAGCCCATGAGGGGTCTTCTAGGAGTGGTAAGCTAACCAGGGAAAAGCAGAGTAGTAAAATAGTGAAAAATTTGTTTTAAGGATAATGAAAGCAATGAAATTTCTAAAATTCACAATATTCATGAATCTTGTTTTTAGAAATCTAGGACAAGTATTTAGTCATCTACAAATGGAATAAATTATTGATGACTAACACAACCTAGCCACATGCATGCAGTCTTATGGGTGTGGAAAAAGGCCTTTAGACACATGAAAAATCCATCATCCATGTGCCTACAGTTGAGATATTCTAGTTTTGAGCCTGAGGTAGCAGATTCAATGCCAGAATTTCAGGGCTAGCCTACATACCATTGCCCAAAACTTTGCAAAAACTCTGTCAATGATAATTACAAGTCTGCATAATCTATCCTTAGGCTCATATTTTTCCTAAGGTTTTCCAACACATGATAAATGTTAGACAAACACTTTGTAAACATAACATCGGTAGGTCATGAATGCATATCTATTCATTTTTTCATTAGTTTCACCAGAGAATGATCAAGAAGACTTACATACCTCTCAAGCTATTTGCAACAAACACCTGTTAGGTCATGCATTAATATACCCATTCAATAATTTATCAAATGATGAATGCGATACATAACAAGAGAACATCATATAATAATAATGTACCATGCCTATAACCAACATTTAACCAAAATGAATCCATGAAAAACTAGTCATAAAATCAATGTTGAAATTTGCAACAAGGAACAATGAAATTGGCATATAGAAACAACATGAAAACACCTAAACTAGTGTGGGACCACAGGTCATGTAGTGATGGGTCCTAGTGATACATTAGTGTGCAATTCAATTTATTTAATAAATTGGAAATGTGTCTAATTTAATTATCCCTTAATTAAATTAGACAATAAATTGTAATCTTATCTCATGATCACTTATAATAGTTAATTGAGTGTGATAAACTTAATTATCTCATGAAATTTGAGTTAAGGGTAGTTGGTGAGGCATGCATAGTAATTCTAGTTGTAATAGAGTTCGAAGTGCAGTTGGTGCATTAGTTTAATGCATGAGTAATCAATTAACTCTGTTAGGCGAGTTAAAGTCAGTTGAGCTAGTTGTAACTGTTTGTTGCACTAGTGAGACAACAATTGAATTAAATATTATTTAATTCACAATCAATGATCTAACATGCAACTGATGATTTACTATTATTAGCTGCATGCATGCTAGTTGGAGTGGAGACCCAGTTGAGACAAAGCTTAAAGGGAAGTTAACTATCAGTTGTGATATTAGCAGGCTACCCAGATGCAGTTAAAACACCACAAGATGCCCATGATACTCAACACAGTTGAGGAAGGATGAAATTCCTAAAGAATAGGGATTTCATTCATCAGGGATTGCGTGAGAAAGGCAGGCTAAAGACAAGTTGCAAATTGGCTAAGTGTTGGCCCGATTTTATCTGGATCAATGTGAGACGATAGGCAGATTGCAGGAGACTCTTGTGAGAAGAGTGCATTGTAATTGTTTCATGATTCCTTTTGGAATATACAATATATGATAGAGGGGTTTTGAGTAGTAAGATTTCCCTGAGAAATTATCTGTGTTGTGGTTTGATTGATTCTTCTTTGCTTCATGTGATTGGCGATTGTGTTTTTAATTCCGCAATTGATTTGTAGAAGTGATTCAATATCTATCTTTAATACATTGGTAGATCGGATTGAATCCATGATATACATGCTTGTTGAATAATTTCTACATGGTATCAGAGCTGTGTTAGAGATTTTCTACATGGTATTAGAGAAAGAAATCTTTGGGTGCACGAGTTTGCAAAGTATCCAAAAATTTTCATGAAAAATTTTCAAAAACAAATAGAATATTTTATTTTTTGCGAAAAAATACCCAAATTGAAAAAAAAAATCGGTCAAATAGGAGCTCGGATGAGGGAGATATCGTCAATTTAAAATCAACTCTTTTTTTTGGGGAAAATTTTGCGACGGGGGAACAATTAAAATGTGCACAAGTCAAGAAAATGCATGCACTTGAGGTAAAATATGAATGAAAAGCTTTGAGGATAAAAGCAGAGGATAGTGCCTTGGTGGTTGAGAGGGCACCTCTCAACATGCAGTCTCAAAAGGTTGTGGAGCAGCCACAATTGGAGATGCAGAGAGGAGATGAAGTGGAAGAGTCCACTCAAGCAGAGACCTCCAAGAGGGGGAAATTTCGAGCCAGATGGGAAGAGGGAGTACATGAAGCTATACCTCTAGGTGTGAGGTGGGGCGATGTGCAAGAATAATACCAAGAAGAAATTGGTCAGGGTTCATTGAGATGGTGCGTCTCATGGATCAAACCTGGCTACGAGGAGCCCACAATATAACAGTAGCAGGATCAGTTAGATTGATGCAGTAAGATGTCAGGATGAAAAAAATTAGAGTGAAAGGTGTCAGATACTGGAGCACAGATCAGAGTTGGCAGCAATACAAAGTTCATGGATGCAGATGCTAGCAATGTAGAGAGTCCAGTAGACATGTGTAGTAGCTAGAAGAAGTCAAATGACTATGATGACAGATGCATTATACTGATTCAGTTGTTTGGAGTCTTTTTAGTTTCGAAAGTGTTGCATGAAAAATTTGCATGTATGAGAAACATTAGAGAAGTGTTGCATGCAAGAGTTGCATGTGCGAGAAAAATTGGAGAAGTGTTGCATGCAAGGGTTGCATGTTGCATGCAAGGACATTCCTTTCTTGTTGAGAGGGAGTGTTGAAGTTTGCAACAAGAAACAGTGAAATTGGCATTAAAAAAAAACATAAAATCACCTACGCTATAGTGGGACCACATGTCATGTAGTGATGGGTCCTAGTGATACATTAGTGTGCAATTCAATTTATTTAATAAATTGGAAATGTGTCTAATTTAATTATCCCTTAATTAAATTGGACAATAAATTGTAATCTTATCTCATGATCACTTGTAATAGTTAATTGAGTGTGATAAAGTCAGTTAGCTCATGAATTTTGAGTTAAGGGTAGTTGGTGAGGCATGCAGAGCAATTCTAGTTGTAACAGAGTTCGAAGTGCAGTTGGTGCATTATTTTAATGCATGACTAATCAGCTAACTCAGTTAGGTGATTTAAAGTCAGTTGAGCTAGTTGTAACTGTTTGTTGCACTAGTGAGAGATCAAGTGAATTAAATATTATTTAATTCCCAATCAGTGATCTAACATGCAACTGTTGATTTACTATATTAGCTGCATGCATGTCAGTTCTAGTGGAGACCCAGTTGAGACAAAGGTTAAAGGGAAGTTAACTATCAGTTGTGATATTAGCAGGCTGCCCATATGTAGTTAAAACACCACAGGATGCCCATGATACTCAGTGCATTTGAGGAACGCTAAAATTCCTAAATAATATGGATTTCATTCATTAAGGATTGCATGAGCAAGGCAGGCTAAAGATAGGTTGAGAATTGGCTAAGTATTGGTCCGATTTTGTCTGGATCAATGTGAGATGATAGGAAGATTGCAGGAGACTCTTATGAGAAGAGTGCATTGTAATTGTTTCATGATTAATTATGGAATATAAAATATATGATAGAGGGGTTTTGAGCAGTAAGATTTCCCTGGGAAATTATCTGTGTTGTGGTTTTATTGATTCTTCTTTGCTTCATGTGATTGGTGATTGTGTTTTTAATTCCGCAATTGGTTTATAGAAGTGATTCAGTATCTAGCTTTAGTACATTGTTAGATCGGATTGAATCCATGATATGCATTCTTGTTGTATAATTTATAAAATCACCACATTAACCAATACTTGTGCTCATTGATCTCAATAAGAAATAACACATATTAACATATGCATAAAATGAACCAAGTCAGAGATTTCCACATACAACCCAACCATAGATTGGGTTGAACCAAATATTTCTTTTAGCTAATCACCCCCGTGCCATAATCCAAGCATGAATGTGGGATCACATGGGATAAACAAAAAAAAAGCCAACCAGATAATCTAAAGATTAAACCACCTCCACCCTCAAGCCACATTGATTTCACCTAAACTAGTCCAAAAATCATCAAAGCCAAAAAAATCTTGGATGCCTAAGGATCTCTTCAACATACCCAGACAATTTTCCTGTCTCCACCCACTTGTAAAGATATTCTTAGAAAAAACCATCTCCACCCTCAACCCTTTGGATTTTCCTAAGACCACCCCAACCGGATTTGAACCCACCAAAAATCCAAATCTCAACCAAAATGAAAACCCACTATACCATGGCTATCCATGAAATGGAAAAGGAAAGGTTGTACATCCCTATCAATCCAGGAAATTCCAATACCAATGGCAACAAACATGACCAAAAAACCAATGCATAAACCATGCATTCACATCCCAAAAATATAACTAAACATGCAACCTACAAAATCCTGTTGTTGATTTCTCTTTCTCTACTTGATTTTTGCCCTTGTTTACTACTGTCCAATATTTCTCTTGCACTCCCTTGCTTGTTTCTTGATTGTTTTATTGTGTCTTCCTTGTGTTCAAGTGCTTGTTCTCTCTCTTGCTCTCCTATTCTCTAAGTGGATGCTATAATGTCCAACAGTGTGTGAATGTTCTCTCTCCTTTTTCTTTTCTTTTTCCTTTCCTTTTTCTTCATTTTCCCTTGCATGCATATTCTTGTCCCATCATCTTATTTTTCTCCTATTTTCATTTATTTCTTGAATTAATTTCCATTTATTGCCTTTTTTCTTTTGCCAATGCCAATGCCAATTTACATAGCCAATGATAAACCACAAGTGGATCCCAATATAATGTGTTTCCTCTCCATTCAACTTGGAATATGTGTCCCATAACATTGGTTTTGTTTTATCCTTTAGAATGCCCATTTATTACATGGAATTTTAACCCATGGTTGTAACATAATCGATCACCAGAAGACCCATCCATTAGATGAGAAAAACTTGCAATAAGGTCTAGTTGATCCAATCATATCCTTTGGATAAGTTAATCTTCAAAATAACTACATTAATATTTGAATTTTTTAGAGTATGAAATGCTTCCTAAGAAACCACTACATCATGAACATTCCTATTTTGAAGAAATTTGAACTGCCCATTGAATATGGAGTCACACATGATTATTTTTAACCCTTGTATATGAAATTTTATCCTGAAAATACCCTTGAAATTTTCACATAATTTCCATGTCATAAATAATTTTAAATTGTTTAACTTGAGTATCCGTGAAATAATTTATTATTCTTTTGGGTAACGGTGAAATGTTTTATTATTAATTTGGGTGTTTGTGAATAATTTATTAATATTATTTACCTTCCTTAACCATATGAATTAAAATATTGAAAAAATTATTAATGTAATGTAAATATCGAGGTGAAATACTTTATTATTCTTTTGGGTAATGGTGAAATGTTTTATTATTAATTTGGGTATTTGTGAATAATTTATTAATATTATTTACCTTCTTTACCCATATAAATTAAAATATTGAAAAAGTTATTAATGTAATGTAAATATTGCTATTAGTGAAAAAATATAAATAAAAAATGCGGGCCCATTTGATCTTAATAACCATGCAAAAAAAAAACACCAAAAAAATAGTTAAATATAAAAATATATATAGATAGTTAAATATAAAATATAAATGTAGACAATTATAGTTAAATATAAAATAGTTAAATAGTTAAAAATAAAATATTGTTATAATAAAAATATAAAATAGGTAAAAATAGTTAAATATAAAATAGTTAAATAGTCAAAAAAATATTTAAATATTAAATACTTAAATAGTTAAAACAAATTATTACAGAAAGGACAAACATATTCCAAAAAGGAAAAATTACAGGATTCTGGCCAAAAAAATATATATTATGGCTTCAGTATAGTTAAATTTAAATGTAAAATATAATTAGAAGATTATTTTAATAAAAGTGTCACATATTGAGGGATTCCGATAAAAGTTAAATAATAGAAATAGTATATTAATTTTTTTTATTAAATCTCACGCTAATAAATATTGTGGAACACAGATAAAAATAAAGTAATTTAAAAAAATTGTCTACATGGTATTTTTTATTAATTTCTTGATTTTTCCTTAGGAGGCTAATTTAGGCTGAAATTTCCTCTAATGTAGGCAATATCTAAAAGAGGAATTGTCCTATTTTATATGGATGAGATAGAGGAAGGCGGCATGGAAATAACCCAATAATTTTCTAGACTCACTCCCTAATCACTTTAACAAGACCATATTTTAATTAATCGTAAAAAGAAATAAATAATTCCACAAGAAAGTTGTCTCGCCCCAGAGTCTTAGAATTTTGCATCAACCACAAGATAGAAAATACATCTAATTCCTCCACCACTTATGATAGAAAACATCCATTTCCTCTATAAAGACCAAAGGGAATTTTTTAATGACCCGTAAAACTTCTTGGATTTGGAAACTTATAAGCTCTTGAAAGAGAGAGTGAAAGTAGTGGGCCCATCAGTTGCGTTGTCCTCGAAAGATCTATATTTTCCATCCTCAGACTTAATCTCCCAAATTGGAATGATCATCTTCCAAAAATATGCATACTAATTGAGAAACTTTGAGTTATTTTCCCCCAAAATGTAGCAACACAACTTTGATGTTCAACCTCCATAGTTTCTCTCCCCTATGGAGCATGGATTGGTGGGATTCCTTGAGGGCATTTAATTCATTTCACCTTTTGGCTTGATAGGATGCAGTGCTAACTCTGTATATAGATCGTCGATTTTATTCTCAACCTTGATTAAATGGGGTTGCTATTTTTCATAGAAATCCTTAAAACAAGACTTAGAAGCCTTTTTGATGGCTAGTAGATTGTCAACAAACTGACATATATAATACAAGGAAGTATAAAGGGAGAAAGGACTCCATAGGCTAGATACTAAATATTTATAATCATCTTCCTATGACCAAACAAGATTGAATTTGAAAGGGGGAACACCAAAACCACATCCTGTATGCAATAGAAAAAGGATAGGCTTGTGATCATAGAGCCCCCCAATATCCACCTTAGTCTTCAGATTAAATCCATAATTTACAAACCTTTTAGATACAAAAAAATGGCCCAATAATTTTTAGAAGTCATCCCCCTGTGAATGACCATTCCTCCAAGTGGGAACCAATTTTATTGGTTCAATGTCCATAGGCCTATGATTTCTCAAAAAATTAGCAAAATAACTACTTCGAGGATCAAATCAAGAATTGGGAATCCAAACATCATGCAAAGAGAGAGTGAAATTAATATTACCGTTGAACAAAGCATGACAATATGTGAAGGCACCTACAAAGGCTGAGTCTTACCAAAATGGAATTATGCTAGCATAAGGACCATACAAATTTAACACTAAAACCACACATCCTATGTCTTTGACCTCTAACTTAAGAAAAATAATATAATGAAAAAGAGAAGAGGAGATAGATTTGCATGCATGGCCCCAACTCATTATCAATACACTAGAATGTTCATCTACATTGACAAAACATAAGGACCAATTTTTAAGCCAAGAATCCAAACAAGCCCTAGCTTTTAGTCCCTCACACATCATTTCCAAAATAAGAAAAATGTTCAACTTATTTCTCAGAATAAGCCATTTAAGGGCCAAGGTTTTTCGGCATCTTAAGCCCTCTCACATTAATCAGAAGTTTATAAATTTTTCTCAAAATTAAAAATTACAGGATCGGGTTGAAACTAGGATGGTTATGTAGATCTCGACTTCCTGATTCCAGCGTCACGAACGGTTCGAAAAACCGACGTCGTATGAGGGAGATATCACGTTCTAATTGAAAAGATAAACAGATAAAATTATGACAGTTTGACCAGGGTTGAATGGGATGCACAATCATCAAGGTGGAGGTACAATCAGCAAAAAATAATATTCCTTTCCTCATAGCCAATAATGGGTTGACATGTGTCACACTGCTATTCGTTGAAAGTACATTGTGGAGGACCAATTAAAGGGTGACACGTGGCTATCCCTAAAGCTGCCATGTGTCCCATAAATGGTGTGTTAGATTTTTTGGTTGGATGCCACAGGAATCAACCCCCGGACCTCCCGTGGGCACGCACAGGTATCCACTGCCCGAGCTACACATTAGTTCATAACCATGTAGTTCACGAGTTGTATTTAAGTTATGTTGAGATCATCGTTGGGGGTTGGGAACTGCCACCGGTCCCAACCTGCCAACAGTTCTCAGAGGTTTTGTTCACATGGCACATTAAAACACAAATTCCAACCGACGGTTTAATATAAAAATCCGAAAATAGCTTTATGTTATACTTATGACATGGCAACGGTCACCGTAATACCTTCCACGTGGTTATTGCGAACCCATCAACCTCAACCGGAGTAAACACAATCCAACCATGGTTTATAAGTTGGTTTCCGCCCTATCCAACCATTAATGTAACCCGCGGGTTTGGGGTTGGCATGTGGCCACCCAAACTGCTAACACTAAATGTAAACAATTAATTCCGGTAGAAGTTTTGGCTAGTGTGCCATTTTGGGCAGGAGTTGCTATTTTAGCTCCAGTTAAGTGGAGTTCTCCACTTTTAGTGGAGTTTTTCTAGGTGTAACTGGGAAAGAGAGTAGGATATTCAATTTTTGGCCATTCTAAGTGAATGAAGAGTCATTTTTGACTATTGGAGCATTATGTAGCCATTGGTGAAGATAAAACAACCATTAGAGTACTATAACTACATGTATTCGCAAAATTTTGAGCATAATGAAAGATGGACATGCAATTGAGAGCTGGGCTAGTAGATGTAGCCCAGGAGGAGTGAAATTCTTCATCATGCCTAATGTGTAAATTTCATGTGGTGACTTATTTCTCTATTTTACACTGCTGTTAAGTGTTGTTTAAGATTTTTTTATGCTTCTAATTCACTAAAAATCATCTACATTTCATGCAAAAATACCTTAAACCTTATGAAAACTAATGAGACAAGTATGCACCTGTTTTTAAACTGAAAAGACACTTAGCACAACAAAACTAATATAGTCATTTCAGATCAGATTGGTATAAGAGCTATATTTTATTCTCTGGTGTTGAAAATAATTTTTTAACTGTTTGCAAGTTTTTAGATGCTTACAAGGCTCAAGCTCAAAAGATGAGAAGGCAAATTGGTGGAAGCAGAAGGGTCTAAAGAAGAGCCAAAGAAAAGGAGAGTAATATTGCCACAATCTCCACCACCCAATTCACCTCCTAAAGAAGTAGAATTTCTAATAAGCATGCCTCATGAGGAAGTAGAAATCCATGAAGAATTTGATCCCAAAGAGGAAGAAATAGTGTTCAGGAAAGAATTTCTTGAGATGATTGAGATGTTTAGAATCCTTTATCAAGAAAGGAATGAGAGACTGGAAGGAGAAGGATCTAAACTTCACAAGGAAGGACAAGGATCTTCAGGAGGTCACAATGATGAAGATAAGTCAAAGAAGCGAAATGGAGGAAATGGAGGCAATGGAGAGCCATCACCCTCACCCTCATTATCATCATCCTCTACTTCTTCTTTAGTACATCAGCCACACAAGTCAAATAACACTGGTAAAAGTCCCTTTTTTAAAGCTTGATGTTAAGTTTGAATTGCCAATGTTTAATGGTGAAGTCAATGTAGAAAATATTGATAATTGGATTAGGTAATTGGAGGTCTATTTGAGAATCCAAAACCTTCAAGATGATGATACCAAAATCTAATTAGCTTCATTGAGAATGTAAGGTGCAACACTTGTTTAGTGGGGAGCCAAGACAAAGGAGGAAATCAAGAAACATGGTAAGATTATTCTATCATGGTCAATTTCATTACTACTATAAAACAACAATTTTATCCATTAGCTCACATGCAGAAGCCATAATGAACTGGCAAAACTTTAGGCATTTGAAGGGACACAATGTGCAAGAATACACCCAAGAATTTAGGAGAATAGCTCTCTTATTAGGGGTAGATTTGCAGAGCCAAGATACTTTGCTCAAGTACATAGGAGGCTTACATATCTACCTAAAGCATATTATTTTCATGTTTAACCCCACCATTCTAGATGAATTATGTGTTCAAGCCACACATCTAGAAGCTAGAGGGAAGAACATTTTTGAAGAGGGTAGAAAGAAACCTTTTAAGGATAAAGCCAAGGAAAAGACCTCAAAAGGTAAAAACAAAAAGAATGCATATTTTAAGAAAGAGGGAGAGAATTTTGTTTTTAAACATTGTTCAAAAGAAGTCCATGATGAAACTCATTTTTGGAAATTGCATACTAAAATGAGGCCAGAGAAACCCAATAACAAAGGGAAATAAAAAACTTTTGCTACAACTCAACATGATTTAGGAGATGATTGAGGTGATGAATCTATGATTATAGCCATGGGATTGAAGAACATGAAGGGAAAATAAATTGAAACTAAACCTAGTAATAGTACATAAAACTGTCACATAAACACTCTAAATGAAGAAGAAATAATAGAACTGTTTCATGTGAGGGTCATATCCAAGCATACCAAGATTGACACATTTTTTTACAGTGGGTCACAAGAAAAATTAATCTCTGAAGAATTGGTCAAGAAACTTAACTTTGAGACAATAACACATCCAAAACCATATCCATTGGGTTGGATTTGTAAGGATGAAAATCTACAGGTTTCAAAGAAATGCATATTGTGGTTTGCAGTCACTGCAAATTTTGTTAACACAGTTGAATTAGATGTGGTTCCACTTGACATCACTAGTATTTTATTAGGGAGTCCTTACTTGTATGACAGGAAAGCGATCTTCTATCACCATGAGAACAAGTATCATTTAAGCAAATATGGAAAGGATTTCATTGTTAGAGCACATCGCAAGAAGACAAACATTGCTATGGTAAATGCTGGACAGGTAAAGAGGCTGGTAAATTCAAGTAAGAATTTTGTTCTTCTTATTATTAAGCCTAAATCTGATGTTAATCATGAATAATTTGAGGATGTGATCCTAATTTCAAATCAGATTTATATGATGTAGTTAATGCACATCATGATATGTTTCAGGATCCAACATGATTGCCTCCAAAAAGAGAGATCAACATGAGATTCAGTTACAACAATATTGTCCTCTTCCAAATATCGGTATGTATCGCATGTCGATAATGGAGAATGATGAAATAAAGAGGCAAATCAAAGAGATGTTGGAAAAAGGAATCATAAGGCCAAGCACCTCACCATGCGGTTCACCCATAGTCTTGATACGAAAGAAAGATGGGACTTGGCGCATGTGTGTATATTTTCGAGCTTTGAACAATATTATGGTAAAGAATCGTTACCCACTCCCAAGAATAGATGATTTACTTGATCAGTTGAAAGAAGAAAATATTTTCACTAAGTTAGATTTACGAAGTGGATATCATCAAGTAAGAATTGCAGAAAGTGATATATGGAAAACTGCATTCAAAACCAAACAAGGACTCTTTGAGTGGCTAGTTACGCCATTTGGTTTGTGTAATGCACTGACAACTTTCATGCATGTTATGGATAGTGTTTTGCATCCATTCCTTGATGAATTTGTGATTTTGTACTTATATGACATATTAATTTTCAGCAAAACAAGAGAAGATCATGTCTTGCATGTGAATAAAGTGCTTGATACTTTGAAGAAAGAGAAATTGTTTCTTAAGATGTCAAAGTGTGAGTTTGGATAGACTTCTTTGGTCTATTTGGGACATATTGTAGGAGGAGGAGAATTTAGGATTGATCCTTCTAAAGTGGAAGACATTGTGAATTGGCCCACCCCCAAAACAGTAACCGAGGTAAGAAGTTTCTTATATGCAGCTCAATATTGGAGAAAGTTTATTGCCAACTTTTCTGCCATCGCAACTCCTATGCATGTAGTGAAAAGTGTGAAGAAAGGATTCCAATGGGGAGGCAAACAACATCAAGCTTTCGAAGCTTTAAAAGAAAATATCATTTAAGTTCCAGTCCTTGCATTACCAAATTTGAGACAACCATTCGAGATTCAAATCGATGCTAGTGATTATGCCATGGGCGCAGTATTGTTGTAGCATGGTAAGCCTATCACTTTTCATTTTGAAACTTTAAGTGGTGATGTGAATAATTATCCTACATATGAAAAATAACTATATGCATTGGTAAAAAGTGTCAAGAAGTGGAAACACTAATTGATGGGTAAAGAGACTATTGTACATACCGATCACCAACCATTACAGTACTTGCAGTTGCAAACAAAATTGCAGCAATCAAGACATTTCAGGTGGATGGGATTTATTCAACAATTTCACTTGGTTATAAGGTACAAGAAATGCATTTTCAATAAAGTTGCTGATATGCTTTCAATACCAATCATTAGTGCTTCTACTTTACTAAAAAATGATTCTGTTGTACATGAGAGTTACATAGAATAGTATGCACATGACATTGTTTTTCAAGATGTGTATGCTAGTTTGAGTGAAGGGAATCAAGTTGAAGAAAAATATTATCACATGCATACAAAGTTGTTGTTTAATTTGGGCAAGCTGTGTATATCACAAGGGGAGAGGCTAAGTGTCATGAGAGAAGCTCATTCATCTCTTATTGCTGGACACTTTGTGGTAAGCAAAATAGTGGCACATCTATAGAGGTATTTCTATTGGACTCTCATGATAGATAGTGTGTCATGTTTTATAACAGGTTGTTCTATGTGTGATACAAGTAAGCCTAGTAATATGAAGCTTGGGTTGTACATGCCACTACCCGTACCATCAAGGCCATGGGAGAGTATCTCCATGGACTTTGTTGGAGGTCTACCTGTGTCAAGAAAACAACATGATTATCTTTATGTAGTTGTGGATAGATTTCAGTAAAATGTGTATACTTATGCCATGTAAGAAAACCATTACTGTTGAACAAACTGTTGAACTTTATTTTCAACATGTTTGGGTTCATTTTGGATTGCCAACTTCTATTTTTAGTGACAGCGATTCCAGGTTCATTGGGAATTTTTGGTCAAATCTATGGAGAATGATGGACACAAATTTGAATAAGAGTACCACTTTTCATCCACAAACAGATGGAAAAATCGAGGTGGTGAATAGAACCATTGTGCATCTATTGAGAGGTTATTGCAGCAAACATCCTAAGTTTTGGGATGAACAACTGCATTATATTCAACATGCTTATAACCAGGAAAAACACTCTTCAACAAAAACATCACCTTTTGAAGTATGCTTTGGGTATTTTCCAAAATCTCCATTAGACTTCATCTTTGGGAAGGATGTTGCAATTGATGGCCATAGTGACATTGACAAGGCTCGAAATTTCATTGAGAAAATTCAGATTATACATCAACAAGTTCAAGAACAGCTTGAGAAAAGTCAAAGAAAATACAAAGAAAGGCATGATAAACATCGATTTGATCACAAGTTTCAAGAGGGAGATGAGGTATGGTTGCACGTTATAAAAGAAAGGATGCAAGGGCAAGGTAAAAAGCTCAAACCCATTGACTATGGTCCATTCAAGATCATAAAGCAAGTTGGTAACAATGCATTCCAACTTAACTTGCCTTCTTATATGCAAATGTATTCAGTTGTTAATGTTGAAAACTTGCGTTTGTACGAGCCACCTTTGATCGATGATCAAGGAAGTGATGTTCAACTACCTTCTATTGAAGATTTCTCGCCAAAATTTCTGGATGAGCTCAAAGAAGATACAATTCTTGAAAGGAGGACAAGAGCATCAAAGAGGGGAAGTGAAGACTACCTTCAAGTTGGACTCAAAGGCACTAAACCAAGAAAGGAAAAATGGATGGAGGTTGTAAAGGTGAGGGAGTTGTACCCTCATATACTAAACAGGTAATCAAGTCTTTTGGGGTCCAAAATCTTCCCAATGGGGAGGAATGATCAGGAGTTTATAAATTTTTCTTAAAATTCAAAATTGTAGGATTGGGTTGAAACAAGGCTGGTTGCGTATATCTCGTCTTCCTGATTTTGGTGCCGTGAATGGTTCAAAAAACTGATGTCATATGAGGAAGATATCGCGTTATGATAAAAAAATCCAAATAGGTAAAATTGCGACAGTTTGACCAAGGTTGACTGAGATGCACAGTCAGCAAGGTAAAGGTACAGTTAGCAAAAAATAATATTTCAAAGAATATTCCTTTCCTCAGAACCAATCGTGGGTTGACATGTGTCACACTGCTATTCATTAAAAGTATGTTGTGGAGGACCAATTAAAGGGTGCCACATGGCTAGCCCTGAAGCTGCCATGTGTCCCGTAAATGGTGTGTTAAAATTTTTGGTTGGAGGCTGCAAGAATCGACCCTTGGACCTCCTGCGGGCACATACAGGTCTCCACTGCCCGAGCTACACGTTAGTTCTTATCGATGTAGTTTGTAGGTTGTATTTAAGTTATGTTGAGATCACCGCTGGGGGTTGGGAACCGTCGATGGTCCCAACCTGCCAACGGTTCCCAAAGGTTTTGCTCACATGGCACGTTAAAACACAAACTCCAACTGACTGTTTAATGTGACAATCCGACAACAGTTTTATGTTATACTTATCACATGGCAATGGTCACTGTAATACCCTCCATGTGGTTATCGCGAAACTCACCAACCTCAACCAGAGTAAACGCAATCCAACCACGGTTTATAACTTGGGTTTCGCCCTATCCAACCGTTAGTGTAACCCATGGGTTTGGGGTTGGCATGTGGCCACCCCAACCACTAACACTAAATGTAAATAGTTAATTTCAGCATAAGTTTTGGCTAGCATGCCATTTTGGGTGGGAGTTTCTATTTTAGCTCTAGTTAAGTGGAGTTCTCCACTTTTAGTGGAGCTTTTCTAGGTGTAACTAGGAAAAAGAATAGGAGACTCAATTTTCGCCCATTCTGAGAGAATGGAGAGTCATTTTTTACTAATTGGAGCATTTTGGAGCCATTGGTGTAGATAAAACAACCATTAGAGCACTCTAAATACATGTATTTTCAAAATTTCAGGAATAATGAAAGATGGACATGCCATTGGGAGCTGAACCAATAGATGTAGCCTAGGAGGGGTGAACTCCTTCATCATGCCTGCTGTTTAAATTTCATGTGGTGACTTATTTCTCTATTTTACACTGCTGTTAAATCTTATTTAAGCTTGTTTTATGCTTCTAATTCACTAAAAATCATCTACATTTCATGGAAAAATACCTTAAACCTTATGCAAACTAATGAGACAAGTATGCACATGTTTTTAAACTGAAAAGAAACTTAGCAAAACAAAACTAATACAGTCATTTCAGATAACACATTGAAGGAGAGGATAATCATGGATAAACCACGCACATTGTTTTCCCTATTCCAAGATCCCTAGAAAGTAATGCTTACTTGTATTTTTGGATTTCCATCTATAATATCTGCATTTTTGGTTTTCCTTATGTTGTAGTTAGAGTGGAATTTTAGGGTTTCTTGCATCCAGGTCACAAGAGTGAGATTATGTCATTGGTTGGCTCGAAGGTTTTTAGAGGAGTTTTATGGGGTCCAATGGGGTTCACTTGCTATATTTCATCACTAGGCCTAGTTTTTCATAGTTCATTATTGGTTTCGTTACATTTTGATGATACCCATAAAATGGGGTTATCAACAAGCATATTTTAAGCAAATACACTAAAGGTGCTATTTGGAGCACATTATTTAGAACCAAGATGAAGAGATCTATGATATGGGATGATGAAAAGTGAGTTTTAGTGGCCAAAAAGCAGTAGAGGTAGATTAATCATTTTACGGGATTAAAAGTGACTTAAATAAAATAAAATAAAATAAAAGAGAGTCACTTAAATAAAATAAAAGGGAGAAAATTATAGAATGAAAATAAAATAATTAAATAAAAGTGCTTCTCAAAGGTTGAAGAGAGATCTATCAAATATTTAAAAGAGGAGAAAGCAAATCATTGGGACATCTTGGATTTGGAATATTTTCCCTTGGATAGGTTTGAGAACTTGATTTTCAAGTTCAGAGAGCATTGGAATGAAAACCTTGGGTTTCTTGGTGTGTTGGATGAAACATAAACTCACTATTGTGGAGATTTCATTCAGAAATATTATAAAGCTTCATCAACATTAGTTGGTGAGTATATTTGAAGTAGATATGTGGGTTGGAAGTGGGGATCACCTAGATCTCCAATCTGAGCTTCATTTCTAGTGATGTAATATCTATTGTCGACCATTTGATGGTGTTTGTAACATGTTCTCAAACATATTTAATATAATAATACTGATGAATTTTGTTGAGTTTGATGCACATGTCTCATGTTTATTCTAAGTTGCAGCATTTACAACTTCTTTTACATCTGCAATTTTATTCGTGCTTGAAAAATTGTACAATTTATTATTCTGAAAGATAGATTTCAGTGGCATCAAAGCAATTTCTATGGATTTTTATGGAATTTTATTAATATTTCTGGAAAAATATATGCTGTAATATTTTCTAGATATTTTAGCTAAAAAAGGGGGATATTATAGTGGTACCAGAGTTGTGCATCTTTCCAACCTGATGGTTTTATTGAAGATTTATTCCAAGGGAGACTAAAACCCTTTTTATTTCTTAGGCTAAGTTCATTTATTTTTCTAGCAAGGATTTAAATTGTAGACTCTCCATTGGGTTTCATGCTACAAGTTTGCAAGAGTTCTGAGTTTTATCGAAAGAAATAATCATCCGTAAGATCAATTTGAAGTTGAGTGTGCTAGTTGTGAGGGTTTTATGAGGCTAACCAAACCGTTCCCTTCAACAACTCGTGGACCCAAAAGAAGAACCATTCATAGATCGAGATCCTACTTGAGGTTTAATGTTAATTCCTTGGGAAAAATCAAGATTATTATTCTAGGTCGATTTTCTTACAACATTGGTCTCATATTTTATTGGAGGGTCTCTTGATTGAGTATTTATAGCACACATTTGTCATTTAACGGGTTGATGTATGACCCTCTCTCACATTATTTTTAAATCATATAATACCAATACAGTGACACAAGTATTACTTTCTACCAACTATCATGGCCATTAGGTGCTCACATTATCATTAATCAGTGCTCCCATATCTCGTTCACAACAAGAGTTGAAGGGAGTAGATGCATGCATGGTCACGATAGTGTTTCTAGTCGCACAAAAATTGGAGGGTGGATATAGATTTTTCATATGAAGAAACTTTTGGGAATATGTAGCCTTTGCTCACATGGAAAGTCTTATGAAAAATTCGTTGGTATAGGCACCACATGAAAAATGTATTTGCGAAGGTTAAAGCCGCTAAACAGGAAGGTTGACATATCAAGGAGCCCACATTGTTTTGTTGTCATATATTTTCTCAAATTTTTTGCTCACATTTTTTGGAGGTTGATAGAGCCAATTGTGAGTTGCAGGATTCTATGTTGAACTGAGAGTTTATCAATACAAGTTACCATCCTGAGGAACAAATTGGAGGGATGGAAGTATTAAATCACCTCATGTGATTTAGACTAGGGTTGAATTGTCAAATTTTTAGGACCATATCGTTACATTTTTGGGTTGCAGTAAAGTTATTTATTTGATTTTTTATTTTTTCCATTATGAGGAGTTGAAAATTAATATTGTTAAATCAAGTGGATATCATGATTTTCCAGGATCAAGGACAATTTTCCATTTCTTAATCAAACTAGTTTGTATTCTAGGGTTGAATATGATGTTGCTTAATGGGAGATGAATTTGTTATTTTGGGTGGAATTTTAAATTGTATGGATTGGGGCTAAATTTAAATTCCCATATTGGGCTAGCACAAGTTGCAAAAACTTGGATCAGGAATGATTTTTAATTGGTTAACCGAAACAACAAATTCATCCAGGATGAATATTGACTGAGACTTATACCACTGAAAGTCAATTTTCTTATCGAGAGGACCAAATGGTTGAAGTTGTATTTTAAAAAAATCAAATAAATAAATGGGGTTGTTAGGGAGTGACCTGTGAAGATGTAGTTGAGTGGCAAAGTTGAAGGATGCCAAAATTAGCATAATCAACACAACCACCTTTTTGGAACGTTTCTAGGTTCCCACTCTGAAATTCCATTTTTGAGTAATTACTGAGTTTGCATTTGATTAATTGCTGGTGAATTCCATTGTGAAAATTTTGTGGTGATTTTGGGGTAAATTTAATACCCTAAATTTATGAGTAAAAAATATCAATATTCTTAAAAAGAAATTTGTTGTGGTAAATTTCATTCAAGGGATTGGTATGTACCTTAGGATTTTTTAATGGTTGTTGAAAATTTACTCAAGAGTGATAGATGGAAAAAGGCTTTAGAATACCTCACAAATGACATGAATGACTTAGAGAGAAGAAACAAATAGTTCAATACATTAGTGTGTTCTTTGGATTGCAATGATTTATAGACCAAAGAAAAAGGTAGAAAAACAAATCATTCTCAAGAGGATCCCTTGATATTCTACAATAGGAGAACCTAAGGGATATAAAGAAAGAAAAAGAAATAAGAAATAAACTCTTTGCACTTGGGTTATATTTTAATATCATGAATATTATAGTCAAGACCTTTTTCAAATTAGAGGAATTACAATCCATTATTTATAACGTGAATTAATCTGATTGGAAGAGTTTAAATTGGGCCCTAAAACCATGAATTATTGCCTTGATAGAAAACAAGTCCTTGGAGCACCCTTGTGAAGGGGCAATATTTATGGTTGACTCTTGTATTAATGAGATAATAAGGCTAACACCTGTACCTCCTTACTATGAAGACATTATGAGTAAATTTTTCTAGGTAATAGTAGAAAGCTTTTAGGGGTTGCATAACACCATGGGTCCTACTTGGAGAAATAGGCTCAATATTTTAGAAAACCTGGTCGTAGTTATGGATAACCATGATGAAATTTTCAAGCTATTCCAATCAAAGTTGTTGGAAATTTGGAGGGGGTAAGAGGATTCCTCACTTTCTACTTATGAAATAACAAAAAGGGTGGTTGAGTAGAACATGATACTATTCAAAGGGAAGTTGACCAAGGAAGAATTGATGAGAATACAAGTTACAAGAAAGGACCACAAGCGGAAGGAGAAATTTTTTTCATCTAATCACTTGTGTGATTTTGGTGAAGACAAGGATGCTTCCAGTGCAAAGGTTCAAATAGGAAGCAAGAATGAATTAAGGAGGAAAAATATTTTCTATAGATTCAAGGGGCCTTAGGAGACTAATCACACATGGTTGGGTAAAATGGTAGAGATGTCAGAGGTAGAAAAGGAGGGAATTACTTCTGATAATTATGATGAGAATGACATGGGTTCTTCTATTATAGTTGATTCCATTGATTTTCATGAGAATACCCTCAAATTTTATGATAAATCATGTGAATATGTTGACAGTCGTTCACCTATGCATCCATGTTTGATGGATGAAAGTGGCTAGCATAAAGTGGAGATAAATGAAACTCCTAGTGACATGATGATTGTTCCCATGTGTGAACAAGGCCAAGGGTAATAACACTTAAAGGTGCATGAACATGCTCGGAGGAGTATGATATACATAGTGTGCATTATGAGTCACATCTTCAGAACCCATTGAAGGCTCGAGTTAGAGACGTGGTTAAGGAAGTTGAGCATCCATATTTGGGGATAGCCATTGATGAAGTGAAATTATATGAAAATGCATACAACAGGGCTACACAACTTCTAAATGATAGCCATGGAAAATTTTAGGGGCTAATATTCGGAGGTGGGATGATTTCCATGATTTTTCCAAAAAAACGATTCGCCAATTTCCATTTTTTAGAAAAAATATTTGCCCAAATTTTACAATATAAAATTATTATACCTTAAAAATTTCCAATATTATATAAAGAGTATATTTAAAATCATTATAAATTTGAATAAGTTTACAAATACATCAATAAATTATTTATAGTTTGTATATTAGGGACTAGAGAGATTCGTCAATTTTTTTAAATTTCAACATAATTTTCCATCCTCAAAATATTCCCTGATGATAGCCACTAGGAGAATATTTGACATTTAAGGATATATATTATGACAATGCAGAATAATGTTAGTATGAATCCTTTGTCGAAGTGTACGAAAAAAGACCACTTTAGCTACGCATAACTAGTAGCCCTAACAACAAGAGTGGCTGCCAATATCTTCAGATCTGCGGTTAGTTGAACATAAAAGAGCTGCAAAAACCAGATCTATGCATGGAAAGATATTAAGCAGAAAAAACAAGGGTTTGCTCCATATACCAATAGGCAAGACAAGAACAATTTTTGAAAGAATTTTTATATTAATTGGGCACCTGGGAGGAAAACAAGAAGTCGTATCCAATTCTCCTTAGTGGGATGGGTTCTTGGAAGTCCTCAGCACTTCAGATCTGAGATTTCTCTCTCTTGTTGGTGTAGAAAACCCACACAAAGAATAGAACTCAAAGAAGCTCACAATTTAAAATGGCGTAAAATGGTGACTCAAGTGTATTAGATCCGCAGTGATCTAATAGGCAACAAAAGGTGAAGAATGGCAGGAAACCTCCCATTTATAACAAAATATTGGGTCATTCTAGATCCACAATAAGGTTAACCAGGTCTAGATCCACTTTTTATGGAATATTTATTATATTAGTTGAGGAAAATACTTGACTTGGGTCAAATCCCTAATTTGTCAAAAATAAATAAATAAATGATTATTTATCTTTTTTAAGGAAGCTGCTAGAAGATAATCAAATAAATAATGATTTATTTAATTATTTAAGGAAGTGGTTTAAAGATAATTAAATAAATAATGATTTATTTAATTATTTGTGGGTGATTTGGTCATATTTAACAAGGAATATTATCTAAATAAGATTTAAATAATTATTCCTAGAAAATAATAAGATAAATAGAGGTTTATCTAATTAATTTCTTTTGTTTTTGGGTTAAACATGACTGGGAATAATAATTAAACTATGGTTTAATTAATTATTCCATGAGGAAAATCAAACAAATATAGGTTTGTTTAATATTCCCTTTTGGGGTTTCCTGTTTAGACCATAAACAACCTAATAAATGTGGTTTATTAAGCTATTTAACATAGTGAAGGCAATTTTATTTAGGGTAAAATTGGTCTTACATGGTGTACTTGGGTCCATCTAATGATAATAGGTTATATGACCAAAAAATGGTGTAACAGATTGCCCCCCAGCGTGCGAGTGTCAGGAGCGAATCGTATGACCGAAGTACGTTGTAAGAACTCAATCACCAGACAACAAAAGGGAAGTCAGAGAGAGAAATGCAAGGTAGATAGTGTGCTGAAGAACTAGACCCTGAGGAGACGAGACTCGCATGTGCAACAAGTCTCTTTTTATGAGAGGGTACCTGTGCTGAAGGCGGCGGGGGAGGCATACTTATGCCCGCTGAGACAAAGTACAAAATAATAGTGTGTCCAGTAAACAAGGGACCGAACCATAAAGTACAGCCGGCATAATCATGAGTCAGATAAAAATACAATGAAGAATCCCATATACATGCTGTGCCTGGGATAAAAGCCAGGACTTGTACAATAATATCTGAGTACATGAGATACAAATACAACCCAAATTCCCCCTGTAAATGGGGAAGGGCTCACAAAATCTGACTGATACATGCAAATCAAAGAGGTGCTGCAAGTGGCTACGACCAACATCATCAAATATCTGGAGCTGCATCGAAGGCTGCAAGGAAGAGGTCATCCGGGCATGTGGGGGGCTACCTACAAGGCCACCCCCTCATGAGGGTTGAGACATCTCACACACACCCGGGAATCATCAAGAGCTGCTGCTGGATCACTGGACCATCCAGTATACGGATCTCGAACATGCTGAAAGGAGCTGGAGAAACAATCAAGTCAAAGGGAAATGAGAGGTCCCTTTGCCTGATCCGAGGCACCGAACAAGAGTGGAAGCTGGAACCAAGGTACACCGCCATATAGACCTTGCTTCTGGAAGGAATGAGCTGATGTCGAAAGAAGGAGGTCTGCCATAGGTGAGGCAATGAGACATCATCAACTGAAGCACGAGAGAAAGTAGTGGAGCGACGAACGGAATGACACTAATGACGATAGTGAAAATGGGAAGGACTGAGTAGCGAATGGATGACTTCCCTTATTAGAGCATAAAGGGCATGAATGACATGGCAACAACTGACACGATATCATAAGGGATAGGGGACAGTGTAACTAAAGGTCATAATGTGTGACACAAGAGAGAGACCAAGCAATGAAGGATGGAGGGCTATAGTGGGGTACAAAGAGACTCGGTATAGATTCCATGGAGGGAATGATGACTCAACTTGGATGCTCTAAACAAGGGCGACTCAATGGTGCTTCCACACAGTAAAGGCCCCAATGGGGGACCGTGGAAACATGGGTACAAGATGGGAACTCATGACGAAAATTGACACGAACAAAGAAAAGTAAGGAGGCAAGATGGTGCCCCAAGTACAAGTGTCGTAAGTGAGGAAATTCGATTTTAAGGAGAGGTGAAGTGACCCTTCTTGGACAAAATGTGTCCTGGTGAAGTATCAGATCTCAAAAAAATAAAAGATACCCATTTGAGGACTCGGTGAGAGCTTTCCAATGGTGTAGACGGTTCGTCAAACGGGGCTACGGTGTGGTCGCAACAGTCGAAAGAAGAAACAGGGGTTCTCTTTTAATAAGGCAGTTTTCCCTCCAAAATCACTTATTTGCTATTGTTGCTGTGGTGAATGTAGAGAGGAGAGAAGGCCCTAAATCTTGCAGTGAACATAGCGGACAAACCGACTGTTGGAATCGAGATCCGTCAGTTGTAGGTAAGAGGCCTAACCTTTCTCTTGCATTTTGATGGATTAAACTTTCAGTTTAGGGCCCAGAATCTCAGAAACAACCCCTCCTTCATCTCTACGGCCAGGTCGCACTTTTTGGGCCAAAAAGTGCGACCTGGGAAGCAGGTTTCAGGAAAAAAAGTGTGACCTGTCCCAGAAATGGGCAGAAAACTGCGACCTGGGAGATAAGGAGGTTTTGGTGTTGTTTTATGGCTGGAAGTTGGGTTTTGGTGTTTGGTTATGGTTTTCCCGATCTGTAAGCTGAAAAAGATGATGTTTTTTTGTAGGTATGGCAGATTTACGGGTTAACTGGAGAGAGAGAGACTTGGGGACACTACGGGCAAAGATCCAGGCGGATCAAGGCATCCGTCGTGTATTGGCCAGGTTTGGGGTTCTAAAGTTTTTGGAGAACCCTTTGATGAGAGCAGGAAAATCGTTATTGGCCCGGATTATCAGTTACTAGGATCCGCATCGTATGTCTGTAGCAAAAAGGTCAAGATCAACCGACGGTCCAGACGTGTATTTCTTGACTGGTCTCCCACCACTGGGGATAGTGGGAAACACACAACCAGTATTGCCACGGGGGTGGCATATCATGGAGTTCGTGGAGCGTCATTGTCGACCGGGTCTCCAAGTCAAGGGGACTCGAATACCGATCGGGGATCTAGAGAGGCTAGAAACCCGTGCAGTGGCCGTAGCTGTGCTGCGTATCCTGGGCAACCAGGCGCTCCATCACATCACTTGGGGGCAGATGATGATAGTGGAGAGTGTGCTGGGTGGGACCTACTATGGGTGGGCCCAAATGATGTTGGTGTCGCTAAAGCGATAGTTGTCGCTATGCAGGCGGCAGGTGAACCATGATTGCTCATATGGGACTTTATTGTGTACCTTATTCTTTGAGAAGATCCCGACCTTGAGGCCTCATGTACAGCTTCCAGATGGGGGCCCGAGAGAGCCCAGGATGCGCCGTTGGGGACGGCTACTGTGCAGAGGAGGAGGAGGGGCGGTCGGGCGAGTGTTTCGACCTGAGTTTTTTGCCTGTTGGGATCAGATGCCATTGTACATAGACGACTATCCCTATAGTGGGATGAGCTACTGTGGAGACCCGGACCTGCCACTTCCGCCTGGTCAAGTCTAGTGGCTCGATGGGAAGTGACAGATTGCTATTCTTGTGTGGGCATGGTAAAGTTTTTTGAATAGTAGTTTAGGGTACTGATTCATGTACTTTTGGTATGCAGATATAGCACCGGTAAAACCAACCGAATATATGGGACGACCGGCAGCATCTGGAGCTATAGGTCCGAGTGGGTCGAGAGCGGCGCATAATGAGGATGCAGCCGCCCTGCTGGAGGACATCCGCCGTAGATGCGAAAGGTTGTTGACCGGAGTATCAGAGCGTAGGTGGCAGGACTTAGACGACCAGTTCATAGAGCCATGTGTTGGTCTACCCTCGAAATGGCGAGGTGTCATGTGGCGCATGGCGATGGCCGGTCAGGCGATATGCAATCTACATACTGCAGGGGCAGAGCCATTGGCCCGGGATCCTCCAGATAATGATTAGGGGTGGGGCATGTGGTGCCCCCTATTATGTATGTAGGGGCAGGTGGTGCCCCCAGTTTTGGGTTTTTTGTAACATGCTATGGGCATGTCATATGTATTAGAGTAGATGGACTCTAAACACATGTTTTGCAACACATATTATGGATATGCATCGTTTTTTGATGGTTATGAATGTTATTGTCTTGTATGAAATGTGTGTGATAAATGCCAATCTAGAACATGGTTTGAAATACTATCTACATAGTGATTCTTTTCTCGAGGTACATGGTTGAAAGTTATGGTTTCAAATGCACGTATCAAGAGTTTCACTCGTAAATAGCGTCTAAACAGCACAGGGTTATGCACACGATAAACACCATTTAGTTGCATTACAAGAAGTAGGGAATCCAAACGAACATGCAGATGGAGGATGCGATGAAAAAGGGCATCGGCTAAGAGACCACGCACTGCATCATAGTCGGCCTGATTGTTGGTGGCAAAACCAATGCAGAGCCCGTTAGAAAGAACAAGGGTATGCAAGGGGGTGAAGATGGCCCAACCTGCCGAGGCTAGATTCCGGGAGTAACGACTTGCACCATCGGCGTAACCGATAAAGGGTGTGGACGGGGGGACCTGTGGAATGGTGTTACAAGACAACAAATGAGGGGAGGAGAGGCAATGACGGCAGCGTGAGTGCAGGGAAGACATCGGACAGCAACTGCGGGAGGGAGTGCAAGGAGCAGGATGACTGTGACTCATATACAAACTGGGGGGTGGTATATGAGGGCTATCGGAAGTATGGAGAGGACTCGGGCTGTGGAGGTCAACAGACACACGGGTGGAGTAATCTCACGTATGGGTAGAAAATGGGTGGTTAGGTGACACACCAGGGGAGGATGCAGGGGGACTAGGCTCCAAGTGTCTTGCAGAAGAGGATAGGTAAAGAATGGTTACAGTAGACTCCGTCAACTGAACATCAGGGGGGGGAATGTCGATGGGAAAGGGGGGATCCTCAGGCTGACCTGAAGCATACTGCGCGAGGATGGGAGAGGCGGATTGATTTTTTTCAACCTCATACTCTCGGACCACCTCTAAAGAGGCGCGGTAATGCGTCAAGTGAGGACAATGGTGGGAGTAATGGCCATGAACGCCGCACAAAGCACATGGTTTGTTGGTGTGGAGAGTCTTGGGATTATTGGTTACGTACGAAGA
Organism: Pinus albicaulis; assembly: GCA_034641835.2. Taxonomy (NCBI): domain Eukaryota; kingdom Viridiplantae; phylum Streptophyta; class Pinopsida; order Pinales; family Pinaceae; genus Pinus; species Pinus albicaulis. Next base: position 735,130,408 of record CM076574.1, read on the forward strand.
AGGAATGCAGGCTTCAGGAACCGTAGACTCGGGGAACACAACTTTAACCATGGGTTGAATACGGGGCAACTCAGGACAAGCATGGGTGGCATGACCGGTGACATCACACAAGGCACAAGGCTTTGCGGGGGGAGGGGGGGTTGGGTCAGTCGTGGTGGTCTTGTCTTTGGGTGCCCCCTTGCGGGCTTTGCCTTTCTTCCTGGGAGCCGTCACGACAGGAGAAGGGTCATGTGGAGGTACTGGGGGCACAGTGGCAACGGAGGAAGTGAGGGGGACCGGTTGAACCAGTGTCAAAGCCATGTAGGGTTTGGGATGACCAGGAGGGGTGGCGGCTAGGGGATCAAGGTACCAGACCGGTATGCCCAAGGTCAAGTTAGGGAGAGAGAGGGTGGCCATGACGGGGACAGAAAATACTCCGGGAGGGGGAGCCAAGAAGGGGATCTGTCCAGCAGGGTAATGACCAGGAGGTACGGCGCCAAGATGGTTAAGGCCAGGGGGGACCGAGCCTGGAGGATAAAGGGGTTCAGGGATACTAGCTGTAGGGGGAGGGCCAGAAGGAGGAGGGCCGGCTGGCTGAGATGAATGGCTAGGAGCCGTTGATTTGGCGAGGGGAGGCCGTCGACCAGCCGAGGTGCAGGCCGGCGACGGCGGGGCCCTGAAGACTACTTCCAGACCGCGGAAAAACATTCGATAAGTCGTGATCAGTTGATAGGAGGAGTGGGGGAAGGTTATGGAAATTTCCAAGGTGGAGGAACTTTATAAACGCCGGGGAGACACCGTTTGGGAAATGACGGTTTGCTTGTTGGCTACGTAAGAATGACGTTGCTCAGTGAGGTCCGAGATTTGGCTCATGAGATGTCAACCGGTCATCATGACTATCTTTCCATTATGGGGGAAAGACATCTTGCAGAAAACTGTGGATGGGACAGCAGACATAACATAGGTGTAGCTTCGCCCCAATAGAATGTTGTAGTCTAGCGGGGCGTCGATGACTTCGACGTCAACGCAAACAGTCTTATCGGCGAGGGTGATAGGACAATTACAAAATAGGCCAATGGGATGGGAGGCATGGCTGTCCCACGCTCGAAGGGTGAGCGTGGAAGGGGCCAACTCAGGGGATCCGAGTTGCTTCCAAACCAAAGCGGACATCACGCAGGTGGATGCCCCCTCATCAATTATGCACCGGGAAACGTTGGCGTTCCGAATTTTGACTGGGATTTGGAAGGCGACGGAAGGAGGGAGAGGAGGATGGTCCAATTGAGTGGTGTCGAAAACAATCATTTGGTCACCAACAGGATCTACAGCACCCACGGAAGATAGTAGAGCCTTCTTTTGGGAAGGGCACGACTGGAGGAGTTCCAGTGTGGAAATGGCGGCAGGAGATTGCGCCAAATCATCTATTATGCTATACGAATGAGCAGCTCGACCAGAAGCAGCGTTTCGACGTAATGGTCCCTTGGGAAGCTTGGTATGAACCTCAACTTTGGGTTGAGGGATATGTAAGGGGCCATTCGGTGTCGAAAGAGGCTCTGTAGAACCTGAAGAAGGAGGCTCGGAGGCAGACTGAGCAGGAGGCTGGGGGTACTGGCGAGACCGAGTTTGAAGGTGAAGGTCGACGTTCGGGGAAGGATCAGAGTGCATCATAAGGATCTGGTAATCAGAGGAACCAGAAAGGGAAGGGGGAGTGGCGACCTGGCTGTCAGGCGGTTGGGTAGCCACGAATCCTTTCTGAGGGAAAGGATCAGTAAACACAGCTGGTTGGGTAGTGGGCACATTAGGAGGAGCATGAGGGGAGGCGTGCTGTCCGCGCAATGTGGCTTGAGACTCCCACATCTGCCACATCTGGGGTAAGAGGGGACAATCGTGGGTGTGATGACCATAAACACCGCAACACGAACAAGGTTTATTAGTGCGAAGCGGCCTGTCCGACTTGGGCTGAGTGCCCTGTTGCTGGTTGGCAGTGTTAGGGTCAACACTAGGATTGGGTCCATGGGTACCAGGGGCAGATTGGTTTGGGGTGCCTCTCTGCCTTCTTTGAGAAGAAGGTGGATTAGTCGTGCCCTGCTGTGCAAATACTTGCCCTGGAGGGGGCTGTAAGTGCTGTTGCGGGTTTGGAGGAGGCAAGGGAGATGGAAGCGCATATGCTGGAGGAGCTGGCGCACTAGGCTGTGGATAAAGGTAATGGTTAGGTTGGGCAACATTGAGGTAAGCAGGAGGTTGGGCAAAAGGAGGAGGCATGCCGTATCCTGGATACATGCTACCGAGAGGGGGAAGAGTGCTGGAGGTGCTGGCCCCTCCCTGAGGGAGACCATAGCCCATAGGAGGTTGAGCGTATGGATGGGAAAGGGCTCCAATGATACCGTCGGCGAAATGAGATGCCCCTGGGGTGTTAGTGCAACCGGGCCTGGGGAGGTCAGGAAGAACGGTATAAACATAACCAGATTGAGCGTAGATCAACTCATATTTCAAGGCTATTTGGAGGGCGGCTTCTTCGGTTTGAGGAAAATGGGAGGTGACATCTTTGCCGATGGGAGCTGGAAGGGTGCAAAGGAACCAGTCCATATAAACCCAGTCTTTGAAGGGAGGGGCTCGACATAAGCTCCGTCTTCTTCGCCATTCTTGAACATGGGCGGAAAGGCGGGTTGAAGAGGATTGCTTGAAGGAAGTCAAGAGCTCCGTGCCAGTGTCGTATCGGAGAGGGAGCTGGAAATAAGACAAAAAGCCTTGGGCAAGGGTCGCAAAGGTGGTATGGGAAGAGGTGGCTTGTTCAACATACCATTTAGAAGCTTCGCCGGTAAGCGTGCGTTGGAACAGACGAAGACGACTGGAGTCATCGGTAATGGAATTGGAGGAACACCACATGTGGAAAGATCGGACATGATTGGTTGGATCTTCTCCAGCTTGGCCTTCGAACTTAGGGATGTCGGAAGGGAGCTTGGTTGGCATGGCAGGCCAACCAACATCGTGGCGGATAGGGTCATTGATCAACTGATTGAAATCGGGGAGGCTGAGGTCTGCAATGTACGGCAGCAAGGGGGGTGGTCGGGGTGGTTCCGTGGCGTCTAAGAGAGTCGGCCGCATTGGGGTCGGAGAACGATGCTAGGACCTTGGGGATCACAGGTGGAAGGGCGGGGAGAACCAGGAGGAGAAGGAGAACCCGATGAATCAGGAGAGGAGCCTGAAAGTGGCGGACTCGAAGGAGAACTCGTCTCACGACGACGGGCTGAGTAGGTCACCAACCCAACGAGGGGTACAAGAAGCCTCCCTGAAAGGTTTGGGGGCGCACATGACAGAAGAAGAACCCACAGTAGCAGAAGGGATAACTAAGAGAGGCCTGGTTGGGGACAGTGTGTGACATGGATTTGGAATGCATGAAGGCAGCAACGAGGCGCTCTTTCACTTAGGTCACAGGTGTGGATCTATAGAACTCCACTCTTTTAAACCCTTTTCGTTTTCAGAGCAAGAAAAAGTGTGCTGCGTAACTGAAAAGAAATCTGCAGAGAACAGTATATAATGCTGAAATAAAAGAACATTTAACAGCTAAACATGCATCAATCTAACCCAAAAAGGCGGGTCTCCCAAAACTACTCTAAAAGAGGGCAAAAATCTAGTCAAAACACACATAAAAAGAGGCCAATAGATCTAGGGTCAAAAGGGACAGGGATCTAAAGGATAAACCTGCTGAAAAGAGGTGCAGATCACAGCCAAGAGACAGAGGCAAGGTGGCTGCAAAAAGGGAGGTAATCAGCAAAAGCGGAGGGGGCAAGGAGGAGGCCCTAAAAGTAGATCCAAAAAAATCTTCAGGAGGTGATTTGAGAGGAAGAGATGATTACAATGGATCCAGCAGTAACAGATTCAGAAAAATATACTGCCTAAAGACTAAGTGCTTAAAACTTTCCACCAATATTGAGGGCATTTGGGGCCAAGAGGGCTCAGCTCCCACTTAGATGAGTAAAACCGCATCGAACTTGGTCAAAGCAATACATGAGGCCGGAAGACCCCGACGTAAGCCGCAACAAAACCTAGAAAAATTTCGTAAATAATCACCGAAAAAATTGGCAGAAACATGTGTTCCCGACTCGTTTTCAAGTGTGTCATAGAAAAGGGGTACAGTGCGACTGAGGTCCACAGTCGTGTGTTATGCCAGTGCGACCCCCTGTTCCGGTTCTCTCGGCGGCAGATTTTCAGAAAAGTTGCCGTCTCAGTTGTGGCTGGTGTCGCTTACCTGCGCAATAGGGCCAGAAACACACAGAAGTTAGAAATTTTGATGTTTTAGGGTTTTATGTGAGAAAAACAACATAAAAATAGGAAAAATAAACAGCTGAAGAGAAACCCTAGGGTCTGAAGTAGCTGGATATGCAGGAATAGGAAAAACGACAACGGCCGTAATTTAAAACCCGTGTGGAGTCGCCATTTTTTAGTATGAATCCTTTGTCGAAGTGTACGAAAAAGGACCACTTTAGCTACGCATAAATAATAGCCCTAACAGCAAGAGTGGCTACCAATATATTCAGATCTGTGGTTAGTTGAACATAAAAGAGCTGCAAAAACCAGATCTATGCATGGAAAGACATTAAGCAGAAAAAATAAGGGTTTGCTCCATATACCAATAGACAAGACAAGAACAATTTTTGAAAGAATTTTTATATTAATTGGGCACCTAGGAGGAAAACAAGAAGGCGTATCCAATTCTCCTTAGTGGGATGGGTTCTTGGAAGTCCTCAGCACTTCAGATCTAAGATTTCTCTCTCTTGTTGGTGTAGAAAACCCAATGCAAAGAATAGAGCTCAATGGGAGCTCACACAGCAAATGATGGAAAAATGTGACTAAGTGTATAGATCCAGAGTGATCTAATAGGCAACAAAAGGTGAAGAATGGTAGGAAAAACCCTCCTATTTATAACAAAATATTGGGTCATTCTAGATCTTGGTGCATGGGTTAACCAGATCTAGATCCACTTTTTATGGAATATTTTATTATATTCGTTGGAGGGAAAAGGTATTTGACTTGGGTCAAATCCCTTAATTTGTCAAAAATAAATAAATAAATGATTTATTTATCTTTTTAAGGAAGCGGTTAGAAGATAATCAAATAAATAATGATTTATTTAATTATTAAGGAAGTGGTTGAAAGATAATTAAATAAATAATGATTTATTTAATTATTTGTGGGTGATTTGGTCATATTTAACAAGGAATATTATCTAAATAAGGTTTAAATAATTATTCCTAGAAAGTAATAAGATAAATAAAGGTTTATCTAATTAATTTCTTTGATTTTGGGTTAAACATGACTCGGAATAATAATTAAATTATGGTTTAATTAATTATTCCATGAGGAAAATCAAACAAATATAGGTTTGTTTAATATTTCCTTTTGGGGTTTCCTGTTTTAACATAGTGAAGGCGATTTTACTTAGGGTAAAATTGGTCTTACATGGTGTACTTTGGTCCATCTAATGATAATAGGTTAGATGACCAAAAAATGGTGTAACAAATAATACCGAGACAGTCTGAGGCACCATCTTGCAACAAATCAATAAACTTGAGGATCTTGGAGTTGCATGTGCTATGTCAACAACCAAGTTATTTGGCGTTGGGGAACAACTAACATCCATAAATAGGTAGCCAGTGGAGCATATTATAGATTTTCAACACAACCTTATTTAGGAGTACATCAACATTGTTGATCAGTGGTTGTCATTGATGTCAACCCAAGTAGCACTAGGGGTTACCCTGATCTTGCATGGGAATTTTTACTTGAAAAATTAATCTATTATGAGTCAAGAATATTTTGGATGGTTTCTACTTTTCGAGATGTTTCCGTTGATATATGGCACAACACATAATTATTCACGGTTTGAGAGATATTCGTTTTTGAAGTTAGTAACCCTAGTTAATGGGATAAAACCTCATGGGGTTGTGGCATGACACTAATCATTGGTTGTGGTCATTGAATAGTCAATAATTAATAATTTTTTAAGCTCCTAAAATCCCTCCAACATTCACTTGTTGAGGACCCTCTCAACCTAAGCATTTATACAAATTGTGACCCTCATATCCTCCTCATGTAAGGATTTCACTACTTAAAACAGACCATCGTGGAATTTTCACTATAATTTTTTTTTTTTGTGAAGATTCAAATGCTAAAAAAAAAACCCATTTGAGACTAAATCCTTATGAAGAACATGCATGAATTTAAGATATTTTTTTGCTATATTTTCGGAGATATGATCTGAGAAAGTTAGGGTTTTTGCAGGCTCCCGAATTTCATGTCAAACAGGTGACCTTGGGAAATTCGTCATAACTTTATCTCTGAGCATTGGATTCAAATTTCATAAAATGTGACAGAAAGAGGATAGGCTCTAGTTTGTGGGTTATCATTTTTAGGACCAAAATTTGAAACGGTGACACATGGAACTTCGTACAAGTTTGCTCTACTTAACCAGTCTATAATCAGGAAATCGTAGGAGATTGGGAATAAATATTTCTTGAAGAATCCAATATTGATCAGACCTATGGGGTTGGAAAGAGGACTCAGAGGGCTATTGCAAGACTCAATTTTAGACGTTGGAGATTTAAAATTACATAGATACAACATATTCAATATTGAGCTTCTAGAAGGAAAGAAAAAATATGCATTCAAGGATCACTGCAGGAAGGGAAAAAAATCCACAGTCAAGGGAAATTCTGCTACAAAAAAGGTATGTATGATTAGTGTTTGAATTTGAATTTGAATATCATATCTGACATGTGTTTTTGGTTAAGTATTTTGTTTGTATATTGGTTTGGGTCTTGTTCATTAATGTTGTATTTACATTTGAATTTTTAAATGTGATTCTCTAACATATGGCTTTAAGTGTGACAACTATTAGTCCGGCTGAAGTATTGGTTTGGGTCTTGTTCATTAATGCATGTGTAGGAAGGAGGACACAATAGGAAAACTATGACACATACTAGAACGAAAATGCAATGTCAAAGTACCATTACTTGAAGCAAGCACAACAATACCCCAACAACTGCTAGTGTTCAAAGAAGCAGTGTCAAGTAAAGTATCAGGAAGTGTCAAAAGTCAGTATTGTAAAAATGATCATTGTAAAATTGTAAAAGAGTCATTATTGTAAAATATTCAATCTTCCTAGAGTTGTAGAGACATTGTTGGGAGGTATAAGTGTCACTGTTGGATAATGTTATGGTTGGGTTGCATGTCATAGTGTGATTGGGTGATTGGTCTAGTTAAATAAAATCATTGTGAATCATATTTTATTGTGGATCATTGTCCATGGTAAGGGAGTCCACACTCTTGTCTTATTTATGATCATTATAGGGTGGTAGGGAGGTGCTAGGTTGGTGCATGAAGTCACCTACATGTCAAAGCCCGTGAACACTTTAGGGTGGTAGGTCGGTTTAGGATGTCGGGGCATCCATTCAATTGACTACTGAAGAAACTAGGGCATTGGGGCATCCTTATAGTGGGAGTTGGAGAAGAATGATTTTCTAGAATTCTATGAAGTTGTACCTTTCATTTCAGTTGGGGCTGAAGATTAAAGAATTTATTAGAAAACCGTTCAGTGGTTTTTGACTTGAAGGGGGTTTTCCACCTAAATTTTTTGTGCCTATTGTGTTCTAATGTTTACTATTGTTACTGGATAAAAATCAAGAATAATTGAAGATTAAATAATGCTCTGAAAATATTTAAAAGTTCTAATTAATAATAAATAATGATTCACCCCCCTCCCCCCCTCTCAGTATTTCCAACAATTGGAATCAGAGCTTGGTTCCTTCAATAGTAGTCTAACAGTTGGAAGGAGATCATGGAGTATAATAAGAATAAAGTTCCTTTGTTCAATGGAAATAACTACACACTTTGGAGTGGAATAATGTAGGTTCATTTGCTAGTGCAAGGATATGAAGTATGGGAAATCGTTGAAAAGGTCTTTATAGCGACCCAAGATGAACAAGGTAAGAAAAATATGGTATATGATGCAAAGGCTAAAGATCTCATTATCAGTGGGATTATAGAATCTACCTATCTTAAGGTATTGAGTTGAAAATTTCTAAAGAAGTATAGGGAAAGCATTACAATATATATGCAGGTGACTCAAACGAGAAAGAAGCAAAGTTTCAAATTTACAGGGAAACATTTGAGCAACTCAAAATGAAGGAATATGAAAATATTGATGCATAATTACAACATGTTGATGAAATTACAAATGAATTGGAGGGTTTGGGAGATCCTGTCGATACGAAAATTTTTCATTCAAAAGATCCTTAGAACCTTGCCAACAAGATTCAACCCAAAGGTATCTGTCTTGGAATATAGTTTGAATCTAGCCAATCCCAGTAAAGATGAATTGCATGGAGTGCTTACGGCATATGAAATGAGGATTGAAGAAGAGGACGACACATCTCAACTAGAAACAACATGCGCTGCATCCAAGAAAACTAGTAAGGACAAGCATACTCTGAAAGAGAAAACTTGTAGTTGTAAGAAAGAAAAAAGGAAGAAGATGAAGAAGAAATTTCAAATAAAGATTTTTCCTACTTCACGCGAAAAATGAGAACAAGTATGGGGAAATTCAAAGGTAAAATTCCATTGATATGTTGTGATTGTGGTGATGCTGGGAATTTTGCAGCCAAGTGTCCTCACAAAAATGAGGCTATTACGAAAGGAAAGAAAGGTACGAGGATGTTCAACAAGAAAGACAAGTAGAAATGGTTTAATAAGAGTTTCTTCTCTAAAGAAGATAGGTCCTCATCTGATGAAGACAATGATAATGAAGAAGAAATCAACAGAAGAGTATTGTTTATGGCCAAGCATAATAAGCAAGAAGCATCTGACGAAGAAGAAGAGATGACTAAGGTTGAATTTGAAAATGGAGTGATCAGGGTTATCAAAGAGCTCAAGGTCAAGAAGAAGCATGTCAACACTCTTGAAGATGAATTAAATATAGAAAGGGAATAGGTCATAAATCTTAAAATAAAGGTTGAAGAATACAAATGAGTTGAAGAATCACTCAGGGAAGAATTAAAGGAAAGAAACAAGGAAAGAGAAGCATTGGAAGCTGAAACAGTTTCTCTATGAAAGCAACTAAAAAATGGAAAAATTCTTCAAAACTACACCAATAGCTCCAAGGCATTGGAAGAAATCATCAACAATCAGGGATCAAATAGTGGCAAGACTGGTCTTGGTTACAAAGAAAAATCTGAAAGGAGACAAGTCCTTCTATGACAACAAAACAAGATGGATATGCAAACTATAACAAGCAGGTAGATCTCCTAGCCAAATCAAGAGATCGAGACTCGCAGGAAGAACCATGGAAGGAAATTCTTCGTAGAATATTTCCTCGTAGGTATCAACCTATATTCTATGGTCATTATTGTTCATGTGGAAGGTTTGGACATAGATCTATAGAATTTCGCACGTATGTTTGGAACAAATATAGTTTCGGGAGATCTTTCGAAAAGGGATATTCCAGAACTCAGCAGAATATTAACAGATTTGGTCATTTGAGAGATGATGTCAAATGTTACAAATGTAAAAATTTTGGACATATGGCTAAAGATTGTAGACTTGGAAGTTCTTCAAAGGAATTCTCAAAAAATCAGAATGAACAAATATGGAAAAAGAAGAATGAAAAATGTGTTATCGCTCTCAAGGCTCAATGCAACAAAAACGTTCGGTATGTTGATAGTGCTTGCTCAACTCATATGAGTGGATATAGGAATAAGTTAATATCCTTGAAGGAAAATAAGGATGGAACAATGTCTTTTGGAAATGACGGGTCTTCAAACATCATAGGGGTAGGTACAATCACACTTGGAAGCAAGAATGCATTAGCGAAAGATTTGTTGTTGGCTGAAAATATGAATCACAATCTACTCAGTGTTGGACAAATGTGCGATCAAGTACACAAGATGCTATTTAACTCTAAGAAATGTGAAATCACGAAAGGAAACTTTGATAAATTGTGGCTACAACAAGCAAAGCTCCAAATGACATATATATTTTGGATGAGACACCTAAAGGATGATCTTTCGTGAAAGAACATGAAATTTAGTTATGGCACAAACGAATGGGACATATAATTTCGACAATTTAGTTAGGATCAACAAGAAGGAAGCAGTAAGAGAAATGCCTAAAATTTAAAAACCTACCAATATGATATGTGAATCTTATCGGCACGACAAGCAGAAAAAAGTTGAGTTCAAGACAAAAGAATACTTTGCATCACACCCATTGGAATTAGTACATACTAATATATGTGGTCCTATGAGAACAAAAGGTTTAGATGGAGAATTATATTTTATGCTAATGATAGGTGATAACACCAGAATGACAGTCATCAACTTCTTAAAGAAAAAGACTGAGGAATTCGAGTGTTTTAGAATCTGTAAGGAATTGGTTGAAAATTAAACTAATTTGAAGATCAAATGTTTGAGATCAGATAATGGAAGAGAATTCACTTCCAAGGTATTTCAGCACTACTATGATGAAAATGGAATAAAAAGGAAATTCTCAATAGCTAGAACATCACAGCAAAATGGATTTGCTGAAAGAAAAAACAAAACCGTACAGTAAATGGCCAAAAAAATGTTAAATGACTCAAAATTAGATGATAAATTCTAAGTTCAAGCAATCGATACAAATGTATTCATTATAAATAGAGGTTTTATAAGGAACAAATGTAACATGAATCCATACGACTTATAGAAAGGAAGACCAGCTAACGTCAAATACTTCAAAAAATTTGGAAGCAATGATGACAGATTAAGTAAAAAATTTGCCACAAATATGAAAAGTGAATTTGAAATGTCTCTACTTGGCAAGATGACATAGTTTTTAGGGCTTTAGATATCTCAACACGATAAAGGAATATTTATATATGAAACCAAGTACATTAAGGAAATTCTCAAGAAATTCAAGATGGAATATTGCAAGCTTGTCCTTACCCCATTGGTAACATGTTGCAAGTTAAGTTTAAATTATTCGTCAAAGGATGTGGAACAGAGGTTGTATATATTTATGATCGGAAGTCTTCTATATGTGACAGCTTCTCGGCCAGACGTAATGCAGGAAGTTGGACAAGTAGCAAGCTTCTAAGCAACACCAAAAGAACCTCATATTATTGTCATTAAAATAATTTTCCGATATCTTAAGGGCACAACAGAATATGGTTTATGGTATCCAAAAGGAAATAATATAGTTATCCAAGCTTATATAGATGTAGATTGGGCAGGAAGTGTTGATGATCAAAAGAGTACCAATGGAGCAACATTCTATCTAGGTGGTTGCCTTGTTTCATGGTTAAGTAAAAAGTAGTCTTCAATCTCGTTATCCACAACAGAAGCAGAATATATCGTGGTAACAGCTTGTTGTACTCAAGTTCTCTAGATGAAGACAACTTTCCAATATCCTGAAGTCAAGTTTGATGAGCATATTCCCATATTTTGCGATAACACCAGTGCCATCAGTATCTCCAAGAATCCTATGATGTATTCCAAAACCAAGCACATTCCGATCAAATATCATTTTGTTAGAGATCGGGTCACCAAAAAGAATATCAAGCTTGAATATGTTGGAACAAAGGAACAAATTGTTAACATATTTACCAAAGCATTACCTCATGAAGAATTTGAGTATCTTCACCTAAATCTTGGGATTCTCCCAAGTTCTCATTAGAATATTTCTCTTATCTAACTAAGTAAAAAAAATTGGGGGAGTTGAGTTGTGTAGAGGTCTTCAGGATGACGCTTGTCAGGGTGAGTTACCATTTTCCATTGATGACAAAGGGGTAGATAATGTTGTAGGAAGCAGTGTCATGATCATAGGGGAAATACTTGTGTTGCCATTAATGCCAAAGGGGGAGATTGTTGATCAGTGGTTGTCATTGATGTCAACCCAAGAAGCACCAGGGGCTAACCCGATCTTGCATGGGAATTTTAACTTGAGAACTTACTCTATTCCAAGTCAAGGATATTTTGGATGGTTTGTACTTGTTGAGATGTTTTCTTTGATATATGGAACACCACCTAATTATTCACGGTTTGAGAGATATTCGTGTTTGAAGTTAGTAACCCCAGTTAGTGGGCTAAAAATCCATGGGGTTGTGGCATGACACTAATCATTGGTTGTGGTCATTGAATATTCAATAATTAATAATTTTTTAAGCTCCTAAAATATCTCCAATGTTCACTTATAGAAGACCCTCTCAACATAATAATTTATATAAATTTTGACAGTTATAGCCTCCTCCTGTAAGGATTTTGCTACTTAAAACAGGTCATCATGGCATTTTCGCTATAACTTTTTATTTCTGCGAAGCTTCAGATGTTGAAACAAAAACCAATTTAAGCTGAAATACTGATGAAGCACATGTCTGAATTTCATATATTGGTTCGCTATATTTTCAGAGATATGATATGAGGAAGTTAGGGTTTTTGCAGGCTCTCGAATTTCATGTCAAATAGGTGACCTTGGGAAAATCGTCATAACTTTCTCTTTGAACCTGAGATTCAAATTTTATAAAAATTGACAGAAAGAGGATGGGATGTAGTTTCTTGGATGTCATTTTTAGGACCAAAGGTTGAAACCGTGACATGTAGAAATTTGTACAAGTTCACTCTACTGAATCAATCTATAATCAGGTCATCGTAGGAGATTGGGCATAACTATTTCTTGAAGAACCCAATAATTGTCAGACCTATGGGGTTGGAAGGAGGACTTAGAGGGCTACCAAAGGACACAATTTTAGACCTTGGAGTTATGAAATTACATAGATACAATAGATTCAATATAGTGCTTCTATAAGGCATGAAAAAATATGCATTTAGGGATCACTGCAGTAAGGACAACACATCAACAGTCAAGAGTAAGTCTGCTACAACAAGGTATGTATGATTAGTGTTTGAATTTTAATTTGAATATCATCTCTCACACGTGTTTTTGTAGGACAATGTAATTATTTTGTATGTATGTCTGATTAGGTTTTGTTCATAAATGTTGAACGTATTTAAATTTGAATTTTAAATATTTCTTTGACATATGGTTTGCAGGACATTGTAAGTATTTTATTTGTATATTGGTTTGGGTCTTATTCATTAATGCATGTGGAGGAAGGAGGACACAATAGGTCAACTCAAACACATACTAGAAGGAAAATGCAACGTTAAAGTACCATTACTTGAAGCAAGCACAAAAATACCTCAGCAGTTGCTAATGTTCAAAGAGGCATTGTCAAGTCAAGTATCAGGCCGTGTCAAAAGTCAGTATTGTAAAAATCATCATTGTAAAATTGTGAAAGATTCATTATTGTAAAAGAGTCAATTTTCCTAGAGTTGGAGAGGCATTTTTGGGAGGTATAAGTATCATTGTTGGATAATTTTATGGTTGGGTTGCAGGTCATATTATGATTGGGTGATTGGACTAGTTCAAGAAAGTCATTGTGAATCATATTGTCTCGTGGATCATTGTCCCTGGTGCAAGAGTCCACAATATTTTCTTATTTATGACCATTTTAGGGTGGTAGGGAGGTGCTAGGTTGGTGCATGAAGTCACCTACAGGTTGAAGCCTGTGAACACTTCAGGGTGGTAGGTCGGTATAGGATGTCAGGTCATCCATTCAGTTGACTACTGAAGAAACCATTAGGGGAATTTTGAGGTCTAAAATGGGCCTCCTAAGAAAAATCTATAACAAAAATAAAATTTATAAGAACCAGTTGGATTCAAGATGATGATGTCAACCATGGGGGATGATTCACCATTTTTTAAGTAAAAGGGTAAAAATATTAAAAAATAATAAAATAATAAAACTACTTTTTCAACTCGTATTTTCAACTTATCTCCCAATGTTTTTACTCAAACTTCGAGTGAGAGTACTTGTTGGATGTAAAATTTAATTACTCATCCAAGGAGTACCCATGTTACATACTTTTGATGGACCTTGCTACAAGAAAAATGAGAAATACATAAAAATATGTGATTACAATCATGTTTTTCATGTATTTCTCTTTTTTTGTGTAGCAAGACCCATAGAAAGTATGAAACATGGGTAATCCTTGGATGAGGAATTAAATTTTGCATCCAACGAGTACTCCCGCTCGAAATTTGAGTAAACACTTTGGGAGACAAGTTGAAAATACAAGTTGAAAAAGTAGTTTTTTCTTTTTTTCCTCTAAAATTTGATGATGTAATCAAATCTTATTTTATTATTTCCACTATTATTTTATAATTTCCTTAGTATGCCCATTTTAGACCTCAAAATTACCCTAATGCAAGGCGTAGGGGTGTCCTTATAGTGGGAACTGGAGAAGAATGATTTTCTAGAATTCTATGAAATTGTACCTTTCATTTCATTGAGGCTGAAGATTAAAGAATTTATTAGAAAAGCATTGGGTGGTTTTTGACCCAAAGGGGGTTTTCCACATAAAATTCGAGTGGCTATTGTGTTCTATTTTTTACTTTTGTTACTGGATAAACATAAAGAATAATTGAATATTAACTAATGCTCTCAAAATATTTAAAAGTGCTAATTGATAAGAAATACTGATTCACCCCCTCTCTCAATATTTCCAACAGACACGTCTTGTAGCACTATCAACCCACCTCTATACATTGGAGAGAGATGGGTGGATTTTTCTAAATGGATCTTGTGGGTTGACTAGGTGGAGAAACATGAGTTGAGCATGGGGCGAAATTAGCATAGTGGACTTGTTCCATGTACAAATTTTCATGCATTCAATCCTTCTCGTGGAATGGATTGGTGTGAGATTATAAGTTGGAATTATATTGAAGGGGAAATTTTGTGGAGGATATTTTTATCTAGGGGCATAGCACAACAGGAGCCGTTAGACATGATGGATATGATATTCCCAAGTTGGAAATGGGGTATAGGCTAATATTTCATCAAAATTCCAATATCACTAGCCTAGCATTAACATTGTGGTATTACCTCTTGTATGGGCACCTAGGCAGAAGGTTCATGCCAGGGAATTGATTGGAGAGAAGTGTTGAGTTGGTATCCTACCAAGATAATAATTTATGGACAAACATCCATAGCCAGGTCCATAATACAATTGGAGCCATGCGACATGGGAGATGATGGGTGGCCATGGTGGCATTGGGATCCAGGTGGATCTATTGATGACAGAATGAGTCAGAGGATGGTTTGGGATATAGGTATCGAGGGATCCATTAACAATTGGGTGGTACAAAGGTATGATGTGACACAATGGTTCATATGGTATGTGATATGCCATTTTATCCCATTTGGTCAATAGGAATTAAAAAAAGGATCATTCACATCATTGAACACCTTGTCATTATCCCTACACAAAACCCTAAGAATGACTCTCTCAAAGCCCTGGATGTTTTCCTTTAACTGCTTCATTCTAGTGTTTTTCCGGCCCAATGCACCCTGACCCTTTAAGGACCAGTGTTCACCTACAGGTTCGCGCTCTATGAACCTGATTTGATCACCAGTAGGTTTCCCCTTACTGGGGGTGCGTTGATTCTAGAAATCGAGGAAAAATAAAAAGAATCCCAAAGATTCATCTTCCAGAAGCTTCCACGAGTTGTTCTAACCATTTACCTTGTATAAGACTTTCGAATCCCATCTCATCCTACCTTGGATATTTCACCCGTTATCCCTTGAGCCCATCCTCCCATCAAGAGTAGATGTCAAGCTTAGATTGGTAAATGGATAAGAATTCCTAACCTACCATCCTCTCCTATATATTTACTGCCATCCTCAAGCTAGGGGTTGAATTTTGGATATAGATTCTACCCTTATGTTGTTGTTGGGAGAGTCATTATTCCGCACATTAGGGTGACATAGAGGTACAATTTGTGGCAAGGAAGGACAAGTAAAATTGGAGATCTATTCTACAAGATCAACTCCTATATTTGGTTATAACTCTCTCCATTACTATTAATACAAAGAGTTCATTGTTTTACTATATGTGATGTTATGATTTCATGTATTTTGATGCCATGTTGATCCACTGAATAAAATGTTTGGATGATGCTACATAGATGTCATAGATCATTGGTTTGTGTTTTTTGATTGTGCAGGTTCTAATTATAGCAACCAAAGTTAGGATTGGAGTGTATAAGCCAAGAGAGGAACAAAGCTTATGATAGATTCTAGGTAGGCTTCATCCAATTGTCCATTTACTTTAAGGAAAACATTATCTTCCTTTATTTTTGTTGTTATATAATAGGCCATCAAGTCTAGGGAAGATACTTCTCTCTACAGTTGTATATTATGAATAACAAATTGGATACTCTGCTAGGGAACGATGTTTTCCCTTGGTGATTTCCTTCTCCTTTGTAGTGTCCCTTCTAGGTGAGATAAATTTGATGACACTTAGAGGGGGTGATTTTGACATAATGATATAATATTATGCATGAAAAAATTATGTACATGCTTAAATGCTATAGACCTAGTTTGGGTCACCTAGTTTTTGTGTGCTTATGATAATATCTATGGTTTTGTGTATAAGAACTGATTTTGGTTAAGAGAATATTAGTTATGTTTTTTCTTTTGCTATCCTAGTTTTGACATAGGTGTATGACATGGATGGTGATCCAGCATTGGGACATAGATCTATGGATGATCATGGTTATGTGGAACATATGGTTAATTATGATTTATGGATGATACATGATTTGTACGATTATATGTGCTTAATATCGTACTAAGCATGATGTCGCAGGGGACTTGGTACTTCCCAACAATGATGCTCGACTTATAAATGACTGCGGAAGTCATTTATCCAACACCAAAATGACTGTGGAAGTCATGCACCATCCTTGGTAAAATGTGAATAAGTTAATTATGAAATTCATTTTATTCCTTTGATCTATGAGATTGTGATGTCTACAGGTCTTGGAAGAAGACCTTATCAATGAACCATCAGATGTGTATGAGCTCACAATCAATACCTTAAGGTGAAGCATAGAGTTTCAAATTAGAGTAGATGGAAAGCCATGAAAATTAGGGCATGGAGTCCTAAATCCATGAAAAATAAAGATATGGAGTCTTGGATCTATAATGAAATGTTTTGGGCACAGATTCTTGAATAGTTAAAAATATCAAGGTGTGGAATCTTGGATCTTTAGAGTAGATCAAGGCGCAGAGTCCTCAATCTACTAAGGCACGGAGATGCAAGCGATAGGGGTGCGGAATCCCTATTATTCAGAAGAAAAATAACACTCATAGGAAGCTCAGGGATGAATTTCCTTAATAAAATCTCATTCCTAACAATTTTGGAGTGACTTTCTAAAAATAAAAAGGCATGTCTAGCATCTCAAGTATGACTTTCCAAAAATAGTAAATCGCCTCCAATCAATGGGTAATCAAGTATACATGAATAAAAATCACTTAACTTATCATTTATCAAGCCTAATTGTTCAATTATGACTTAATCCTCAATATTATTAATATTATTAATATCTTTTATGAGACTATTATATTATTATTAAAAATGGAATTATATCTTCTGAATCACTTGACACCTCTCTCCTTGATGATTCTCATGGATCTATGTAATTATATCTCTCTTTTAATAATACATTACACTATCTTTTATGGACTCATTAAAGAATTAGATATTCCTCTTACACTCATTAAAGACATGTCATAGAATATTCCTCTTACACTCTCTTTAATGAATATGTTACACTCTCCTTAGCTAAGGCATGCATACCTCTCCTTAATGGCACGAGTTACACTCCTCTAAATGTAATACAAGGAATGAATATTACTCCTCTTTTATGAGAATAATTTGTTGCTCCTCCTATATTTGTGTCTCATGTATGCTCACTTGGGGGAGGTGCATTGTGATACCAAGAGTCAGAGAGATTTGAAAAAGATTATGAGAGGGAGAGACTTGGAGAGTAGCCAATTTATTTCAAAATGAATTTGAATTTCCTAAACTAAATTATTGAATAGCTCTACATGGTGGAGCTAACCATGAGTGGTATTTGGAGGAAGTGAAACTTATCTTCCTCATCTTGCCTTGGATATCTCTCTACAGCTGTATTTTGGTACTGTTTGTGAGCTCTTACAACTCGTGGGTTCCAGGGGGAGAATTTCTCCCTGGATATGGTTGGGTGGAAAACCGGATGGTCACAATGAGTGGGTAAGGATATTCATAATATCATTGGAGTTGGAGCATATTCCCATCCTTTTAGACTTGTATAAATACACAACCAAGTATGTTCATAATAATTCTTGAAATTTCAAATATTATTAGTTTAAAGTGTTGTAAAAATTTCAATTTATTGGAACTAATACTTGTGAAAGTTTATGAGATATTTACAGAGTTAATCCTAAGCTAATCAATAATGAATGGAAGTTGTACTTGAGCATGTACATGTAGGAGGTATTAAAACAAGAATGTGTTGTTAAAGTTTTTAAGTTCAATTTATAATGAATTTTGGTTCATAACAAGTTTTCATGAGTTGATGAAAATATAATATCAACATAAATTTTGGTTTTAATTCTCCAGGTACAGTTGTAGTTGAAGTTTGAAAACTAAGTGTTTGAAAAAATTGATAAATGAGGTAGTAGGAATTTTTGGTGTTCTTGTTTTAATAAATCGTATCCCTGAGTGTTTTTGTTTTGATTCATCTTAACATCGGGGGGTATCCATACCAAAAGAACTTGTAACCCCCTAATTGATTCCTAAAAAACTCTTTTCCAAACCCAGATCGTAAATATGGGCAATTTTGCAGATTATTGCTGGCCACTGTGTGCGCATGTTGTCAAGTTTTGGGTGAAAATATAAGATGATTTAGCCGTTGTTTTAATATTTTGTGATTTGAAGAATTAATTTCTAAATTTTATGAGCTAAATAGATTGAGGGAGAATCTTAAATTCACGTCAAATTCACTTAAGAGATTATGGCTTCCAAGTGTTTGACATAATGTCTAATGGTTGTAGATTGCTTGCATGCTTGCAAAGTGTTTGTGAGAAGGCCTCAATGGTTGTAGATTGCATGTTTTCAAAGTGTTTGTTAGAAGGCCTCAATGAGTGTACCTTATAGATTGCATGTTTCCAAAGTGTTTGTCAAAACTTCAATGCATGTAATTTTTAGGCATATAAATTGTTAGAGTAAATTGCCTACTTACTATCTAAGCTGTTATGTACTAGAAAATTTATGAATATATTATTTAATGGATGTAGCTTCCTATGTAATAAAGTTTGTATGAATGTGAAAAGGAATCTAATAAACTGCTAAAGTGTGAATAGAGAATATGATAGTTGTTACTTTTATTATCTAAAGCTTTCATTAAAAAAAGGGTTGTTGTTGGAAAAAATTTTACTGCGACTAATTTTGTTTGATTTTATGCAAGTGGGCATAATAAGTTTTGTCTAAAATGCATGTATTCAAGGGTGCAATCTTATGTTTTAATGGCTGTAGAAAAAACTAGTGTGCTCAATTTTGGAAAGTTCGTTGTTCTATTTGGTACTTTAAGAAGAATAATATGCTTCTGAATTGGTAATAGGAATTTCTCTTGCTGCAACATTCATTATAAAATTTTCATGATTGAAGCATTGCCATAATAATTGAGATTGATAAATTTTGAATTGATGAGCTTGAAAATGTTGTTGGGTCAATATATTTTGTGATTTCATTTCATAAACATATCATATTTATTAGATTTACTGATGAAGAGAGGCATATTATTCCCTCAGTTACCTTGTTATAGGTAGGTTAATAGTCATACACTTATATGTGATTTTTGTAATATAAGCATGATAATTTTGTGGTTATGATATCAAGAGTCAATAAGTGTAGCTTATTTAACATAATTCATGAAATTAGATAGGTTGATCTAACTTAATGTTTGCACATGGCATTATGATGGAATTTATTCTCAATCTTACTTAGAGCTCAGGTAAAATTATGAAAAGAGAACATGGTATCATTTTTTAAACTTGAGAGGAAATGTGTTTTGGAATTAGTTTTAAGGGAAATTTATCCTTGACTTCTTATGTGATGTTCTTATATTTAAATAGATGAAGAAACATGGTTACATGATAACTAAGTTAGTAATGTTACAAAAAAATAAAGATTATTAGTGATTAATGTGACCTCTTGATCAGAGGCTCATTATTTAGCTCAAAAATTAAAGTGCTAAGAAATTATCCAAACTAGAATGACCAGATAGAGCTCATCGCTTGGATTCTGACGCAATTCATTTCGTCAAAATCTGAGTTTGTATGCGTAAGTTATGACTTGCTGTCATTTTTCTCAAATAGGTAAAAAATGTGCAGAACAATGACAGACTGATGACTTGGCAGTCTAGTCAGCACCTCAGGAATATCTAGGGAAGATTCTCCAATTTTCATCCAATGATACTGTGACAAGTGTCACAGTCCGATTCGCCAATGTTTCTTGGGAAATTGAAAATTTTCTTCCTAATTCTAAGGTTTAAATTTTCTAAGTATGGTGCATTATTATTTTTTATATTGGTGGAATTGAGCCAATGGAGAAGGGACACGTGGGATGCCATGTGCCCTCCCCAATGGCAAGGAAGGATGGCACATTATTTATTTAAGCCAAAGTCAAAGGAGCACACACACACACACACACACACACACACACACATATATACCAAGGTCCATTTTAAAGTATATTTCAACAAAATTTATTGACTGAAGAGGGGCGGAGGTCAGGGTCAACCCCGCGACCTCCCCCATACAAGTGCCAGCACCAACCATTATACCACACATTGTTTCTTAACTTCTGTGGGTGTCCACTTATACTTAAATACTCTTAGTGCCCATATGCGCAAGAGAGAAGAACCATGGGTCAGGCTATTTCACTGGCAAGAAATTCAAATCCGTTAAACTCTACTATGCCACTAAATTAGGATTAGGCCACCATAACCCGCGGTTAAGTGTTAAACGCGCTTAGCACTAAATACACATTAAACTCCACTTAATACCCGCTTATCTTAAGCTAATGGCGTGATTAACATGGAATTAGACTTAGTAGAGTCTACCAAATGTGGCGGAGCTCCAGTTTTACTGGAGCTATCTCGCGAGATTCCAGATTTAGTGGAGAAATTGTAGGAAAAATTGGTTTTTCCATAACTAAGGAATTTTTCGACCAATTCTAGCTCAGGAAGAGTCATTCTTGGGGGATTTTTATGTTATGGAGCCATTGGAGTAGGTTATAGAGGCAAAAAGAGACTGTAAACAACATTTTATCACAATTAAATCTAATACAAAGGCCTATGTAATATTCCCAAATGGAGAATGCATCAATATAATGCAAAATAGCAGAAAAATAATGTAGATCATCATAGAAAAATTAAAAGGCCAATATGGAGACCCTTCATTTTTATTTTCAGCAGCAAAATAGATATAAAAGATGGCCCATAATATGCATAACAAGAAATACAAGTCTCCAATAGAATAACACCCTGAAAATGAGATGTTGCAACCATGTATTAAGACTGGAAAAAGCCTTACAATGTTATTTTATTGAGATGAAATAGCTGTAGATTACACTTTAGATATAGAGTAGATAAGTGCATGAAAATTCAGATTTGTAACATATCCATACACTATATAGGCTCCTGTTCAAAATCCCCTTGGGGTTTTTAGCAAACACCTTGTACAACTTGTAGATCTGAGTTCTAAGTCTGCAGATCTACAAAAATCTTCAGATCTGGAAAGTGGATATGATCTAATATGAAAAATAGGATGATCACCTCCAAAAGATCTTCAAGGTGAAGGGCAGATCCCCAACACCGAAGAACCAACTCTCCAAATGGTGTGCCAAAACACCCTGCAACTACACCTACAGGAATAACGCAGATCTAGAAGTAAAACTGTGCTGTAGGGATCAAAATGTGGTTAGCCACATACCAAGATCAGAAAATGAAGCTCAAGTCATCCAATACTCTCCTCCCAATGAAGTAGAAGTCTTCTCCACTGAAAAGTAGCACTGAAATGGTCTAGATCTGAAAAGATCTAGCCTTCACTTGCTGTAGCTTGCAAAGACAGCCAAACCCTCAACAAGATTTGTGTTGTAGTTGAAAGAAGAAGCTTGGCCTTCATCCAGATAGTGGAAAATACAATGCAAACTCTTCTAAGAGGCCTCTCAAGGAAGGAGGTGGTATTTCCAACCAGGAACACCCAATGCTAAATAGCATTAATTCTCAGCTAAATAACAAGAGAATGATATATGTCTAAACATAAAATATATTCAGAAATCCAATAATCATCAACAACCTTCTAATGTTGCCATCCTCCTCCTTTTATAAGTTAAGAGCTTGCAAACCCTAAACCACTTCCAATGAGGTCACTCCTTTCACACAAGGCATCTCCATCTAAAACTACTTTTTTCCTCATTGATGGCCACTCCTCCAAGACAACGCTATAGATTTGGTCAAGGTTGACGCAGTCAAAAGGTCCAACCCCTTTCACACCTAAGGGTGCTTGATTTAACAACCAATATTTAGCCTTTTCACATTTGGCATTGATTTATTCATTATTAAGGAGTATTATGAACCTCCTTTTCTCTTTTATTCTTTAAACAAAGTAATAAAACAGAAATGAATATTCCAATTAGCTCATGACTAATTGGGAATATTACAGTCCTCCCCTCCCAAATGTTTCTTGTCCTCAAGCAACTGAAAAGGTTAGTGTTGCAACTCTTCTCTTCCTCCATTGGTGAAACCAACATGTGATAAGCTTCCTCCATAAGCTAATTTTTCACCAATCCATCCCTCCATGAATTTCTCCTCCAAAGTTCTTATGATATCTAAATAATCCATCCCACAAGGAGACAATAGTTGAAATGAAACAAACATGGTTTTCCCAATGTTCTCCCCGAAACATGTAGCATAAGATATATGGAGAATCTCCATCCCATTGGGAACATGCATACCTCCCATCCTCCCTCCATACATTTCCATAAAAAGTACAAGTACATCATCAATGTATGGGATCAAAATCAAATACATACAAACATAAATTTGTGCATATGGAGGTGGGTCATAGTCCCACACATGGAACCAACGTAGTGCATCTCCTGACTGCATCAGATCATGATGTGGTAAGTGGTTTCCCCACCACTTACTTGCTTCCCATGTCATCTCACTATGGCTGAAAGTGTGAGATATATTTGGTGCTTTAGGAATGCACCCATCATGAAACAAAATCTCCCTTTGTCCTCCAAGGGAGTGGCCATGTTCAGAAATTTTAGTGGCCCAAATTTGGCCATGAAGTTTATAAGGTAAAATACTCCTCCTTGGAGTCATGGACTACATATACATGGTGAAATAATGCAAACAATCATCAAATGAAACATTATTTACATGAGCATGTTCTTCACCAAAATTTCTCCTCAAACAAATGGAGTGGTTCATAGATTTGTCCCCTTCCTCAAAAAGATAAAGAGATGGCTAAGTTAACTCCTCCATAGAGTTATGTTGCTGCCCCATCTCCACATGGTACATACATATTTGAAAATTTTGATATAGTTCTCCTTCAAAGCCCTTAAAAGTGTAGCTTCTCATGATGATGTTGTAGAATCTCATGGAATATGTGTGGCTGAAACAAAACTCTTCGTAGGCTCTTTGTAGCAACTTCTCCTTGAGCTTGGAAGCTCTAGAAAAGAATATCCTACCATGATAATAGATGAATCCTTCATGGAATAGATAGCCCTCTTCATGCAGCTGGTCATCAAGTATAATGTAAGTGTGAAGATCCTTGGAATAATCTACCAACAGTTGGGATTTCCAATATGGATCAATCTCCCATAGTGACAACGCTAATGATCTATCAACATAAATGTCTGTCATATGGCTTCTCTCATCCTTGACATCTCCCATGCCAAAGGTATAAGTTGTAAGGTCATTCCTTCCATGCATCTCCTCCCACAACGCAAAATCTGAAATGAGAGTGGGTAATGATGATATTGGGAGAAGATCTTCCTCCTCCTTGAGCCTACCCAAGACTTCCAACACTGTATCATTGTCTTCCAATGCCCCCATCCCTCCTGGATCTATTCATGGAGCATCATTTTGTGAGACACCCCACAAAATATGAATTAGGTGGCCTCCCAGGTGGTTTTCCCCTAGATAATAGTGTCCCATGCAACAATCTCATGAGCATGATAGATGGGACTGTAAGGTCCTTGCTTCCACTGCACAAATCCATCTATGTTTTCTATGTGGAAGTTGTATGTGAGGGATATGTATGCATGCCTTTAATAATTTGAGTCTTACCACTCTTTTTGTCCACCCATTCCATTTGCAAGGCCTCCCAATCAGTGGTGACATTCCCCAATGTAATCAACCATTGGACACCCAAAATCACATTGGTGTCAGGTATGTCCACCAAAAAGAAGTGATCAATCAATGTATAAGTCCCCATGGTGACTGAAAGTGATGGGACATAATGCATGCATTGCATTGTTCTATCTCTTGGGACCAAAACAAAGAATCCCAAAAACATCAGCGGGTATTTCCCTCCTTTACACTAGGTGGGCATCAATGAAATTGTGGGTAGCCCCACTGTCAATCAAAACAGAAACCCTCTGATTCAAGATGGAACCTTGAACTCTTAAGGTCAAGTACTTAGGTACTCCTCTCAAAGGTGCAAGAGCCCCTCCAATAAGAAAAAATTCTCCATTCCCATGTCCTAATGGTGTTGGCTCTCCTCCTACAGCGTCAGCGCTGTGACCTCTACTTGGTTCATCTTCTTCTTCCTCCTCATCATCTTAGAAGACCTCTATGTAATGTGATTTTCCAGCAACACATCTATGTACAGGTGCCCATGATTCTTGGTAAGTGAATCAGACCTTCCTTCTTCTTGGATCTCTCTAGACTTCATCATCAAGAGGTTTCTTGTATGAGCTCTCCTGGGAAGGAGCAACATTTTCTTCCTTTCCCTTTGAAGGAAAAGAGGGCCTATGCTGAAAAGTTTCCTTTGCTTTTGGCAAGGCATCTTGAAGGTCTCTAGCCCTTTCAATAGCATCATGTAGGGTAGTGGGTTGGGTAGATTTAACCAACCCATGAAGAGGTTCATCTAAACCATAAATGAACATGTACACCCTTCTTGCTACAGACAAATCAGGAACCATATTAGAAAGTCTTAAAAATTTAGAGATGTAAGTTTTTGTATTACATGATTGTTTCAACTTTGCTAGGCTCATGAATGGTGCCTCTGGATCTCTTCTATCAAATATTTTCACCAGCCTTCTAGTGAACTCTAAATAAGCAGTCACATTGGCATGACCCAATGTATACAAACCATGGAACCACCAGACATGTGCTTCACCTTCAAGGTGCAGCGCTACAATCTTGATAGCCTCCATCTCTGGAACCTTGTTCAACTAAAAGTAGATGTCAAGTTTTTCTACCCAAGATTTGGTAGAACACTTGGATGACCCATCAAAATTGGGTAAAAATAATCTGCCCACAGTGTGGTGTCGATCATGATTATGAATGAATCTACCACCTCTATGATGATGCATTGGTCTTATATTGTCCTTTATGTGACAAAACTCTTGAAAACTCAAGTGATATTTGAATCTCTGATTTTGAGACTCATATTCTTCAAAATAGTCTTCAAGGGATTCATTCTCTTGAAACCCTTCATTTCCCACAGCCAAAAATGTAGGCATGGTAGAGCATAGGGAAACTTGTGGCTGATGCACTAGTTGATCATTCCAGTGATGAGACATTCCAGGACCTTCTCCAAGATGAAATATTTTAGGGGATTCCTTGATTCCGTCCATTCTCATCTCTTTGATCTCTCTAGCAAGATCTTGCATGGCTCTAAGAAGGATATTAGGAAAATCCTTATCTTCATCTTCACCTCCAGATAAAGGGGCTTTACCCTTGTCTTCATTATCATTTGTGTAATAAAATTTCTTCTATCTTCTCTTTAGATACCTCTTCTCTCTGTCAGTAAGAGGCTCTTCTTCTTCAGAAGACATATTGGCTTCTTAGAAAGAACAATTTGTGCCAAGATGATGCTCTGATACCATTGTAATATTCCCAAATGGGGAATGTAGCAATATAATGAAAAATAGTAGAAAAATGATGCAGATCATCATAGACAGAGAAAGAGGCCAATATGGAGACCCTTCATTTGTATTTTCAACAACAAAATAGATATAAAATATGGCCCATGAGATGCATAACAGGAAATAAAAGTCTCCAATAGAAGAAAAACCTCAAAATGTGATGCTGCAACCATGTATTAAGACTGGAAAAAGCCTTACAACGTTATTTTATTGAGCTGAAATAGCTGTATATTACACTTTAGATCTAGAGCAGATAAGTGCATGAAAATTCAGATCTGTAATAGATCCATACACTATATAGGCTCCTCTTCAAAATCCCCTTGGGGTTTTTAGCAAAACACCTTGTACAACTTGTAGATATGAGTTCTAAGTCTGCAGATCTACAAAAATCTTCAAATCTGGAAAGTGGATCTGATCTAATATGAAAAATAGGATGATCACCTTCAAAAGATCTCCAAGGTGAAGGGCATATCCCCAACACCTGAAAACCAACTCTCCAAATGGTGTGCCAAAACACCCTGCAACTACACCTACAGGAATAACGCATATCTGGAAGTAAAAATGTGTTGTAGGGCTCAAAATATGGTTGGCCACATGCCAAGATCAGAAAATGAAGCTCAAGTCATCCAATACTCTCCTCCCAATGAAGTAAAAGTCTCCTCCACTAAAAAGGAGCATTGAAATGGTCTAGATCTAAAAAGATCTAGCATCCACTTGTTGCAGCTTGCAAAGATAGCCAAACCCTCAATAAGATCTGTGTTGTAGTTGAAAGAAGAAGCTTGGCCTTCATCCAGATAGTGGAAAATACAATGTAAACTCTTTAAAGAGGCCTCTCAAGGAAAGAGGTGGGATTCCTGACCAGGCACACCCAAAGCTAAACAACATTAATTCTCAGCTAAAAAGAAAGAGAATGATATATGAGTAAACAGACAATATATTTAGAAATCCAATAATCATCAACCACCTTCTAATGCTGCCATCCTCTTCCTTTTATAAGTTAAGAGCTTGAAAAACCTAAACCACTTCCAATGAGACCACTCCTTTCACACAAGGCATCTCCATCTAAAACTGCGCTATGCCTCATTGATGGTCACTCCTTCAAGACAACGCTGTAGATTTGGTCAAGGTTGACACAGTAAAAAAGTCCAGTGCCTTTCACACCTAAGGGTGCTTGAGTTAAAAACCAAGATTTAACCTTTTCACATTTGGCATTGATTTATTCATTATTAAGGAGTATTATGGAACTCCATTGCTCTTTTATTCTTTAAAAAAAGTAATAAAACAAAAATGAATATTCCAATTAGCTCGTAACTAATTGGGAATATTATAGCCCATGCCATGGATGCTGGACCAAGGAGATGTGGCTCAAGTGGGGTGAACTCCTTCATCAAAACAATGTGTATTTGACTCAGTTGTCTGTGTTTGCTATCTGTTTATATGCTGATGTTCAACATTTAGTTTCCATGATTTTATGTTGATGAAATACACTTAATATCATCAATTTTGTTTGTTTAACAATCATAAACATGTCAATAAACCCTTGTACAAGAAGAAAACAAAAGCACTTTCATTATACATCTAAAACTTATATTAACACAACAATAACTAATAATAAATTTCAGATCAAGTTGGTATCAGAGCAAAGGTTATTTTATTTCTTTTCTTGAGATTATGCAAGAAGGGTTTTAATAGTTGCAATTTTGTGATGCTTACAAGGTTGAAGTTGCGGAGAGGAGAAGGGAAGATATTGGTTGTTAGTCCTGAGATTAGGAAAAGAAGAAAGAGAGCGGAGAGAGCATCATATTCACCCAAAATTCCACTCATAGCTTCACTTGAAGCACCTCAAGTTCTATCTCTAGTAGTTGAGATTGAAGAGGTACAAATTGCACAAGAAGCTGTGTTGATAGAAAAGGTAAAAGCATCAAAATTTGAGCTTGAATCCTTAACCATTATGTCAGGTGTTGGAGAGACTCAAGGACATTCAAAAGAGGAATATTTCAAGAGAGACTTCAAGGACATTTAGAGAATGGTTAAAATCATGTTTGATGCATTCACTGCAGAAACTGTAGGAGAAGTTTCTAAGCCTCCACATGGATAAGGAACTTCAGATGATAAGAAGGATGAAGAGAAGAGTTTGAATGGTAGTGGAGGAAAGCCACCTCCATCTCCACTATCCTCATCCTCATTATCTTCATCAACATTATCTTCCACTTCCACCACAAAAAACACCCACACTCATTCAAAAACCCCAGAAGGAAACACTCCATTACTCAAGTTGG
Organism: Pinus albicaulis; assembly: GCA_034641835.2. Taxonomy (NCBI): domain Eukaryota; kingdom Viridiplantae; phylum Streptophyta; class Pinopsida; order Pinales; family Pinaceae; genus Pinus; species Pinus albicaulis. The sequence continues at coordinate 735,158,744 of CM076574.1, forward strand.
ACATCAAGTTTGAACTTCCCATGTACAATGGTGAGGTAAATTAAGAGAAGTTGGACAATTGGATCCGTCAATTGGAAGTATACTACAGAATTCAGAATCTATAAGAGGATGACATAAAGATCCAGCTAGCTTCATTAAGGCTAGAAGGAGTAGCACTAGTTTGGTGGGAGGCAAAGACTCAAGAGGAAATGTGAATCCATGGTAAGATATCCATTTCTTGGGTTGAATTCATTTCTTCCATCAAAATAAAATTTTATCAATTAGCCTATATGAAAAAACAATTATGAGTTGGAAAAAGTTTAGGCAAGTCAAGGGCCAAACAGTTCAAGAGTACACCAAGGAGTTTAGAAAGAGGACTTTGTTGTTAGGAGTAAACTTGAATTCCCAAGGTACATGCTTGAAATACATTGGGGGTTTACAATCATATTTGAAATATACTATCCTTATGTTTAACCCATACAACTTAGATGAAGTATGTGTGCAAGCTATGCATCTTGAAGCAAGGGGAAATAACATTAAGGAAGAGAGTAGTAAGAAGAAGCCATTCAAGGGTAAGGGAAAAGAGAAGGGAGGAAAATGGAAGGGAAAGAAGAATTCAAGAATTAATAAATAAGGGGAGAAAACTACATGAAAACATTGTTATAAAGAGGGGCATTATGAAGCCCACTATTGGAAACTACATCCCAAACTAAGGCCTAAGAAACCAAATAACAAGGGCAAATAATGATGACTGACACCACACAATCTGATCTTGGATCCGATTCCAGAGATGAGACCAAGATCGTAGCCATGGTCAACAAGGGAAAGGAAGCCATAGCAAGTACTAGTTCCTCAAATAGTCACAACAACACTTTGAATGAAGACATAAGGATAGAATTGTTCCATGTGAGAGTGATTTCAATTCATACAAAGATTGATGCATTGTTTGATAGTGGGTCACAATTAAACCTGATTTCAGAAGAGTTGGTCAAAAATATTAACCTTGAAACTGTACCACATCATAAACCATATCATTTGGGTTGGATAGTTAAGAATGCCAATTTACAAGTTACAAGGAAATGCATATTTCGATTTTCTAGTACTGCAATTTTTTTTGATGAAGTTGAGTTAGATGTGGTTCCACTTGACATTTCCGGGGTTATCTTGGGAAGTCCATATTTGTATGACATGAAAGCGGTGTTATATCACCATGAGAAAAAATATCATTTTCTTAAGGATGGGGTGGAGTATGTTGTGAGATTTCATCACAAAAAAGATGAGTATTTCTTTAGTTAATGTTGGGCAAATGAAGAGGCTAGTTAATGAAAGTAATCTTTTTGTGCTTCTCATGATCAAGAAAAAAGATGATGTTGACTATGAATATTTTGAAGAATGTGATGAAAAATTAAAATATGATTTGTTTGATGTGATAAGTCAGCATGGCGAGATGTTTCAAGAACCAAATGGGTTACCTCCCAAGAGGGAAATTCAACATGAGATTCAATTGCAACAAGATGTTCCACTTCCAAACATTGGTATGTATCACATGTAAATTATGGAGATTTTGGAAATCAAGAAGAAAATCAAAGAATTTCTAAACAAAGGTATCATATGCCCATCTACTTCGCCATGTGGTTCACCATTTTTTTTGGTACGAAAGAAGGACAAGACTTAGTCCATGTGCATAGATTTTTGTGCACTAAATAAAATCACGGTAAAGAATCGCTATCCACTCCCACACATTGATGATTTTCTTGATCAGTTAATGTATGCAAAGTATTTCACTAAGCTAAACTTACGAAGTGGTTATCATCAAGTTAGAATACCTGAGGAGGAAATTTGGAAAACTACATTTAAAACTAGACAAGGATTGTTTGAATGGTTAGTTATGCCATTCGGTATAACAAATGCTCAAGATACTTTCATGAGAGTTATGAATGATGTACTAAGACCATTTATATATGAATTCATCATTGTTTACTTATATGATATTTTGATATTCAACAAATCAAGAGATGAACATGTCATGCATGTGAACAAGGTATTTGATGTCTTGAAAAAAAACCGTTATTTTAAAAGATGTCGAAGTGTGAGTTTGAGAAGACTTCTTTAGTGTATTTGGGACACATTGTTGGAGGAGGCGAGTTGAAGATAGACCCTTCCAAAGTAGTGGTCATTCTGAATTGGCCCAAGCCCAATACAGTTATGAAGGTAAGAAGCTTTCTTGGGGCAACACATTATTGGAGGAAATTCATTGCTAATTTTTCTTCCATTGCAGCTCCGTTACATGCATTGACAAGAGTCAAGAAAGTATTTCATTGGGGAGATATGCAGAAAAAAAAAAATTGATGCTTTAAATTAAAAGATAAGTTCAACACTAGTATTGGCTCTTCTGGATCTTAGACAACCATTTGAGATCCAAACATATGCAAGTGATTACGCCATGGGAGAAGCTATCATGCAACATGGTAATCCTATTTCATTTCATTCTGAAAGTTTTAATGGAGCTGTGAATAACTATCCCACATATTACAAAGAGTTATATGAATTGGTACAAAGTGTAAAGAAATGGAAGCACTATTTGATGGGAAAAGAGACCATTATACATATCAACCATTATCCATTGCAGTACTTACAATCACAGTCAAAGTTGTAGCTGTTGGATCCCCATGATTTGCAAGATTGGCAAGAACAAATCTACAGGGAACCACATCAAACCACTTTGGAGTCCAAGGACCTAGCCTTCCTGGACTCAGAGAGGGATCTCTCTATGTAAGAGTTTATAAATGATATTTCTTTATGCGTTTGTTTTATGATTTTAGGCTAGTTATGAAGTTCTTAGAACTGTTTGTTTTGTTTTGATTGATTGGTTGATAGATCAATGGTGTGATTAATTAAGGGAGTGTTTTAGTTGAATAGATAGACCATGAGAAACATTAATCCATTGGGCTATGGAGTCATAAAAGGATTTAATTGTTCATCAACTCTGTAAGGGTTTTCATAGGGCAAGCTAACTATATCAAGTGGATCTCTTAGATTAGATGAAATATGAAATGACAATAAGTGTGAAAATAGTAAAACTAAAGGACAATTAAAAATCCTTTAACTCTACTTCAAAAAGAAAATCCTTTTAGGAAACTGTTTGAGACAAACCAAAGGATAGGGCTTACCATATACTTCTTTGGCCAAACTCTAATAAGCAAACCTTTAAGACAACAATCCAACAATCCTAGAATTACTTTCAGACAAAGAAAACATTCAAGATAACAATGAGTGCAACTAAAGAGCAAGATACACCTATATTATTTAATCAAACACTCTAAAGACCTTCAAAGTAATAGTTTGAGAAAAACCAAAGGATAGGGCATACCGTAGACTTATTTGGTTGGAATATACTAAGAGAACTTCAAAGAAAGGCCTTAAAAACAATATTTCAAGCTACACCAAAGGACAGGTCATACCATAGAATTCTTTGGCTTGAATCTATTAAATCATTTCCAATACAACAAGCTAGGTGGAACCAAAGAGCAATTAAGAATTCTCTAATCAGACCTTGCAGAAGAAAACATTAAGATAAAGAAAGCATGTAGAATTATAGTGCCAAGACAACATATCCTAATCTAAAATTTCTTTTCAATTATCAGAGAAATCATGGAAAAAATGGAAAATAGAAGAAAAACATTGAAAAAGAAAGGATAACTTCACCATTAACATAGCTCAAGAATCCTGTGAACGAGCTTGTATTATTGATGTTCAAAACAGTTACATTAATCCAGTGCAATAGATCTCTACAACTCAAGGTTTTCTCAAATCTAGCCTAACAGCTCATCAACTAGCTCAGCAACCATCAATCAACCAACCAACCAACACTAAAAATGAATGATACATGCAGTATTTATCTACAAAATGTGGAGGTGATCCTAAGCTAGGGTTTCATATGTGCATTCATTACAGAGTTAATGCATTTTTGACCTTTGAGACCATGCAAGGCCCAAGGAAAAAATATCTGGGACTGACTCGCTGTAATAATAACTCCTAACTTAATTTTTTGAGCTAAATTTTGGAAATATTTGACTTTTAAGGCTTTTCAATAACTTTTACAATAACTACTGAGTAGCTGAGAAATATCTCTGATTGTTTCAATAAATGTTGATGTCTTTATTTGAAATAAAATATGTTGTAGGTGCCCATATGTGTCCTTTGAAGAAGTAAAGGTTGTTTTCTAAGTCATTCGGATCTACTTTTGTGTTAATCTCCCTTTTTTTAATCCTTTAAATTATGTTTAGGCTATTTTAATCTTTGGATTTCTTCACTGTCTGCTTTACTGTCTTTTCTTTTAACTCTGCCTTTAATTCTGATTCTTTGCTCTTTAATTGATGATTAACCCTTTAATCCTTGATTTTATCTTTAATCCTCTAATCTTCACTGCCACGGTCTTCTGACTATTTTGTCTTCCTTTTCCTTTATCTCTATCTATATTTACTGCGCAGGGGGGCATATTTTGGTTTTGTGCGTGTAAATGGCCACCAATGGTCATGATCCATTGGTGTGAATGTGGGGATCTAGCGCTTTCGGTCCTTCTAATAAAATAAGTTCCTCTGGATCGTCACCCAGAACACTCATTTAAACAATTTTGGACCCTTTGAATGAAATTTTTGTATTTCTGCCATGATACCTACACATTAGGAAACAATTCATTAATAAAAACCAGCGTTCGTGGCTTTTCTACACTTGTTGGGGTGTTTCGGGATTTTTGGGTGTTGTAGAGGTGGTAAAGGAAGACCGAGGCTTTATCGCAAAGCCACAGGGCTTTGGAACATTTGAATTGAGTGGTAGTTTTGATTTATGGCACGAAGGAGGAAAGGTGGTTTTTACGAGCGAGGGAGGCAGTAAACTATTTTGGAGGAGGGCGTGGGATTCCATAGATAGGGTGACGCGTGGCGGAGGGTACGGGGGTGAAAACTGTCTATTTCGCAAGGTTTTGGGTTTTTTAACCCCCACACCTTTAGATGTTCGATATCGATCGTCGGCCGTTAGATTTCGGGGGATATAAATCAATGGTTGTCAGGGTGAAAGGAGTGGCGGACAAGTCAGATGGTGGGGCTCGAGAAAATAGGTGGCAGGATTTTATTGCAGCACGAGGTTTGGTAAATAGCGAGGCTCGGGGGTTAATGAACTAATCAAAGGCACTTATTCTGGGGGTAGGAACAAGGTTATATGGCTGTGGGGTTAGGTGTATGTGGGTGGGGGCTTAATGAGAAGGAGCACGAGTTTATAAAATAGGAGTGGGGAGCTTTATTAATGGGGGTGGAAGGTAAGGTTCCATGAGGGTTTTTAACAAAGTTCAGGGGTTAAAAATCTTAAAGCAGCGGCCATTAAAAATTTATAAAGGGTCGGGGTTTATTTTAATAAAACAAGGTTTTATTATAAAACAAGGGTCCTGAGAGGCTTAATTTTTATATTTAAAAGAATGTAAAAAGGGACTTTTTCATTGTTTTAGTGAAAATAAGGAAGAATGGTGAAGGTGAGGGGGTTAATGGGGAAAATGAGGCTTTAGGTAGGGAAAAATAGTGAATATGAGAGGATTAAGCCCAAATATGAGTTCTTAGAGGAGGAATGTAATTTTTCAGAAGGAATAATGAGGTATAGTGAAAAAGATTTTATGAAGATAATGAAGGTAGTGAGGTTTTTGAAGATAGCTGATAGTCAAGGAATGCTATCTTCAGTAGATTGTAGAAAATCCATAGTCACCTAGTGAAACTGTAGAATACAAGAGGATAATAGTGGCTCCAGCTGGGGAGCACAGCTCCTTTAGGAGGTGTCAAGAACCTCAGAGTTCAGATCTCTGGAATTGTAGATAAGTGCCTTGAATGTATTTAGTAGATTTTTCATTTTGTAATTTCTGATCTGCGACTACTCTTTGTAACTTGGACCTTTGAAACTTGAAAATCATTCTTTACTACAACTCAATTCTACCTACCAATCATCTCATTCTAGCATTTTTTCTTCATTTAGGTGCATTTAGACTGGCAAACCATTGACATCATTTTTCTTTTTGAAAGCAAAACTATCTATTTCTACCTTTATATCGTCCAAAGGCTCAGATTAAACTGATGAGCTATTTTATTCTCTACCTAATCTACTTATCTGTCAAGTTTAAACAATTTGACATATTTTCATTCTCTAATCTCTCAACAAGAAATTGAAAGCATGACCCAATCAAGATTAATCAATTTGATTGTCATGAGCTATGGCATTTTGGAAAAGCTGCACACAGATTTTATTTTGGCAAAAAGTAAAACTTAAAATTGAGGGTTACAATCTGAAATTTGTCATTCTTCCCTCTCTTTTCTCTTTGGTTCAGATTTAAACTTTTCGAACCAATATATTTTCCTATATAACCTACTGATAAGCCAAGTTTACATAGTTTGGAAAATCCTCATTTTTTAACTTATCAGCAAAAAAATAAAAATTTGATCAATCATGATTAGACTGTATGACTGAACAAGACTTCCTTTCTCAAAAGTAGTGGCATTTAGACTTGCACACTTTCATAAAAATTCTTCTTGGTATGGGGATTTACCTTTCTTTTATCTGCCCTCATTTTTTCCTTGCTTTGTTTCTTCTCTTTTTGTATCATTTTTCTGAGATTTTTTTTTCAGCAGAGTTACATATAATGAAAAGCCTAAAACTGAGAATATGCTTATAGCACTGAGCTTATTTTCACACCTAACTATCCTAGTCTAACTTGGAGTTTATATCTACACTAGGTGAAATCTTTTCTCCAATGCAACCAATCAAGTAAATGACTACATGATTGATTTTTGTTCAGCCCTTTGGGTAGGCTGAAAGAACAAAAAGGCCACTCCCATCTCACTTTCTCTTGAACAGTAGTGCTCAAAATTTTATTTACACTCTATAACAAACTATTCCTGGCATAACTTACTCCTTCTTTAGATGTCTCTAAGAAACCAGCAAAAGAATCTTTGAATAATATATGGCCTTAAGGATTTAAATAGTAATTTTCATCCAGGAATATTTTTTTCTCCACTTTGTTGTGCTTGGGGTTATTTTGAGAGAGAAAATCCACCTCTTCTTCATGATTGTCTGACTTGATAGCCTCTTGGTATATTACTGTGTTGTCTGTGCATAAACCTGATAGGCTTTGATTGAATGGGATGAATTCTATCTGGAGGTCCTTATCAGGAGCATCCTTTGGGAACATGTCTTCTTGAACAGGTAGCACAGTGTTAGTATCACTCTTTTATATAGTTTCTGCATGAGAAAATGCATCAATGGACAAGTCAACAGTGTAAAAAATAGAAATATTTTCTTTACATAAAAGTTTAGAGGCTAGTTGTATGTTTAGAATCTGATTGATTTCTTCATCAGTTAAAGGAGGAGGCATTTTTCTTTTTCCTTGGGTAGAACTAGGATGGTTATCTTCCTTTCATGACTGATCATAAGGCTGAATGTCTTCTTAAGCCTCACACAAAAGAGAGATGAATGATCACTTGTCCCTTTAGAGAGATCTTGTGGATCTTCCTTTATTTCCTGATTGATTTCATTCTCAACCAACTTCTCTTGATTATCATGATAGTTAACTTGAGCATGAAATTCATGAATTGCCTCTAATAGATCCCCAAGATGCTAATTTCCCAAATCTTCATCAATGTTTACAAGGTATTGTATGAGATCTTCAAACTGATCACAACAATTTTCAGCTAATGATAAAGACAGACAATTTTATTTATAATGCTCATAAAACACCTTGTGGAAGTCTTTTAAAGAGAAGAAACTACCAGGTTCAGACCTTCATACCATTCCATTGCTTCCCCTTCTAATGTCACCATGAACATTTTAATGAGGCAGTCCTCATGCCATTCAAATTTTAACCTCCATGTGTGTATATGAAATTTGATGAGATGTAACAAGGGGTCATCAAACTTTTCATATTGAAGCATAGGAAAGTTTGTGTCTCAATTTATCTGACGCATTTTATGTGGGGACCCAGGTATGTGATCTCTGTTCATTTGAGCATATATGCGTTGTATCCTTGAATCCATCTTTGTTAATCAATTAGGGGAAAGGGTTATTGCATTTTCTATAACTAGTCTGGATTATTATGCCAGTGGAGTCTTTAGGCTTTACTGAGATATGTGGAGTTTCTAGATGGAAGATTTCAAATTTCTTGAAGCAGGATACTATCCACCATCAACAACCAGATATTTTGCAAGTTTTTAAGGTTTTTAGGTAGGGAACTTGCTTTGTGGATAGGTCTACTAACGGCTGGAATTTTAGATATAGGATACTTCCTAATAATGCTTTCAAGATTGTCAACTATTGTAGGAGGGTTTGGGTATGGATACGATTTGGTACATATTCTTGTAGAAGCCAGAATTTGGACCCAAAAATTAGAAAGGTTGAAAGTTATAACAGTTTTTGAAAGGCAAACCAATCTGTGAAAGAAACACTTAATCCACAAAGTATTCTTTACTGGGTTCTGTTTGAGGTTTGATGATAAAGTAATTTTCCCAGTGGAGTCTATAGAGAACCAGTGGAGTCAGCAGGCCTACGGAAAACAAGTGGAGTCACTAGGTGGAGGATTTTTAATTGTTTTATGGATGGCTGTTATCCACCATCAACAACCAGATACCATTATTGGCTAACGCTTTATTCATCTAAGTTAAAATGAGGTTTTCTGAGCTCTTGAGATAATTTTTAAGATGTTTAATAACTCAGTATTCCCCAGTATGGTTGCCACTTGTTGGCTCCCCGTGATTTGCAAGATTGGAAAGAACAAATCTATAGGGAACCACATCAAACCACTTTGGAGTACAAGGACCTAGCCTTTCTGGAGTTAGAGAGGGCTCTCTTTATGTAAGTGTTTATAAATGATATGTCTTTATGCTTTTGTTTTACGATTTTAGGCTAGTTATGAAGTTCTTATAACTGTTTGTTTTGTTTTGATTGATTGGTTGATAGATCAATGGTGTGATAATTTAAGGGAGTGTTTAAGCTGAATAGATAGACCATGAGAAACATTAATCCCTTGGGCTATGGAGTCATAAAAGGATTTAATTTTTCATCAAATCTGCAAGGGGTTTCATAGGGAAAGCTAACTATATCAAGTGGATCTCTTAGATTAGATGAAATATGCAATGACAGTAAGTGTGAAAACAGTAAAACTAAAGGGAAATTAAGAATCCTTTAACTCTACTTCAACAAGAAAAGCCTTTTAGGAAACTTTTTGAGACAAACCAAAGGACAGGGCTTACCATAGACTTCTTTGGCCAAACTCTAATAAGAAAACCTTTAAGACAACAATACAGCAATCCTAGAAATACTTTTAGACAAAGAAAACATTCAAGAGAACAATGAGTGCAACTAAAGAGAAAGATACACCTATCTTCTTTAATCAAACACTCTAAAGACCTTAAAAGTAACAGTTTGAGAAAAACCAAAGGACATGGCATACCATAGACTTCTTTGCTTGGAATCTACTAAGTGAACTTCAAAGAAAGGCCTTAAAAACAATATTTCAAGCTACACCAAAGGAAAGGGCATACCATAGACTTCTTTGGCTTGAATCTATTAAATAATTTCCAAGACAACAAGCTATGTGGAACCAAAGAGCAATTAAGAATTCTCTAGTCAGACCTTGCAGAAGAAAACATTAAGATAAAGAAAGCATGAAAAATTAGGGTGCCAAGACAACATATCCTAATCTAAAATTTATGTTCTTTTATCAGATAAATCATGGAAAAAATGGAAAACAGAAGGAAAACATTGAAAAAGAAAGGATAACTTCACCATTAACATAGCTCAAGAATCCTTTGAACATTCTTGTATTATTGATATTCAAAATAGTTACATTACTTCAGTGCAGTAGATCTTTGCAACTCAGAGTTTTCTCAAATCCAACCTAGCAGCTCATCAACTAGCTCAGCAACCATCAATAATCCAACCAACCAACACTAAAAATGAATGATACATGCAGTATTTATCTACAAAATGAGGAGGTCACCCTAAGCTAGGGTTTCAGATGTGTATTCATTAAAGAGTTAATGCATTTTTTACCTTTGAGAACATGCAAGGCCCAAGGCAAAAATATCTGGGAATGAATTGTTGTGATAATAACTCATAACTTAACTGTTTGAGATAAATTTTGGAAATATTTGACTTTTAAGGCTTTTCAATAAATTTTACAATAACTACTAAGTAATTGAGAAATATCTCTGATTATTTCAATAACTGTTGATGTCTTTATTTGAAATAAAATATGTTGTAGGTGCCCATATGTGTCCTTTGAATAAGTAAAGGTTGTTTTCTGAGTCATTCACATTTGTTTCTGTGTTAATCTCCCTTTGTTTTATCCTTTAAACTTTGTTTAGGCTATTTTAATATTTGGATATGTCTTTACTCTCTGCTTTACTATCTTCTCTTTTAACTCTGCCTTTAATTATGATTCTTTGTTCTTTAATTAATGATTAACCCTTTAATCCTTGATTTGATCTTTAATCCTCTAATCTTCACTGCCATAGTCTTCTAACTATTTTATCTTCCTCTCCCTTTATCTCTATATATATTTATTGCGCAGGGGGGCATCTTCTGGTTTTGTGCATGTAAATGGCCACCAATGGTCATGATCCATTAGTGTGCATGTTGGGATCTGACACTTTCGGTCCTTCTAATAAAATAATTTCCTATGGATCGTCACCCAGAACACTCATTTAAACGGACCCTCTGAATGCAATTGTCATATTTCTACTATGATACCTGCACATTAGAAAACAATTCATTAATAAAAACCTACGTCTGTGGATTTTCTACACTTGTTTGGGCGTTTTGGGCTTTTGGACTGCTACATATATGGTAATGGTAGATCAGAACTTTATCACAAAGCCACAGGGCTTTGGAACATTTGACTCGGGTGGCAGTTTTGATTTATGGTGTGAAGGAGGAAAGGCGGTTTTCACGAATGAGGGAGACATTTTTTGCGAGGGAGGGAGGCCGTAAACAGTTTTGGAGGAGGGCGTGCGATTCCATAGATAGGGTGACACGTGGCGGAGGGTACGTGGGTGAAAGCCATCTATTTCATAAGGTTTGGGGTTGTTTAACCCCCGTGCCTTTATATGTGCGATATCAACCATTGGCCGTTGGATCTCGGGGGATATAGATCAACAGTGGTCGAGGTGAAAGGAGCGGTAGACAAGTTGGATTGTGGGGCTCGGGTGGACAGGTGGCGGGATTTTATTCTAGTGCAGGGTTTGGTAAATAGTGGGGCCCTAGGGTTAATGAAATAAGCGAAGGTGCTTATTCTGGGGGTAGGGGCCGAGGTTATATGGTCGTGGGGTTATGTGTATGCGGGTGGGGGCTTAATGAGAAGGAGCACGGGTTAATAAAATAGGACTGGGGAGCTTTAGAAATGGGGTTGGAAGGTAAGGTTTGATGAGGGTTTTTAACAATGTGTGAGGGTTAAAAATATTAAAGCAGGGGGCTTTAAAAATTTATAAAGGGCCAGGGTTTATTTTAATAAAACAAGGTTTTATTATAAAACAAGGGTCTCAAGAGGCTTAATTTTTGTATTTAAAACAATGTAAAAAGGGATTTTTTTCAATGTTTTAGTGAAAATAAGGAAGAATGGTGAAGGTGAGGGGGTTAATGGGGAAAATGAGGCTTTATGGAGGGAAAAATGGTGAATATGAGAGGATTAAGCCCAAATATGAGTTCTTAGAGCAGGAAGGTAATGTTTGAGAAGGCATAATGAGGTATAGTGAAAAATATTTTATGAAGATAATGAAGGCAGTGAGGTTTCTGAAGATAGTTGATAGTCAAGGAATGCTATCTTCAGCAGATTGTAGAAAATCCATAGTCACCTAGTGAAACTGTAGAATACAAGAGGATAACAGCAGCAATCAAGACATTTCCGATGGATGGGATTTCTACAACAATTTCATCTGGTTATCAGGTATAAAAAGGGAATCTACAATAAGTTAGCTGATATGTTCTCTAGGCCTATTGTAAATTCATTTATTATACTCATTCACAATTTAGTTATGCATGAAAGTTACATTGAAAAATATGCATATGATAGTGATTTTCAATATATGTATGAAAGCTTGAGTCAAGGAAACCAAAATGAAGAGTTAGATTATCATGTACGTAACAATTTGTTGTATCACTTAGGCAAGTTATGTATACCACATGGAGAAAGAAACATTATCATAAGGGAGGCACACACTTCATTGATTGTTGGACATTTTGGTGTAGGAAAGACGATACCAAATCTCCAAAGGTATTGTTATTGGCCACGCATGAATGATAATGTATTTCGTTTTATTAGAGGATGTTATTTATGTGAAATAAGTAAGCCTAGTAATAGGAAACTTGGATTGTACACTCCAATTCCAGTTCCTTCACATCCTTGGGAGACTATCTCAATGGATTTTGTAGGTGGTATTCCAATGTCAAGGAAAGGTCATGATTACTTGTATGTTGTTGTAGATAGGTTCAACAAAATGTGTATTTTGATGCCATTTAAAAAAAAAATTACAACTAAACAAACAACTCCTCTTTTATTTCAAAATATATGGGTTCATTTTGGTCTTCCTACTTCTATTGTAAGCGATCGAGATTCCTGGTTTGTTGGGAATTTTTGGTCAAAATTATGGGACATGATGGACACAAAGTTGAAGAAGAGTACAAAATTTCATCCACAAACATATGGTGAGACTGAGGTGGTTAACAAGATAGTCATTCATCTTCATAGAGGCTAATGTAGCAAACATCCCAAGATGTAGGATGAACAGTTGCATTACATTCAACATGCATACAATAGGGCAAAACATTCTTCCACAAACACATCACCATTTGAGGCATGTCTTGGGTACTTGCAAAGATCGCCTTTGGACTTCATATTTGAGAAAGATGTCGCTGTAGATAGTCATAGTGACATAGATAAGGCAAGGAAGTTCATTGAGAAAATTCAGTTCGTACATCACACAATGCAATAACGACTTGAAAAGAGTCAAATCAACTACAAAGCAAGGCATGATAAACACCGTGTTGATCACAAATTCCAAGTTGGAGATGAAGTTTGGTTATATATCAACATAGAAAGACTGTAAGGGGAAGGTAAAAATCTCAAGCCAATCCATTATGGTGCATTTAAAATTCTGGAAAATATTGGTACTAATGCATTTAAGCTAGATTTTCCTCCTTATAGGCAAATATATTATGTCGTTAATGTTGAGAATTTGAGATTGTTTGAGCCTCCTTTGATTGATGATCAAGGAGAGCATGTTCAACTACCATAAGTAGATGATTTCTTGCCAAAATACCTTGATGAACTTGTTCAGCAAGATCTCATACTTGACAGAAGAACCAAAACTTCAAGGAGAGGGAATGTCGAATACGTTAGGGTGGGACTCAAGGGACAAAATCCTTCCAAGGCCAAATGGATGGAGAGTGAAAGGGTGAGGGATATGTACCCTCACATGCTGAATAATTGATAGTATATTTTAGGGTCCAAAATGCTTATAGTGAGGAGGAATGATCAGAGGCTCAGTATTTAGCTCAAAATAAAAGTGCTAAGAAATTCTCAAAACCAGAACAAACGGATAGAGCTCATCGCTAGGATTTTGGTGCAATTCATTTCGTCAAACTCCGAGTTCGTATGAGTAAGTTATGACCCACTGTCCATTTTCTCAAATTGGTAAAATATGTGCAGAACATCGACAGACTGATGACTTGGAAGTCTAGTTAGCACCTTAGGAATATCTAGGGAACATTCTCCATTTTTCAACCAATGACATTGTGATAAGTGTAACAGTCATATTCGCCAATGTTGCTTGGGAACTTGAATTTTTTCTTCCTAATTCTAAGGTTGGAATTTTTTAAGTATGGTGCATTATTATTTTTTATATTGGTGGAATTGAGCCAATGGAGAAGGGACACGTAGAGTAGCCGGAGGCTGCCACATGCCCTACCCCATGGTAAGGAAGAATGACACATTATTTATTTAAGCCAAAGTCCAAGGAGCACACACACACACACACACACACACACATATATATATGTATACCAAAGTCCATTTCAAAGTTTATTTCAACAAAATTTATTGACGGAGGAGGGGCGGAGGTTGGGGTCGACCCCGCGACCTCCCCCATACAAGCATCAACACCAACCATTATACCACACATCGTTTCTTAACTCCTATGGGTGCTCGCTTATACTTAAAGACTATTAGTGCCAGAGTTGGGGGTCCGGAGGGGGATATCCCTTCGTGCCATCCCCCTCTCATATGATTGAGAGAAAAGAACCATGAGCAAGGATATTTCACTGAAGGGACATTCAAATCCGGTAAATATGTATTATGCCACTAAATCGGGATTAAGCCACCATAACTCATGTTTAAGTGTTAAACACACTTAGCGTTAACTACACATTAAACTCCACTTAATATGTGCTTATCTTAAGCTAATGGAACGATTAACATGGCGTTAGAGTTGGCAGAGTCCACCAAATGTGGCGGAGCTCGAGTTTTAGTGGAGCTATCTGGTCAGATTCTAGATTTAGTGGAGAAATTGTAGGCAAAATTGGTTTTTCCATAACTAAGGAAAGTTTCAACCAATTTTTGCTCAAGAAGAGTCATTCTTGGGGGATTTTGATGTTTTGGAGCCATTGGAGTAGGTTTTAGAGGCAACAGGAGACTATAAACAAATTGTTTTCATAATTGAAGCTAATACAAAGGCCCATGCCATGGAAGTTAGGCCAAGCAGATATAGCCTAGGAGGGGTGAACTCCTTCATCAAAACCATGTGTATTTGACTCAGTCGTCTGTGTTTTGTGTGTGTTTATATGCATCTATTCAAAATTTAGTTTCCATGTTTTTATGTTAATGAAATACAATTAATCTCATTGAGTTTTTTTGTTTAACAATCATTAACACATCAATAAACCCTTTTACAAGAAGCAAACAAAAGCACTTTCATTATACATATGAAACTGATATTAGCAAAAAATTAACTAACAATCAATTTTAGATCACTTCTACTTCTCTATATTATTGATAGTTGGTAAGGTGGGACCTTACGTATGGTATCAGAGTGAGTTACACCACTAGGGTCTTATGGTCCAACATGCTTACTTGTAGGTTGATGATGCATGAATGTTGATTTTGCATGCATGTTGAGTTGTTGTATATCTTGACTTGGAATCATATTAGTTGCATAAAGGATATTATTATTATTATGCCATTTAGAAACTCATGAAAGAAAAGAAATGCTTTCTTATATTCCTTTATACTTTTGTTAAGACAAGCTATTAACAATATGTTAAAATGCTTAAAGACATGATGGGAAAGGATGTGCTTGAGAAAGTTGGGGTTAAATCAAATCATGTGAATGGCTTGATTTTCAATCGACGAGGGATATAGGTGGTGTGCATGCCTGGTTTCATATATGTTTAATGCATCATTATCAATGTGATATGGCCTTAGTAGCCATCTTTACTAGCTGAAATCGTATCTACTGGAAATTTTTTTGGCTTAATATGGACTATAGTATGATTATCTTGGTGTATATGCTTTGGGAATGTGTAAAAAGTGTAAGTTTGAGATTCAATTAACATGATTATTAAGTTCATCATGTTAATTTTGAATCTTTTCATACCTACACTAATGGAAACTTAACAAAAGCTACCTTGAAAGATGTCATTTTTAACTGTGAATGTAGATTCAAGAGTAATGCATGTGCATTAATTATATGTGTTAAAATATGATTTGGGAATACATTCTTAATGAATAAGAATGAAATTACTCTTATTTATTTGACACGATTTTGTGTATTTTGGTTTGAAATTATGCCTCAAATAGATTGAAATGAATCAAATACTAGGTTGAGGTATGACCTTCCTAATAAACAAGAGGCTTTAATGACTGGTGCAAAAAGGGTTGTGGAAGCCATTTTAAGGAACATTTGAAGGCTATGTTTTACTTAAGCTAATGTATGGGTGTGGAATCCATACTAGCATATATATATATATATATATGGATATGATCAAATTTATGTGTGTGGAATCCATACTAATATATATCTATGAGATAATGTATGGGTGTGGAATCCATACTAGAATATATATAGGAGAAAATGTATGGGTGTCGAATCTATACTGGCATATATCTATGAGAAAATAAATGAGTTAAGGTATGGATGTGGAATCCATAATAAAATATATCTATGAGCTAAGTAATTCTTCTGGTTATAATATTTTGATGGAATCTCATAGACATGATTAAGGAGGAGTGATTAGTTGTAATTAAATTTAAATGGATATAGATTCGTAGCATGAATTTTCTTGAGATTTAAATCCTTTATTTTATTTTTCTTACAAATGAAGATACTAAGATTGGTATATTGAACACCATTACGTGGTTTAGAATTTTTGGAATAATTGATTTTGATATATGGAGGCAAGTGTGAAATAGGTGTCTATCCTCTAGTATTGTAATCCTTTTGCATGTGTTGGATTTAAGTAAAATTAAAATTGTTTTCAAATTCCTGAAATGTAGAAAAAAATTATTTTGATAAGTTGATGAAATATAGTTTCTATTGGATTAATAAAAATTAGGTCTAGGAAAGCCATAATAGTTTCTTTAATGAATTTTTCAGTTGAATATATATATTTTTTGGTAAGTAAGACTAATTATATTAAGCGATCATATGGTACAAGAAGAGTTTACAATCAAGAGAGGCAAGAAACGGGCCAACCAGAAATGATAAATAATCAACCTTGGTGCTGAAGAGTGTACATGTAACAGAAAAAATAACAGTGAAGCGTGGCTAGGAAATAAAAGAAGATAGAATCAGGGTTCTACCCAACATGGGAAGAAACCTCTGTGCGAGATTTTTTTCCTTTCTTTTTATTGAATTTGACCCATCCAACTTTGTGCAGTTGGGCTGGAACCACTTGTAGATTTTTGTTGAATACTGGAGGGGGCCCCTTATCTGAGTCAGAAGAGGAGGATTCATGTGTGAATTTTTAATAGGTCATAGTGCCAGGGGGTCCCTCAGGGACATTGGAGGATGAATCTTTCGTCTACCTTGCCTACTCCATTTCTACGTCAATCTCCTCCTCATCTGAGCTCGAGGTGTCATCGTCATCCACGGGAGGCGAGTGAAAAGGTATCCATATTTTGGGTTTTGGCTTGGGGATGTTTTTCTTTTTTTGGGCGAGGAAATTGGAGCAAGAGTTTTGAAGGTGCCCTGTTTGGTGACAATGGCGGCAACAGAAGGCAGTGTTCTCATAATCCAGAATCTGTGTCCACAAGAAATTTCCAACCTTGAGATTGATTTGATCTGGTAGACCTTTTCTTATGTCAACTTCAACACATATTTTGCCATATGTGTATAGCCCTTGGTACTCCCGAAAGGTATTTTTTGTCACGTAGTGGCCCGAGGTGTTTCATATTCCTTGGAAAACTGATAGGTGCCATAAGTGAGTAGGTAAATTCGGAAGCCTAATCCAAACTGGATTCTTCGTCATGATTGTCATAGAGGGGTCGAAATTTGGGAACCAGGGGGTAAAGAATAGTCCTGCTAGTCCCTAAAACCACAAACCTGCTGATACCATTCTCTGGAAATCCTTGTCTTGATCAAACCCAACAATGAAGAAGCACATAGAGCAGAAGATAACCGTGTAGTTGTGAGTCTGTTGAATCTACAAATGATGGTGGTTTCTGCATATTTTTGAAGCTGATCTGCCAAATCTGGATGGGAAATCTATATAGAGGGAAATTCCTCCATCTTATCAACCAGAAAGGTCATGGGGGCAGTAGGGGATTGATCTTATTTCTTGGGCTGTGCATGGACAACATCCTTGTAGGAGAAAGTTGGTGCAGATGAAAAGTGCCCCGCAGCACCCCCTCTCAAACGAAGGTTTAGAACTATAGTAGCGTCTCTATCAATGTCATAGAATGAAAGGGGAAAAGGGGCATCAAGATGTTTACCTCCATGTGAAAGCCTTTGAAGGGCTGAGGGAATCCCCAGCCTGTGCTCCAGGGCTTGCAAGAGTTTCTGTACTCTGTCCGTTGAGCGGACCCATATCAGTAAGGATCTGCCCATGAGGAGCAAGATCTGGAATTAAAAGGTAGGAGAGGAAGGATCTGGGAGATATGGGCTATCAAGAGGCATTACGGAGCCTAGCTTGAAGACCCATGCCAATGGCTACAATCTGCGTAATTTTTTGAGTTCCTGTCGTAGTCCCATGAGCGCGGGCTGCCGTTGGGAGCCTTCTTTTTCCCATTTTCCAGGTTTCTGTGGAGCTACAGAGGAGGGGGAGGGTAACCCTGATATGATGCACCATCAGCATCCCTAGTAGGGCTCCAAATATTTTCTCTTAGTCCTTATACCCTCAATTGGCTGCCTGCAAGTTTTTTTGCAGGAGCGATACAGAGCGGCCACGAAGCTAGAGAATTCTGGGCTCTCAAATCCGCAGTGCTCTGTGTTGTCTTGCTAGCTGTTAGGTCCCCATAATTTGTTAGATTGACAAGACCAAATGTACAAGGGTAATATCAAACCAATCTTTGGAGTCCTAGGACCTAGCCTTCCTAGACTCAGAGAGGGCTTTCTCTATATTTATCTGAAATATGTAACTTGATTGATTTTAGGGCTTTGATTTTAGGCTAGTTATAGTGATTAGGGTTTGTTTGTTTGTTTGTTTAGTTTGGTTTGGTTGCTTGTCAAGAAGAACAGATAGAGTGAGAGAGATTAAAAAAATTGGGCTATGGAGTCTTCAAAAGGTCTTGAAAGGTACAAAAATAGGTTAAGGGTGTTTCGGAGGGCAAGGATAACATAGCCAAATGGATCTTCAAGGCTTATGTGAGTGAAGTGAACATTAAATTGTGAGATTAGTAGGTTTAAAGGGCAGTTAAGAATCCTTTAAAATGTACTATAACAAGAAAAGGATTTAAGAACACTATGCATAAAGAAATAACCAAGGACAAGGCATACCATAAGCTTCTTTGACCAGACCCTGGCAAGTAAACATTAAGACAATAATCCAGCAAACCATAGAGAGCAATAACTTGTAATTTCTCTAGTGATTTCACCTTTAGGAAAAGAAAACATTTACGATAACATATAGTAATGATCAAGAAGAAGGGAACTCTTAAATTACTTAATTAGACGAAAAATACCTTCAAGGCAATCATTCAAGATGGACAAAGGTCAGGTCGAACCATAAACCTCTTCAACCAAAACCTAATTAGCAATAATTCGAAGAAAAGACCTCAAAAACAATGTTTAAGCCATACCAAAAGATAGGGCTAACCATAAAATTCTTTGGCATTGGCTCCATGAAATAATTCTTAAGATAAACAAGCTAAGTGGAACTAGAGAGCATTTAAGAATTCTCTAATCTGACCTAGTAGAGGAAAACATACAAGTAATAGAAAGCAGATAGAGCTAAGGTGCCTCTAAACAACATTTCTTAACATAAAATTTATGTCCTAATGCATGAGAAAAACGAAAATAAATGAAAACATAATAATACAAGCACTAATTTATAAAGACATCACCATTATCCATGTTCATGAATCCTGCAAATGTGTTATCTCCATTGCCATTCAAATCCAAGCATTCACAAAACACCAAAGCCAATTTCTCCTCAACTTCAAGTCTATGATATTGAGCTTAACAATAAACCAACAACTACAATGAGGCCTCCATGAAGTATTTAACTTGCAAAGGAGGACCAAAACCCTAGCTAGGTTTCCAAAATTTCATTAATTACATCATAAATGCCATTTTTGTCCAATGAGACCATGCAAGGCCCAAGGCACAAAGATCCTAACTCAATAAATGCAAAAATAAATGCTAACATAACTCCTCAGTTAACTCTGGAGTGATTTGCCTAAAAAACCCTCAAAATGTCTTTTTCATTAACTCCAAGTGTCTTTTGTTGACTTTCTGGAAAGGGCGCAACGCCAAGGCCAAGGGCGCAACGCCAACACTGGGAAAAGAGCCTTTTTTGCAGCTATGATTTGGAGGCCTTCTCGGTGTCCAAAGGACCTCCATGATATCTCATTGGAAAGACTATCCTATATAATATCCAAAAATGGTTTTATTTTTCTAATTTTTTTCCATTTTCCTGCTCAAAAATGCATTCGTCCAAGGCTTCTCAGGGCAACGCCAACTCTGAAAATAGGGTAGAAAGTTTATTTTTTGCATGTTTTTGGCACTTTTGGAGTACTAGTTTTGCTCCAAATGAGCTGAAAATTTGTGAGGGTGATTTCCTTGGCCTGATAAACAAAAAAATACAAAGTGTTCCTGCATTGGGTGCCCCGAAAAAGAGCGCATCGCCAATGGCGCTGTGCGCTTAGCCCTTAAAAATAGTCAAAAATTCCAAAAACTCAAAAACTTTCCAAAATTTGGATTTGTCTTGCTGATCATGTTTGGGATGCCTGTAGGGATGCATTACCATTAATTTCAAGTTTTCATTTCTCTTTTGTCTCCTTTAGGGATTAAATCTTTGCAAGAACTCTTTTGAGCTTGGCCCTTGCAATCTTGTTTCTTAAGATATAATGTCTTGCAATCTTTTTCTGAAGGTCAAGGTCCCTCTTGGTCTTCTCCAAATGAACCTCTAAGTGTACATTTTCTCTCTCTAGCCAAGGTTCCCAATCATATTCTATTTCCATGGCAAGAAACTCTCTTGGAGTGAGCTACTCTGGAAAGGATGTCTCTTGCTCTTTTTCCTTGGCTAGAGCCTTTTTCAAGCCAATTGTCCCTGGACTCCTCCTAGGAAGCTATTCTTCCTCTTCTTCAGTGTCATCACGAGTGCCCAAGACCTCATCTATATTTGACTTGGATTTTTAGCCTCTTTCTGAGCTCTAATAGCTCTTATCTCATAGATAGCCTTCTGTGCCTCCAACTGCTTGTTTTCAACCTCAAAATAGTGGATTACATTCTTAGCCCTACCTACATTGGTTTGTAGGTCCTTAATCTAAGCATATTTACTTTTAAGTAGCATGTTAGTGATCCTTTGCTCATTTTCATCATCACTGTCAAGGTGAATAAGTTGAAACTCTTGTTCAGTTTCATGCTTGTCTTCTTCTTCTTCATCAATGACCTTTTCCTTACCTTTGTCAAGCTATTTGGTTGATGTAGAAGGCATGGCCCCTTGCCTCTTAAGGGTTGTAAACACATGGCTATTTCCCTCTGGTAGGTCAAAGGAAAAGATTAAATTTTCACCATCTCTGTGCCACTTGTTTCACTACCATCATTGCTGCCATCACGACTGTTATCTATATTGGTATCATCACTGCTCCCATGGCTCTTTGACTCACTGTCATCATCCTCACTGTTTTCTACCTCATTTCCATCATATTCATTGATATGTGCCTCACTGCCCTCACTTCTTTTTTCTTCACTAATTGATTTCTCATTGTTTGATTTGTCATTGCCATCTCCCTTACTGACATTTTCCTCATTTTTTTTTTCCTCATTGCCTTCTTCACTTTTTGATGCACTAGTACCATGAGATGATGGTGAGGGATTGTGAGAAGGTGATGAAGGAGGATTATCCTAATGTGAAATAATGTGTTTAGATGGTGATGGATGTGTAGTGGGGTATGATGGAGGAGTAGGAATGGGAGGATGAGATGATAAGGGTGCATTTTGCTAATGATGGCCTTGTGGAGAGGTAAACACCTCATTGGAAATGAAGGTCTCCCATGGAATACCCTTCTACTGTAGTTAGTGCATAAAAACCATTTTGATAAGAGAGTGGTTGAAGAGGCTTTGCATCTGCTGAGGATAGTCTCTCTTTTGTACAATATAGGAAATTTTTTCAATGCGTCTATAGAGATAATAGGGTATGTGCAGTATCCTCACCCTAGTAATGTGATAGGAGTAAGGCCGAGAGAACCTTCCCTCAAATGTAAAATACTTCATAATCATCCTCATCATAGGTGCATATATATCAAGCAAATGTGAGAAAGGAAAGATGGATTTGCTGTGGTCTTTGTATCTAGGATTTAGGTAGGGTTCAAAGTAGCTCATGTCAAGATTGTCCCACATGAACCATTTCTCACCCACACTTGGTATCCCAATGGCATTGGAAATAGCATTAGTAGATAACTCAAAAGTGACCCCTACAAGGTTAACTTGTTTTTCATGCAAGTTAATGATAAAAAGTATGGTTAGCTCAGGGTGGTTTTGTACCTATTGTACCTTCTCACAAAAATAATAGCATCCCCCATGCTTGAAACATGAAAAAATAAAGGGAGATGCCATTAGATCCCTTGTATTAGGGGGTTCAAATATGTTGATCTTTCCACCTTTGTGCTCATGCCTCCTTGGCATTTGAGCCTCTCCTCCACTACCACTGTGTTCTGACATTGTAAACCCTACCTTGAGAAAACCCTAGGGCTGTAAATGAAAATGGAATGAAGAGATGGTGATGAAAAATGCATCTTTGTGAGTGAGTGAGATGATTGAGCAAGGGTATAAGTGTATGAGAATGAGTGAGAGGTTAAAAATTCAATTATAACCCTCTGTTGACATGTTTAAACTTTGTTTTGAAATACTATGGCTAAATGTGAAATTGAGATGAAAGAGGGTAATGGAATGACAACCTTTGTAATGTAGGGGGTGAAATTAATTGAATGGGTGTAGGGGCAGCTGAGGTGAATGACCAACCTTCAAAAAGTGTAACCCCTCTATTAATCACTGATTGTCTTTATAAGCAGATGAAAATAATGGTAAATAGTGATGTCAAGTTTAGGCCTTAGGGTGTGATTTAGGGTTTCAATATCCTTTAATTACAAACCATAAAAAATGCTTGAAAATGGGTTGAGGGCCTTTACTTACCCCTACCAGTGCTTGAAAGATCTTTGGTAGAGATCTGGAGGTGTTTTGACTTGTTTTGGATGGTCAAATTGCTTAGGAAGCCCTCTTGGCCAAGGGTGCAGTGCCTAACTAAGGGCACAATGCTCAATCCTAGGCTCGCAACACTCAAGATTTTATTCACTGGGCCTGTCGGGTAAGGGAATAATGCTCTACGCAGCGCACAACACTCAGTTCCAAGCATGCAACGCCTTTGTAATTTTCATGGGGAGTAACTGTCAAACGCGCAAAGCTAGAAGACTTTGCCCAATTTTGGTTTGGAAACTCCCAAATTCCGCACTTGAATGCTCTGATGAATTTGCAAGGTAGCAATGATTTTTTGAAGTGTTAGATGTGCTTTTATAGCCTCAAGGAACTTTAATTAAATATTTTAAAACACACTTCTTAATGTTCAAGTATTTTTCCCTTTTCACTGATATTCTTTGACTTTTGCCTTGTAGGTGAATGAATCATTAACTTGGTTTTCCCCTTTGCTCCTTGAGGCATAAAAAATCCATTTTGACACCTTTGTGACTTAGCCACATAGAAACTTCTTCTAATTCTTGTGTAATTTCCACCATGAAACTCAACTTAACCTTTTCACCTTTTCTCACTAACTTTCTTACACTGTTTGCATGCAGGTGACTGAAAAGATGAATTTGACCCTCTGTTTGCTCCTTGAGGCATAACAAGTTGATTTTGACAATTTTAGGGCTAGATTACACATGATGACATCTTCAAAAATTTATGCGGTTTCCATTCCAATACTCAATTTATCCTATTCACCTTGGCTGGTGGTTTGCTGGAGTTAGGAAATTTGTGTTCTTTTTGATCCTGAATATTTGACATACTTATTTTGACATAGCAGCAGCCTCAAAATACTCTTTTGCTTCCACCTTGGAACTCAATTCATCCTTTTCTCATATTGGCATGAAAAACTCATTAAACACCTTTGGGAGGATTTTTCATAAGAGCACCTTCAAAAACCGTTTTTTTCTTGGACCATGGAGTTCCACTCATCATTTCACCTTCTATGACTATTTCCAAAAACCCTAGGTGTCTGGAGTGCTTTAAAACAATCAACAGTGTTGTCTTCTAAGTTCTCTATAGCCATTTCAAGTTCGTTCATTTATGTCCAGTTCACCTCACCTTTTTCCCTATTTCATCAATCTTTTTGACAGACTTTCTTCATGTTTGGTTTGTTGTGATTCCTCCAGGTCATTCTACAATTGATCACTGTTTGGTACTCTACTTGGACCATCAAGCTCAAAAACCCTAAATATCTACAAGAACAAGTGTTTCCTTTCTTCCTTTCTACAAGTTGTCTTCATTCATGAGCAGACCACCTACCTCACCAACACCTTCTACTAACAAATCCTTCAGCACTCCTGCAGAAGTGCTAAACTCTTTGCATTTACCTCTTGTAGACTTTGAGCTTTATAGGGTATTTTTCTTTGGAAAATCTTTAGGTCTTTCTTGAATAACCATGTCTTGACATTCTATTACATCTGAGATAGATTCTAGAAAAGAAAAAAAAGTGCCTAAAACATCCAATAGTGACCTTACAACATGTGAAACCCTAATTGACCTAGTGGGAGGGTTCTTTGACCATGATCTTGACTGAAAATTGGCTTGGAGGCTTCAAGTGAAAAACAAAGTATTGTCAAAGTGTTGTATTGAAGATCCAAAATCCAATGTACTTAATTTATCTAAAGAGCCTACAGAGATAGTTTTGATACCATCAATGCTTGATGAACCTGGGGAACATGGGAATGAGTTAGCTATAGGAAACCATAGAAGGAAAGTGAAGTTATGAACAAGGGAAAAAATAGGCCAATGAGATTATAGGCAGAGAAGGATACTGAAAATGATAGGTATAAGCTTAGGAAGAGTTTGTAGGAGTGATAGGGTGACCATGAAATGGAAAGATGATGAAATAGTGAAAAATTTTCTATAAGAATAATGAAAGCAGTGATATTTCTTAATCTCACAATTTTCAAGGAAGGTTGTTTTTAGAAATCTAGAACCAATCTATAGTTATCTACAAATATTGAAAAATACTGATGACTAACAATGGCTCCACTTGGGAAGGGCAGCTCCTTTTCAGGAGGTGTCTAGAATCTTAGAGTTCAGATCTCTGAGTTTTGAAGATTAGTACCTTACTTGTACTTGGTAGACCTCTTTTTCTTCTCTTGTTGATTCACTTCTGTTCTTTTGAAGCTATGATATCAAAATCTGAAAAGACATAATTCCTTCAATATCAGTTCTACCTACCCATCATACTTTTCCTAACATTTTTTCTTCACTTGGGTGCATTTGGATTAGCAAACCCTTGACATAATTTTTTCTTTTGAAAGCATAAAAACTACCTACTTATACCCTTATCACTTCCAAGAGCTCAGATTAGGCTGATGAACTCTTTATTCTCTACCTACTCTACTTATCTGTCAAGTTTAAGTAGTTTGATAGATTTTCATTCTCTAAGCTGCCAACATGAAATTTAAAAACATGACCAAACCAAGGTTAAGAAATCTGATTTGTCACGGGCTGTGGCATTATGGACAAGTTGCTCATAGACTTTATTTTTGTACAAGTGAAACTAGAAACTTGAGGGCTCATAATTTGGAGTTTGTTACATATCCCTCTCTTTCTCTTTTGGTTCAGATTTGAGCATTGAAACCAAATATCTTTTCCTAATCTAATCTACTAATAAGCCAAGTTTACATGGTTTCACAAATCTTCTTTCACTAAGCTATCAGCAGAAATTTAAAACATGCTCAATCATGATAAGGCTAGATGACTGAACAAGACTTTATTTTCTTCAAAAGCAGTGGCGTTTAGACTTTCACACTTTCAGACATATTCTTTTTTGGTATGGGGCTGTACCTTTTATTTAAACCTGCCCTCTTTTTCTTCTTTTATTTGTTTTTGTGTTTTCATTTTTTTTCAAAACAATCTAAAACCAAAAAAATGCTCAGAGTACTGAGCATATTGCATACCTATCTATCCTAATCTGACTTGTACATGATATCTACATTAGGTGAACTCTTTTTTCCAATACAACCAATCAAGTAAGTGACTACATGATTGATTTTCATTCAGCCTTTTAGGTTTGCTGAAAAGACAAAAAGACCACTCCCATCTTACTTGATTTTGAACAACAACACTCAAAATCTTCTTCACACTCAGCAACAAACTGTTCTTGGCATATTTTACTCCTTCTCTATATGTCTCTAAGAATCCAACAAAAAGATATCTAAATAATATCTGGTCTTGAGAATTTAAACAGTAATTTGCATCCAGGACTATTTTTTGCTCCAATTTGTTAAGCTTGGGATTATTTTGAGAAAGAAACTCCACCTCTTCTTCATGATAATCTGATTTGGAAGCCTCATAAAGTTCTGCTATGTTGTTCTCCAGTATGCCTAATATGCCTAGACCGAGTGGAATGGATTCTGCTTGCAGGCCTTTGTTAAGGGCATTCTATAGTAATAGGTCCTCTTTAGGAGGCAATACATCATCAATATTAACTTGTTTTATAATTTCTGCATGAGAAAGTGCATCAATGGATAATTCAGCAGTATAACAAATAGAAAGACTTTTATATAAAATTTTAGAGGTCGGCTACATGTTTAGGATCTGATTGATTTCTTCATTAGTTAAAGTTGGAGGAATTTTCCTTTTTACTTGGAAAAAGCTGTGATGTTTCTCTCCCCTTTGTGACTGATCATAAGGCTAGATGTTTTTTTGAGCCTTACACAAAAGAGATGAAGAATCAACATTTGTCTCTTTAGAGATATCTTGCAGATATTTCTTTATTTCCTGATTGATTTCATCCTCAATCAACTCCTTTTGGTTTTCATGATGGTTATCTTGAGTATGAATTGCATGAATTTATTCTAATAGATCCTCAGGATGCCAATTTCCCAAATCTTCATTGATGTCTACAAGGTGTTGTAAGATATCTTCAGATTGATCACAACAATTTTCAGCTAATGATAAAGATGGACAATTTTCTTTATAATGCTCATTAAATACCTTGTGGAAATCCTTTAAAGAAAAAAAAAATACCAGGGTTTAGGTCTTCATACCATTCCCTTGATTTACCTTCTAATGTCCCCATGAACATTTTCATGAGGCAATCCTCATGCCATTCAAGTTTTAACCCCCATGTATGTATATGAAATTTGATGAGGTGTAACAAGGGGTCATCAAATTTTTCATCTTGAAACATAGGCAGGTTTTTGTCCCAATTTATCTAAGGCATTTTGTGTGGGAATCTAGGGACATGATCTCTGTTCATTGGAGCATATCTGCGTTGTATCCTTGAATCCATTTTTTTTAATAAAAAAGGCTCACTGCATTTTTTTCAACCAATCTAGAGTCTTCTACCAGTGGAGTCTTTAGGTCTATTGAGAGTTGTGGATTCGATAGGTGGAAGATTTCAACTTTGTTGTCCACCATCAACAGCTAGATATTCAACAAGTCTGTAAGGTTTTCAGGTAGGGAACTTGCTTCATGGGTAGGTCTGCTAATAGTGGAATTTTTAGATCTAGGTGACTTCCTAAGGATGATTTCAGGATTGTCAACTATTGCAAGAGGATTTGGGTCAGGGTGAGACCTGGTGTAGATTCTTTGTGAAGCTAAATTTCAGAACCACAACACAGAGAGGTTGAATGTTTGCAAGATTTTTGAAAACATACCTATTTGAAAGAATATTGAATTCACAAAGGGAGTGACTGGGCTTCCTTCTATCAGGTTTGATTAGTACATTGCCAGTGGATTTTGTGAGAAATAGTGGAGTCACTAGGTCTACTAGAAACTAATAGAGTCACCAAGTGGATGATGCTAAGTGTTTTGAAGATTTGTTTGTTGTCCACCATCAACAATTGGATACTAATCTAGAGATATTTTTTGGTTTTCTGAGTTCTTTATGTAACACTAAGCTTTTTAATAAGTGTTCTCTAGTATGGTCACCATTTTATTAGTATGGTGAGTCAACTAGATATCATTCTTGGCTAACACTTGATTTATCTAAGTTTTGACAGGGGATTTGTGAGTTCTTAAGGAATGTCTAAGCTTGTTACCTACTCAATTCCCCGGCAGAGTTGCCATTATGTTAGGCGAGTCAACTGGATACTATTGACAGGGGTTTTCTGAGGTTTTAAGGAGTACTTAGGATGCTACTGACTCAAAATCCCCCAACGTAGTCGCTATTATGTTAGGTCCTCGTAATTTGTCAGATTGGCAAGACCAAATGTACAAGGATAACATCAAACCAATCTTTGGAGTCCTAGGACCTAGCCTTCCTGGACTCAAAGAGGGCTCTCTCTATATTTATGTGAAATATGTAACTTGATTGATTTTAGGGTTTTGATTTTAGGCTAGTTATAGTGATTAGGGTTTGTTTGTTTGTTTGTGTAGTTTGGTTAGGTTGCTTGTCAAGAAGAACAGATAGAGTGAGAGAGATTCAGACCATTGGGCTATGGAGTATTCAAAAGGTCTTGAAAGGTACAAAAATAGGTCAAGGGTGTTTCGGAGAGAAAGTATAACATAGCCAAATGGATCTTCAAGGCTTATGTTAGTGAAGTGAACATTAAATTGTGAGATTAGTAGGTTTAAAGGGCAGTTAAGAATCCTTTAAAATGTACTATAACAAGAAAAGTATTTAAGAACACTATGCATAAAGAAATAACCAAAGACAGGGCATACCATAAGCTTCTTTGACCAAACCCTAGCAAGTAAACATTAAGACAACAATCCAACAAACCATAGAGAGCAATAAATTGTAATTTATCTAGTGATTTCACCTTCAGGCAAAGAAAAAATTTAAGATAACATATAATAATGATCAAGACGCATGGAACTCCTAAATTCCTTAATCAAAATACAAGGACCTTCAAAGCAATCATTCAAGATGGAAAAAGGGCAGGGAAAACCATAAACCTCTTCAAAAAAAACCTAATTAGCAATACTTCGAAGAAAAGACCTCAAAAATAATGTTTAATTCATACCAAAAGGCAAGGCTAACCATAAAATTCTTTGGCATTGGCTGCATGAAATCATTCTTGAAATAAACAAGCTAGGTGGAACTAGAGAGCATTTAAGAATTCTCTAATGTAACCTAGTAGAGGAAAACATACAAGCAATAGAAAGCAGATAGAGCTAAGGTGCCTCTAAACAACATTTATTGACCTAAAATTTCTATCCTACTGAATGAGAAAAATGAAACAAAATGAAAGAATACGAGGACAAGCACTAATTTAGAAAGACATCACCATTAGTGATGTTCATGAATCTTGCAAATGTGCTAGCTCCATTGCCATTCAAATCCAAGCATTCACAAAACTCCAAAGCTAATTTCTCCTCAACTTCAAGTCTATGATATTGAGTTTAAAAATCAACCAAAAACTACAATGAGGCCTCCATGAAGTATTTAACTTGCAAAGAGGACCAAAACACTATCTAGGTTTCCAAAATGTCATTAATTACATCATAAATGCCATTTTTGTCCAATGAGATCATGCAAGGCCCAAGGCACAAATATCATAACTTAATAAATGAAAAAATAAATGCTAACATAACTCCTCAACTAAATCTGGAGTGATTTGCCTCAAAACCCCTCAAAATATCTTCTTCATTAACTTCAAGTGTCTTTTGTTGACTTTTTGGCAAGGGTGCAGTGCCAACACTGGGAAAATATCTCGTTTTGCAGCTAAGATTTGGAGGCCTTCCTGGTGTCCAAATGAGCTCCATGAATTCTCAGGGCACAGTGCCAGCTTTGAAAATAGGCCAGAAAGTTGATTTTTTGCATGTTTTTGGCACTTTTGGATTACCAGTTTTGCTCCAAATGAGATGAAACTTTGTGAGGGTGATTTCCTTGGCCTGATAAAAAAAAATGAAAAGCGTTCCTCCATTATGTTCCCCAAAAAAAAGTGCATTTCCAATGGTGCTGTGTGCTTGGCCCTTCAAAATAGTCAAAATTTCCAAAAACTAAAAAACCTGCCAAAATTTGGATTTGTCTTGCTGATCATGTTTGGGATGCCTGTAGGGATGCATCAACAAGAATGTCAAGTTTTTCTTTGTCTTTTGTTTCCTTTAGGGATTGAATCTTTTCAAGGGCTATTTTGAGCTTGGCCCTTACAATCTTGTTTCTAAAGTCACAATGCCTTGCCATCTTTTTCTGAAGGTCAAGGTCCCTCTTGATCTTCTCCAACTGACCCTCTAAGTGTACATTTTCTCTCTCTAGCGAAGGTTCCTGATCATAGTATATTTCCATGGCAAGTAGCTCACTTGGAGTGAGCTACTCTTCCAAGGTTATCTCGTGCTCTTTTTCCTTGGCTAGAGCCTTTTTCAAGCCAATTGTCCTTGGCCTCCTCCTAGGAAGCTGTTCTTCCTCTTCTTCAGTGTCATCATGAGTGTCCATGACCTCATCTAGCTTTGACTTGGCTTTTCTAGATTCTTTCTGTGCTATGATAGCTCTGATATCATAGATAGCGTTTTGTGCCTCCAGTTTCTTGTTTTCAACCTCAAAATAGTGGATTACATTCTTAGCCCTACCTAGATTGGTTTGCAGGTCCTTAATCTGAGCACCTTTTCTTTTAAGCAGCATGTTAGTGATCCTTTGCTCATTTTCATCATCACTCTCAAGGTGACTAAGTTGAAACTATTGTTCAGTTTCATGCTTGTCTTCTTCTTCTTCATCAATGACCTTTTCCTTACCTTTTTAAAGCTACTTGGTTGATGTAGGAGGCATGGCCCCTTGCCTATTAAGGGTAGAAAACACATGCTTATTTCACATTTAGTAGGTCAAAGGAAAAGGTTAAATTTTCACCATCTCTGTGCCACTTGTTTCACTGCCATCATTGCTGCCATCATGACTACTATCTGTAGTGGTATCATCACTGCTCCCATGGCTCTTTGATGCACTGTCATCATCCTCACCGCTTTCTGCCTCATTGCCATAATCTTCATTGATATGTGCCTCACTTCCCTCACTACTCTTTTCTTCACTAATTGATTTCTCATAGTTTGATTCCTCACTGCCATCTCACTTACTGAAATTTTCCTCACTATTTTCTTCCTCATTGTTTTCTTCCTCATTTCCTTCTTCACTTTTTGATGCACTAGTACCATGAGATGATGGTGAGGTGAAGGAATGTGAGTAGATGGGGATGGATGTGTAGTGGGGTGTGATGGAGGAGTAGGAATGGGAGGATGAGATCATGAGGGTGCATTTTGCTAATGATGGGCTTGTGGAGAGGTAAACACTTCATTGGAAATGAAGGTATCCCATGGAATATCCTTCTGCCGTAGTTGGTGCATAACAACCATTTTGATAAGAGAGTGGTGAAAGAGGATTTTCATCTGCTAAGGATAGTCTCTCTTTTGTACAATATAGGACATTTTATCAATGCTTCTATAGAGGTAATAGGGTATGTGCAACATCCTCACCCTAGTAAAATTCATAAGCAACCTAATGTGATAGGAGTAAAGCCGGGAGAACCTTCCCTCATGTTAGACACGATCCTGTCAGTCCTTCGTCATTGGTCTTCAAACATGTCGAATAATGTCTGCAGGCTAGAGGAAGGTTCAGTAAGTGTTTATTTCAGGAATTTCATCGTCAATAATGCGAGATTGATTCTTCTTCAAAACCCTGTTTTGAAGAAGAAATCATCAAATGTGTTTTTTAGAATATGTAATTTGTCAAAATGTTTCAAGTTCTCCAGCTCTTCAAATGGCAGCCCTGTTTCAGCTTCAGCAGCTCCTATCCCTGCAAAACACTCAACAGAAGAAAATCCATCATTCAAGCTCAGAAAATTAGAAAAGGAAAAAAAAGACAAAGATGTATTAAAGGTGAATAAATGCTAATTTTGAAACATCATAAAAGTGGGTCTTTGTGAAACAAAAACCAAATCCATCGCTATGTGAGGTATTTTCATTGTTTGAAATTTCATCTGCATGCAAGAGCTCATTTGAAGGTCGAAATTGAAGAGTAGGAGGGCCAAAATCGTGATTTTCAAAGCTGTGGACAGGCATTGGAGGTACGCGCTACGTGCAGAGGAGACGCGCTACCCATATAGGGCGCACTACGCATATAACATTAACAACCAGTGTTAAATACCAAGGGCGCTACACATATGGTGCGCGCTACGCGTCGGGTAGGCGCGCTACGCACACAGTCACAGAGCCAAATTTTTTTTGCCATTGCATCCGGATTCATACCAAAACGCCTCAAATGGCTTGCAAAGTCATTACCACTGTGGCATCATCGCAAGATGAATCATCTTGCTCACGATCCAAAGGCTGTAAAAGGAAAAACTCAAACTAAGTTCAACGAATTGAATTCTTCCAAAGGCCAAGGCATAGATCATCCATCAAAATTTTAGTGCGCTCAACAAAAAATGGGTCAATGGACATATCAAAATGGAATATTGCAGCTGGAAGTCATTGGCGTTGGTGCTCAGATCCTTGGCTGTCAAATCCAGAGGCACCATAATATTCCAATGTAAAACACTCCTTACGTACCTACTGAAAGGATGGTTTGGTTTTTCTGGAGATTGAGTATTCATGAATCACAACCTCCCATAAAAAATGAAGTGTCACCCCGTGGTATCAGACATTGCTCTGACACGATGAAGTAATTGACATGGCGAAGTAACGTATCCAAAGTGACATTCGTGGTAACTTGTAAGTTCACTTTCCTATATATTATTACATATGGTGCCGCCGCAGAAGCATGGAAGATACGAAATGCATTCCCATATGGTTCTCTGACATTTCTCGCCTCCTCTGGTTTATGGAATGCCACATACACCCAAGATGCTTTAAAGGGTAGCTTTGGCTCTCAAAATCCAACAACATTCTGAAACAAATCAAAATTCAAACCAAGCACCAGATCCGGAGATTGCATTGCAACTGAAACAATTCACCAGGTATCAAGGCTGAGAATCTCCAATGGAGAGACCTATGCATGTGCTCTTTCAGATGTATACACGTTTGGTCCCACATTTCGAGCAGAACATTCGAACACTTCACGTCATTTAGCTGAGTGCTGGATGATTGAACCGGAGCTTGTTTTCGCCAATCTGAATGATGACATGGCTTGTGCAACTACCTATCTCTAGTAAGGTTCGTTCTGGATAATTGAAAAAAAGATATGAAATTATTTAATACATGGATTGAGAAAGGGAATGTCTTCAAAGATTTCTAAAACTATTGACACATCAGCAGTTGTTTCACGATTATTCTCCGTGCCTGCAATTTAAAAAAAAATAAAAATGTAATTGTAATTATAAAAAATTGGTTTTTGTTCAAATCATAAAAGGGAAAGTGGCCAACGCATTTCCAGAAAATTGGGGGCAGTTGTATAAGAATGTGCAAAGTGGCATTCAAAGATTCGATTACCTATTTTGTCTTTAGTTAGTCTACACTCCAGGATTAGTTTTCATGGGTCATTAGAAATCCTCAGATGGAATAATGAAAGGCTTTTCTATCTTTAGAGCAGATGGAGGATCCTTTTCTATCTTCATGGATTCAGTTGAAACAGCGCCCTTGTTTTTGGGTCGATCTGTTTTCTTCTAGCATAGTTTATTTAATGTATTAAAAATCACTTGTAAAGGGGGGGAGAGTTCTGAAAGCTGGTGGAGGAGAAATACAAAGTTTTATTGTACAGTTGTTTGACAGAGAAATAATTAAATGGCACAGCTCTGATTTGTAAGATTCTTGTGGTGTGAAAGTTTAGCATATGTTTTTCTTCTGTTCCATATGTCTTTGTAATGTTTCATAGTTTCATTAATTATCATTTCCATCTGAATGCTTTACAGTAAGGGAGGTAGAACCCAATTTATTTGCTCTTCCTCGAAAGAGCCTTTCAGTATTTGTGTAATTTTCTTCTGTCTGTAAAGGACTCATTGATTAATGCCCTTTTCAGCTCTTTAAATAGTCTTTTCATCCCATGTTATTTCAAAATTGATTGCTAAAACCTCATACCTATCTCGCCTTATGGAATAATCTGCGCCTTTGATTAGATCTTTGCTCATGCTGTTCTTGATCCCACGCAGCCTAGAAAACCCAGTCATTTATCAAAAAACCCCTTTTCATATCTATTTACTAGCCTAAAATCAGTATTCCATGTAAGTCATCTCGCACCCTATTTCTCATTTTATCGAGATTGACTGGAGAGAGCCCTCTCCTGTCCTCGTAGGGCTAGCTACGAGGCTGAGCTTGGTTTGATGTTGCCTCAAGTTTTTCCTTCCTCACCCTGAGGCAGATTCAAGTGCTAACATAGTGGCGACCATACTGGGGAAGAAATTGGTTTGCTGGTTAGTGTTGATTGATTTATAGCTACAGACGGAGCCTGAAGTCATGCCAGGTAGCTTTCGAACTGCTCTTGCTCTGCGAGTGCATAGTAGATAAACGCTGCTTTAGTTGATCTCCGGTCTAGCTTGTAATCGTAACACTTAACTTATAAATTGCCCCAGTACATGTATTGATTTCAGATCTGATGGTTGATGGTGGACAACGATCAGACATAAGAAGGCTGAAATCATTCACCTAGTGACTCCAATTCAAATTCTGGAGGATTGACTCTTTCTCTGAAAAAATGGAAGGATCTTACACAAAGTTCAGGTATCTAAAGTGGAATGGTATTCAGGATCTAATCTTCTTTCTTGTAAATTACTTCTTTGCTGGTCTTGAAGCTGTCTTGAAAGTTTTTCAGAGTTTGTTGTATGAGAAAGGTGATCAAAATCTTCACTCGACCTATTCAAAGAGTGTAAATATTGAGTTTCCCTTTGATCTTGGCCTCCTTACTTTTCCCACATCTTATGATGACTCTCTTCAGAGTGATGAGCCTAAAGAAAACAAAACTGATCCCGTAGCTCTTGTACATGCCCCTACACCTTGTAAAATTCCAGATCAGTACAAACCTCTTGTTTTACCTCCTGTTATTCATGCTTTCCCTACAAATTATGACCTATATCTACCAAGATTTGACGGTGATTGTAACAATGTCAACGTTGAGCAACATGTGCAGAATGTTGAGACTTTTCTAGATCTTTTTGAAGTTGATGAAGAGGATGTTAGTATTAGGCTTTTTGCTCTTTCTTTGCAAGGCCAAGTGAAGAGTTGGTTCAAAGCCCTGCCTGATGCGAGCATCATAGATTTCCAGCAGTTTTTCAAAGTTTTCCTTGACAGGTGGATGATCGGACAAATTTTTTTGTTGATTATAGAAGAGTATAACCAGCTGAAAAGATTGCCAGGGGAGACAGTACAACAATTTTCTGCTAGATTTAACCAAGTTTATTATTTGATGCCATTTGATATAAGACCTTCTCCTAGATCTGCTCTCTTGCACTACCCGGGTGCCTTTGATCCGGAAATGGAGTTTCAGCTGAGAGAAAAGAATATTGCAACACTTCACGAGATGCAGAACAAGGCAGTGAATGTAGAGGCTCATTTGTTGATCTTGAGGGCTAGGTTGAAGGAAGAAGAAAAGAAGAATGTTTCAGAGCAACTGACACCTTCAGAGGATAAGCTTGATCTTTTCGTAAATGCAGTAGAAGAGATGGTGCGGAAAATGACTACAAAAAATGAAAATGACATTCAAGAACAAGTGGCTGACCCAAAACATTTTGTTTCTGATCCCAGTTGTCATAGTGATTGTTTTATAGATCATTGTGAAGAAGAGAGAGCTGTTGATATGATGTGTATGTTTGATGATGTGTTTTATACCGATGAATTGCCTCAGTTTGATCAGTATGATGATGATTATGTTCTCCAAACAGAAGCTAATCTTGCAGACGAATCAACAGCTAGTTTGTGCGAGGAGGAAGTTCACTTTCAGAAGCTCGAGTACAGTGATCAACCGATGCATATCAGCTATGACAATGATGAGGAAAGTGTAGAAAATTTTGAAGTAAGTGAAGGATCTTTGCCTCTTTTTTTTTTATTCATTTCAGTTCATCAGAGACAATTACCATGCAATCAGAAATCAAATGTCAACAAGCCTTGATCTGGACCATCTTGAGCGCAATGAAAACCTTGTTCAAGACTTCTCATATTCAGATTTTCATCCCCCGAAATCCATTGATTGTCAAGCTACATATGAAGCCATGGAAGCTAGCACATATGATCAAATAATACAAGGTGATTCCGTACCATTTTGGTTTGAATCATTTCAGTTTTTGAAGGGTAAATTGCATAGTAAATCTTCAAATGAGCAGTTTGTAAGAAATCAACAATCTCTCAGTGTTAATGTTGAGGATGAGATAGATAACGAAATTCTTGAGCAGCCTGTAGCATCAGATTTGCAGCCACCCAATGAAATTGAAGGTCAGATTACAGATGAAGGTGTGGAAGATGAAATACATGATTTGATGATGCAGGAAAATTCTATACCCTTTTGTTTCGAAGCATTTCAGTTTATAAGGCAGAATTTTCGTAATATATCTCAAGGAAAAGAGGAACAACCAGTAGGATGTCATACAGTTTCAAGGGATATAGTGCAACAATCTTCTCAAGTTTTTGATGATCCTATTGCTGATGTGTTGGATGATGTTTGCAGTCAAAGTCTTTCTCCATTGATTTTATGTAAGGTTGAAACGTGTGCTGATATAGACTTGATCCGGCAGCCAGTCTCTTTGTCATTTTTAGCAGGAGTCTCGTCACAAAGCTCATCACAAAGCTCAGGTCAAAGTTTTCATTCATGGTACGAAGAGAAGAGAAGTAATTCATTAGATGAGCTAAGTCCTAGTGTGCATTTTGAGATCCTTATGCAGCATGAATTTCAAGATCCTTATGCAGTGTTTTTGGAGGCTCTGTATGCTCAGAATCCATTTTAGCAATATGAAGAGAACCTAGAGGATACCCATCAAGATGATCAGGAAATTTTGCAGCAGAATCAAGATCAACAGGTTGAAAATGGCCATATGGCTGAAAATGATGACAGGGAGAATGTCATTTCAGATCTACCCACAGAAGACAGCAGCATGCAAGTAAGTCCAGTGCTAATTTCAGAATGTGATAATGTCAGGATAGCTATTTTAGTTCCAGATTCAGTTGTGCTGAATCCTTAAGAGGAGAGCTCTGCTGTTGAAATCATAGACAGAGTTTTGGATTCAGATGTTCATGAAAAACATAATGAGATCTTTGTGCAAGTAAGTGATAAATCTCCTTCCAATAACTCAGTAATAAATGATAATTTGAATGCCCTGTCATATGAAGATAATTACTGTTTAAGCAGAAGAAAAAAAAAGGCATTGTCTTCTTTGTCTGAAGATGAGATAGATCTACTTTTGAGAAGTCTTGTTACAGCCCAAGCTACAGTAGATTTGCAGTGCACACATAGTCAGGAAAGTGTTGGTGAAACTTCTTCCTCTTTTGAAAAATATGACTGTCTTGTAATCAGTTTTGTAGATCAGCAAACAGATAATTTTTTCTTTCACAAAGATGATAAGGCTGTCATGTTCGATAATCTTGAAGATTGCTTTTTGTTTAAGAATGACCTAGATCATAAAGTTGAGGAATATATGCCAGAATTTCTCATGGTCAAGGAACTTACAGCTAACACTCAGATGGCAGATACCTCTCTGTGCATTTCTGTCCCTCAGAAATCAATTGTTCTTTCAGATTAGAATGGAGTGAATACTTGTATTTTTGCAGCTGGATCTCCAGATAAGCCAGTGCTTCAAGATTTTCAAGACCCCTTCAGCATTCTTCTATAAACATTAGAAAGGATAAATATTGCCTGGTTCATTATCATAAGCTTTGGTTTCAGTGGTTATTTTGAGTTGCCTATAGGTTCATCATTTCGCTGGCTCAAGGAGAGTAAGAGCATAAATTTGGGGTGTAGCCATCTATTGGATTGGTTACATTGGAAGACACACTACACATGATTGTACATATCACATCAGTATGAAGGTGGTTGCCATCACGATTTTAAAGCTTGATGGACTGCTACCCTTTTTTCAAAAAGCTTTTGTTTTAATTCGGTCATTTCAGTTTGCATCGAGTCGGTTTGAGTCAAGTTTTAATCAAGTTCCAGTCAAATAAATAAAATCATCAGTCTTTTGTCATTTCTTCTCAATAATGATTCCATCACCCAATGGATGGAGGCACTGTCTGCTCTCCCAAAGAACTGCAGATTCTTGGCACCTCCAAGAAGCGGCATCTGCCATCCCCATTTGAGCCAATGTTAGACACGGTCCTGTCAGTCCTTTGTCATTGGTCTTCAAACATGTCGAATAATTTCTGCAGGCTAGAGGAAGGTTCAGTAAGTGTTTATTTCAGGAATGTCATCGTCAATAATGTGAGATTGATTCTTCTTCAAAACCCTGTTTTGAAGAAGAAATCATCAAATGTGTTTTTTAGAATATGTAATTTGTCAAAATGTTTCAAGTTCTCCAGCTCTTCAAATGGCAGCCCTGTTTCAGCTTCAGCAGCTCCTATCCCTGCAAAACACTCAACAGAAGAAAAGCCATCATTCAAGCTCAGAAAATTAGAAAAGGAACAAAAAGACAAAGCTGTATTAAAGGTGAATAAATGCTAATTTTGAAACATCATAAAAGTGGGTCTTTGTGAAACAAAAACCAAATCCATCGCTATGTGAGGTATTTTCATTGTTTGAAATGTCATCTGCATGCAAGCACTCATTTGAAGGTCGAAATTGAAGAGTAGGAGGGCCGAAATCGTGATTTTCAAAGTTGTGGACAGGCATTGGAGGTACGTGCTACGCGCAGAGGAGGCGCGCTACCCATATAGGGCGCGCTACGCATATAAAATTAACAACCAGTGTTAAATACCAAGGGCGCTATGCATATGGTGCACACTACGCGTTAGGTAGGCGCGCTACGCACACAGTCACAGAGCCAAAAAAAAATTTCCATTGCGTCCGGATTCATACCAAAACGCCTCAAATGGCTTACAAAGTCATTACCACTGTGGCATCATCGCAAGATGAATCATCTTGCTCACGATCCAAAGGCTGTAAAAGGAACATCTCAAACTGAGTTGAACGAATTGAATTCTTCCAAAGGCCAAGGCATAGATCGTCCATCAAAATTTTAGCGCGCTCAACAAAAAATGGGTCAATGGACATATCAAAATGGAATATTGCAGCTGGAAGTCATTGGCGTTGGTGCTCAGATCCTTGGCTGTCAAATCCAGAGGCGCTGAAATATTCCAATGTAAAACACTCCTTATGTACCTACTGAAAATATGGTTTGGTTTTTCTGGAGATTGAGTATTCATGAATCACAACCTCCCATAAAAAATGAAGTGTCACCCCGTGGTATCAGACATTGCTCCGACATGATGAAGTAATTGACATGGCGAAGTAACGTATCCAAAGTGACATTCGTGGTAACTTGTAAGTTCACTTTCCTATATATTATTACATATGGTGCCGCCGCAGAAGCATGGAAGATACGAAATGCATTCCCATATGGTTCTCTGACATTTCTCGCCTCCTCTGGTTTATGGAATGCCACATACACCCAAGATGCTTTAAAGGGTAGCTTTGGCTCTCAAACTCCAACATCATTCTGAAACAAATCAAAATTCAAACCAAGCACCAGATCCAGAGATTGCATTGCAACTGTAACAATTCACCAAGTATCAAGGCTGAGAATCTCCAATGGAGAGACCTATGCATGTGCTCTTTCGGATGTATACACGTTTGGTTCCACATTTCGAGCAGAACATTCGAACACTTCACGTCATTTAGCTGAGTGCTGGATGATTGAACCAGAGCTTGTTTTCACCAATCTGAATGATGACATGGCTTGTGCAATTACCTATCTCCAGTAAGGTTCGTTCTGGATAATTGAAAAGAAGATATGAAATTCTTTAATACATGGATTGAGAAAGGGAATGTCTTCAAAGATTTCTAAAACTATTGATACATCAGCGGTTGTTTCGCGATTATTCTCCATGCCTGCAATTTAAAAAAAAAAATGTGTAATTGTAATTATAAAAAATTGGTTTTTGTTCAAATCATAAAAGGGAAAGTGGCCAACGCATTTCCAGAAAATTGGGGGCAGTTGTATAGGAATGTGCAAAGTGGCATTCAAAGATTCGATTACCTATTTTGTCTTTAGTTAGTCTACGCTCCAGGATTAGTTTTCATGGGTCAGTAGAACTCCTCAGCTGGAATAATGAAAGGCTTTTCTATCTTTAGAGCAGATGGAGGATCCTTTTTCTATCTTCATGGATTCAGTTGAAACATCGCCCTTGTTTTTGGGTCGATCTGTTTTCTTCTAGCATAGTTTATTTAATGTATTAAAAATCACTTGTAAAGGGGGGGAGAGTTCTAAAAGCTGGTGGAGGAGAAATACAGAGTTTTATTGTACAGTTGTTTGACAGAGAAATAATTAAATGGCGCAGCTCTGATTTGTAAGATTCTTGTGGTGTGAAAGTTTAGCATATGTTTTTCTTCTGTTTCATATGTCTTTGTAATGTTTCATAGTTTCATTCATTATCATTTCCAGCTGAATGCTTTACAGTAAGGGAGGTAGAACCCAATTTATTTTCTCTGCCTCGAAAGAGCGTTTCAGTATTTGTGTAATTTTCTTCTGTCTGTAAAGGACTCATTGATTAATGCCCTTTTCAGCTCTTTAAATAGTCTTTTCATCCCATATTATTTCAAAATTGATTGCTAAAACCGCATACCTATCTCGCCTTATGGAATAATCTGCGCCTTTGATTAGATCTTTGCTCATGCTGTTCTTGATCCCACGCAGCCCAGAAAACCCAGTCATTTATCAAAAAGCCCCTTTTCATATCTATTTACTAGCCTAAAATCAGTATTCCATGTAAGTCATCTCGCACCCTATTGCTCATTTTATCGAGATTGACTGGAGAGAGCCCTCTCCTATCCTCGTAGGGTTAGCTACGAGGCTGAGCTTGGTTTGATGTTGCCTCGAGTTTTTCCTTCCTCAGCCCGAGGCAGATTCGAGCGCTAACACCTCACATGTAAAATAATTCATAATGATCCTCATCATAGCTGCATATCTATCAAGAAAATGTGAGAAAGGAAAGATGGATTTGATGTGGTCTTTGTATAGAGGATTTAGGTAGGGTTAGAAGTAGCTCATGTCAAGATTGGTCTGCCTGAACCATTTCTCACCCACACTTGGTATCCCAGTGGCATTGGCAATAACATCAGTAGATAACTCAAAAGTGACCCCTGCAATTTTAACTTGTTTTTCATGCAAGTTAATGATAAAAAGTATGGTTAGCTCAGGGTGGTTTTGTACTTGCTATAACTTCTCACAAAAATCATAACATCCCACATGCTTGAAACATGAAACAGTAAGGGGAGATGCCATTAGCTCCCTTGTGTTAGGGGGTTTAAATCTTTTGATATTTCCACCTTTGTGCTCATGCCTCCTTGGAATTTGAGCCTCTCCTCCACTACCACTTTATTCTGACATTGTAAACCCTGCCTTGAGAAAACCCTTGGATTGTAAATGGAAATGGAATGAAGAGATGGTGATGAAAAAGGTAGCTTTGTAAGTGAGTGATATGATTGAGAAAGGGTATAAGTGTATGAGAATGAGTGAGAAGCTAACAATTTAATGATAACCCTCTGCTGACATGTTTAAAATCTGTTTTGAAATACTAGGGCTAAATGTGAAATTGAGATGAAAGAGGGTAATGGAATAGCAACCTTTGCAATGTAGGGGGTGAAATGAATGGAATGGGTGTAGGGGCAGCTTAGGTGAATGAAAAACCTTCAAAAAGTGTAACCCCTGTGTCAATCTCTGATTTATTTATAAGAAGATGAAAATAATGGTAAATAGTGATGTCAAGTTTAGGCCTTAGAGTGTGATTTAGGGTTTCAATTTCCTTTAATTAAAAATCATCAAAAATTATTGAAGATGGGCTGAGGGCCTATAATTACCCCTAATAGTGCTTGAAATACCTTTGGTAGAGATCTAGAGGTGTGTTGACTTGTTTTGGATGGTCAAATTTCTTAGGAAGCCCTCCTAGCCAAGGGTGCAACGCCTAGCTGAGGGTGCAATGCCCAATCCTAGGCGCGCAATGCTCAATCCCAAGCGCACAAATCTCAAGATTTTATTCATAGGGCCTATCGAGTAAGGTCACAGCGCTCATTTCCAGGCGCCCAACGCCTTTGTAAATTTCACAGGGAGCAACTGTCAAATCCACAATGACGGTTTCCGGGGGCGCAATGCCAATCTGAGTGCGCAACCCTAGAAGACTTTGCCCAATTTTGGCTTGGAAACTCCCAAATTCTTCACTTGAATGCTCTAATGATTTTACAAGGCAAAAATGATTTTTTGAAGTTTTAGATGTGATTTTATAGCCTCAAGGAACTTTAATTAAATATTTGAAAACCCACTTCTTAATATTTAAGTATTTTTTCCATTTTCATTGATATTCTTTGAATTTTTCCTTGCAGGTGACTGAATCATTAAATTGGTTTTCCCCTTTGCTCCTTGAGTCATAAAAAATCATTTTTTACACCTTTGTGACTTATCCAC
Organism: Pinus albicaulis; assembly: GCA_034641835.2. Taxonomy (NCBI): domain Eukaryota; kingdom Viridiplantae; phylum Streptophyta; class Pinopsida; order Pinales; family Pinaceae; genus Pinus; species Pinus albicaulis. The sequence goes on from CM076574.1 coordinate 735,201,114, forward strand.
ATAGAAAATTCTTCAATTTCTTGTGTAGTTTCCACCATGAAACTCAACTTAACCTTTTCACCTTTCTCAATAACTTTCTTACAATGTTTGCATGCAGGTGACTGAAAAGATAAATTTGACGCTCTGTTTTTTCCTTGAGGCATAACAAGTTGATTTTGAAAAATTTAGGGCTATATTACACATGATGACATCTTCAAAAAATTTTGTGGTTTCCATTCTAATACTCAACTTATTCTTTTCACCTTAGCTGGCAGTTTGTTGCAGTTAGGAAATTTGTGTTCTTTTTTATCCTGGAGATTTGACATACTTATTTTGACAGAGCAGTAGCCTCAAAATCCTCTTTTTATTCCACCTTGGAACTCAATTCATCTTTTTCTCATATTGGCATGACAATCTCATTAAACACCTTTCGGAGGATTTTCCATAGCAACACCTTCAAAAACCCTTTTTTGCTTGCACCATGGAGTTCCACTCATCATTTCACCTTCTATGACTATTTTCCCAAAACCCTAGGTATATGGAGTGCTTTAAGACAATCATCAGTGTTTTCTTCTAAGTTCTCTATAGCCCTTCCAATTTCATTCATTTCTATCCAGTTCACCTCAAATTTTTCCCTATTTCATCAATATTTTTGACAGAATTTCTTCATGTTTGGTTTGGTGTGCTTCCTCTAGGTCATTATGCAATTGATCTCTATTTGGCACTCTACTTGGACAATCAAGCTTAACCCTAAATATATACAAGAACAAGTGTTTCCTTTCTTCCTTGCTGCAAGTTGTCTTCATTCATGAGCAGACCACCTACCTCACCAACACCTTCTACTGACAAATCCTTCAGCACTCTTGCAAAAGTGCTAAACTCTTTGCATTTAAATCTTACAGAATTTGAACTTGATAGGGTAGTATTCTTTGGAAACTCTTTAGGTCTTTCTTGAATAACCATATCTTGACATTCTATTACATCTGAGCTAGAATCTATAAAAGGAAATACAATTCCTAAAACATCCAATAGTGACCTTACAACATGTGAAACCCTAATTGACCTAGTGGGAGGGTTCTCTGACCATGATCTTGACTGAAAATTGGCTTGGAGGCTTCAAGTGAAAAACATATATTGTCAAAGTGCTGTATTGAAGATCCAAAATCCAATTTACTTGATCTAGCTAAGGAGCCTACAGAGATAGTTTCGAGACCATCAATGCTTGAAGAACCTGGGGAACATGGGAATGAGTTGGCTATAGTAAACCCTAGAAGGAAAGTGAAGTTATAGACATGGGAAAAAATAGGCCAATGAGGTTATAGGTAGAGAAGGATACTGAAAATGATAGGTATAAGCTTAGGAAGATTTTATAGAAGTGACAGGGTGACCATGAAATGGCAAGTTGATGAAATAGTGAATTTTTTTCTATAAGGATAATGAAGGCAGTGAGATTTCTAAAACTCACAAGTTTCAAGGAAGGTTGTTTTCAGAAATCTAGAACCAATCTAGAGTCATCTGCATATAATGAAAAATATTGATGAATAACACTGGTGGCAGAGGTGTGGGGAATCATCCTAGGTGCACTCCAGCCTACAATGCCAATGAAGACCTGCGTAGAGAGTGTATCCACTTCTATGCATGCATTAGAGGGCTTCAAACCTACTTTCTTCAACTTTTCTTCATCGGTTCTACTTTTCTTTCTTGGCTCGAGTTGAATCGAGGGCATGCCAGGTCTCTGGTAACCATGATTCGCAGGCCAGAGCTAAGGCTCGACAGCAATGGCATGTAGCGGGGAGTCACAGGCTAGAAGCAAAGAGTTAGGGTTCATCTTGGCTCCTCTCATCAATATGAAATTGTTAACTTTGAGGCACAATACTCGTTCAAATCTATGTTGAAAGAACTAAATTTCAGTTGAATATTGGTTGAAGTCTATTTAACGTAATTAATTAGAGAAATTATGAGGATTGAAATCATGTTTTGCTCTAAACTATTGTTAGTTAGGAGATCGAGTCAAAATTCATATTGTTTATAAATTGTTAAGAGAATGACATGTTTATAAGATAAATATTTTATGTGGTGATAACTTTGTTTTATTTGAACTTAAAGAAAAAGGCATGTAATTAATGAAAAGCTTAGTTGAGTTCTTGTTTTACAATAATATGTGCTTGTGATATTTTTTGAGGGAGAAGTTGAAGGAGAGGGAGATCACATTTTGATGAATTGGAATTATTACATGATTTAGAAGCCTAAGATGATTGTGTTGTATGTGGAATGGAAGAGATTGTTGGATTTAGGAAATTTGTGCTGGGATGTATAATTGTATGAGTATTTATTGGTCCTAAAAAATGTTGTAATAATTTGAGAGGGTGGTAATTATCAAGAATTTAAATTTAGGCTATAAATTCCCTTGTGATATTCTAAATATTATTTAGATTCAACAATATTCATCACATTTTGAGAAATGTATGGTTTTCCTAGCTTGTTGTTTTGTACATATTAATAGTAAGGAATAAGACATGAAACAAATGCACTGATTAATTACTGAATAGAAATCATGAGTGATTTCATAGTTGGAAAAAAAATTGACTTATAGCTATCAAGTTAGATTCAATAATATAGATACTATATTTTCATAATTGTGAGAGTTGTTCTTGACTACAAGACGCTTTCAAAACGATATGATTAATTTGCTTTCATAATGAAGATCTTATAAGAGAGTCATTCGTAATTGATTCTCAAGTTAGATAAGTGAATAATAATTAAGATTATGGAAACTAAAGGAATTGTATATAATACATAAGTGGATCAATGAGGACTATATTAAACCTTAGCTTGTTATTTTATTAAAAAAAAAATGGTGCCTTGAACCTCAAATTGTGATTTTTCCTAAAGAGTAAATGTTTAGTAAAAACTAAAGGTAGATCCTAAATATTTTGATTGCAAGGACGCTTATGGAATTAAAAGGGAAAACTTGTATTGAGAAGACATTAATCAAGTGGGATGTAAGAGTGGGTTCTATATATGACATCATGTTTTGTTGCATAATTTCACTCACAATTGTATGTGGATGATTTTATGCTTATTGTATGCAAATTTGATTGTGATATGGGATGGACCATCATTGTTGTTTATACAACCAATGTGTGATCTATTTATAGCTTGACAACCTCAAAATACTACAGAACCAAGAAGATAATACATGTAGGATTCATACTGACTATGAGAAAGAAAAACATGTAGAATATCAAATTATTATAGATAACTTAAGTATATGCCATATCAATTAAATAAAATAGTATTTTGATATGGTACTATAAATTGTATGGCTGGTTTTGATATAGAAACCTTTGGTATTTTATATCAAAACATGCCTAATATAGCATGGATATATTTTCTACTTGATTAAGAATGGTATGTTTCATTTTTCATGGAGTTGCTTTCAATTTAGAAAACAGTAAACTATGGATTAGCATGAAGAAAAATATATCAAATACATATACATAAGGTTAACAACTTACTGGTAGGAGAATTGAAAAGAACTAAGTATATTATGATTGTAGGAAAAACTTCGGGCCAAGTTTAACCCAAGAGGGGGAGTATGTAGTGTCCCTTCTTGGTGAGATAAATTTGATGACACTTAGAGAGGGTGATTTTGATACAATGATATGATATTCTGCATGACAAACTTATGTACATGCTTATATGATATAGACCTATTTTAGGTCACCTAATTTGTGTGCTTATGATAATATCTATGGTTGTGCGTATAAGAACTGATTTTGGTTAAGAGCATATTAGTTATGTTTTCTATTTTTCTATCCTAGTTTTGACATAGGTTTATGACATGAATGGTGATCCAGGATTGGGACACATAGATCTGTGGATGATCATGCTTATGCAGAACATATGGTTAATTATGATTTATGCATGATACATTATTTGTATGATCATATGTGCTTAATCTCATACTAAGCATGATGTCGCAAGGGACTTGGTCATTGCCAACAATGATGCTCGACTTATGAATGACTGCGGAAGTCATTTATCCAAAACCAAAATAATTGTGGAAGTCATGCACCATCCTTGGAAAAATGTGAACAAGTTAATTATGAAATTCATTTGATTCCTTTGATCTATGAGATTGTGATGTGTGCAGGTCTTGGAAGAAGACCTTACCAGCGAACCATTAGATGGGTATGAGCTCACAATTAGTACCTTAAGGTGAAGTGCAGAGTTTCAAAATAGAGTAGATGAAAAGCCATGAAAAATAGGGCGTTGAGTCCTAAATCCATGAAAGATAAAGATATTTAGTCTTGGATCTATAATGAAATGTTTAGGGTGCAAATTCTTGAATATTTAAAGATTTCAAGGTGTGAAATATTGGATCTTTAGAGTAGATCAGAGAGTGAAGTCCTTGATCTACTAAGGCACATAGATGCATGTCATAAGGGTGTGGAATCCCTATTCTATGGAATAAAAATACCACTCATGGGAAGCTTAGGGATGAATTTACTTAATAAAATCTCATTCCTAACAATTTTGGAATGAATTTCTAAAAATAGAAAGGCATGTCTAGCATCTCAAGTATGACTTTCCAAAAATAGTAAATCACCTCCAATCAATGGGTAATCAAGTATACTTGAAGGAAAATCACTTAACTTGTCATTGATCAATCCTAACAATTTAATGTTGAATTAATCCTAAATATTATTACTATTATTAATATCTTTTATGAAACTATTATATTATTATTAAAAGGGAATTATATCTCCTCAATCACTTGACACCTCTCTCCTTGATGATTCTCATGGCTCTATGTAATTCTCTCTCTCTTTTAATAATGCATTATACTCTCTTTTATGCACTCATCAAATAATGGCATATTCCTCTTACACTCATTAAAGACATGTCATAGAAGATTCCTCTTACGCTCTCCTTAACTAAGGCATGCATACCTCTACTTAATGGCATTTGTTACACTCCTATAAATGGAATACAAGGCATGCATATCACTCCTCTTTTATGAAAATAATTTGTTGCTCCTCCTATATTTGTGTCTCATGTATTCTCACTTGGGGGAGGTGCATTGTGATACCAAGAGTTGGAGAGATTTGAAAAATATTATGAGAGGGAGAGACTTGGAGAGTAGCCAATTTATTTCAAAATGAATTTGAAATTCGTAAACTAAATTACTAAGTATCTCTAGATGGTGGAGATGATCATGAGTGGCATTGGGAGGAAGTGAAACTTATCTTCCTCATCTTGCCTTGGATATCTCTCTACTGCTATATTTTGGTACTGTTTGTGAGCTCTTACAGCTCAGGGGTTCTAGGGGGAGAAGTTCTCCTTGGATATGGTTGGGTGGAATACTGGATGGTCACAATGAGTTGGTAAGGATATGCATACTCTCATTGGAGCTGGAACATATTTCAATCCTTTTGGACTTGTATAAATACACAACCAGGTATGTTCATAAGCATTATTGAAATTTCAAATATTAGTAGTTTAAAGTGTTGTAAAAAATTCAATTTATTGGAACTGGTACTTGTGAATTTTATGAGATGTTTATAGAGTTAATCCTAAGCTAACCAATAATGAATGGAAGATGTATTTGAGCATGTACATGTAGGAGGTATTAAAACAAGAATGTGTTGTTAAAGTTTTTAAGTTACGTTTATAATGAATTTTTATTCATAGCAAGTTTTCATGAGTTGGTGAAAATATAATATTAGCATAAATTTGGGTTTTAATTCTCCATGTACAACTGTAGGTGAATTTTTCACACTAAGTGTTTGATAAAATCGATAAATGAGGTAGTAGGAATTTTTGGTGTTCTTGTTTTAAGAAATCGCATCCATGAGTGTTTATGTTGTGATTCATATTAACATCAGGGGGTATCCATATCATTAGGACCTGTAACCCCTGACTTGATTCCAAAAAAACTATTTTCCAAACCCAGATCATAAATCTGGGCAATTTTTCAGATTGCTGCTGCCCACTGTGTGCGCCTGCTATCAAGTTTTGGGTGAAAATATAAGATGATTTAGCCCCTGTTTTAATATTTTTTTATTTGAAGAATTAATTTATGAATTTTATGAGCTAGATAGGTTGAGGGATAATATTAGATTCATGTCAAATTCTCTTAAGAGATTATGGCTTCCAAGTGTTTAACAAAATTTCTTAATGGTTGTAGATTTCTTGCATGCTCGCAAAGTGTTTGTCAAAAGACCTCAATGGTTGTAGATTGCATGTTTTCAAAGTGTTTGTCGAAAGGCCTAAGTTTTTACTTACAATAACTTTTATGTACTAGAAAATTTATGAATAGATTGTTTAATGGATGTAGCTTCCTATGTCATCAAGTTTTTATGAATGTGAAAATGATTCTAATAAACTGCTGAAGTGTGAATAGTGAATATGATATTTATTACTTTTATTATCTAAAGCTTTCATTAGAAAAAAAGTGTTGTTGTTGGAAACAATTTAACTGTGACTAATTTTGTTAGATTTTAAGTAGGTGGGCACAATAAGTTCCTTCTAAGCTGTATGTCTTCAAGGGTGCAATCTTATGTTTTAATGGTTGTAGAAAACAACTAGTGTGCTCAATTTTGGAAAGTTCGTTGTTTTATTTCGCACTTTCAGAATAATAATATGCTTATGAATTGGTAATAGGAATTTCTCTTGCTGCAACATTCATTATACATTTTTCATGATTGAAGCATTGCCATAATAATTGAGATTGAGAGATTTTTAATTGATGAGTTTGGAAATGTTGTTGGGTCAATATATTTTGTGATTCCATTTCATAAACATATCATATTTATTAGATTTAATGATGAAGAGAGGCATATTATTCCCTCAGTTACCTTGTTATAGGTAGGTTACTATTCATACACTTATATGTGATTTTTGTAATATAATCATGATAATTTTGGGGTTATGATATCAAGAGTCAATAAGTGTAGTTTATTTAGAATAATTCGGGAAATTAGATAGGTTGAAATAACTTAATGTTTGCACATGACATTATGGTGGAAATTATTCCCAATATTACTTAGAGCTCATGTAAAATTATGAAAAGAGAACATGGTATCATCTTTTAAACTTGAGAGGAAATGTGTTTTGGAATTATTTTTAAGGGAAAGTTATCCTTGACTTCTTATGTGATATTATTATATTGAAATAGATGAAGAAACATGACTACATGGTAACTAAGTTAGTAATGTTACAAAAAAATAAAGAGTATTAGTTATTTATGTGATCTCCACTTATCTATATTATTGATGGTTGGTAAGGTGGGAGCTTACATATGGTATCAGAATGAGTTACAACACTAGGGCCTAATGGTCCAACATGCTTACTTGTAGGTTGATGATGCATGAATGTTTATTTTGCATGCATGTTGATTTGTTGTATATCTTGACATGGAAGCATATTGGTTGCATAGAGGATATTCTTATTATTATGTCATTTAGAAACTCATGAAAGAAAAAGAATGCTTTCTTATATTCCTTTATACTTTTTTCAAGACAAGTTATTAACAATATGTTAAAATGCTTAAAGACATGATGGGAAATGATGTGCTTGAGAAAGTTTTGGTTAAACCCAAGCATGTGAATGGCTTGATTTTCAATTGATGAGGGAGACATGTGGAGTGCATGCACGGTTTCATATATGTTTAATTCATGATTATCAATGTTATATAGGCTTAGTAGCCATATTTACTAGCTGGAATTGTATCTACCAAGAAAAATATTTGCTTAATCTGGACTATAGTATGATGACCTTGGTGTATATGCTTTGGGAATGTGTAACAAGTGTAAGGTTGAGATTCAATTAACATTATGATTGAGTTCATCATGTTATTTTTGACTCTTTTTGTACCTACACTAATGGAAACTTAACAAAATATACCTTGAAGGATGTCACTTTTAGCTGTGAATGTAGATTCAAGAGTAACAGATGTCCAATAATTATATGTGTTAAAATATGATTTGGGAATACATTCTTAATCAATAAGAATGAAATTTATATTATTTCTTTGGCATGATTTTTTGTCATTTGGGTTGACATTATGCATCAAATAATTTGAAATGACTCAAATACTAGGTTGAGGTATGACCTTCCTAATAAACACGAGGCTTAAATGATTGGTGCATGAAGGGCTGTAGAAGCCATTTTAAGGAACATTTGAAGGCTATGTCACTACTTAAGCTATGTATGGGTGTGGAATCCATACTAACATATATCTAAGAGCTAATTTATGGGTGTGGAATCCATAATAGCATATATATAGGAGAAAATGTATGGGTGTGAAATCTATACTAGCATATATCTATGCGCTAAGTAATGAGTTAAGGTATGGGTGTGGAATCCATACTAAAATATATCTATGATCTAAGTAATTCTTTTGGTTAGAATATTTTGATGGAATCTCATAGACATGATTAAGGAAGAGTGATTATGTGTAATTAAATTTAAATGGATATAGATTCGTAACATGAATTTGATTGAGATTAAACCCATTATTTTATTTTTATTGCAAATGAAGATACTAATATTGGTATATTGAACAACATTAGGTGGTTTAGAATGTTTGGAATAATTGATTTTGATATATGTAGTAAAGTGTGAACTATGTGTCTATCCTATAGTATTGTAATCCTTTTGTATGTATTGGATTTAGGTAGAATTACAATTATTTTCAAATGCTTTAAATGTAGAAAAAAATTATTGTGATAAGTTGATGAAATATCTTTTCTATTGGATTAAGACAAATTAGGTATAGGAAAGCCATAATAGTTTCTTTAATGATTTTTTCAGTTGAATATTGGTTGAATTATATTTAACCAAATTAATTAGAGAAATTATGAGGATTGAACTCATGTATTGCTCTAAATTATTGTTAGTTAGGTGATCGAGTGAAAATTCATATTGTTTATAAATTGTTAAGACAATGACATGTTTAGAAGGTAAACATTTTTTGTGGTGATAAATTTGTTTTATTTGAACATAAAGAAAAAGGTATGTAATTAATGAAAATCTTAGTTTAGTTCTTGTTTTACAAGAATATGTGCTTGTGATATTTTTTGAGGGAGAAATTGAAGGAGAGTGAGATCACATTTTGATGAATTGGAATTCTTGCATGATTTAGAAGCCTAAGATGATTGTGTTGTATGTGTGATGGAAGAGATTGTTGGATTTAGTAATTTTGTGTTGGGATGTATAGTTGTATGAGTATTTATTAGACCTACAAAATGTAGTAATAATTTGAGAGGTTGGTAGTTCTCAAGGGTTTAAATTTAGGCTATAAATTCCCTTGTGATAGTCTAAATATGATTTAGATTCAACAAGATTCATCACATTTTGAGAAATGTATGTTTTTCATAGCTTGTTGTTGCGTACATATTAATAGTAAGGAATACAACATGAAACCAAATGAATTGATTAAATACTTAATAGAAATCATGAGTGATTTCATATTTGGAAAAAAAATTGACTTATAGTTATTAAGGTAGATTCAATAATATAGATATTGTATTTGCATAATTGTGAGAGTTGTTCTTGATTACAAGCCGCTTTCAAAACAATATCATTAATTTTATTTCGGAATGAAGATATTCTAATAGAGTAATTCATAATTGATTCTCAAGTTAGAGAAGTGAATAATAATTAAGATTATCGAAACTAAAGGAATGGTATATAATACATAAGTGGGTCAATGAGGACTATATTAAACCTTAGCTTGTTAGTTTATTAAAAAAAATGGTGCCTTGAACCTCAAATTGTGATTTTTCCTAAAGAGTAAACGTTTAGTAGAACCTAAAGGTAGATCCTAAAGATTTTGATTGCAAGGATTTTATATCGAATGAAAAGGGGAAACTTGGATTTAGAAGACATAAATCAAGTGGGATGTAAGAGTGGGTTCTATATATGACATCATGTTTTGTTACATAATTTCAGTCACAATTGTATGTGGATGATTTTATGCTTATTGTATGCAAATTTGATTGTGATATGGGATGGACCATCATTATTGTTTATACAACCAATGTGCGATCTATTTATATCTTGACAAGCTCAAAATACTACAAAACAAAGAAGATGACACATGTAGGATTCATACTGACTATGAGAAAGAAAAACATGTAGAATATAAAATTATTATTGATAGCTTAAGTAGATGTCATATCAATTAAATAAAATATTAGTTTGATATGGTACTATAAATTGTATGGCTAGTTTTGATATATAAATATTTGGTATTTTATATCAAAAAATTCTTAATATAGCATGGATATATTTTCTACTTGATTAGGAATGGTATGTTTCATTTTTCATGGAGTTTCTTTCAATTTAGAAAACATTAAACTATGGATTGGCATGAAGAAAAATATATAAAATACATATACATAAGGTTAACAAATTATTGGTAGGAGAATCGAAAAGAACTAAGTATCTTATGACTGTAGGAAAAACTTTGGGCCAAGTTTAACCCAAGAGGGGGAGTATGTAGTGTCCCATCTTGGTGAGATAACTTTTATGACACTTAGAGAGGGTGATTTTGATATAATGATATGATATTATGCATGAAAAAATTATGTACATTCTTATATGATATAGACCTATTTTCGGTCACCTAGTTGGTGTGATTATGATAATATCTATGGTTGTGTGCATAAGAACTGATTTTGGTTAAGAGCATATTAGCTATGTTTTATCTTTTTCTATCCTAGTTTTGACATAGGTTTATGACATGGATGGTGATCCAGGATTGGGACACATAGATCCATGGCTGATTATGGTTATGTGGAACATATGGTTAATTATGATTTATGGATGATACATGATTTGTATGATTACATGTGCTTAATCTCGTACTAAGCATGATGTCGCAAGGGACTTGGTTTCCAACAATGATGCTCAAATTATAAATTATTGCGGAAGTCATTTATCCAAAACCAAAATGACTATGGAAGTCATGCACCATCCTTGGTAAAATGCGAATAAGTTAATTATGCAATTCATTTGTTTCCTTTGATCCATGATATTGTGACGTGTGAATTTCTTGGAAGAAGACCTTACCAAGAAACCATTAGATGGGTATGAGCTCACAATCAATACCTTAAGGTGAAGCACGAAGTTTCAAATAAAAGTAGATGAAAAGCCATGAAAATTAGGGCATGGAGTCCTAAATACATGAAAGATAATTATATGGAGGCTTGGATATATAATGAAATGTTTAGGGCACAGAGTCTTGAATATTAAAAAATATCAAGGTGTGTAATCTTGGATCTTTAGAGTAGATCAGAGCGTGGATTCTGCAATCTAAAAAGGCACATAGATGCATACGATAGGGCTTTGAAATCCCTATTCTTCGGAAGAAAAATACCACTTATGGGAAGCTCAAGGATGAATTTCCCTAATAAAAGCTTATTCCTAACAATTTTGGAGTGACTTTCTAAACAAATAAAGGCATGTCTATCATCTCAAGTATGACTTTCCAAAAATAGTAAATCACCTCCAATCAATGGGTAATCAAGTATACTTGAAGGAAAATCACTCATTGATCAATCCTAATAGTTCAATGTTGACTTAATCCTCAAATCTATTAATATTATTAATACCTTTTATGAGACTATTATATTATTATTAAAAGGGAATTATATCTCCTCAATCACTTGACACCTCTCTCCTTGATGATTCTCATGGCTTTATGTAATTCTCTCTCTCTTTTAACAATAAATTACACTCTCTTCTATGAACTCATAAAAGAATGGATATTCCTCTTACACTCATTAAATACATGTCATAGAATATTTCTCTTACACTCTCTTTAATGCATATGTTACACTCTCCTTAACTAAGGCATGCATACCTCTCCTTAATGGCATGAGTTACACTCCTCTAAATGGAATACAGGGCATGCATATTAATCCTCTTTTATGACAAGAATTTGTTTCTCCTCCTATATTTGTGTCTCATGTATTCTCACTTTAGGGAGGTGCAATGTGATACCAAGAGTTGGAGAGATTTGAAAAAGATTATGAGAGGGAGAGACTTGGAGAGTAGCCAATTTCTTTTGAAATGAATTTGAAATTCCTAAACTAAATTACTAAGTAGCTCTACATGGTGGAGTTGGCCATGAGTGGTATTTGGAGGAAGTGAAACTTATCTTCCTCATCTTGCCTTGGATATCTCTCTACTGCTATATTTTGGTATTGTTTGTGAGCTCTTATAGCTCGGGGGATCCAGGGGGAGAAGTTCTCCCTGGATATGGTTGGGTGGAAAAATGGATGGTCACAATGAGTTGGTAAGGATATGCATACTCTCATTGGGGCTGGAGCATATTCCCATCCTTTTGGACTTTTATAAATACACAACCAGGTATGTTCATAAGAATTCTTGAAATTTCAAATATTATTAGTTTAAAGTGTTGTGAAAGTTTCAATTTATTGGAACTGATACTTGTGAATGTTTATGAGATATTTATAGAGTTAATCCTAAGCTAACCAATAATGAATGGAAGTTGCAGTTGATCATGTACATGTAGGAGGTATTAAAATAAGAACGTGTGGTTAAAGTTTTTAAGTTCAGTTTATAATGAATTTTTTTTCATAGCAAGTTTTCATGAGTTGATGAAAATATAATATCAACATAAATTTGGGTTTTACTTCTCCATGTACAACTGTAGTTGAAATTTTCACACTAAGTGTTTGACAAAATTGATAAATGAGGTAGTAGGAACTTTTGGTGTTCTTATTTTAAGAAATCACATCCCTAAGTGTTTCCGTTGTGATTCATCTTAACATCAGGGGATATCCATTCCATTAGGACCTGTAACCCTCGACTTGATTCCCAAGAAACTCTTTTCCAAACCCAGATCGTAAATCTGGGCAATTTTGCAGATTGTTGCTGCCCACCCTGTGTGCCTGTTGTCAAGTTTTGGGTGAAAATATAAGATGATTTAGCCCTTGTTTTAATATTTTGTGATTTGAAGAACTAATTTATAAATTTTATTAGCTATATAGGTTGAGGGAAAATCTTAGATTCATGTCAAATTGCATTAAGAGATTATGGCTTCCAAGTGTTTGACAAAATGTCTCAATAGTTGTAGATTACTTCCATGCTTCCAAAGTGATTTTCAAAAGGACTCAATAGCTGTAGATTGCATGTTTTAAAGGTGTTCTTCAAAAGGCCTCAATGGTTGTAGCTTATAAATTGCATTTTTTCAAAGTGTGACAAAACTTCAATGGATGTAGTTTTTGTGCATATAAATTGTTAGAGTAAATTGCTTACTTAGTGTAGCTTTTATGTACTAGAAAATTTATAAATAGATTATTTAATGGATGTAGCTTCCTATGTCATCAAGTTTGTATGAATGTGAAAATGAATCTAATAAACTGTTGAAGTGTGAATAGAGAATATGATAAGTTGTTACTTTTATTATCTAAATATTTCATTAAAAAAAAGGGTTGTTGTTGGAAACAATTTTACTGTGACTAGTTTTGTTGGATTTTATGCAAGTGGGCATAATAAGTTTCGTCTAAGCTGCATGTAGTCAAGGGTGAAATTTTATGTTTTGATGGCTATAGAAAACAAACAGTGAGATCAATTTTAGAAAGTTCGTTGTTTTATTTGGCACTCTCAAAAGAATAATATGCTTCTCAATTAGTAATAGGAGTTTCTCTTGCTGTAACATTCATTATACAATTTCCATGATTGAAGCATTGCCATAATAATTGAGATTGAGAATTTTTTAATTGATGAGTTTGGAAATGTTGTTGGGTAAATATATTTTGTGATTCCATTTCATAAACATATCATATTTATTATATTTGCTGATGAAGAGAGGCATATTATTCCCTCAGTTACCTTGTTATAGGTAGGTTAATAGTCATACACTTATATGCTTCTTTTGTAATATAAGCATCATACTTTTTTGGTAATGATATCAAGATTCAATAAGTGTAGCTTATTTAGCATAATTCAGGAAATTATATAGGTTGTGCTATCACAAAATTGCACTTGATTGGATGCTAATCAAACAACTCTATGTAATTGTTTCAAACCAGCTTTTGAATGAAGCTTAGCATCTTCAGTCTGATAGGGCTCTCTCAAAGGGATTTAATGATATTGGTTAATGATAGTGCTAGATGGCTCACTCAATAAGATTTGTATCTTGTTTTTTATGATTGCAGGTTGAAAGAAAACATGCTTTCTACCATTGGGGTTATGGAGTCAACAATCAGTATTTTCAATGACAAGGTTTCTTACATGGAATTTGAGGTAGATAGGAGTATTTAACAAAGGTGATTCACTCATAAAACATAGGAAAACACAATCATTTCATTACTAAAGGAAGTCAGATCACAGAGTTATGAATTATGATTAATAGAAATGAAATATACTGTAGGTGATAAAACATAAGATGTAGATCAATAAGACATTAAAAACTCCATGATAATCTCATGTCTGTCAAGAATAAAATCCCTTTGTATTACTGATATAAGTCAAAATACATAAATCAGGAGCTTGGTGCAAAAAATCTCCAACCCTTTACTACTTCGATGATTTGCCTTTAAATAGAGATTCTTACAACAAGGATGATCTTCTTGATGGCTAGATTCATCAAATTCTTCCTATGACACCTCATATAACAGAAAAACATGTCTTTTAACAAGAAACTGACAGCTGCACCTTAAAGAAGACCTTTCCTAATAGTAGTCTAACTCCTATTTATTACATATTCTACCTTATCTTTGTGAAACAGTTACATGTAAGTTACAAATAAGAATCACATGCTGGAATGATAGATGATAGGTTCGTTACCACCTTTACATATTAAAAACCCTCCTAAACATGTGGAACAAAACCCTATTTTTTAGGAATGCATGATCTTTATCTTCAACGAGAGCTTTAGCTGATGACTTGTCTCCAAAAAACTTCCTTCAAGTCATAAATGTTTGATGTTAAGGTCCCTTGACCTGTCTGAGGAGTCCAGCTGTCCAAAACTATTGTTAGGATGCTCCAAAAGCTTCAAAAGTACCTCACTACGAAAACAAGACAATTTCATAGCGAGCTTTCGTAGCGTTGAAAAAGAAGCTTCTACACCCAAAAAATTTTCTCCTTTTCTGTTCCATGGTTTCAACCAAGACATGAAACCTCACCACCGTTAAATTCCCTCCTTAAAAACTGCAAAAAGTGATTTTGGAAGAAAATAGGCTACTATAGAAATTTTCGTAGGAAACGCTACAAAACTGTGAAAAACTACAGAATTTCCAGATTTCAACACTCTCTCAAAAAAATGACCTCCAGCTGTAAAAAAATGGTCTTCAGAATTCTATGAACCTTCTAAAACATAATCAATCTCAACTTGAGACCCTTGTGGTGTTTCCTCTTCATTAATGATCAGTTGAGCTATGGGCTCCTCAACCATAGTCATCTTTAAGCCTTTTTTCTCCAGCTCTTCATAAATCAATTCTAATTTCTCTTGAAGGTCTTTGACTTGATCCTTCAGTGTCCTGTTTTTAGATTGTAAGTGCAGGTTCACTTTTCTGATATGTTTCACGTCTCCTCTCAATGGCTTAGTCCATTTGAACAATTTTTTTGTGTTGTCCAAGGTCTTAGAGACACTTGTGATTTGATTCTCCCAAATTTATTTCATTTTCTCAAACTGTAACTTCGGAACCTTGTGCTTCCTTGCCTCTTTCTTTAAGACTGATATTTCATCATTTGCCAGCTTCAATTTCTCCTTAAGGACTTCACTCTATGTTTTTTCAATGATTTTCTCTTTACCTTTCTTTTGCCTAATGACCAGATCTTATTTTGCAGGTGATGAGAGGTCAATGATGTTTGGTGGTGTTTGGACAGTTTCAGTGACCTTCTGAGCTTCTTTACTACTTTCCAAGACCTTTTTGGCATGTCTTTTCATTGGTTTCCTAGCCTGAAACATGAATCCTACATCTTCACCTTCAAACTCTAACTTCTTAGTTGTTTTGACTTTCTTGAGCTTCTTTCCTCCCTCATCTGTATCTTCAACTTGGACTATGGGAGTTTCTTCAATATCAATAGCATGAAGAATGTCTTATAAGTTACACTTAGCCACTATTTGGCTTCTTGTAACCCTCTTGCTACCATGTTTGCTCACTGTTGGCTTTTTTTTTGTAGGTATTTGGGTGTGTCAGCTTTCTGCAATGGCTCCATCTCCATAATTGCTGGTTCAATTTGCTCTGCCACTGAAGGTGATAGGATATATCTAGGTTTAGGAGTTATTTTAGGAATGATGACATATATTTCAAAACCACTGATGAACATAAAAGATGACCAGTCTCTGCCTAATCTCTTTAACTCTTCTAATACCAGCAACTTGATTAAACCATTATGAAAGAGTGAGGTTTCATTTCCTTCAAATTTAGCTTGAACATTATCTGACATTTTAGCTAAGCTTCTGTATAAGTAAAAAGGTAAATCAAGAGACCTATTACCAACAAAATGTAGTAGAAGCCTAAAGGAATAAACCATATGATACCTCCCTTGACAGGTGAAGTACTTCTAAATGATTAGCAGTGGCTTTGAGAAGTTGTCTTTCATGTAGCTCCTTGGGATGGCATTTGTGAGATCAATCTCACTATGCTCTGGCTTGATAAATTCCTTACAGTCCTGCATGGTGAACATGAAGACTTTGAACCATTGTCCTCCTCATCTAGGGATTCCTATTGCTGCTGCAATGGTCTCTGGTGTTACAGTGAGGTTCAACATTCCCACCTTTGAAGCTGTCCCATTGAAAATGATAGAAAAATCCTTAGAAACCTGCACATGGCACCCTTGCAATCTTTGGAAAAAATGCAAACACTTTGTTCTTCTGAAAAATTCTAAGGTAGTTGGGTATTCATTCAACAAATTAATGTCTGACGGCTCATATCTAAGGCAGTGGCCACCTTTGTTGGTCTTCCTCTTTGCAGCCATGGTGCTTTTATACCTTCTCTTCCTTGCTTGATTAGTGACACCTGCAGCTTTTGAAAATGCCAGCAACCAACTTGGCTTGGTGAAATAGCGCAAATATGAAGTGGAGAATGACAAAATACTCAATTGGGTAATCTTTTAAAGCTTCGATGACAACTCCTAGCTTAATCATGAATCATACATGCTAAAAACAGTAATAATGACCTCAACCATGACCTTTGTACGTTGATTTAACCCTAACTGACTCGAATGAAATCCACCCTAACACTTCTAATAATTGACTGATAGCTTGCACCGAATTTGAAAAGGCAAACAGAGAAACCTCTTTTCGTAGCGTAGTTAGTTCATTTCCAGGCAGTTTCGCTATGAAAGTATTAACAGTTTCATAGCAAAAACTGCCTTTTTATTGTGTAATTCGCTACGAAATCAAGAAAGACTAGCTAAAGTGACCTTTTCAAATACAAAATATTGGGAATTTAAATATTTCAGCAAATGATGACTGATGGGACATGATATGGCTTGAATGGGGGTGGGTTTGGACCTTAGGATATGCTAATATGAAAAAATTTAAATTTTCCCAATGAACTCTATGACCATACCTTTGACAAATGAACCTCTAAGGCTATGTCAAATGATGTTTCACTTTTTCTAAGTGATAACAGTTTGATCTAACTTAATGTTCACACATGGAATTATGGTTGAATTTATTCCCAATCTTACTTAGATCTCATGTAAAAGTATGAAAAGACAACATGGTATCATCTTTTAAACTTGAGAGGAAATGTGTTTTGGAATTATTTTTAAGGGAAAGTTATCCTTGAATTCTTATGTGATATTCTTATATTGAAATAGATGAAGAAACATGATTACATGATAACTAAGTTAGAAATGTTACAAAAAAAATAAAGAGTATTAGTGATTAATGTGACCTCTACTTTCTATATTATTGATGGTTTGTAAGGGGGGGTCTTACATCCTTAATGTTTTTTCTGCCTCTTCTTTAGACCTTCACTATCTTACTTAGTTAAGAACATACCTAGGAAAACCATTCATTGAGTTTCAATTTCAATTTTTGTGTCAGAAACTTTCATCCCCTGATCAATGCTCCCTCTAGTCTGGAGACAGAGTGTTGCAGTGCACTCTACCACTTTCAACGCCTGCATTAATCCCTGTTTGATGCAAAAAAAATCTTTTTTGTGATTTTCACTCTGATTAAATTTGTTCTATTTGGTCCTCATTGTGTGCCCGAGTGTGTCTTGGTCTCTCATAAGCATCCATCTTGTTTTGTTTTGGTTTTGAGTTCCTTTGATAAGAATTTTTTTATATTCTCCTTTATTCTTATTATTAGGTCATTATCAAACTGATTTGTTTGATCAACGAGTGCTTGAATGAATTGGTGTTCTAGTCATCATTATGAAAAGTTTTATTTTATCAATGATTGTGACATGCATCTTAGTTTTCATCATATTTCAAAATTAAGTGAAATTGAAAAGAAAAATGTCTTTTCATTGGTATATAGGCATCAACATTGGAACAATTGCATTAAAATGGAATTTCCATTAGCATATTGTTTACTGCATTTTGTATGATGCAGACTCTTTGTCTCTTCCCTCCTTTAGATATATTTTCATTTAAATTGAAAGACTTCATTTCTTCATGCTAGCTTTCATGTTAGGGAGTTCAGTTGAAAATCGTTGTGAACCCTAAAACCAAAAATTAATTGAAGATAAACATTAAAATTTAAATATGAGGGGTTGATTTAGTAAACATTTAAATTTACTAAATCAACCTAAGGAGAATTTGTAACATTAACACAAGCATTTAGAGGTTTATGCTAGAGATGTGTTCCGATGTTGTTAAACTTAGGAGTTGTCGTTTTTTTCCATAGATGCATCCCAGGGGTGATATTCATTCCATGTATGTAAGTGTATACAATCCTTATCCATGTACCATCAGGTAGATTAGATTGTGCTCCATGCATGATAAGTATATGGGAACGCTCTCATCGAATGGTTACACATTAGACATCACTACTACAGATTGCACTTCCATGTACCATCAAGTATATTTTGGAATTCCACCATAGGTTGTTATCCTCACCATTGGTAACAATGTTGGCCACCTTGTAAACTATTATACAACGAACACAACAGTTGGGGATATTTCTTGCCCATATATAAATCCCTAGTTCTCCAAGGTGGTATATTGTAGTTCACAGTTACTTGGTAAACCCTTTTACCTAGTTACCCCTGTTTTGTTTGATTTTGTGTCTTTTATTTTCTAAAATCAATTAATTGACCGCGGAACAACATCCCCACCATGGAATAGCTCCATAGTGGATTTTATTTGAGACTAATGGAAATAGTTCCTGAGTCCACCAATAAAGGAAACCCCCCTGACGAGAATCCTGGTCCTTTTACTCCTTTTGGAAATATTCGTGCTCCTTATATGACAACGTTCTCCCTTCCTGAATTTACCATTGGTTTACCATGTTGGTTATTTTCAACCTCCTTGGTTCCAAATGTCCAAACTGCTTCTCAATCAAGTAGTCATCCACTTGAACAAATTGATCCTATATTTGACCCTTTTCCTTCTTCACCTATCATTTCTTTATCGCTTTCTTCCTCATCGCCTGGTGAAATTATTGATTCTAGTAACCAGGAAGCTAAGAAGGAGAAGAAGAGGATGATGAAGAAGAAGAGGATTAAGAAGAAAAAGAAAAATAAGAAGGGGTGTAACCAAGAAATCATTTCTACCATCACAATTAGTATGGAGAAACCTTCCAATCATGTCTGTAAAGTTAAATTTTCTTGCAAGTTATGTAAGGGTGAACACCTTCTTAGAGATTGTCTTGGTATTCCCAATATACTAGAAGCGTGGTCTATAAGATCACATTAGCCTTTTTCATTAGCCTTTGGATATCATGCTGGTGATAAACCATCACTAATTATAGTAAGGTCCACACGAAAAAGGGTAAAATCAAGTTTCCTTGTAGGTTATGTGAAGAGAATCATCCTATTGACCTTTGTCCTTATATTGATGAAGCCTCAAAAGTGTCGGAAAAACTTACAAATTCTTAGCCTCGACTTTGAGCTGGTTACTGAAAGCTCTCCCCTAATACTCCACTAGTTGATGAAGTGATTGATAAAAATCCATCTCCAGTCAATCCTACTCTCTTTGAATGTGAATCCCATGAGTGTGTTCCTAACCAATCATTGTTTTAGAAAATGGCTGACTCAATTCCACTTTTAGTTGATCATACCTTTCCCTTAGAGAATGAAGTTCATACCACTCATGTTCTTCTTGTTTCTTTAGATTCCAATGAACTGGGGGGGAATACTCCCATCTGCATGGCATAGGGGAGAAATCCTCCCATTCCCATGGCATATGGGAAAAATTATCCCATTCCCATTGCACAAGGGGGAAGGTCTCTCATTCCCATGGAACCACCTCCAAGTAGCATGGTAACTTCCTTTAATTGGAGTCGACTGGAAGGATATCATCTTCCTCCTTACGTGCCCTTCCAAATACTAGTATAGGCTTATAATATGCCCATACCTATCACAATCATAGACAAAGACGCGTCTGTTAATATTCTGTCCTCAGTTTCTTGAAAATATTTTGGTTCTCCACAACTTGTTCCGGTTACCTAGAAACTGTTGGATTTTAATAAAGAAACGAGTCAATAATTAGGGATCCTCCCTAAGTTTCATATTACTTCTGGAGGAAATGCTGTATATATTTATGTGATGGTAGTCCAAGTCCATTTGGATTTTAATTTACTCCTTCGACATGACTATGTTTATGTCATGCTCTTGTCTATTCACTCTTTCATGTGATATGTTTGTTGCATGGAGGAATAATAATGACTATTCACCAACTTTCATTCGTTGTTCCTAATTTTAGTCCCAATCAACCAACATTCCTAAATGGGCCTTATATGAAAGTGGTATGTCCCCCACCACATATTAACTATGTGGCAACTTGTTCCATGCATGTGTCTACTTATGATCTAGTAGGTAATGTAGTGTACCATTTACCCGAGGCATTGGAGTCTTATCTTTCCATTAGATCCTTTGATAATTTATAGAGTGTTGTTATCCCATCTGATGAGACCCTCTTGGAAGCCATGGCGTCCTGCAGGCCATGAGCAGGGTTCCTCACAAAAAATTTCATTTTCTTGTGTTAAGATCGTTAAAAAATGAAACAAGGACCCGAAGAAAAGTTCATTTTCTTGTGTAAAGCTCATTAAAAAATGAAACAAGACTTCAGAGCATAGTTATTTTGATGTGTCAAGCTAGTTAAAAAATGAAACGAATCCCCTTCCAATTCGAGTCTTTGATTAGATCTCATAAATTCATAGTCAAGTCTTTCTGTTGATCTCGTAAATGAACCTTCATTCCATCAACCTGTTAGTAGCCAGTAGTCTAATTATGTGAATAAAATGAAGATTGGGGGACATGTACCTTGAATTTATTCACTAAGCTGGGGGCATGCAACCTTATCTCAATCATATTTTCCCTCTATTTCAGGATTTTTTGAAAAGGAAACTAATTCCAAGCATAGTTTCCCATGTTTCAAGCTTGTGTAAAAAATGAAACTATTCGCACTTTAACTCTTGTGATTGTCTTTTTATCATTATGCTTATACTAGATGAGCCTTGGTTTTCTCATTCAATCGTCACCATCTGTTTGGTTGATTATACACTTTCACTTTGTTGTTTTACCCTTTCCTGAGGAACCACTACGATGAGTGGTATTGTTAGTTGGCCTCTCAACCTCTATGTGTTTTGAACAGTTCCATCATGATTGGAACCAATTGCTATACATTTATACCACTCGTTCCTCCAGGAGGAGTCCTCTTTAAAATATTTCTAGACTCCCAAAATTTGCAATTATTGCCAAGTACTTGAATTTTCAAACTCATTAAAGTAAATGAAAATATGTATACTTAGTACAAGCTTAACCCTTTTCTGGAACGAGATAGAATATTTACGAAAAATGAATACCTTAGTCGAAAATGGATAAGTGGTTCTCTTGGGTATAATTTTCTGACTTTTCAAACTCAAGGGACTATCTATGAAAATGAACCTTTGGAGTTTTTTTTTCTCTTCTTTTTCAAACTCTCTAAACATGAAAAATATGTCAAAATTTACCCTCGCCGAACTCATTAAAACATAAAACAATGATGGACTCATCAAACATGTTGATACAAAACCACTCCTTCTCAGGGTTTGTTAAACATACTAGTGAGCTCTGGTGTTGCACCAAGAGTGTTGTAACTTCCAAGGGCTACTCAAATTTATTTATCAATCTAGGGTTCATACAAAATTAGAGGTGACAATGCTACATGCAAAATATATGGGATTATACTCATGCCACCCTTAACTATGCCATTAGATAAAAAGTACTCCAAGACCATTCCTCCTACTAGACTAGAATGAAAGCTTACTGATGGAGGTTGGGGTAAATGAGTGAAGGTTGGCTTAAGCCCCTAGCCAAGCTCAGAGCCTTTCAAAGGCCTGCCTTGCACTAGGATTAGTGCTCTTGGTGTACCAAGGAAAAATGACTTTATGAAACTGATTTTTTAGAGAAAAACTTGGAGGTGACTAAATAAGGTGAGGGATTTCAAGCTGGAGGCGATAAAGGTTCCCTTTCCTAAAGATCCACACAACCCTACAATCATCACATGCATGCATCCATTTATCATTGACAAAATAAGATAACTGATGGTGGAAAATATGAGTTGAATTTGGATGTTATCTATTTTATGCCAGAAATATGACATAATCATTAAAATAACTTCCAATATCCAAAAATAAGATGTAAGACAAGAAAAATAGCATAAATATCTTTCCAAGAAATCATAAAAATAATACTTTTGAATTTTGGTTGTGAATCATTCCACTCATGCTCCCACAAGAGAGGTGAAGTATAGGCTTTAGCCACATGTTTTGATGGATTATTCTCTACTGAAATGCAATAAACTAAGAAATACTTGAAGCTATGAGAAATAAAAATACAAAAGAGGAACCTAAGCCACTAGGTTGGGCCCAAACCCAAGATCCTCAGCCCTATGGAATTAACTCAGTGATAACTCAATAAGAAACTTCTCATTATCATCAAATAAAATGTCTGATACATCAGATGACAGTCAAAATAACAATGCCAACTTCTTGAGCTCAATAACTACCTAGGTGAAAATAAAACTCGAAATATAATGAGCTCTTCTTCTTGTTTATTTATACAAGAGGGTAGTTTCTAGCAACTCCCTAGAAAATAGGAATTATTGTCTCCTTCAACTCAAGAATGGTGGATCTTATTATTCATTACTCCCAATTAAAATAATAGTGGTTTGGCTTCTAATGACCTTGAGCTGATGAGAAAGAGAGTGTTGTGATCTTAGGTCGATTGAGTGAATTAAAGAGGTGGAAAACCTCCTAGATTCTCTCCTTGTTGTCTACTTCGAGCCCTTTCATGGAAAATATATAAAAAATTCCCCATTCCCTACAATTAAACCACATTGGCCACATGATATGAAAAACACTTTTTATCCTTCTCACTAAGCATAATAAAACTAAAAATGTAAATAAATGTGAGAAAGAGATAGTTCTAAAGATGGAGGATGGAACACGACCCTTATAATATACCTATTGATGATCATCATCGTCACCCCCGTAATGAAATTTTTTCTCATCCTCTAAGAAACTTATTCATCCATGTGAACTTCTCTCATGGCCCCGGTGGCCTCCCTAACATCCCAAGGCACCTCAGATGGAGTGCATTATGGTGAGTAAAATCCTTCAATTTTCTTTGCCTCAATCCACCCCTTGTGTTATTTTTCTTGGTATTTTACTTCATGTAGGTCTAACAACAAAGGTGAACCAAGTTTCAGTACTATCCATTGAATCCTCATTCTCTGCATTTCTCTCTTGTATAATGGTGTTTTCTCCAAGGCATTCTTCAACCTTTCAGGAGAGTGGTATTATCTAAGTTGAAAACTGAGTGGTAAAGCATGTTATCTCGTCTGGAAAGCTTGTAAACTATTTTCTCCTAACAACCTAAAGGTATCTTCAAAGTTAAAAATGACTTTCTCCTAGGTTTCAATGTACTTGGGTGCAAAAACAACATCATTGGAGATGAGGCTATGATTGCTAACGACAACCTTGGGGCTCATTCGCTGAACTATGATTTATATAGGTTCCTTCTCCTCTTTTCCCATTACTCTTTTCACCTCCTCATCCCTTATCTCTTCATGTGCTAACCAAGATGCCAAAGCCATTAATTGCATGTGCCCTAGTCTTGAACTGGGATCCCAGTGGTTAATATTTTTCAAGATGAGGTTATGCATGTAAAATTTAGCCATATTTTCCTTATCTACTATACTAGATTGTTTGCAAAATTCAAGAATTTTTTTGTATTTTTGAAAGGGAGAAGAACCATGCTGAGCTAGAGTTCTGATTTGATATTGTAGCCATTTCTCTTTGAGAAAGAGAGCATAAAATTTGGAAGGCTTCCTGCATCGTATGGCCTCCATACAGAGACTTTCCATGGTGGAAAGTTGGGTTTCCTTCTCTTGCTACTTCTCTTTCAACCTCATATTATATGCCTGTAACTTTTCTTTCATATAGACTCCCTAAGTCTCAAATCAACCAATTATTTTCCCATCTCATTGACTCTTTCCTCCATCATCCCCACATCTTCCACATTCTTTGATTTAGTAATCTACATCCACCGGTGGGTTCTTCCCATTTCTATTTCTAGTTCATAAAGATGTGGAACTGTAAATTTTTTAGGGGTGATTCTCCCTCTAATAAATTTATAATAGGACTCTAGGTTAGACTATATACTAGGCCCTTGGAGCTCTAAGGAGTCCTTCTAATTTTTTTTGGGGGAGGATAATGCCTCTTGTTTCTCACTTTTTTTCTCCTATAGCTATTGTGGCACGCTTTGCCCCTCTTGTAGCACTTTTTTTCCCTCTAATAGCACACTCTACCCCTCTTGTAGCACACTCTACTTCTCCTGTAGGACACTGTGCCCCTCCTATGGCTTCCCTTTTTCTTCCCGTTGGAGGGTTGCTAGTGTCTTGGGCTGCTTGAAGCTAGTTTATCTGGTGGTAGGCCTCCTCACATATTCTATTGGTGTATTTGGTTTAGGTTTAGGATACACAACCTATTCAATTTTTCCCTCAGTGGGTCCTACTTCCTATTTCTTGCTTGGTGATTATTCAATGGTGATGGGGACCCTTGTGGGAGTTTTTGGTATCCCTTGTTTGATTCTGGTGCTTTTTCTGGTCTTAAAATATAGGGGGGCTGGTATTTTTCTCTTCCTCTTAGGCTTAATAGGAGTGCCTAATGTATCTAAGGTGGAAATTACTTCATGTTCAGTATTTCCTAGAGATAAGCATGCTTGATGTGGTTATCCTTTTGTTGCTTCGGGTTCATGAGATTTCTTAGGAATTAATGTTACTTTCAATTTCTTCTCCTCCCATTATCTTTCAACTTTTTCTTCTACTTCCTCTGTTTTTCTCTCCTCTTATTCTTCTTTCTTTATTGCCTCCTCTTCCTCTGTTCTTGTGTCTTCCTATTCTTATATTTTTCCCTCCCTACCTCCAATGATAGAGGAAGGTGTCTCTCCGGGAGTAATGGTTTGTGTCCCTATTAAAGTTTCCCTATCCATGTCTATGAAGTTATCCCATAGTACATGGATTTGAAAGTTTCTCAAGGCCTCTATTACTATCAATTTGATGAGGCCATGGTGAGCTAGATGCTAGTGTTTTCCCTCCCTCTCCTTTTGAATCATCTTGTTGATTGACTATAGGAGACATTATGGAATACTTCGTATTTGAGGAAGAGGAAATTTTTCCTTGAATCTCAATTCATGAAGTAATATGAAGTGGTAATAATACACCACACTTGTTCTTCCTTGACAGGATATGTACTTAAGGATATGGTAAGCCATCTCATCCCAAGGATATGGTAAGCTTTCTCTTCGGACCCCATTCTTATCCTTAACAGGTTTATCTTTTGAAATGAAGAAATTATTCCTATAAGTAACACTCATGGATTTGTATTCCTTGATCCACTTGATCCCTAGAGGTATGGTTGTCACTTGGATAATGATTTCAGGGATGAGAGAGATAACTAACCCTCTTACAACAGTGGTGGAACTGTCATTTTTTGGGAATTAAATTCCATAGAAAATTCAAAGGAAAGGTCATCATCATACCCCTTTAAAGACTCAAATAATCATATCCATTCCTGTCTTCTTAAATTTTTTACCACATGAGTGTGTAGATCGATCCTTTTAGTGTCTAATGGTTTCCTCTTATTGAATATTCCCCCCATCTCTTATATTCTATCTCTTAGTGCCAATTAGGTGAGGGAGAGAGTTTTTATATTTTATAGCTTATGTTATCACTAAGTTGGAACCAATTGGGTTTTTCAACTGTCAACCTAGTGCAACTATTTCAAACCACTTTGGATTGGAAGTTAGCTCTTCCAATCAGAGAGGGCTCTCTCAAAGAAAATATAAAATGATAAAGACAAAAATTATATTGTAGATGGCTAAATATTTTTTGTGTTTTAAACGATTTAATAGGTGGAGTATTGTATGAAGGTTACCATTGGGCATGGAGTTAGCTATAGGAATTCAATCACAAGAAAATATAGTTCATGGAAGCTAAGGCAATTAAGTTTAAAAATAACTTTTTTACAAAAAAAAAATAATACATGAAGGAAATTAGAGCAAAATAATATGAATTCCAAGTATTCATGATATTATGAAGATTATGATAATACAAGAAATGGAAAAAACAAATACACATAAGATTAAAAGAAATATCAGGTCTAAAAGACAATTGCTGCAACTGTGTATTAGCTTGGTAGAACAAAATTACATAGTAGCCCTCTCATTTACATTCATCAACCCAGCCCGCTCAAACTCAATAAACCTCTCATTTATAGAGTGATATCTTTGTTACAAAGGTATTCCACTTGGGTTAGACTTTGATTCTGACCTAGAGACCACATTCAAATATGATTACATAATATTGAGGATTAATAGGGATATTTTCCGTTTTAATGGATTTGGTAATAAAAAAGGACTCTATGACCATCAATTACTTCAAAAAAATATCTAACAAACCATGCTTGTCATCCCTATTATTATAGGTCAATTTGGGAATCATCCCTAAGACCAATATGAACAGGGTCTATCATCCCCTAAAAAAGGGTCTATCATTCCCTAATTCAGTTGCTACATGCCCTAGAGAAGTCATTCCACTGATGGCTTTAATTCATGAGAGTTTCAATGTTTGAAGTATAGTTAAAATGACCCATTGATTCAATAATGCTCCTATGAATGGGCCTAAGTGCATTGCAAAGCACTTAACCCCATGCAAGGGTGCTCTACAAAGCACTTCCTGACACTTAAGGGTGCGTTGGTCTCCTGGGAGCGAAATCATCATTGTTCCGGGAATATCCACATGTCCAGTGCCTTCCAGAAGAGCTCATAGGTGTCATAATTAGAATACATGTGTTCATCCATCACCATTGAACCTAGAAAATTGTCTCATCTATTATTAGAAAGCCATTCAATATCATTTATCAAGAAACTACCTATGATTTCCTTATAAATTGAGCACTCATCTAAGTGCAAGGGAGGAAGAAATTTATGTAGTTTTATGCTGTTGGATTCTCAATTCTTGGAGAGATGAAGTACTTTGATGCTGATGGATTGATTCTTGGTGTGATGAGGACGGGATGAAGTTGGAGCAGGTTGACAACGAATTGATCGACTAGTTGTATGTTAGGTCCTTATTACTAGTATAGTCCCTTATTGTTGTTAGTGTAACCCCCTTATTGTTATTGTTGTACCCCTGTAACCCCCATATTGTTATTATTGTGCCCTTAAATTATTATTTTTAGGTCGGCTAGGATTACATTGTGGCCCCATGGACTCCTATATATAGAAAGGAGGTTTTGTCATTTGCATCATCCAAGAATTGTTCATTCATGTAATGTATGGGACGTTTCCTCCTCAAAGTGGCTTATTTATAAGGCATTGATATATCTTTTCTTCTCTTTTTGGAGCTGGTTTCACAACATTTGGTATCAGTGCTTTGGATTCTAGGGTTTCGTTGCACCAAACAGGTCATCGTGGAATTTTTGCTATAATTTTTTTTCTACAAAGGTTCAGAAGATGAAAATTTGAGAGCTAGAAGTAGATATCCCGAGGAACATCTTCACAAAATTTTAGAGCTTGGTTTGCCACATTTTCGGAGATATGATCTATGGAAGTTAGGTCCTTTTGAAGCTCCCGAATTTCATCTCAAAGAGGTGATCATGGGAAAATCTTCATAACTCTCTCTCTGAGCATAAGATTGGAATTTTGTAAAAAGTGGCTAGAGGTACATGGAATATAGTTTCCTTTCTATCAATATCAGAGCCAAAAGAGAAAATAGTGACATGTGGCAAGTCGTACAATTTCGCTCTACTGAACTAGTCCATAATTAGGTCATTGTGGGATATTGGACATAAATTTCTCTTGAAGAATCCAAATCAGGTCAGACCTGTGGCATTCAAAAGAGGATTCAAAGGGCTAATAGAGGGTGAAATTTCAGATATTGAAGATCTGAAATCACAGAGATAATTCATTTTCAATATTGAGATCCTCAAAAGCAAGAAAAAGGTGTGTATTTTTTTCGAATTACATAAGTCTCGTTTGAAAAAAAATAGTTTAAATTTATTCCAAGGGCATATTGAAGAAAAGATATCAGTATTTGGTTCTAAAATTCCCCCCTAAAAATAATTCAACACCAATTAAGCCTTAAGAAGGCTCTACTATGACTCATGAAGACGAAGAGACACAACATGAGATATCAAAATTACAAGAGCAAGTGCACCAAATTTTGCTATCGCAAAGAGCAAAAAAAAATGAAATGGAAGTTTTGAAGAAAGGCATGGAAACTAAGATGGATGGTTTTAAGAAAGGCGTGGAAGCTAAGATGAATGGTTTGGAAGCTAATATGAATGGCATGGAAGTGGGCATGGAAGCTAAGATGGATACCATGAAAGCTAAGATCGATGAAAAAATGAAAGACAACATGGAAAACATGAAGAATGATCTAAAAGTAGACATCAAAGGTTTGGAAAAGTTGATACAAGAAATGTTTCCTAATGGTGAAAATATAGTAGAGGAAACTCATGATGAGAATAAAATAAATGTTAATCGTGATTTCATAAAATCTAATGTTGGATGGAAGAACCACCATATTCCAAAGATGGATATGAGGAATTTTGATGGCAAGGACCCCATAACATGGATACTATAGATGGAGAAATATTTTGATCTCATTAATGTGCAAAAAACACAAAAGGTACGCATTGCAACTTTACATTTAGAAAAAAATACATTTGTACATTTTTATGGTATCGATGGATTTTCTCCAGTAAAAAAATTGTCACTTGGTCAATTTTTATGGAGGAAATGATAGCACATTAAAAGGATATAAAGAGCAACACCTTTAGCCAATTGATAAATCTAAAACAAAAGGGTTCAATGGCAAAGCACATTGAGGACTTCGAAAAATTGAAGATAAGGGTAACTGATATTCTAGAGGAACACAGGATTGATGTCTTCATAGGGACTTTAAAGGATAACATCCAACATGAAGTTTGCGTTTGGGAACCTGATTCATTGGAGAAGGCGTTCAGGTTGGCAATAAAAATTGAATGTAAAATTATGGCGACAAGGAAGCCTACCACTCACATCTATAATGATGGAAGTGTTGCTACTCCTAGACTTTCACAACCTACAAGGTTGACACCACAACAATTGGAAGAAAAAAGATCAAAAGGGCTTTGGTACAATTGTGATAAAAAATACACTAAAGGTCATAAGTGCACTGAGAAGAAATTATTTTACATAGATTGTGAAAAGGAAGAAGAAAATGAAGAAGAAACTTCAAAAGTAGAGGATATACACCAGGAAGAAACCCTAGAAGAAGAAGAAATGAGTCTGAACATATCATGTAATGCATTGGAAGGAATTACCACTCCTCAAACTCTCAATATAGAAGGACATATCAAGAAGAAAAAAGTAATAGTGTTGATTGATTCGGGTAGTACCCATAATTTTATTCATTGTAAGGTAGCAAAGGAATTAAATTGTTTCCTATACCCAGCACCAGAATGTCAAGTGATGGTTGCAAATGGAGGAACTATAAATTTCTCTAGAAAATGCCATAATATCAAGCTAGCCATGGGGGAATATGTATTGAATAGTCCAATGCTTTCCATCCCAATGGGAGGTGTTGATGTTGTACTAGGAGTATAATGGTTACAATCTTTGGGGATGGTAGCTTCTAATTTCCAAGAAATTTTCTTGAAATTTTTTTCAGAAGGAAAGGAAATCAAACTACGGGGTATCGCAGGGAAGCCAAGAAATATAATAAGCTCTAATTTCATAACAAATCTTCTGAATAAATAGCAACAGGGCATAATTTCACAATTATGCTCACTAGAAGTTCCAACATCAAAATCATCTATTTCTCCAGATCTCCAAAAAGTCTTGGACAATCATTCCAAGGTGTTTGATACTCTCAAAGGACTCCCACCTATTCATGATCATGATCATGCTATTCATTTGATTCTAGGAAGTGTTCCTCCAAACATCAGGCCTTATATATATCCTTATTTCTAAAAGAGCAAAATTGAACGTATGATTGCATAAATGTTAGAGGCGGGTATAATTCAACCTAGTCAAAGTTCTTTCTCTACTCCAGTAGTATTGGTGCACAAGAAAGATGAATCATGGTGCATGTGTTCAGATTATAGGGAGCTCAATAAGCTCACTATTAAAGATAAATTTCCCATTCCTGTGATTGATGAATTATTGGATGAATTACATGGAGAAATGTAATTTACCAAGTTGGATCTTCATTCAAGATATCATCAAATTAGAATGAAGACTGAATATATTCCGAAAATAGCATTTCAAACTCATGAGGGTCATTATGAATTTTTGGTCATTCCTTTTGGCCTTACCAATGCACCTTCTACATTTCAAGGGTTGATGAATTCCATTTTCAAACCATTCCTTAGAAAATTTGTGCAACTATTTTTTGATGATATACTAATCTATAGAAGGTCTTGGAAGGATCATGTTCTACATGTTGACAAGGTGCTCAAACTATTGGAGAAGAAACAATTATATGCAAAAACATCCAAATGTTTCTTTGGAGTACAAGAGGTGGAATATCTGGGTCATATTGTATCTCATGAGGGTGTTAAGGTAGCCCCTAACAAAGTTAAAGCCATTAAGGAATGGAAAGTCCCCACAACCATAAAGCAGTTGCGTGAATTTCTAGGGTTAACATGGTATTATCACAAGTTTGTTAAGAATTATGGGAGAATAACATCACCTCTAACAACATATTGAAGAAAGATGCATTTTCATGGACTCCTGAAGCAACTAAGGCCTTTGAACATCTTAAAGAGGCAATGTGCCTAGCATCAGTCTTAGCTACGTTAGACTTCACAAAAAACTTTATTGTGGAATGTGGTGCCTCAGGAAATGGAATTGGTGTTGTTTTAATGCAAGAAGGAAGACCCATTTCTTTTGAAAATCATTAAATCAAAGGAAAGTATTTACAAAAGGCTATTTATGAGAAGGAAATGTTGGCAATACTACATGCACTAAAGAAATGGAGACCTTACCTAATGGGAAGACACTTCAAAGTAAAAAATGATCATGATAGTCTTAAACACTTTTTGGAAAAAAGAATATCCTCAGAAGAGTAGCAAAAATGGGTCACAAAGATGTTGGGTTATGACTTTGAAATCGTCTACAAAAAAGGGAAGCTAAATGTTGTTGCAGATGCACTCTCAAGAAAGGATGGAGAGGTGGAAGCATTGCTTTGTGCCATTTCAATTATCCACCTAGATTGGATAACTGAAGCAAGGGATGAATGGAAGAAGGACGAAGAAGTGTGGACTCTTATTCAAAAGTTGCAGCAAGATCCTAGTACATTTAATACATTTATTTGGAAAAATGATTCCTTATGGTACAAATATCGCTTATATATTTGCAAGAATTCCCAGCTAAAAAAAAATATTCTTTTGGAATTGCACACTTCTCCTTTAGGAGGACACTCGACATTTTTAAAAACTTACCATAGGGTGAAGAAAGAAGTTTTTTGGGATGGCCTTAAATCTGATATTCAAAAGTTTGTGGTAGAATGTTTGGTTTGCCAGAAAAATAAAGTGAAGACAATTAAGACCCCGGGTCTTCTACAACCTTTAACCATTCCAAGTCAATGTTGGGAGGACATTTCAATGGATTTTATCACAGGTTTACCTAAGTCCGAAGGAAGGAGTGTCATCATGGTGGTAGTTGATAGAATTACCAAGTATGCACACTTTTGTGCATTATCTCATCCATTTAAAGCAAGTACAGTTGCTACTGCATTTATGGAAACAATTGAAAAGCTACATGGAAACCCGAAGATTATTGTAAGTGACAGAGATCCCATTTTTACAGGAAATTTTTGGACAGAATTATTTTCTTGTTTGAAGACTCAACTAGCTCATAGCTCATCTTATCATCCTCAATTCAATGGTCAAACAGAGATGGTGAATAAATTTTGGAAGGATATATTCGTTGTTTTGTATCTGATAAGCAAGCACAATGGGTCAAGTGGTTACCTTTGGCTGAATGGTGGTATAAGACTTCCTTCCATACTGCAGCAAAAATGACCCCATTTATGGCACTTTATGGATGTTATCCACCATCCATCACATCTTCTTTAAGGGAAAATGCTAGGGTTCAAGCAGTGGAGGATCACATCGAGCATCAACAAGAAGTTCTCCAAATGTTAAAGGATAACCTAAATTTGGCACAAAATCGAATGAAACAACAAGTAGATCAACATCGTAGTGAGAGAATTTTTTATGTGGGAGACTGGGTATTTTTATGGCTACAACCATACAAACAAATGTCCCTCAAGAAAGCTAAGAAGGATAATAAATTATCACCAAAATAATATGGTCCTTACAAGATTTTGCAAAAGATTGGTACTATGGCATACAAATTGGAGCTTCCTGCTTCTTCCCGAGTTGATCCAGATTTCCATGTTTCATGCTTAAAAAATGTTATAGGGGACAAACTTCAAGTTCAAATAATATTGCTAGAACTTGATGAGGAAGGAAAAACCATATTGAAACCTGAAGCAGTCATGGAAATAAGAACTCGACAACTACGAAATTGATCAATTTCAGAGTATCTCATCAAATGGAAGAACTTACCCATGGAAGATTCTACATGGGAGGATGAGAATTTTATACAAAAGCACTCAGAGCTACTCAAGTGTCGAGGAAAACACCTTTTTGAAGGAGAGGAGCATGTTAGGTCCTTATATTACTAGTATAGTCCCTTATTGTTGTTAGTGTAACGCCTTTATTGTTATTGTTGTACCCCTGTAACCCCCATATTGTTATTATTGTGCCTTTAAATTATTATTGTTAGGTCGGCTAGGATTAAATTGTGGCCCCATGGACTCCTATATATAGAAAGGAGATTTTTTCATTTATATCATCCAAGAATTGTTCATTCATGTAATGTATTAGAGGTTTCCCCCTTGAAGTGGATTATTTCTAAGGTGTTGATATATCTTTTCTTCTCTTTTTGGAGCTGGTTTCACAACATTGTAATCCATTCCTCCTAATACTGCAATAAAGATATTTCTTCTTTATCCCATATATGCATTTGTATCTTGTGAATGAATTCTCAATATGTACATATATTCTTAGATTTAGTCAGTTCAATATGGTTATGATAAATAGATATTTTATATTTGTATCTTCGTGTGCTATCTTTTAGTTTTAATTGCAGGTATTGATCTAGCGAGTTCATTTGGATAAAAAGCAAAAAAAGTGACAAAATAAGAAGAACAAGAGTGGAGAATCACAAGTAAGTCTCTTCATCTTCAGTTTATCTATTTATTATAGAGCGAAAAACATTTACCTTACCTTAACAAGCTTGAGGAGGGTAACATATGCTTGATCTATAATTCGACTCTTCGGGCAAATCCATCGCTATTTGATGATTTAACAAGTCTAGCAATAGTGAAACTTGATCTTGTCATGATCAGACAAGTTTATCACTATTTGATGTTTTAATGAGTCTAATGACAATGAAAACTCGGTCCTTTTTCATGTTTAAAGGGAAAAAAAGAAAAATCCATGAGTCCTTTTTTGTAAATTTATCGCTCAGGTCCGAAAAAGTGTAAAATTATACATAAGAAAACCTCTTAGCCATGTTCGACTAAGGTGTTCCTTTTTCGTAAATAATCTATCTCAGTCCAGAAAAGGGTTAAACTTATATTGAGTACATGCCATTTCATTTCCTTTTACTGTTGGAAATACTCAAGGGGGGGGGGGGGTGTGAATCAATATTCCTTTCAATTAGAGCATTAGTTAATCTTCAATTATTATCAGTGCTTGTACAATGATAGCAGTAAACAAGAGGAACACAAATGCACACAGTTTTTAAGGTGGAAACCCACTCTGGGACAAAAACAACCTAATGCTTTTCTAATAATTCTTTAATATTCAACTCCAATTGAAAATAAAGCTCCAACTTCCTAGAATCTAGGAAAGCATTCTTCTCTAGCTCCCACCAGATGGACACTCCAATGCTCGAGATTCTTCGGTATTCAAATGAACGGATGCCCCAACACCCAATGAGCTACAACTCACCCTAGGACCACCCTACCACCCTATAGATGAATAAAATAAGAATGGACTCCCGTACCAGGGAAAATGGTCCACTTTACAATGATATAGAATGATGTAGAAGAAGAAGATATACTAGACCATAACCCCAACTTTGACACAACCACCTAATGATGATCCTAGACCTCCCAACACTACCTCTTCAACCCTTGGCAGATAGATACTAGTACAATTTGTATAATAATGTATTTACAATGACTAAGTACAATGATTGTATGCAGTGCTACGCACTTGAAGGCTTCATATGATGAACTTCTTGTTGCTGTTATGCACCTTGGTTGCTGCTCTTGTCATGCTTCTCTCTATTGCACCTTGCTTTGCTTTTCTACCATAGAAATTCTGGTCCTTTGCAACCCTTAACAACACATGATCTAGTTTTTTATTGCCTTCTAGGAGCTTGATATTGAATCTGGTGTATCTCTGTCATTTCAGATCCTCAATATCTAATTTTCTGTCTTGTAGTAGTCCTCTAAGTCATTTCCAATGCCATAGGTCTGACCCAATTTTGATTCTTGAAGAGAGAGTTATACCCAATCTCTCACAATGCCCTAATTATGGACCGTTTCAGCAGAGCGCACTAGTACGACGTGCCACGTGTCGCTGTTTCTTCATTTGTTTCTAAAATTGATAGAGCGAAAATTAAAGACTGTGCACTATCCATCACTTTTTACAGCATTCCAATCTGATACATAGAGAGAGAGTTATGACGAATTTACCAAGGTCACTTCTTTGAGATGAATTTCAGGAGCCTACAAAAACCCTGACTTACACAGATCATATCTCCAAAAATATTGTGCATCTTGAACTGAAATTTTTACTACAGCTTCCTCATGAGTTCTGCTTCACCTCATAAAAATTTCAGCTTCTGAACCTTCATAGAAAATAAATTTAGAGTGAAAATTCCAAGATGACCTGTTTCAGATGGCCGAATCCCTTGCATAAGGAGGAAATGAAGATCACAATTTATATGAATGCTTAAGTTGAGAGGGGATTCAACAAGTGAACGTGGGAGGAATTTTAGGAGCATTAAAAATATTAGCTATGAATTTTCAATGACCCATGCCCCAACCCCATGGGGTTGTAGCCCACTAACTGGGGGTACAAACTTCAAACATGAATATCTCTCAAACCGTGAAGAATTACATGGCGTGCCATATATCAATGGAAACATATCGACAAGTAGAAACCATCAAAATCATTATTGACCCAGAGTATATTAAATTGGTAATTCAAAATTCCCATGAAATATTGGGTTATCCCCTAGTGCTGCTTGGGTTGACATCAATGACAACCGCTGACAAAAAATCTCCCCCTTTGGCATTGATGGCAACACAAGTACTCCCCCTACGATCATGACACCTCTTCCTACAACATTCTCTCCCCCTTTGACATCAATGGCAAAGGGTAACTCCCGCTGACACACAACCATTTGGCGGACCTATACACACTTCCACTCCTGCTGACACACAATCGTCCTGCAAACCTGTACACACTTCCACTCCCGCTTTATATTCTTGAAAAAGGAAAATCTAATGAGAACTTGGGAGAATCGCAAGATTTTGATGAAGATATTCAAATGCTTCACAAGGTAAAGGTTTAGTGAAGATATCAGTAATTTGATCTTTTGTACAAACATACTCAAGTTTTATATTCTTTTCAATGACTTGTTCTCTAACAAAATGATATTTGATTGGAATGTGTTTTGTTTTTGAATGCATGATAGGATTCTTGGAGATGCTGATGGCACTAGTGTTGTCACAGAATATGGGAATAGGCTCACTGAATTGTACTTGAAGATCTTGCAAAGTTTGTTTCATCCAAAGGACTTGAGTACAACATGATGCTGCTGCAATGTATTCTTCTTCCACTGTAGATACTAAGATTGAAGTTTGCTTTTTTCTCAACCATGATATTAGAGAAAAACCTAGATAGAATGCTTCTTGACTAGTACTCTTACGATCATCAACGCTTCTTGCCCAATCTGCATTTGTAAAGGATTGAATAATGAGATTTTTACCCTTGGGATACCACAAGCCATATTCTTCTGTGCCCTTTAGATATCGAAGAATTATTTTGACGACAATAATATGTGATTCTTTTGGTGCTGCTTGGAATCTTTCTACTTGTCCAACTGCTTGCATAACATCTGGCCGAGAGGCTGTTACATATAGAAGACTACCAATCATAGATCGGTACAACTTATGATCCACATCCTTAGATGAGTCGTTTATGCTCAATTTGAAACCTGTTACCATTGGATTAAGGATGGGTTTTCAATCTTTCATTTTGAATTTCTTGAGCATTTCCTTGATGTACTTGGCTTGACATATAAATATTCCTTTCTCTTGCTAAGATATTTGAAGCCCTAAGAAGTATGTCAGATCACCAAGTAAAGACATCTCAAACTCACTTTGCATCTTTGTAGAAAAGTTCTTACTTAGTCAATCATCATTGCTACCAAATATTATATCATTCACATATACCTCAACAATTGTTAAATTATCTTTATCTATTTGTACATAAAGATTGCTATTAATAGTACCTTTCTTGAACCCTTGTTAACATAGATATCCATCAAGATGAGCATACCATGATCTGGGAGCCTGCTTGAGACCATATAGAGCCTTCTTTAACCTGTAGACATAGTCTTCTTTTTGTGATAGTAGAAAACCTTCAGGTTGTTCGATGTAAACTTCTCCTTCTAATTCTCCATTCAGAAATGCTAACTTAACATCATTTGGTAGAATTTGATTTTTCTTGAACATGCATAGGCGAGAAACATTCGGATGGATTCCATTCTGGCAACTAGTGCAAACGTTTCGTTGAAATCAATTCCTTCCACTTGTGCATAGCCTTTGCAAACCAATCTTGCTTTGTTTCTAGTAACCTGCCCATCTTCATTCAATTTGTTCCTGAACACCCATTTAGTCCCAATGACATTTTTATCTTTTGGTCATGGAACTAATTCCCAGGTGTTATTCTTCTTAATTGGATCCAATTCTTCATTCGTAGCTGCTACCCAATGTTCATTTTGGCCGGCTTCCTCAAAACTACTAGGCTCAAAGGTTGCTAGAAAATCAACGTGAGCTTGTTGTGATGGACGAAGCTGTTGACATTCATTTATGTCACCAATGATTTGATTTGATGGATGGTTATTTTGAATCCACTCTTTTGTTCTCCTTGGAGGAGGTTCCTATTGTTGTTATGGTATATCTTGATGATCATTGTTTACTTCTTCCTTGTTGATAGTTGCTTCTTGTTCTACAATTTTATCTGTGTCTTTTTCAGCCTCTATCTCAAGTTTCAAAGATTTTAGATCCTCATCATTACTTGCTAGAACACCATCTTCGTCAAATGTAACATTTATGCTCTCCACTATTTGTTTTCGTCTTAGATTATAGCATTTATAGGCCTTTCTTTTGCGTGAGTAACCAACAAAGATACCTTCATCAACACGTGATTCAAACTTAGCCAAATTTTTATCTTCTCTTTTGATATAACATTTGCTTCCGAAGATTCTAAAATATTTTACATTAGCTGGTTTTCCTTTCCATAATTCATATGGAGTGTTGTTGCAATTATTTCTGAGAAGACTTCGGTTGATAATGAAGATTGCCGTATCAATTGCTTGAACCCATAATTTTTCATCCAATTTTGAGTCCTTCAACATTGTTCTACCCATTTCCTATACAGTTCTATTCTTTCTTTCAGCAACTCCATTTTGTTGAGGTGTTCGTGCTGTTCAAAATTGCCTTTTTATTCCATTTTCGTCACAGTATTGCTTAAATAATTTGGAAGTGAATTCTCCACCATTATTTGATCTTCTCCACCATTATTTGATCTTAAACACTTTATTTTCAAATCAGTTTCATTTTCAACCAACTCCTTGTAGATCTTAAAGCACTCAAATGCTTCAGATTTTTTCTTTAGGAAACTAATGGCTGTCATCCTGGTATAGTCATCTATCATCAACATGAAATATAATTCTCCGTTTAAGCCTTTTGTTCTGACAGGACCACATAGATCAGTATGTATCAGTTCCAATGGATGTGATGAAAAGTGTTATTTTGTTTTAAATTGGACTTTTGTCTGATTTCCATGTCGACATGCCTCACATAGTGTGTTGGAAGGTTTTGAGATTTTTGACATTTCTCGTACTGCTTCCTTTTTTCTTATCCTGAAAAGATTCTCAAAGTTTATGTGACCCATTTGTTTGTGCCATAACCAAATTTCATCTTCTTTAGCTAGTAGACATGCTTTAGTTGCTTCATCCAGAACATATATGTTGTTTGCAGCTCGACTTGCTGTAGCCACAATTTTACCATACCTGCCTTTCCTGATTTGACATTTTGTGGAGTTGAATAGCACTGTGTGTCCTTGATCACACATTTGTCCAACACTGAGCAGATTGTGATTCATGTTTTCGACCAATAGAACATTCTTGGCTATAACATCTTTTCTTCCGAGAGTGATGGTACCTGATCCTATAACATTTGAAGATCCATCATTTCCAAAGGATATGGTTCCATCCTTCTTCTCTTTCAGAGATACAAATTTCCTTCTATCTTCAGTCATATGCGTTGAGAAACTGCTGTCAAAATACCACACATCTTTCTTTTTTTGAGCCTTGAGAGCGAGAGCACAATTATCATTCTTCTTCTTCTTCCATGTTCGTTCATTCTGTGGCTTCGAAGAATCTTCTAGAGGATTTTCAGGTCTACAGTCTCTGGCTATGTGTCCAAAGTTCTGACATTTGTAACATTCCATATTATTTCTTAAATTCTCAAATCTATTGATGTTTTGTTGAGCCCTGGGAGGTTCATATTTGAAGAATCTCTTGGAATTGTATTGTTTCATAGGGTACGTGCGACATTCTACAGCTTTATGACCAAATTTTCCACATGCATAACAATAGCCATGAAAAATATGTTGGTACTTAGATGAAAATCTTCGTCAAGGAATCATCTTCCAAGGATGTGCTTGTGAATCTTGTCCAATGAAGTCTTCATGTATGTCAGATCTCATAGGTTCATTGTATTTTGTTGTAGAAGGTCCTTCTTCTTCTTCTTTGTAACCAAGGCCAGTTCTGTCGTTGTAAGATCGTTGATTTTTGATGAGTTCTTCCAATCCCCTTGAGCTGTTGGCATAGTTTTGGACAGTGTTTCCCTTCTTCACTTCCTTACGCAGCGAGACTACTTCGGCTTCTAATGCTTCCCTTTCTTGGTTTCTTTCTTCCAACTTCTTTTGAAGTGAATCTTCAATACATTTGTGTTCTTCAACCTTAATTGTGAGACCTTGAACTTGTTCTTCAAGAGTGTTGGAACGGATCTTCTCAGCATTGAGCTCTTTTATAAGCTTGATTGCCTCCTCATAAAATTCTTCTATGTTCAACCCTTATTCTTCATTGTTTGATACTTCTTGTTTATTGTGCTTGGCCATAAACAATACTTTGTCATTGGCTTCTTCTTTGCTGTCACTTTCTTCATCGGATGAGGAGCTATCTTCTTTAGAGAGAAAGTTCCCTTTGGATCCTTTATTTTTTCCTTGCTTGTTGAATTTCTTAAAGCCTTTCTTTCCTTTTGAGTTGCCATCACTTTTTTTTGGACATTTTGCTACGAAATTCCCAACCTCACCACAATCGAAACATATCAATGGAAGTTTACCTTTGAATTTTCCCTTACAGGTTTTAGTTTTCTCGTAAAGTAAGCATATTCTTTATCTGAAAGATCTTCTCCATCATCTCCCTTTTCTTCACACTTGCAGGTGCATGTCATTTCAATTGAAGGTTGTTTGTCCTTATTGGTTTTCTTAGATGCAACGAATGCAGTTTCTGGATTTGAAGTACCCTTTTCTTTATCAAGTGTCATTTCATATGCTATGAGAACTCCATGTAATTCTTCCTTGCTAAGTTTGTCCAGATTTGCACTGTATTCTAAGACCGATACCTTTGGGTTGAATCTCCTTGGTAACGTTCTAAGAATCTTCCGTATAATAGTCTTCTCGTCAACTGGCTCTTCCAATCCTTCTAGAGTATTGGTTATTTCATCAACGTATTGGAAGTATGCAGCAATGTTGCAATCTTCTTTCATTCTGAGTTGCTCAAATTTTTCTCTATAGATTTGAAGCTTTGCTTCTTTGACATTTGATTCACCTGCATATATATTCTCAAGCTTGTACCATACATTTTTGGTAGTTTTACAACCCAACACCTTATGATAAGTAGATTCAATAAGTCCACTAATAATAATATTCTTTTCTTTTGCATCATTTACCAAATTCTTCTTACCTTGTTCATCTGCGGTTGATGTAAATCCATTTTGAACAGTGTCCCATACTTCGTAACCTTGCGCCAAGAGATATACCTCCATTCTTCCTTTCCAGAGTGCATAATTATTTTCATTGAATAGAGATACACCATTATTGGTATGCTCCATGACCTCCTTCTAGCTATTAAACTGCTATTGAAGGAACCAAGCTCTGATTCCAATTATTGGAAGTACTGAGAGGGGGGCGGGGTGAATCAGTATTCCTTTCAATTAGAGCATTAGTTAATCTTCAATTATTATCAGTGTTTGTAAAATGATAGCAGTAAACAAGAGGAATACAAATGCACACAGTTTTTAAGGTGGAAACCCACTCCGGGACAAAAACCACCTAATGCTTTTCTAATAATTCTTTAATATTCAACTCCAATTGAAAATAAAGCTCCAACTTCCTAGAATCTAGAAAAGCATTCTTCTCCATCTCCCACCGGATGGACGCTCCAATGCCCGAGATTCTTTAGTAGTCAACTAAATGGATGCCCCAACACCCAATGAGCTACAACTCACCCTAGCACCACCCTACCACCCTATATAAGAATAAAAGAAGAATGGACTCCCGTACCAGGGAAAATGGTCCACTTTACAATGATATAGAATGATGTAGAAGAAGAAGATATACTATACCATAACCCCAACTTTGACACGACCACATAATGATGATCCTAGACCTCCCAACACTGCCTCTTCAACCCTTTGCAGATAGATACTAGTAAAATTTGTACAATAATGTATTTACAATGACTAAGTACAATGATACCTTTACAATGATTGTATGCAGTGCTGCTCACTTGAAGACTTCATATGATGAACTTCTTGCTACTGTTATGCACCTTGGTTGCTGCTCTTGTCATGCTACCCTCTTCTGCACCTTGCTTTTCTTTTCTACCGTAGAAAGTCTGGTCCTTTGCAACCCTTAACAACACATGATCTAGCTTTTTCTTGCCTTCTAGGAGCTTGATATTGAATCTGGTGTATCTCTATCATTTCAGATCCTTAATATCTAATTTTTGGTCCTGTAGTATTCATCTGAGTCATATTTCCAATGCCATAGGTCTGAACCAATTTTTATTCTTGAAGAGAGAGTTATACCCAATCTCTCACAATGCCCTAATTATGGACTGTTTCAGCAGAGCACACTTGTACGGCGTGCCATGTGTCACTGTTTCTTCATTTGTTTCTAAATTTGATAGAGAGAAAATTAAAGACTGTGCACTATCTGTCTCTTTTTACGGCATTCCAATCTGATACTTAGAGAGAGAGTTATGATGAATTTACCAAGGTCACTTCTTTGAGATGAATTTCAGGAGCTTGCAAAAACCCTGACTTACACAGATCATATCTCCAAAAATATTGTGCATCTTGATCTGAAAGTTTTATTGCAGCTTCCTCAGGATTTCAGCTTCGCCTCATAAAAATTTCAGCTTCTGAACCTTCGTAGAAAAAATTTAGAGTGAAAATTCCAAGATGACCTGTTTCAGATGGTGGAATCCCTTGCATAAGGAGGAAATGAAGATCACAATTTATATGAATGCTTAAGTTGAGAGGGGCTTCAACAAGTGAATGTGGGAGGGATTTTCAGAGCATAAAAAATATTAATTATGAATTTTCAATGACCCATGCCCCAACCCCATGGGGTTTTAGCCCACTAACTAGGGGTACAAACTTCAAACATGAATATCTCTCAAACCGTGAAGAATTACATGGCGTGCCATATATCAATGGAAACATCTCGACAAGTAGAAACCATAAAAAGGATTATTGAACCAGAATATATTAATTTGGTAATTCAAAATTCCCATGCAATATTGGGTTAGCCCCTGGTGCTGCTTGGGTTAACATCAATGACAACTGCTGATCAACATTTAGGAGCTCAAAAAGTCAAGTGCTTGGCAATATCTTCTCATTAACAGAGTCTGAAAAGAGCTAAAAGAATACTCTAGGGGGGTTCATTGTTTCGATGTTTAACAGAGCTCAAAAAAGAGATAAAAGTATGCTTTGTGGTCAAATCATTTTTGGATAATTGTGCACTTCAAACTCACTGTATTAGTTGTAAAAGTGTTCAGAGAACCATCAAATGGATTAAAAATACCCGTTTCATAGTAAAAATGAACAAAAACTATAGTCACATTATTAAATATGATTAAAATAATCAAAATGACTATTAAAAATAGGTTTTTACCATTTCATTTTACCATTCCATAGTTACCATTTGAAATTTAGGAGCTCTGAACCTGTTTTTCCCTCGAACTTCAGCGGTCGATTGCGACAAATTTAGTGGACGATTTCTTGTGCCGTTTGATCCATGTTGTAGATCTGAACCTTCTCTTCCTTTTAGTGTCATTATTGTTTCATTTCATGCTAAATTTTTAGGTTTTTGAGCCCCCTAGGGTAAATCTGTTATGTCTGAGGGAAACACACCCTTGCATGTCGAAAAGTGCACTGCATAACACTGAAATTGAAGCTCAAATGATCTGCAACACTCTTTCTATGGACCAGGGGTGCGTTGGGTGCATTTTACAAATTTGATTCTTGTTGTGTGCTAAAAAATCCCCATTTTTTTTGCATGAAATAGATCATAATGAAGCTTATGGTTGGTTTTCAGGTATTTATCAAATCAAAATTACCATTACATGGCGAGAAAGAGAACATGAAGAACAAGACATGATTTCCCCAAATGATCCTAACACTATAAGAGCCCTCAA
Organism: Pinus albicaulis; assembly: GCA_034641835.2. Taxonomy (NCBI): domain Eukaryota; kingdom Viridiplantae; phylum Streptophyta; class Pinopsida; order Pinales; family Pinaceae; genus Pinus; species Pinus albicaulis. The sequence goes on from CM076574.1 coordinate 735,244,874, forward strand.
GGAGTGTGTGTTACTTAAGTATATTTCAGATTATCAGGGATGAGACATCATCTTGAACTATTAGAGTTCTTGGTCCATTGATGGGATCTGGCATCTCAGGAATTTTATATTGGGGACAAAGTGCCCCCAATACTAGTTGATGATGTTTACTTTGTTACTGGATTATCAAGATGTGGTTCTTCTATTTCCCTTGTGGGATCTTCTTGTGGAGGCAAGACAGTGAAGGGCTACATATGCCAGAATTGTTGGCTAGGTACTAAACCTAACGAAGATGGAAAGATAAACATTCGTGATGTACATGATTTGACTCTGAGAACTATGCTTTTCACTATTGCAAAACTTGCTGGCTCTGTGAAACTACATGTCACAAACCGATCATATATGAAATATGCTCTCGAGTGTCTCAAACCGACAGTGTTCAACTAGGTTGAAGTAGAACTCTTTCAGATGAAAGAACAACTAAATAAAGTAAAAAGTGGCAGAAAAAAAAAATAGTTATGGTTCGATCTTGATTTCCTTTATCTTAGAGAAAGTTCAATTGATACAACCGCAACATGTGACACTGAGCATTTCTGGCCCTAGAGATCCTCGGATGTAGACATTGGTCGAATTGATGGCTAGGTATACTGGTCAATCAAATATCATATTTTCTACTTCATTATTTTCCTATATCTGATGACAGAATATCGCCATAGAGGAGTATCCGTACGTAGGCGTAGATTTCCATGGAGATCCAAATTTACTTTTACCAGATGACACTCAATGGGGTGCAATGGGTAAAAATGTTTTGACCATGTTTTTGATTTTAAGGTTTCTATATGTTTTTGTATTTTTTATGTTTTCCAAGGATAAACTAAATTTTTTATGTACACAGATGTGGGTCACGTTCGGCCAGTGGGTTGACCAGATCGGGCAGCAAATGAATTGGCACAGAGGACTGTTAACACTGGAAAATTGTACAGCAAAAGATGACATTAATTAATGTCAAGCCAAAGGATTTACAGGATAGGAAGACATTATGGAATCAAGAGATGTCCTTTTGGATTTAGAGTTGACCGAGACTCTTGCTGAGTTGTAGCAGAATGTTGAGGGATTAACTCTTGGGATACCAGATGTCTGGATCAAGGAGTTACCTATGAGGCTATAATGCCATACTATTGGTGTTCCTAGCCGTTGGATGAGGATATTTCAAAGGATAGCTAGAGCAGTTGCTTGTTATCATGAGCATCACTAGTTTTAATTTTGACATTTTTGTATACATTTTGAGGTCAGATGACCAATGTGTCTTGGCCACAAATTTTCTAAAAACCTAAACTATCTATCTATTTGCTTTTAAAGTTTTCCTATGTTTAATGTGTAATCTTATTCAATTTTATGATGTGAATTGAAAATGTATATTTACATGTGTTGCAAATGTATGTTTAAAACATAGTTTGCTAAAGAATCAGTTAATGTGTTTAAATTTCTAGAAATGTGTTGATATTCAATGTAATCAAAATGTCTTTCCAAAATTTGAACTCTAAGAAACATACGATGAATTGCTGGATTTCGGACGATATAGACGTTAGTAAGTTGTAGTAAGGCAAGCTCTGAGTCTAACCTAATGATGACACGGTTAATGCCAAGTGAAATGGAATCATAGAGAAGCTTGATCAACGTGCTATACTTAGTGATATTGTTTGTGGATCGACCGATACAAATCCCTTGAAAACTGACTAACTCGCCACCTAGAGTGAAAATGGCCCATGTTGTAGAAGATAGGATCTGCATACTATGACTAGCACCATCGGCGTACCCAACGAATGGTTCCAAAGATTCAGACAACTAAGATGAAATGTAAAGTGGGTTACTAACTTCAAGAAAACTGTGAAAAACAAAATAAGATCGTGAATGAAAATAAAAGTATATATACAATATGATACACATGTCTACTGCGCTCAATTAAGCATAGTAGCGTTTAAGATACAACCCATTTCGAGGTTGTACCAACAAAATCCCATCATAATCAACTAACTCGTAGGCCCCCTTAGCCAGAACATTTTTGACAATGTGGGGGCCATGCCATAGTTTCTCAAATTTTCCTGTTCCTATCAAATCAACTTCCTGATCATAAAGCAAGACTAGGTCTCCCTCTGAGAATATGCGAGGCTTGACATTGCGGTCATATTGCGCCTTGATTCGTCTCTTATCTACTTCATTGGCCAATGTGGCTTCACAACGCGTTTCATCTAGATGGATGAGGTTTAAAAGACATGATTCTTCATTAGAGGTGTCAGGTAACAAGTCAATAACGAGTTTTAATGACGAAATTTCACATTGGATTGGTAAGATAGCTTCTAGACCATACACCAACTGAAAGGGAGTAAATCTGGCCGCATTTCTCACCGAGGGTTGATATGCCCATAAAGTCAAGTACAGGATTAAATGCCAATTTAATTTGTGAACCCATATCATTCATTGAAGCATTCACTTAAGGATCTTGTTAATGGCTTCAACTTGTCCATTAGATTGTGGATAGTAAGGGGTAGAACTATCATGTGACAGTCCTAATTTGGAAGTGAACTCATTCATCATGTTATTGTGAAAATGCTTACCATGATCTGTAACTATAGCTTGTTGTACACCCAACCGAGAAACGATATGATTGAAAAAAAATAATGCAGTTGTTTCACCTGTTTTATTGAATGTGGGCATCACTTTGGCCCACTTGGTAAAGTAGTTGACTACAACAATAATACAATCATGCCCCCTGACCAAATGAGGGTTGCAGGTCATGAAGTCAATGCCCCATTTTGAAGATGGTCCCACAGCGATGAAAGGATGCATTGGTGCTGGCAACATACAGATTTTATGATCAAATATTTGGCAAAAATGACAACTTTTGACTGTGAGAATGCAGTCACGGAATATGGCTAGTCAGAAGTAACTAGTGTGAAGAATATTTTGTCCAGTAGCGTACCCAGAAAAATGTCCACCACAAGCATCAGAATGACAATCATTCATAACTTTATTGGTCTCCTCATGAGTGAAGCACCTCCTTAAAATTGTATCGACACCACGACGATCAAGTGTATCACCGACGACCAGATAATCTTTGGCTTAGTATCAAATACGTCATTGTTGCAAGAGAGAGGTATTGTGCTGGAAAGTTTGGGTCTAGAGATAAATGATAAAATCCCCATAAAAATGGTCATATGACCCTATAAGAAACAAATATTCATCTGGAATTGATAGTTCCAATGTAGATTTAGTACCATCAGAGGGAAGGTCACAAAGAAGCTCAACAAAAACCAAAGACCTTTTTGACTTGGATTCGATGAATTCCACATCAACTTCCTGCAAAATGATGATCCATTTTGAATATTTCTCCCCCAACAATTGAATTGATAGAATGTATGTCATAGGGTTGCAATCTGAAATGAAAATGTTCTTCCGGAGCAGGATATAATGGTGAAATATTTGGACATCTTGGATGGCTGCCAAGGCGAGATTTTCAATGTATGAGTACCTAACTTCCATATCATTGAGATTACGACTCAAATAATATATCAGATGTTTTATCCCATCATATTATTGGACTAAAACCATAGCAATGGTTGTATCTACAACGGTGAGATACAATAAATAATCACTCCTATAATTAGGGGGATACATTAATGATACTCAGATTAGGGTATCTTTCAGAGCATCAAAATAATCTTGCGCAACCTTATCCCAATCGAAGGGAATCCCCTTTTTCAAGAGATGAGTAAATACTTTAGCCATTTTGGCGTAGTTGGGTATGAAACTCCTTAGAAAGTTACCCTTTCCTTGAAGTCTATGTAACTGAAGTAATTTTGACGGCGCAGGAAAATTGAGAATGGCCTGGACCTTTGGTGGGTCAATTAGAATTCCATATTTTAAGATGAAAAAATCCAAGAAAATGAATAGAACTAACACAAAACACACATTTGTGTGGATTGAGGCATATCTTGTAGTGTTGGGAGCATATAAATATAGGGTTCATATGTGCCAGGTGATTATTCCATTTTCGTGAATGCGCGGGTAAATCATCTAGAAAGGTTGAACAATGTGCTTAATGTCATGGAAAGCATAAACCATTGCTCTCTGAAATGTTTCCCCAATATTCTTTAAACCAAATGGGAGTTTAAGATAAGCGAATGTGCCCCAAGGACAGATGAATGCTTTCTTATATTGGTCCTTTGGGTGAATATTGATTTCATTGTAACTGAAGAATCCATCCATGAACGAAAAATATTTCAAAGTCGGCACATTTGTCAATAATTTGGTTGATAAAGGGAGTAGGATAATTGTCTTTTGGACAAGAAATATTGACATCCTGATAATAAATGCACACTCAGATTTTCCCTTGTTTCTTCATGACAGGAACAATTTTGGAAACCCTATCAGTAAGTGGAATAGGGTAAATGAAACCAACATGCAAAAGCTTTTCAACTTCTGATTTAATGGCCACAGCCTTCCTCGGATGAACAGGACAAAGGCGTTGACGTATCGATTTGACATCAGGGTACATTTTAATTGTCTATTCAACAATACTAGAATATATGCTTGGCACTTTCTCATAAGACCAAGCAAATACATCTTGGAATTCATGAAAAAGAGAGCAATAAGTGTCAACTTCGGATGCAGAACAAGACATGCTGACATGAATGTTTTCTACAACACCAATTTTGGTCAAAATATCGATAGAAATCATTTTTTCAATATTTGACAGGTTTCACTCAGATTCGATGGCATTAATTGGAACAAAATTCAAAAACAAATCAGAGATCGTAGGGCGATATTGTTAAATAAGATTATCTTCATTGTAATATGGAAGATGGGAATGATGATGATAATAATCCCATGGTTCTCCTTCTAGCATCATGGCTTCCATAATTCTCTCATTAGTCAAGAATGTGGATGAAAAGGGATCAGAAGGAGTACCAAAATCTAATGAATGATCGACCCAAACGATCAACGACGATGGATCAAGATGCACCACCCAAGCTAGGAAAATTGATAGCTATGCGATCTCAATTGGGTTTGGCAGCAAAAATACACCCATCATATCTACTTCAGAGTTATTGGAAATCTTCCTTAATTCAGATGAAGTGGAATATATCATGAAACAGGTCTCTATATTCGCAATTTCCACTGATGTCGTGGGCGATGGTAATGAAAAGGTGCCCATTAGGGAAGAATCCTTAAAGATACCAACACCAATTTTTTGAAGTGCTAGCTAGGGTGTGTGAACTAACAGAATGCTTCCAAATACCTGGAAACTAGAGGAAAAGAAGGAGAGTTCATTAATGACTGTGATAGCTCCTTTATGCGGGAATGTGATCATTCAAAAGTAAGTAGAAATGATCATAATCATAGCGTAAACCCATGACCTTCCAAGTCATATGTTGTAGTAAAGGGATCCATTAACGACCTCAACTTCAACACTTACAATTTTACCCTAGTTCGACATGTAGGTTATTTATAATACCACAAGGCTTATATGTACGACCGTCAAAATCTTTTCACGTCGTAGGCGATTGAGATAAGTGAGGCGAGCCAAGTGAATTATAGCAATTAATAGACATAATACAAGCAGTTTCTCCCTCATTAATAATAGTGTGATGAAAAAGGTGATTTAGAACATTTACTTGGATTGAAAATTATAATTCGACTGGTAATTATGGCACATAGCCCGTGTGATTAAATACTACAAGATTAGAATCTATCGGGTTGATTCTCCAATTGCTGACATCAAAGCTTTATTTTGGGAGGGACCATTTTGAAGTACCTCAATCGTTGACATAACTGAAGGTGACTGAGCCAGATATTCAAATATATTGTAATTTTGAGCTGCGCGAGCTCGAGGATTGAACGACAATTTGTGGACAGCTCCCTTTGGTATCTTTGTTGTGAACTATGGAATAGCAGGTGGAGGAATTGATTCAGTGGACAGATTCGTGGTTGAGGCAGTAGGTTGATCAATAGCCTAACTACCATAATATTTATTTAATGTAGACACTAAAACATCATTTTTTGGCTTTGTGAAAGGTAACATAAGCACTTGGGAACTAGAAGTGAGATCCTTAGCAACCATGTTTGTGTCTGGATTCAGAAAAGGATCTGTCAATAGAACGGATGCAGGCGAAGTCTTAAGAAGCTTTGAGACTTTAGAGCGGTGAGGATAGTTTGGCGTAAAGTGCTCCTCATTACATATCAAGAAAGGGTAACGAGGTTTCCGAGAATTTCCAGATTGTTGATGAGATGATCACTCCTGCTAGGGTGAATTTTCCTTTTCTTTTTCTTTCCCCTTTTTCTTGCTTACAGGTTTCTTGTCACTTTTTCCTTTGTCAGATGACACGACATGTATTTCGGAAGAAGGTGTAGGATTAGATGCAGTAGAGGTGTGAGTGTTTGTAGAACCAATCATACTATTGCCAGCATGAGAGTCCTTACCAGATGGAGGAGGAACAATAGAATTTGATCACGGCGCATTTGGAATTTTCTCATAGAGCGTGATAGACTGAGTATAAATCAAATCTAAGTAATGGGAAAGAGCAATGACTTGCTCTTCAATGATGACACCACCTTTAGCTACACCTCAGTGATATATGGTAACAAGGACTCAATAAACCACTCAGCCAAGAGCTGATCAGGAACAAATGTTTTGACCATTCGACGACAACGATGCCACTCATGAATATGATCAGAAATGTGAGTAGCAGTTGTCTATTTAAATTTTTTCAATAGTTTCTTTCCAGTTTCATATCATATGGGTAACTGGAAGTGGGTTAAAAATGTAGTGGCTAAGGTGTGAAGTTATCAAATGAAGCTCATGGTAATTCAATATAACACTTCGCAGCCAGACCAGTAACCGTATGCTGGAAAAGACATAGTCTAACGAAGTCATCATTTAAGGAGTTTCATGAGCACCACAAATGATTAGTCATAACATGTGTGGACAGGTATTCTACAGGGTTTTCACTAAATTTAGGAATGTCGTAGGGTGGTTTGTGTGGAATCACCAGCCACCAAGGATAATAGTTGATGGGATCATTGGTAAGCCAGTTTAAATCAGGTAATTCTAATGTTGCGACAAAGGGCAACTATCAATTCAGGTAAGGTTGAGCATAACTAGGATAGAATGGAATTGCTTGAGCAACAGGCCTTTGTGCACCCGCATAAGGAATTTGCTACTGATAACCCAGATAGGGGTTGTTTTGATGACCATACGCTTGAGGTATCTTTTGACCAAGACCTGGATAAGCTTGTTGTTGTTGGAATTTTTGTTGTGGTATTTGAGGCTATGGATGCCAAGGTGATTACCCACAAATATTATAGCCCAAACCAGAATAGATTGGACTTGGTTGTGAGTAGGTAAGACCAGTAGGAGCCTATGACATCCCATAAAAGGGTAATCCAGCCTATGGTTATAATATTCTAGATACAGGTGGTTGTTGTAAACCAGCCGAAGGAGGTGGAGTCTGAAGGCCCTAGACTTGAGGGTAATGGGTTGAAGGACCCGCCTGAGATAGTTGAGGTACAAACAACTGAGCCTGTAAATGGGGTAGTGAAGCATTAACAGATGGGGTATATGTAGGCACAACAGGTTGAACCAGTTGGTATGAATGCACAACCATTTGTGGTTGAACGTGCAGGATAGGCTGCCACTGACAAACATTCATTCTAACATTTGGGTGACCATAAAATGACGAAGTATTGTCAAAATGGGTGACCATAGGTTTCCTCCCAACATGAGGAGTATAATAAGATGGAATATATTGATCTCCAAATGGTGGGAGTCCAGTTGAGATTGAACTGGATGGAAGGTACCCAGATGGACTAGCTTGATGCTGAACTAAATATGTGTATAAAGGATCAAGTCGTTCAATACTAATTAGAGATGTACCAGATAAGATACCAGAAGTTGACATGGGTGAAGTCCATGGATTTGAGGAGGCACCAGAGTAGTTTCCAGATAAATATTGGTAACCCGGTGGGATGGATGGATCACCATAAAGATGTGACTCAGGTGACATGGTAAACATCGACAGAGTAGCAACAATAGATGATGTCACAACTGTAAAAGATGGTACAGTCAGATATGTTGACTCAGCCATGGTAAAATGACCCACTGAATTCCCTATAGGATCTATGGGAACTTGGATTGAGATAGGATCATCTGAAGCAATGTAAGTTAATCGAGGAAAGGGCTCGTAAAGATAAAGCCTGGACCCAAAATGAGTTGGAGTTGAGGGTATTTATTCTTGAGGTTCTTCCTCAATATAAATCAAACAAGTTGGAAGAATTTCGCCGTCAGGCCCAAGATATATTTCAGGTGGTTGACTGTGCGATAGAAGGGAGGACTCAATGGCTATGGATGACTAAGGAGTGACCGATACAGGAACAACTACTTGTCGTTCGACTTTGGGATCTAGATTTTCTAGTAAAAGAATGATGGGATCTAGATGAACTGCCAGTTGAACAATGTCGGGTTCTAGATGTATAGTCATACTGATTGGAATTTCACTGTCCACAGGTAGTGATGAGTACTCTGTATGGGCAACAGTAAATAAACCAGAATGTGTAGAAATGACTCGATACAACTCTAGTAGATGTGATGAAGATGATGCACTAGAGGTACTGATCAGTACTAGATTCAGTAGCAGGTCGCTTTCATCGACTAGAAATGAATTCCAATGGTAAAGGTGGTTTAAGCACTATTTTATGCGAATTACAAGGAAAGGGTTGTTCTTCTTCCACGATGACTGATTGATTTTATTACAAAAAAAATAAACAAATAAAATGGTGATACTAGGCAAAAGGATTACCAAGAAATTGTGAACTGCAAAATACCTCTTGACGAACCAAGAACTACAGGCAGGGAATCTCCCTGAATTTTTTGGTCGGTGTATCACAAGTTACAAGGCGGCTGAATCAGTTACCTGTAGATGGCAAGCAACCTAATTTTTTCCTCCCAAATATACCCAAAGGTATGTGGAGGCCCAAATCGGTAATAGCACTATCTAATGCGAAACCGCATAGTGAGATCACCCCCTTATACTTTTCGTACTAGAACACCACCCTATATACCTGAAGGTACATGGATGAGCTCTTATATACTTACGTGCCTGGTGTGGTATTTCACACTCGGAATGTATCGCAGACAAGTTAGCAACAACTGCTATGCTTAATGACGCTAGAACACATCTCTAGCCTAGACCTTCTAAGTGTTATCGTTAATGTTACAATGCTTTCTTAGCTTGATTGAGATGAATTTTATGTTTATATTGCTTAATAGTTTATCTTTCAGGTTCACTGCGAGATGTAATGGAAAATTCCTAAAATGAAAACTAAATGAGAATCAATATTTTCTATTTAGTTTTTCAATGAAAACCTTAGCTACTAAAGGGATTGAGAAATCATATTTTTTAGCATATATCAAAGAGAATAAAATAAATGCATAATTCCCTAATCTATTCCTATGCAACACTCAAAATATCTAAATTCATATGCATGTTTTTATTTTCAGTTTCCTTTCAATTGAATGATTAAAAAGAAACTAAATGCACAAATCAATCAAACAATGTTTTATTTTTTGAGAAATGAGGACTGAAACAACAATTTTCTCTTAGGAAATGAAGACTGAAATGACAATTTTCATTTTGAAAATAGAGAATTGATCTAATGCAAAATTTACAACTTTGGATTTAATTTGAAAATGATAAAGAAAGAAGCTAATGAAACATTGAACAAACAACTATCCAAAGGAGGAAGAAATAGCAATGTTTACTGGTCTCTAAGGTCAAACATGCATCTAAGAATACAACAAGAAATAGGTTGAAACTAAATGCAAGAGAAAAATTATGATAGAATTTTTCTATATGAGGGGCAACACACCCCTTAAGGGGAGACAATGCATTGTAGAGCACCTCTAAATGGGAGACAATGCTATGTAGAGCACTGTACCCTGACCAACAATGTGTTGGGCGCAGTGAAGCTTGAAGATCAAGCAGGCTAAACACAATTCTAAGGAAAAAATTACATTCAAATGAATGAATAGATGAATTAAAGTCTACTGATGATGGTTAAAAAGGATGAAAACACTAGGAATGATGGATTTCTCCCTAGTGGAGTTGCCAATTTTCTATGAGGAATTCTAAGCTACGGATAAACCAGTCTTCCCTGAGTGTGGTGTTCCTTCACTCAGAACATCAGAGGAGGGGTAAATGATTTTCTCTCTATAATAAACTGATAAACAAAATATGAAGAGACTTACGTGTGATCCTTTTCTCTCATTCTTCATCTTTCTTCACTTTTGTTGGTTTCGATCCAATTGAACTTGCTAGATCAATACCTGTAATCAAAACCAGAAGACAACACATGATGATACAAATATAAAATATCTATTTATCGTAACTATATTAAATAGAATAAAAATAATAATATATGCACATATTGAGAATTCATTCATGAGATACAAATGCATATATGGGAGAAAGAAAAAATAGCTTTATTTTAGTATTAGGAGGAATAGATTACAACCAGTCCATCATTTCACTGTCAACCTGCTCCAACTTCATCCCATCCTCATCACACCAAGCATCCATCCAGTAGCATCACAGTACTTCATCTCTCCAAGAATTGAGAATCCAACAACATAACACTACATAAATGTTTTCCTCCCTTGCACTTAGATGAGTGCTCAATTTATAGGGAAATTGTAGGTAGTTTCTCAATAAATGATATTGAATGGATTTATAATAATAGATGAGACATGTTTCTAGGTTCAATGGTGATGGATGAACACATGTATTTGAAGTATGACATCTATGAGCTCTTCTAGAAGGCACTGGACATGTGGAGATTCCTGGAACAATGATGATTTCACTCCCAGGAGACCAACACACCCTTAAGTGTCAGGAAGTGCTTTGCAGAGCACCCTTTCATGGGGGTAAGTGATTTGCAACGTGATTAGGCCCGTTAAAAGGAGTGTTGATGATTCAATGGGTCATTTTAACTATACTTCAAACATTGAAAATCTCATGAATTAAAGTCATCAGTGGAATGACTTCTCTAGGCCATGTAGCAACTAAATTAGGGGATGATATACCCTTTTTTTAGGGGATAATAGACCATGTTCATAATGGTATTAGATATGATGCCAAAATTTACTTATAACACCTATCAAACCAAACTGCCATGTTGAGGTGGCCAACTGATACACTAGATTTAAGGTCTTTATAAAGCCGAGTTGATGATAAGCTGTCCGATTTCTGAGCTGGCATCATGATCAGCTGTCAGCGATGTGAGCCATGTGGAGTTGATTTTTGAGCTTCCCCCTTAAAAAAATGGCCCAATGATATTCCTGATCTCATTTTATGACTCAAAAACCTCTTTACTGCTTTGACTGCCCAAAAAGATAAAAGAATACATAATGCTAGAAAAATAAAAGTATTAGGAACTTTCGTAGCAACCTCAAAAATCCACTTTCTGCAAAATTTTGGAATTTTATCACTGCTGGAGGATCTTCCTTTGGACTGATGAGGTAAACACATGCTCCAGGTCACCCTGTTCTTAGATGTTTTAATAATTTATTCCTCAAATAAACCTACAACACTTTCATAGCAAAAACTCATCTTCAAGCTTGGAATGCGCTACGAACGTACCTAGTTAACTAACATTTTTATCGTTCTTATTTTTACCTAAAAAACACTTCTAAAGAATGTAAATGCCTACTTATGATAGCATAAGACAAAATGTGATAAAAAATGTGTTGAATTATCATGTTTCATGGAGTAATGTCATCATCTTGCACAATCATATTAAGACCTTTTTTCTTCAATACTTCTTGTACCATCTCCATCTGTGATTCCAATTTTTTGAATTGATCTTAGAGCTTCCTTCTTTATTCTTGTAGCCACCTATTCCTCTTACAAAGATGATTCATCATCCTATATAGGGGTAGTGTCCTATTTAGCATATTCCCTGGCTTGTCTTCCATTTCATTTTAGAAATCTATTTGCTTTATCACTTCCTTTTTGAAATCTTCCATCTCCAACCTCTCTTGCTTGAAATCTCCCAACTCCAATTTGGATTCCAGAACGTCTTCTATATCTTCCCTCAGTTTCTATTGTAATAGCCCCAACTCAATATTTTATTGAACCTTCTCTTTTCCCTTTCTTCCCTTGATCAACTCTACCTCTGCTGGAGATAATTATGCTATTTCCTCCCCTGATGGAAACTTCTTGTTTTCTGGTTTCTTATGCATATTCTATAACATTTTTCCCTTAGACAACGGTGACCTAGTGAATTGATTCCTAGGTTTAAAGATAAACCCTAAATATTCTTTTGAAAAGTCTGATTTCTTGGCTTTAAGGCTCTTCTTTTTAGTCTCAATTCCCTTAGTTTCCACAGGCTTTGCAACAGGAGTCTATTCAATCTTAATTGCCTCTAGGATGTCTGCTAACTTGCCTCTTCCCTCAATCTGACTTCTAGTAAGAATCCTTTGCGTCCTTTTGTATGTTTTTACTTTACTGCTGGCAGAAGCCTGTTTTGGCACCACAATATCTTGCATTTGTTCAACCTCCAGCTCCATAGGATATACCATAAGCTTTTCCTCATGATCTACTACAGGTTAAACTCCAGACTCCTTGCTTTTTCTTGGTGTATTGGACTTGTATTTTGGTGTCTTCTTAGGAGTGAAGACATCAACTTCAGATCGACTTATAAATAGGAATGTAGGCCAATATATTTTGATTTTATTCAATTCTTCCACTACCAAAAATTTGATCAAATCATGATGAAAGACAGAGGTATCAATGGTTTTAGGGTTTTCTTGAACCTTATCTGCCATTTTTCCCAAAATCCTAAACAAATAAAAAGGCAAGTCCATTAGTTTTTTACCTGTGAAGTGTAGCAGTAGTTTTAAGTGTTACTGATAGATCATATGGAATCTACCTTCACAACTGAAATATTTTTGAATCACCATTAAGGATTTGGAATAATTCTCCTTAAGGCATTTTCTAGGGATTCCTGAACTCATATCCATGCCTCTATGCTCTTTCAAAAATTCAACATAGTTTTGAAACTTGAATTTCATCACCTTAAACCAATACTCTCCTGATCTTTGGATCTCAGTAGCCTGTGAAATTGTGTCAGGAGACACATCAAAGTTTAAAATGCCTACTTTCGACCTTGTACCAATAAAATTAAGAGAAAAATACTTTGAAACCTATGCTTAGTATCCTTGTAACTTTTGGCGGAATCAAAGGCAACCTACATTAGCAAATTCCTGTGAGAATTTGGGGTCTTCCTCGAGCAACCTCATATCCATGGGCTCATATCTAAAAACACCTCCACCTTTATGCAATTTCTTCTATGATGCCATATCTCCAAAATATTTTGATCAGCTCCTTCCTTGACACTTGCAAAATCCTTTGAGATAACACAGAATTCCTTTGACACAGGTAAAACTAATCCTAAGATAGTTTCTAGACAGAACCTATACCTCTATACCACTGGCAAGGCAATTGAAGCAACTTATAAGGATGAGGGTAAAGTGTCTCCTTTTTTTTTAAATTGGAAATCAAAATGAATGGTTGGGATGAATGGATGGGAAAAGGAAATTATGAAAGGGAAATGATGACCAAGCATGTAGATGCAATGTGATGACAAATAACAGAATGGAAAAATGACAAACTAATATGCTCTGAAAACTAACTGATTCGACCTTTTATGACAAAAACACAACATTTTCCCATCGTTAGAAAATAAAACAAGTTTCATAGCACATCATGTGTTCGGGAGGGTTAATTCGCTACGGAAGTGTTAGGAACTTCCATAGCAAACCCTAACTGTTTTACACTGATTTCATTGTGGAATTTGGTAAAAGTGCCAAATGTACTGAAATGACTAGATTTACTCATGCATGAGACTTTTTGTATTTTTTCTTTGACATTGACCCCTATCTCATGAATGATGAACTTCAAGACCCCTCACATATGTGCATTTCTTGAAAATTATGAATTCAAAAGACCTTATTCAACCCTAAATGACTCAACCTAATTAAGTTAAGACCAACCTAGGAAAATCTAATTGTTATCATGGATAACAACTTCAATGGTGTGAAATTTTTCTATTTTTGGTATAAGTGAGTGAAAATGATGCTTAGAACTCCTTGTAAAACAAAATATATTTTTCTCCAACCACTAGGATGCTCAAATATACCTCCTACTTGCACAATTAAACTGACACATGTTATAGAATATGAGTATAATTTGCATGTAATTTGGATGTAATGATTAGGGAGATGGTGAAACTTACTTCTAGTTATATAGCCTTGGATGTATATGGTAATTTGGAGACAAATTCGAACCACTATGGAGCCTTTTCACCTTCTCATTCCTATTGTAGCAGTCTCTCGACCCTCTTGCATCAATTGTAGGCCTTCCTGTAGCTCCCTCCTTTTTCAATTACAGAACGAGGTTCTAAACTCAACAGTGGCACCAGAACATGTCCTCTCTCTAAATGTTTTTAAATGAGAAAATATGCGAAATAATTTGAGCCCAAGTACATAATATTACATTTCTTCGTGTCAGCTTGCAGCGTTGTGGTGACATGGCAATCACACATGGTTTTCTCTATTGGACCATTGTCCCTACTCATAGTAATTATTCCTCCTTCCCTCGTAATCACCACTCACTATTTGTGATACTAACTCCTTTTATGTTACATATACATGTTGCATGAGTGAAAAACCCAACTTTAGTTCACTAGAAAAGGGTAGCCAAGTTAACTGGCCACCTCCATCTTATTAAAACATTCCTTCTCGACATTTACACATTTTAGTTATTTACACATAGGGAGGAGGTAAGGATTTTCCATACATGATCCTACCTAAGGATTGAAATGTTGCAAAGGTTGGCATGATGGAGTTGGACCATATCATCCATCCATCAGACATTCACTCTATAAAGAGGTACCTATGCACACACAGCAAAAAAACCACAGTCAAAGCATCATAACTATCTCTTGTGAAATAGAGTGAATGCGTGATGGATGGATGATGGAAAATAATTGGAGAAACTTCTTTATCATTTCTTAGAGCCATGATGTCCTTTTTGGCTATACTCCTCCTCTAACATCTCTTTTGTAGCTTTATAGGCTCATTTTGTAGCACTACATGACCTTCCTCTAGCAATACAGGCCCTTCTTGTAGCATTCCAGAGAGGAGTTGAAATGTGATTTTTATGTTGATGGGATGGTGGAGAGAGATGGTAACATGAGTGGAGATGATGGATATGAGGTGGATGGATGGAAGGATGGATGCTATCATGAAAATTGTGGGCATGTAGCCATGAAATATGCCACTCTGTATAAACCTGCAAAATACAAGAAAATTCAGCAAACATGGTATAAGCTTCTTCCTTGTGTTTTTATTTCATTTTTTTTTTGTCTCTTTTATTTTTCTAATATTGAAATAAGAAGGATTCCTCTAAGGAGGTTTCCAACCTACATGACTTCCATAGGTTCCTTAGAGGAGGTTTTCACCTAGGTATCTTTATTATTTTTCTTTCTATTTGTTTTTTCTCCTCGACTACCTCAGAGAGGTTTTCAACCCTAGAGTTGGCCTCAGAAGCCTGATGTAGGTTTTCATGAAGGCCTCTTTATTATTATTATTTTTTTCAAAATTCAAAGAGTGTTGTGGACTGGAAGCCATAAAACTCCCAATCACACTGACTTCTATGCTAATGGTACTGATGAATTTTGCCTTGGGCAGAGGTCTCCTGTATAGATTCAACCTATAACCATTGACAAGATAGGGGATCTCTTCCTCATAAATGGTTCTGATCTAGACAAATCCATTTTCATGACACTTTTCTACTAGGTATGGACCCAACCATCTTGTCATTAGTTTCCCTTTAAAATATTTGAACCTAGAATCATATAATAAGGCCCAACTCCCTTCCTGAAAATTATTTTCCTTGATATGATTGTCATGATAGACCTTCCTTTGTAGTTTTATAAATTTAGTGTGGAGAAGATTCTGCATCCTAAACTCATCCAATTCATTCAATTGGAGTAGGCTTTCTTGTTGTTATTTTGTGACATCTAAGTCCAATTAGGCTATAATTCTCAAAGTGTTATATTCAAACTCAATAGAAATAAAAGCTTCTTCCTATAAATCAAATCATATGGAGTGAACCCAGTGGTTGTCTTCTAGGTGGTGTTATAAGCCCAAGTGGCCTCCACTAATTTTTCTTCCCAATCTCTCCTGTCGTTGCTAATATCCTTGGTGATGATTCTCTCCAATACCCTATTGGCGACCTCTACTTTCCCATTTGATTGAGGGTGATAGGAAACATATTTTTTTTGCTTAATATTGTGCTTCCTCGGGAGATTCTCAATCAAATGTGATGTGAATTGAGCTCCTTGATCATTGATTATTTCCCTTGGATAAGAAAATTTGTAGAAAATGTTTCCCCTTAAAATCTCAACCACTTTTTTCTCTATTGCTTCTTTGACAACCTTTGTCTCAGCTCACTTTGTCAAATATTCAGTGGACACAATAACGTATTTCTTCTGTCCTGACGGTGGATCAGTTGGCCCAATAAGTCTGTGCTCCACTTGTCAAATGTCTCTAAGGCCAATTGAGGTTTTAAAGGCATCTCGTCCTTGGGTGTGGTTTTCCCTATCCTTTGGTACTGATTACATATGCTGGTATACTTTCTTGCATCTTGATGTAGAGTGGGCTAATAGTAGCCAACTTGTAGAAATTCAAAATGTTTCCTCTTAACAACAAAATCAACCCCATAGGTCCCATCATGGCATGTTGATGTTGGGTGTGTGTTATATTATTTCCACGACTAGTTGCACACGTAGAGGGGGTCACTGGGGGGGTGCAGTCCCCCATGTCGGCGAGTTTGCAGGGGGTGGTAGCCCCTATGCACATAATTTAGGGTAGTGCCACGAGAATTTTTTTTTGGACCCTATATTAGGTGGAATACCTACCTATGGTTTTTTGTATAGGTTTTGTAGATGTTTTTGGGCATGATGGTTTTCTTTCCATGATATTTTGTAGATCCGCTCAAGGGAACTACGATTATGTTCTAATCTAGGGTTAATGGATTGGGTTTTATGAATTTTTCGACATGTATATATGTGTTGTAACATTGAAAGGAAAATAATGAAAAATTAATCTGGTAGTATCGATTTGGGGATCAAGGGGAAAATATCTGTGTATATTTGTTTTATGTTTTATGTTGTTTCCATTGTTTATTTTCTATTATAAGAATTATTTTGTAGGTAATTTATGTACAGAGTTAAAACCTACATTTTTTATCAGAGTTATTTCGACTTCATGGGGACGCTTTTGATGTTGAGGGGTTTTGATTAGGCCTATGGTAGACCCTGTTCAGTGGGAGATTTGCGGGATTGATTCTTGTGGTGAAAGAAGATGACGAGTAGTGGAAAGATAGATATCGAGAAATTTGATGGTAAAAGTTTTTAGTTTTGGAAGCTCAATATGGAGTATTTGTTGGTTGATAAATAATAATGGGTCAAGGTAGATTCGATTAATAAACCAGTGATAATGTCAAATGAAGACTGGGAGAATTTGGATCGGAAAGAAAATAGTACAATACGATTATGTATCTAAGATTCATTATGGTTGAATGTATCAGGGGAACCTATGGTGAAGGATTTATGGGACAAGTTAGGGACTTTGTACCAATCTGTCTTTGGTGAACAAATTGGTCCTACAGAAAAAGTTGTATTAAACCTGAGAATGAAGGATGGAGATTCAGTGATAGAGCATCTAAACACCTTTAATACTATGGTAAGATAGTTGTTATATGTTGATATTAAAATCTTAAATGAAGATAATTGCATCAGTTTTCTGTGTTCTCTACCAGATTCATGGGATATTTTGGTTGTTGCAATAGGTAGCAATACAACTACCTCGAAGTTTATTGAAATAGTATCATCCTTGTTGGTGGAGGAGACAAGACATAAAAATATGGAGGGAAGAATGGAGATGCATTTTTTGTACGAGGACGGTGCCAAAAAATTAACAAAAATAATTCCTCAAGTGGGAGATCTAAATCTAGAGGGATATCTAAATCTCTAGGAAAAATTGTAAAGGTGTGCTGCGAATGCAGAAATGAAGGACACTTAAAAAGGACTGTAGATCTAAATCTCTTGAGAAAGGAAATGGATCTGATGCTTCCCCTTCTATAGAGGCATAAACCACCTTAGATGAAGGTGGGGATGTGTACTTGGATTCTTCTTCAAGTACACATGTAGATCATGGGGCATGGTTGATTAACTTAGGTGAATTCTTTCCCTTCGCCCCCCATAGGGAGTGTTTCTGTGAGTATGAGAAATGTGATGGTGGCGATGTATTATTAGGGGATGAAAGGAAAGCAAAAATCGTCAAAACACAGAAAATTCAAGCTGAAGCTGTAAGGTATAAGTATTAGAAAAATTCTTGTTGTTCTGCATTTTCCTGAATTGGCCAGAAATTTGATTTATGTAAGAAATATGGATGATGCAGGTGTAAAAATAGTGTTCACGAAGGATACCTGCAATAGGGTTCGGGGAGAACTGGTATAAATGTGGGTAGTTCTAATTGGAACTTTGTACAAGCTTCTTGGTAGCACTGTTATTGACAGTTCTGTGATTCCTGAAAGTGGAGAAGAAAGCTTAGTGGTCTCTGGAGAAAATACCATGTTATGGCATCAAAGGCTTAGACATATTGGAGAGAAGGGCCTTCGAATACTGCATGGTAATGGTATGCTATAAGGTATGCATAATTTCTCTCCGGATTTTGATTTCTGTGAACATTGTGTATATGGGAAGTAGAATTCTGTGAGTTTCCCCCTGGTGCTAAAAGGGCGAAACATATATTAGAGCTTGTGCACATTGATGTGTTTGGACCTGTGATGGTTCCATCATTGGGTAAGTTTGTGTATGTATCATTTATAGATGAATTATCAAGGAATACATGGATATATTTTTGTAGGAAGAAATATTAAGTCTTTAACAATTTTAAATAATCTAAGGCTCTGGTGGAAAATGAGACAGAGAAGAAGATAAAGGTGTTGGGGAGAGATAATGGTGAAGAGTTCCACAAGAAGGAATTTGAAGAGTTATATAAGAAGTGTGGTATAGCACGACATAATACTACTCCATATACACCTCAGCAAAATGAATTTGTATAAATAATTAACACGACGCTGATGGAAAAGGAAAGAAGCATGCTTAGTGGTGCCAGGTTAGGACAAGAATTATGGATAGAGGCAGTGGATACTGCATGTTACCTAGTTAACAGATCACCTACATCAACGTTGGAGGATAATAATACACCTGAGGCATGGACTGGTAATAAATTCTGTTTTTCAAATCTAAGGGTATTTGGATGTGCTACATATGTACATGTTCCAAAGGAGAAAAGAACCAAGTTGGATAAAACATCTGAAATGTGCATCTTTATTGGGTATAATTATGGTATAAAAGGTTATAATCTTTGGAACCCAGAAACAAGGAAGGTTGTGTACATATTAGATGTGGTGTTTAGAGAGGTGAAATATGTTATTAAACATGAAGCTCTATGAAAGGAGCCTGAGAAGATAGAGTTTGAGCTAAACGAGGAAGAATTAGATTCTACAAAAAAACAAGAATTATAAGAGGAAGAGCCTCAAACTCCACCTTTGAGAAGATCAGTTGAAGAAATAAGGAAACCATAAAGGTACAGTCCTTATGCTTTCTATTCAAGTTTTTCTTAATCTAGCATTGATGATGATCCAAGAACTGTCAAGGAGGCAGTGGATTCTAAGGATGGAAAAATCTAGAAGGAGGTAATGGTTGATGAAATGGCATCCTTGCACAAAAACAAGGCATGGAATCTGGTGGAATTGCTAGTTGGAAGGAAACCCATTGGCATCAAATGGATGTTTAAGAATAAGATGAATGCAGAAGGAAAGGTTGAGAAATACAAAGCTCGGTTTGTAGGAAAAGTTTATTCCTAGGTTTCGGGAATTGATTTTGGTGATATTTTTTCTCCTGTTGCCAAGGTAGCTTCTATTATATTAATTTTATTTTTTGTTGTTGCATTTTATTTTGAGGTAGAACAGATGGATGTGAAGACAAAATTTCTTCACAAGGATCTAAAAGAGGAGATATACATGAAGCAACCTGAAGGCTTTGTGGTGAATGGTAAGAAAGAAATGATATGTACGTTAAAAAAGTCTCTGTACGGGTTAAAACAATCACCAAGTATGTGGTCTTAGAAATTTGATACATATATATGTGGGCTTAGATTCATGATAAGAAAAGTGGATCACTATGTGTATTTTAAATTAATTGGTGACCATGTTATTTATTTGGTCTTGTATGTGGATGATATGTTCTTGATTGGAAATGACAAAGAAATTATCTAGGATTTGAAGACCCAATTGTCCTCCAAATTCGACATGAAGGATCTTGGTGCTGTAAACTATATTTTGGGCATGGAAATTAAATGAGATCGGGAAAAGAGTAAGATATTTTTAAACTAGAGGAAGTATTTTTAAACAATATTCCAGAGGTTTAATATGCAAGATAGTAAACCGATGAATGTTCCTATTCTTGTAGGTGTAAATTTATCTGCTGAACAATGCCCCAGGACACAAGAAGAGGAAGAGGACATGTACCATGTTCCATATGCAAGTGGAATGGGTAGCTTGATGTATACAATGGTATGTAAGATACCATACATTACACATGCAATGGGAGTATTGAGCAGGTTTATGTCAAAACTAGGGAAGGAGCATTGGATAACATTGAAGTGAGTTTTCAAATGTTTCTGTGGCACTAGTGATTATGGGATGTGCTATCAAGGAAGACCAACATTGGACAAAGTTTTGGACATAAATGGATTTTTTGATGCAAACTGGGTTGGAGATCTATATCAGAGGAGATCTATAAGTGGGTATTTGTTTAACCTACTTGGAGGAGAAGTCAGTTGGATGGGCAAAAAAAAATTATAGTGCCTCTTTCAACTAGAAAGGTTGAATACATGGAAGCCAATCATGAAAGAAAGGAATCAGTTTAGTTGTAGAGGTTTTGTTCCAGTATGGGGTTGGTAAAAAAAAAATATAAGGATATACTGTGATTGCCAAAGTGAAACTTTCTTGGAAAATAACCCTGCTTATCATTCAAAGACAAAGCACATTGATGTTCAATATCACTTTGTGAGGGATATGGTTGAGGAAAAAAAGGTGTTGCTGGTAAAGGTGGAAACTATTAGGACACCGTAGTTTTACAAGATTGGAAAATACAAAGCTGCAAAGCCTACATCAAACCACTTTAGAATCTAAGGACCTAGCCATCCTAGATTCAGAGAGGGATCTCTCTATGTATGTGTGTTCAAAGATATGATCTTTAAGGCTTTAAGTATGACTTTAGGCTAGTTAGGAAGAACAAGAGTTTGTTTGTTTTTGGTTGGGCAAGATAACATGAAGATGAAGGAAGTCTGTATGAAGGGTGAAGGTGTGAGTAAGTGAAATAATGGTTCAATTGATAAGATAAGCAAGGAACAACATCAATCCATTGGGCTATGGAGTCATAAGAGTATTTAATTGAACAACAAGTTTTAAGAGTGGTCCATGGGGCAAGTCATCTATGTCAAAGGATATCTTTAAGTTGATTTTATGGAATGAAACATTAAGAGTGTTGTGAAGGAAGCAAACACACAAGAAAAACAAAGGACAACCTAAGATCAGGTAAGTACTTTTAAACTAGCCTGCTTTTGACATGCACTTAATGGAAAGACACAAAACTAACCTAAGATTAGGTAAGTACTTTTTAGCTAGCCTGCTTTCGATATACTTTCAAGAGAAAACATTAAAAACAAAGAATAGGTTAAGATTAAGTAAAGACTTTTAACATAGCCTACTTTCAGCATATTCTCAAAGGAAAACATTCATGATGAACATAAAAAGTAGTGTAAGATCAGGTAAGTACTTTTAAACTAGCCTGCTTTCAACATACTCTTAAGGGATCTTTTCAAAGCAACTGTTGGAGAAGAAACTAGAGGACAGAGCTAACCATAGACTTCTCTAGCTCAATCTTTAATTAGTAAACTTATCAAGAACATTCAAAGATAATATCTCAAGTTGTACTCAGGAAGTATGGGCCTACCAACACTTCAGTGGTTATACTCTATTGAATTACCTTTAAAACACATTTATAGGAAAACATAAAGGATAAAAATTTCTCAGTGAGATTTAGGGTACTTTAGAAGTAAATCCTAATCTATACTTGATTTTCTTTATCAGAGAAAAGTGGACAAAATGAAAAAATAATGAAAATAACAACTTATAGTGAGAAACACATCACCATTGGCATAGACCACGACCCCATAAATCAACTATTTGTATTTGATGTCAAACCAGTTACAATATTCAAGTCTAGTGGGTATCTACAGCTTCAAACTTCTCATCTCAGCTTATGTGTTTTCAATTACAAAACAGAGCTACAACAGCTTCAAAAGATATTTACATACAACAGGTATCCAGAGACCAACCCCTATACTTCTCATCTCACCTTTAGTCACTTTTGTTGACTTTGGGGGCTTTTGGTAGGTTGGTAGTTAATTTTGAGATGTCTTTAAAAATATCCCTGACTCTATCATTAATATGCACTCTTTAGGTGAAATTAGCTTGCAGGTGGCAGTTTTGAGGAGTAATAGCCTCAATGATGTGGCATTCGTATGCTCTTTGTTGATTTGTGCCGATCTGGCACTTTGAACTTCAATAAGGCCTTTGATATTGCTTTTGTGCCTTATAATCACCTTCGGAGTCTTTAAACTTTATGTGTTGGTTGTTTTAACCTGTTAAATATCCCTTTTCTTTGGTTTTAGGTATTCTTTGTTGGGTTATGATTTTTATGTTCAATCTTCATGTACTAACTCTTTATCCTTGAGTATTGGATGACTTCCTCTTAATAATATGCTATCAATCTTTAAACTATGCTTTATCACTTAAAATTGCAAGATTAAAACTTAAATCATTCATTCTTACAAATTTTAAACCTTTTCACTTTGACTGTCCGCTGACCTTCCCTTTAATCCACTATTTTAACCTTTAATTTATTGGTTAAATCTTCAAATCTCTGGCTTTTGTCTTTAATCGCTGATCTTCAAGCTTTACCTCCACCGTTCTTCTTCTTTGCTATGTGCAGGTGGTTTATAGTGCAGTGGAGGGTTTAAGGGTATGACCAATGCTTACACAGCACTGACCAAACCCTCGGATGAAACCAAGCAAACTTTTCTTCATGTTTTTCATCTTCAAACATGGAAGAATTTGGCTCTGTCCCTTTGTGATTTGAGGACAGGTTTTCTGCTTCAAAAAAAAAAAAAACCATGATAAAACCTAGAGAAAACAAAAAAAACGTTATAAAAACCTACTATGGAGGGATTTGATTGCTTAGGAGGTTGGCAGAGCAGAGGAGTGGTGCGGAGGGGGTGATTATGCAGGCAGAGGAGTTTTATTGAGGAAAGCCGATGAAAATCCAGTTCAAAATTGTATTTGACACGAATTCGGGAAAAAGTGGTTTTCGAAATACCACGGGTGGTTTTCGCGCGACCCTCGGGTGGTAAGTGGTTTTGCCCAGAAGGAACACGATCAAATTGTATCGCGCTGCATGGCCTTTTGCAATACCATTGGTATTGCATAATTTTTGTTTTTTAAACTCCGAACAGCAAAATCGCACGATATGCGATGTCAACTATCAGATGACGAGGAACAGATCTGACAGTACAGACCGGGGCACGATGGATAGTTGCATGGCGGGTGCTATAGTGGGGGGCAGGTGTTAGGGCGTGATTTGAAGAGAGGACGGGGTAGTGGAATGTGGGTCCAGAGTGAAGTTGGGTGACTGGATGAGTGAGGACCATCAGATTTTGATAATCGATGGCGAAGATTCGTTGTAAGGGTGAATGGATGGCAGGATTTGGGCGCGATGGAAAGTAGGAGGGGAGGCGTGGAAGCCGTTGATATTTGCAGATAAACAGTGGGGATTTATTTATGGGGTGATAAGGTGGGGATAAATGAAAATGAAGGGATGTAAGGGAGAGACGGCGGGGGTGAATGGCAGCCATTAGATCACCTGGATCTACGGCCAAGATCCATCAGTTTGGAAGCAACAAAGGTTAAAGGGAAAGAGCTGGGATTAGGTCGAAGGCTTGGTCTTGTGGAGGAAAGGGGACCAGGAGCGAAAGGAAAGAGGCCTATCACATCAGCGTGGGAACAAAGGAACGAGGGAGGAAACGAGATAGCGCCGATGCGATAAGGGGTGGAGAGAGGGTTTTTCAGAGGTTTTATACATTTTTTGAAGTCCCAATAGCTATAAAGGAGGGTTATTAAACCATAAAAAAGGGTTTTATAGCCATAATAGGGGATTTTTTATGAAATGAAAGGTAATTTTGAAGGTTTTTTAGGATGATGAAAGGAAAATGAAAGAGAGAAAAGGAGTTTTTTCAGAGGAAAATGGAGGATAAAAAAGGGCCACAATGAGTGAATGAAATGATGAAAATGGGGTTGTTTAGGAAACAGTTTTAAAGGGGACAATAGGATCTTGAAGGTTTTGAAGTGAAAATACCAAGGACATGGACCTTTTGAGACAAGGATCAAAAAGAGGCTTTAAGAAGTCACAAATTTTGCATGAAATCTCTTACTTGAACACTTTCAGAATTTATCTTTTTGGGTATGGGACTGTACCTTTCTTCTTTTACGTCTGCCCTCTTTTTCTCTTTTTATTGTTTTTGTATTTCTTCCTTTTTCAATTTCAAAAGCAGAAAAAAGAGACTAACTAAATGCTCACAGGCTGGCTTTATTTCTTTCCTATCTAACCTAATCTAATTTGAAAATCTCTGCTGCTTTATATGGTACAATAGTGCCAATGTAGCCAGTTGAGTAGTGACAAAAAGGAATAGAGAAACTGGCTACTAGTCAGAGGTAACCACAATACATATTGAATATTAATCTTTAAAATCAAGGCTATCATAGAAGGTGACAACATTTTATGTATTTGGCTCTTGCAAAGGATCCATACTTGAGAATTTGAGCCAATTGAGATCTCCACACATTCTTCCATAGGATCAACAAAGACAAGATGGGAACTCTCTTCTTTTTGGCCCTCGATGATTGGTAGATTGACTGCCTCTAAGAAATCAGCTTTGAGGATTGCGCCTTCAATATTTCCCTTGGAATCATCATCATCTTTCACCTTCAAATCAACAAGAAATGAAATTTCTTCTTTCTCTAAATCTATGCTTGATTCTGATGTAAATTCAGGTTCTTTGGATGATAGATTGATATTAGCAATGGGAGAAGGTTTCTCTTGAAAAGATGGTATATCCTCAGTAGGACAGTCTTCTATTTGTTTTTATTCCCCAAAGACTTTCCAGTACTTTTCATTGTTTGGGACAGCTGGTCTGAATTTTTCTTGAATGATGTACTGCTTTTTCTCACAAGGTCTCAGACATTTACTAGCAACAAGGGCTAATATACTGGAAAAAATATTTCGGATTTTAGGAACAAGGGTAAGTTGAAACTCTTCAAATGATTTTAACAAATCCATGGCATCATCCCTATATGCTCTAAGTCTGGGATGTTTAACGATGTATTCCTCATTCACTTGCCTAATTACCAAGTCTGCATTTCCATGAACTGTTATTCTCTGGGCTCCCAATTTCTTCAATATGTGCAGCCCTAAAAGAAGCGCCTCATACTCTACCATGTTACTTGTGCATTGAAAATTTAATTTATATGAATGGCCTTCAAAGTGATTTTTTTTTTGTATTGTAAAGCCATATTCCTGCACCTGCATTGTTTTTACTACATAACCCATCAAGGCTCATACTCCACAGAGGACTAGTTTCAAATTTATCGTTAATTTCCTTACTCTCCTCTTTGTCTTGAGTGCCATTAAGTTGTTCTATGGGATAGGCACTTTGTTGATGATTATCTTGTTCAAATGAAGATTTGGAGGGTAGCTGCTTGTTTAGTATTAGATCAATTTCTTCTTCTGTCAAAGGAGAGATTTCCCTTTTAGCATAGACATAAGTACAACAATCCTCTTTATCTTGTGTTAACTGGTTTTGAGGTTGGATGTCTTCTTGAGCCTCTTTTAGTGAATCAGGACTTGTGCTTGAAGGGAAACCTTGAGGTTTTTCTACTATTTCCTGATCTACTTCCATTTTAAGCAAATCCTTATGACTTTTATGACGCTCAATTTGAATACAAGGTTCATGAGTTGTTTCTTCTACGTTATCAGGATGCCATTCTCCTCTTAAAATCTAAAATGAGTTATAACACAGAGGGAGAGTCCATATTCGTGTTATTTTGTATTCTATTTTAGGTTCTGTGTTTTCTAAGTGGCTTATTGTTTCCTCAAAGAATTGCTCACTTTTAGTACTTGCATTTTGGTCATGAAGTTCCCTTAACAGTGCTATATAAGATAGAGATATGTAGTCAGGACTTTCTTGACAACCTTCTTCATTGTTTCCTCTGTATTCTTGCTCATCATACATATCTTGCTCATTGTCTAGGCCTTTTAGTGTTTGAGCTTTTGTTTGATCAAGGGAAAGCATAGGCTACTCTAGATCATCAATATTTAAATTAGCCTCATACCTATCCATTCTCTTTCCAAGCATATGCATCATTTTTTCCATCATGACTAGTAGTTTAGCTTCTGGGTCTATATTTTAATCCATGTTTATAAATCAGAAAATAGGTCACTGTATCTTGTCAACCAGTTCAGAGTCTTCTACCAGTGGAGTCATTATGTCTTCTGAGAGTTGTGGAGTCACCAGGTGGAAGATTTGAATTTTTCTGTCCACCAACAGTATGATTGGGTTTGCTTAATGCATTCCCAAAGGACTCTACAAAGACTGGAGGGGTAATAGGCCTACTGAAGGCTAGTGGAGTCACCAGGTGGAAATTTTTATCTTTGGAAGGTAAAATGTTTTATGGTCCACCACTACTAATAGGTATGAATACCAATCTAAAATGTTTTGGGTTTTCTGAGTTTTACAGTCCTATAGGCTATGAGAGTGTCCTATATTTGTTTCAGCACTTAGCTATGGTGATGAGACAAATAGAGTTTACTCTGTGGCTTTCTTAGCTGATTTCTTCAAGGTTTTGATGAGGGTCTATTAGAATCCTAAGGGTTACTTAGTTTGTC
The DNA here is from genome assembly GCA_034641835.2 of Pinus albicaulis. Taxonomy (NCBI): domain Eukaryota; kingdom Viridiplantae; phylum Streptophyta; class Pinopsida; order Pinales; family Pinaceae; genus Pinus; species Pinus albicaulis. The sequence continues at coordinate 735,272,105 of CM076574.1, forward strand.
ACCGATTCAGAAAATTCCTATCATGATCATCAGTATGCTTGGTAGTGCTTGAAGAAAGATGATTTTACTTAGGTGAATGCTGAGTATTTTATTTTTAAGGATTTTACTCAGAAGTCCCTCGTGGAGTCGCCAGTATGGTGGGACACCGTAGTTTTGCAAGATTTGAAAATACGATGCTGTAGAGCCTACATCAAACCACTTTGGAATCTGAGGACCTAGCCATCCTAGATTCAGAGAGGGATCTCTCTATGTATGTGTGTTCAAAGATATGATCTTTAAGGCTTTAAGTATGATTTTAGGCTAGTTATGAAGAATAAGGGTTTGTTTGTTTTTGGTTGGGAAGGATAACATGAAGATGAAGGAAGTCTGTATAAAGGGTGAAGGTGTGAGTAAGTGAAAGAATGGTTCAATTGATAAGATAAGCAAGGAACAACATCAATCCATTGGGCTATGGAATCATAAGAGGATTTAATTGAATAGCAAGTTTCAAGAGTGGTCCATGGGGCAAGTCATCTATGTCAAAAGATCTCTTTAAGCTGATTTTATGGAATGAAACAGTAAGAGTGTTGTGAAGGAAGCATACACACAAGAAAAACAAAGGACAACCTAAGATTAGGTAAGTACTTTTAAACTAGCTTGATTTTGACATGCAGTTAATGGAAAGACACAAAAGTAACCTAACATCAGGTAAGTACTTTTAAACTAGCCTCCTTTCGATATACTTTTAAGAGAAAACATTAAAAACAAATAATAGCTTAAGATCAAGTAAAGACTTTTAACTTAGCCTGCTTTCAGCATATTCTCAAAGGAAAACATTCATGATGAACATAAAAAGTAGTTTAAGATCAGGTAAGTACTTTTAAACTAGCCTGCTTTCAACATACTCTTAAGGGATCTTTTCAAAGAAACTATTGGAGAAGAAACTAGAGGATAGGGCTAACCATAGACTTCTCTAGCTCAATCTTTAATTAGAAAACTTATCAAGAACATTCAAAGACAATATCTCAAGTTGTACTCAGGAAGTATGGGCCTACCAACACTTCACTGGTTATACTCTATTGAATTACCTTTAAAACACATTTAGAGCAAAACATAAAGGATAAAGATTTATCAGTGAGATTTAGGGTACTTTAGAAGTAAATCCTAATCTATATTTGTTGTTCTTTATCAGAGAAAAGTGGACAAAATGAAAACATAAATAAAATAACAATTTACAATGAGAAACACATCACCATTAGCATAGACCAAGATCCCATAAATCAGCTATTTATATTTGATGTCAAACCAGCTACAATCTTCAAGTCCAGTGGGTCTCTACAGCTTCAAACTTCTCATCTCAGCTTATGTGTTTTCAATTAAAAAACAGAGCTACAACAACTTCAAAAGCTATTTAAATACAACATGTATCTAGATACCAACCCCTATACTTTCTTCTACAGAAGTATTTATAGAAGAATGAGGAGATGGAGTGTAAACAAGAGTCCTTTGTACAATTAATACAGAGTAATGGTTTCTTGACCTTTGGGAGGCCTAAGGGAGAAGTTTTCAAATGTTTATCTCTATTTTAATCAATCTTACATTAAATTTCATCAACTTTAGTCACTTTTGTTGACTTTGGGGGATTTTGGTAGGTTGGTAGTTAATTTTGAGTTGTCTTTAAAAATATCCCTAACTGTGTCATTAATATGCACTCTTTAGGTGAAATTAGCTTGTAGGTGGCAGTTTTGAGGAGTGATAGCCTCAATGACGTGGCATTCAGATGCTTTTTATTGATTTGTGCTGATATGGAACTTTGAACTTCAATAAGGCCTTTGATATTGCTTTTGTGCCTTATAATCACCTTCAGAGTCTTTAAACTTTATGCGCTGGCTGCTTTAACCTGTTAAATATAACTTTTCTTTGGTTTTAGGTATTCTTTATCGGGTTATGATTTTTATGTTCAATATTTATGTATTAACCCTTTATCCTTGAGTATTGGATGTCTTCCTCTTAATCCTCCGCTATCAATCTTTAAACTGTGCTTTATCACTTTAAACTGCAAGATTAAAACTTAAATCCTTCATTGTTACGAATTTTAAACCTTTTCACTTTGACTGTCTGCTGACCTTCCCTTTAAACCACTATTTTAACCTTTAATTTATTGGTTAAATATTCAAATATCTGGCTTTTGTCTTTAATCGCTGATATTCAAGCTTTACCTCCACTGTTCTTCTTCTTTGCTCTGTGGAGGTGGTTTATAGTGCGGTGGAGGGTTTAAGGGTATGACCAACGCTTACACAGCACTGACCAAATCCTTGGATGAAACCGGGCAACCTTTTCTTCATGATTTTGGTCTTCAAACATGGAAGACTTTGGCTCTGTCCCTTTGTGATTTGAGGTCTGGTTTTCCGCTTCAAAAAAAAAAAAACCATGATAAAACCTACAGAAAACAACAAAAACGTTATAAAAACCTACGATGGAGGGGTTTGATTTCTTAGGAGGCTGGCGAAGCGGAGGAGTGGTGCAAAGGGGGTGATTATGCAGGCAGAGGAGTTTTATTGAGGAAAACCAGTGAAAATCTAGTTCAAAACTATATTTGGCGCGAATTCGGGCAAAAGTTGTTTTCGAAACACCCCGGGTGGTTTTCACGCGACCCTCGGGTGGTAAGTGGTTTTTCCCAGAGGGATTGCGATCCAATTGTATCGCGCTGCATGACCTTTTGAAATACCACCGGTATCACGTGATTTTTGTTTTTTAAACTCCGGACAGTAAAATCGCGTGATATGCGATGTCAATCGTCAGATGAGGAGGAACAGATCTGACGGTGCACACCGGGGCGCGATGGAAAGTTGCACGATGGGTGTTGTAGTGGGGGGCAGGTGTTAGGGCGTTATTTGAAGAGAGGAACGAGTAGTGGAATGTACGTCCGAAGGGAATTTGGGTGACGAATGAGTGAGGACCGTCGGATTTTGATAAATCGACGGCGAAGATTCATTGTAAGGGTGAATGGATGGTAGGAATTGGGCGTGATGGAAAGTAGAAGGGGAGGCATGGAAGCCGTTGATCTTTGAAGATCAATGATGGGGAGTTATTGATGGGGTGATAAGGCGGGGATAAACGAAAATTAAGGGATGTAAGGGAGAGACGACAGGGGTGAATGGCAGCCGTTAGATCACCTGGATCTACGGTGAAGATCCATCGTCGGGGGGGGGGGGAATAAAGGTAAAAGGGAAAGAGCTGGGATTAGGTCGAAGGCTTGGTCCTATGGAGGAGAGGGGACCGAGAGCAAAAGGAAAGAAGCCTATCGCATCGGTGGGGGAACAAAGGAACGAGGGAGGAAACGAGATAACGTCGATGTGATAAGGGGCGGAGAGAGGGTTTTTCAGATGTTTTATACATTTTTAAAGTCCTGATAGCTATAAAGAAGGGTTATTAAACCATAAAAAAGGGTTTTATAGCCATAAGAGGGGATCTTTATGAAATGAAAGGTAATTTTGAAGGTTTTTTAGGATGATGAAAGGAAAATGAAAGAGAGAAAATGAGCTTTTCTAGAGGAAAATGGAGGATAAAAAAGGGCCACAATGAGTGAATGAAATGATGAAAATGGGGCTGTTTAGGAAATAGTTTTAAATGGAACAACAGACTTTTGAAGGTTTTGAAGTGAAAATACCAAGGACATGGACCTTTTGAGACAAGGATCAAAAAGAGGCTTCAAAAAGTCACAATTTTTGCATGAAATTTGTTTCTTGAAGACCAAAGTCTTGCTTTAGCCATCATTTGCTTAAACAAAATTTACTGATGGCTAACAGAAACTTTGAAGAATGTTGTAGATGCATTGAAAAAGTTTGTGAGCACTGAGAAATTTTCTTGGTGTAGAGAAACAATGGGCGTTTCAGGGCTGGACCAATGATTGAACTCTCGTATGATCCCCTGTGTGGAAAATAGAACAATAAGTGGGAGAATGTTGGGTGTGTGTTATATTCTTTCCATGACTAGTCGCACACGCAGGGGTGACAAAAGGGGGGCGAAAGGCCCCCCTGTTTGTTGTGCTGGGTCTAGTAAGGGGGTCACAAGGGGGCGTAGCTCCCACTGTTGGGGGGTTTGTAGGGGGTAGTAGCCCCGCTGTACGTGGTCTAGGGAAACGACCCGAGAAATTTTTTTGGACCCTATAATAGGTGGGAAGACCTACCTATGGTTTTGTACATAGGTTGTGTACATGGTTTTGGGCATGATGGTTTTCTATCCGTGGTATTTTGTAGATCAAGTCAAGGGAACGACGATTATGTTCGAATCCAAGGTTAATGGATTGGGGTTTATGAATGCTTCGACATATATATATATATATATGTATTGTAATATTGAAAGGAAAATAATGAAAAATAAATCTCATAGTGCCGATTTTGGGATCCAAGGGAAAATATCTGTGCATATTTTTTTTATTTTTTATGTTGTCGCCATTATTTATTTTATGTTATAAGAATTTGTTTGCAGGTAATTTATGTAAAAGGTTAAAAAATACAATTGAGAGGATGTAAAAAATTTCCTCTTCCCTTACAAATCTCCTCAAAATCTAATCTACTCCCATTTTGAAAAGGATTCCCCCAATCCAAGTGAAATGTGCGCTTTTCCTCACAATTTTTCTCTTCTCCCTGGATGAAAGGTTTGGGGGAAACCTACTAGAAAATAGGTAGTTTTCTATGTCAGAAAACCACATAGAGAGCACTGAGATAGAAAATAGGTGTTGATATGGAAGTTGATCATCGACCATATCTTCATTACCTATAGGAAGAGTAAGTCTAGACAAAAAATCTGCAACAACATTTTCTTTTCCTGGCTTGTCAATGATAATAAAATCAAACTGTTGTAACAATAACAACCATATAATTATTATAGCATTCACATCAGGCTCATTCATAGAATATCTAATAGTTGCATGATCAGTATGCACAAAGGTTTTCTATCAAGTGATAGAGTCTCTGAATTTGTTCAAGGAGTGTACACCAACCAAGAGTTCCATTTCAGTAACAATGTAATTTAGTTAAGCCTTCGACAAGTGTTTACTAATGAAATAAATGGCATAGAGAAAATTATAATGTACTTGTAACAAGGTTCCCCCCATAACTTTGTCTAATGCATCAATATGGATATGGATATGGAAAGGAAGAGCCCAATTGGGACCCCTAAGTATGGGTGCAATGGTCAATTTTTATTTTGATGTTTCAAGATCCACTTGCAAGCTACTTGTCCAACAGAAATTTGAATCATTAGCCAGCAATACAAATAATGGAGAAGCCACTTTACTAAAATATTTGATAAAACTTCTATAATAACCAACAGGAAACTCCTAACATCTCTTTGATTATTAAGGGTAGGGACCCTTTTAATGATATAACTCTTGTTTCGGTCCACCTGTATCCCTTCCTAAGATATGGAATTTCCAAGGATAGTTTCTACCTTCATTAAGAATTCACATTTCTCGGGGCTCAATGAGAGATTAATTTCAATACATTTCCTCGGGGGCTTTACACATATTAGAGAGGGCTTCCTGGAAATCACATCCATAAGGAGTTAAATCATCCATGTAGATCTCCACAAAGTCATGAACAAGTTCAACAAATATAATCAAAACCGACCTTTGAAAAGTGGAAGGGGCATTGCATAGCTTGAATGGGAAGACTCTATAAGAAAAGGTACCAAAAGGACATTTAAATGTGTTTTTTGTTGTTCTTCAAGGCTGATCTTGATCTGATTGTAACAACTAAATCCATCCAAGAAATAGAAGAACTTATTAGCTGCAATACCATATAGGACTTGGCCAATGAAGGGAAAATGGAATTTGTCTTTATTTGTGGTCTTGTTCAGTTCTCTGTAATCAACACAAATCCCCCACTTCCCATTATTATTTGAGACTAAGACAAGAGGTGACACCCATTCACTATCTAAGATGGGGTATATGAACCCTACATCTAACAACTTTTGTAATTCTTCCTTTACTATGTCCTTAAGGGTTGGGTTCATTCTCCTCTAGAGTAGGCGCACATGCTTGCATCCTTCTTTAATTAAAATATGATGATTACAAACCAAGGGATGCACCCCTTTAATTTATTTATAGTCTCAAGAAAAATCATCTACGTATTCTCTAAGTATCTTGCACAATTTTTCTTCTTGCTTGGATGAGAGAGAGGGTTTGATATTTAAGTCTCTAGATGGGACAAACTCTACAATTTTCACATTTTCAGGACTTGAATAGACTGATTATGACTCAATCCAAGGGATGTTTCCTGATTATCTCACAAGTTCATCAAGTGGAATGGTAGTGGGGGGTTGGTTTTGAAGGATATGGTCAATGAGGTCATCTTCATCAGGTTTCCACCCTCCTATAAAAACATATTGGGTATATATTGGGTAGGATGTTGTATGATAAACTTTATATTCTTCCTCATCCTTTAGCCACAAAGGTAGATCATGTTCAATAAAAGGGGCATGAGGATATAATATCAGTTTCTTTGATAAGGGTCCATTCTTGATGGTCATGTTCCCATCCGTAAAACTAATGTCGGCATCAGTAGTGTCCAACCAAGGTTTTCCTAAGATAAGAGGGTAACCATTAAAATTGGTTTTGGGTAGAGAACTAGGAAATCAGTAGGATACTCCCAAGAGTTGATGGAGACTGTTATCACACATAAATTTTTATTTTTTGATTAGGGTCACTCATCTAGGTTTCATCTATCTCATAAGGTTTTTCCATGAAATTAGTGAAATAGTCATGAAATAAGTCTTTATCCTAAGTCCAAAACACCTCATTGATCATGTCATCTCAGTCATATCTAACAATTTTCACTTTAGGTTCACATGCATTGGTTTAAAATTTGTTTTTAAGTAACATGTTTGATTTTTCCTGATTTTGCAGCAAATCTGTAAAATTTATAACTGAGAACACTGCAAAATTATTTTTTTATGCAAAAATGAATAGTATGATGACCTATCAAGTATTTAGTGGTTTTCATAATCATCCAAGCATGCAAAAGCATAAATACCAATCATCATTCTTTCCACTCCCTCTTTTTGTCACCTTTCTCTCTACATTCGAATTTCATTCCTTAAACAAGTTACCCAAGATCCTCTCTGTCATTTAATTTTCAATATTTTGATGTATGAGTGAGTTCTCACCTTTGAAAAGTTAGCTTTGTGACAAACAACTTGTTGTCCAAATTGTTTTTTTATAGCTGTCACATTTTTAAGAGGGTAGTTTGGGTTATAAAAGGAAATTTCCATGCAGAGGAAAGCATAAAAATGAGGCTATGTGTTTGAATAGGAGCCTGTGGAATTTTAAATAATCATGGATGACCTCAGCTTCACACAAGCTTTCATCTAGATAGGTCACATTTTTTTCTACCAGGAGCTACAAGGGGATTTTTGTGTTTCTTGGATTATTTAAGCTATTGATTTCAAGAGGAATTTTCAGGCAAATGAAGATGAGTTTCAAAAATCTGAAGGAGGTTTTTTCTAAGCACATAACAAGGAACAAAAAATTCTTTCAAGTTTCTCCTTGGTGCTACCAATTTTGAGATTCAAAGTTTCCTTTGGTACCTATTTTTGGATTTCTGAATTTTCGTATTTTATACATGATTTTATAATGCAGATTCCGGACAACTGAAGATGGTTTTAAAAAAACAAGAGAGGTTTTTATTATAAACAATCTTATCTATAAAAAATCTCCTCCATTTTTGCAACATATATCAAGGATAAAGAGATAGGATCTCATGAGTGCAACCTTATTTTTTCGGAAAAACAGAGTCCTTTTAATTGGTAGATGAAGTGGCTGAAAGTGAAAAAGTTGTTTCCTGAGGAGTGTAAGAGGTATTTTTAACCAATTTTTCCTTATCAGGCTTCATATTATCATCTCACATAGCCATGTACCTTTTCTAGGCGTAAAATTCAAATTTTTTGAAGTCTGTGGGCAATTACGCAATTCCGTAGCGTGTCTTAGGCTTGAAACCCAATTTTTGTTGCGGAATTTCTGAAGACATCTTTTTGGTTTCAAGTCACTTAAATTGACCTGGTTAAGGAACTTTAAAGTTTGTGTTTAAATTTTTTTGATCACTTAACATCCTCCAATGGTCAAGAATAGCAGAAGATTATCACAGATGACCTTTTTGGTTTTTGCTATGAAACTAGCTATGAAAGTAGCTCAAAACTCTGTTTTTACAGCAAGGTCAATTTTTCAAAGAAGGTGAAGGGTAAATAACTATTTCAAATATGTTCCTCCATGAGGAATGACAAACATTATCAAAGCAAGGATAAATATTTCTAGGTGGAGATATCTTGTTATGGAAATAGTTCGAAGATACCAGCTCACTATGTTGTCATATCATCAAACTGACAACTCCTTAATAGTAGGTAAAGGAGCTTCATGAAGACAGTCAGAGAATTAATGTTTTTTTTGTGGCCAGTATGGGTGAAAGACATGATTACTTTCGACGAATATTTGGATCATCTTTATATTAAATGTAATAAGTAGGTGTTTGAGTCATAGTAGGACTCTAACTCCTAATTCGAAAGGTGTCAGTTCTAGTTTTAAATATCTAGTTAGTGGTTAGATTTGGTGTTAGTAATAGAGTTTAATGATCTAGCCACTTGGCAGATTGGATGTAAAGGCTAGATTCTTATAATTAGTGAGTAATTCGATGTATGAAGGGTTGGAAAATGATATCTCAGCAGACTATTTTATTGTAAATATTTTGGAGTTTTTGATATATACATTAACAATACCACTTTTCTTCACCTGAGATTCTTATTATATTTCAATGAGTTTCTGTCCTGTCTTTTGAAATGTTTTATTCCAATGTCTTAATGCTTATAACTTAGAATTCGTGATTGTTCATGCTCTGACTTCCTTTAAGTATTAATTTATGGTAAAATCAGTTTCTGCCCTATCTTTTGAAATTCTTTCTTCCAATGTCTTAATGCTTATTACTCAGAATTCATGATTGTTCATGCTCTCACTTCCTTTAAGTATTAAGCTATGGTGAATCTCTTTGAGTATTTTGCTTTCAATACCTTGATGTCTCATTACTTAGAATTCGTGTGTCACATGCTCTGACTTCCTTTGAACCTCAAGTTACTGGGATTTTCCTGAATGTGTTATTATTTCATTGAAATATATACAAGCTTCAGCTTCCACAAGGAGAGCCCTTGTCATCTTTATCCCTGTCACTGACTCCATAGCCCAATGGTAGCAAGCCTTCATCTTTTCAACCTGCAAGCATAAAAAAAAAAAAAAAAATTCATAGAGTTAGCCATCTATCTACATATTTATTCAATATCATTAACCCTTGAGAAAGCCCTCTCAGACTGAAGAGGCTAAGCTTCAGTCCAAATATTGGTTTGAAATAGTTACACTGAAGTTTTATGATTAGAAACCAATCAGGTATGATTTTGGTGATAACATTTTGGTGTCATTTCCAGGGACCGAAGGTACAAATTTTCCCTAGGAAGAATAAAAAGGTTTCAGTTCTAAGGTCTAAGAGCAGCAAAAACTTAGGCACAAATTGGTTGTATTTCTGCTCTGGCGACTCCACACATAAAATAATCATTTGGAAGGTGAATCAATTGCTTGAAGATCAATAGCTTGATGAATTTTCAAGATGAGTTCCATTGCAAGAATAAATACCAGGTTTGCACCTATGAATCGGTCTCACATCCCTGGTTTTCCAAATCCTATGCCAAAGGTTAAATGGTTAACTGATCTTCCAATATATAAACATGAAATGAAAGGCAATGCTGCTCTTCATTCGGTTAGATTCCATATGCATGTATGCAAAATTAAGGTTTAGTTCCCTGAGCATTGTCTCATGAAGATGTTTATGGCCACTTTAGAAGGAAAAGAATGGTCTTGGTACGAAAATCTGCCAAATGGTTCATTATATTCTCTTGCTGATTTCCATGTTACATTTTATGAGATCTATGAAGAGTGTCATCCCTCCTTATTGCTAGTCAAAGACTGTTGTAAACATTGTGTGAGTTTTATTGAATATTTGGAGAATTTCTATGAAGATGATGAGTTCATGGATGAAGATATTTTAGAGGCCCTTCATGACAATCCCTTTCATCACCAAGAAGAAAGGATATCCTCTCTCCTAGATGAAAATGAAACCCAACAGGAGTTTATTTATGATAATCATGTTACATCCTTTGAGTTTGATGAAAATTTATTGCAGACTTGTTAGCCTTTTGATCATCAGGAATATGAGAATAATTTCAAACAACAGGAGGAAATACTAGAATATAATTGCTATAATCCTCAGGTAAAGGAAGAAGTTTATTCTTCATGTCATTACTTTCACCAGCTTACATGAAATAATGATCATATTAATGAGGAAGTGGATGAAAATTTTTCTTTATCCTTTTCTTCTAATTTGAAATCATTTGAGTGCAAGTCAGAAGATAAGATTCAATTTGTGGATGAAGTTACTAAGAACATTGAAAAGGACATTGAAGTTTTAGAAGATCAAATTCAACCTTATAGGCTTCATGATCAAGATCAATCTTTTCAAAAGTTGTTAATGCCAGAAAACAAAGAGAGGGTGCTGCTACCTTTCTCCTTTGAGTTTGAGGAAGAATACATTTTTTTTTTAAATCAGTTTGAAAAACAGTTTGATAGCACACAATTGAAATCGTGTGTGGCTGAGCAAAGCATATATGAGTTGTTCAAAGTTGCAGAATGTCATGAGAAGCATAAAAAAAATTTTGTCTTCTTTGATCCTATCGCTGACTACCTGGAAGAGTTCTACAGTCCAGACTTTCAATTATATTTTCATTATGAGGAACAGATCCATTTTATTTTGCCTTGGTCATTTCAGTATCATGTTTACTTTTGGATCAAGTGTAGTCAACAGGTTCAAGTGTCAGATTAGATCAACGAATGGCTTCATTGGAAGTTTCATGTTTCTTGAGTTAAAAATGGAGATTTTAGCTGATAGGGGTAGGTAGGAGTGTGTGAATAAGCTCAAAGTTGACTGAGCATATTTTCAGTAGGAAATTCCACAGTGTGCCCCGAGCTTGAAGCCCAGTTTTTGCTGCAGAATTTCTCAAGACATATTTTTGGTTTCAAGTCACTTAAATTGACCTGGTTAAGGAACTTTAAACTTTGTATTTAAATTTTTTTTATCACTTAACATCCTCCAGTGGTCAAGAATATCATAAAATTATCACAGATGACCCTTTTGGTTTTTGCTACGAAATTAGCTACGAAAGTAGCTCAAAACTCTGTTTTTATAGCAAGGTCAATTTTTGGAAGAAGGTGAAGGGTAAATAACTATTTCAAATATGTTCCTCCATGAGGAATGAAAAACAATATCAAAGCAAGGATAAAGAGTATCATATCAAAATATTTCTAGGTGGAGAGATTTTGTTATGGATATAGTTCGAGGATAGCAGCTCACTATGTTGTCATATCATCAAACTGACAGCTCCTTAATAGTAGGGAGAGCAACTTCATGAAGACAGTCAGAGTATTAATGTTTTTTTTGTGGCCAGTATGGGTGAAAGACATGATTCCTTTTGAGGAAGATTTGGATAATCTTTATATTAAATGTAATAAGTAGGTGTTTGAGTCATATAAGGACTCTAACTCCTAATTCGAATGGTGTCAGTTCTAGTTTTAAATATCTAGTTAATGGTTAGATTTGGTGCCAGTAATAGAGTTTAATGATGTAGCCACTTGGCAGATTGGATGTAAAGGCTAGATTCCTATAAGTAGTGAGTACTTCAATGTATGAAGGGTTGGGAAATGTTATCTCAATAGACTATTTTATTGTAAATCCTTTGGAGTTTCTGATATATACAGTAACAATACCACTTTTCTTCACCTGAGATTCTTATTATATTTCAATGATTTTCTGTCCTATCTTTTGAAATTTTTTCTTCCAATGTCTTCATGCTTATTACTCAGAATTCATGATTTTTCATGCTATAACTTCTTTTAAGTATTAATTTATGGTAAAATCAATTTTTGTCCTATCTTTTGAAATTCTTTCTTCCAATGTCTTAATGCTTATTACTCGGAATTCATGATTGTTCATGCTCTGACTTCCTTTAAGTATTAAGCTATGGTGAATCTCTTTGAGTATTTTTCTTTCAATACCTTGATGTCTCATTACTCAGAATTCGTGTGTCACATGCTCTGACTCCCTTTGAACCTCAAGTTATTGGGATTTTCCTGAATGTGTTATTATTTCATTGAAATATATATAAGCCTCATCTTCCACAAGGAGAGCCTTTGTCATATTTATCCCTGTCATTGACTCCATAGCCCAATGGTAGCAAGCCTTCATCTTTTCAACCTGCAAACATACAAAAAAAAGACATAATTCATAGATTTAGCCATATATCTACATCTTTATTCAATATCATTAACCCTTGAGAGAGCCCTCTTAGACTAAAGAGGCTAAGCTTCAGTCAAAAGATTGGTTTGAAATAGTTACACTGAATTTGTCTGATCAACAGTCAATCAGGTACGATTTTGGTGATAACAGAGACCATGAAATCCTCAACAACTCCCTCAGAAGCTACTGTGCGCCCATCTGCAAGTTGCAGCACTGTGGTGGTCTTCCTCAAAGCCCCTTGGAGATTTAGCTTTAGCATGGTTTCTTTAGTCATCACATTTATGGAAACCCCAAGATCAATCAAGGTATGAGGGAGAATAATGCCATTAATGTGCACATCCACTACTCAGCTTCCAGGGTCAAGGTATTTTGGAAAAATCATTCTACCCAACATCAGATCAGATAATTATCCAACACATTGATGGTGGGGCTGTCTCTCCTCTTTCTCCTATTATTTTTGAAGCATTTATAATTGATAATATTATTATATATTGGAAAATCCTTGATAGCTTGGAGAAGGTGTATATTAACACACAAATTCTTCAATTCTCCCATAAGTTCAATATCAGGAAAATGAGGTGGATTTACTTGACTAGAACTCTAGTACTTTTACTCTTCAATATCTTCAGGTGGAGAAGGTGTATGGCTATATGGAATCAATCTCCTAGACCGAAGGTTGATCTCTTGGATCTCCACAACATAGGCAGGATAATGTGTCTCCATTGTAGACCTATTGTGCTTGTTTGTTATTCGGGTTTGGATTGGGTTGAGCAGGCATCTAAGGTTTCTTAAGTGTAGAAGGATGAGTGAGTTGTGTTTGAGTTTGTGGTGGAGGCAGTAAAGTAGGAGGTTGGTTGAGATAAGGCCTACACCCTTGTGATGGGTTGCTCCATTGAGGAGGCTGGGGAGGATATGGATGAAAAGGATGGTTGATAGGCTAAGGAGGACATGGAGGAGTATAATACCAAGAAGGAGGTTTGGGCCATGATGGCTGAGTGTAAGAGTAAAAAGGCTGCAAAGGTGCATTCTGATTTGAATTGTAATAAGAATAAGATGCACCTTGCATGCCCTATTGGTGTGGCCGAGGTCCTTGAGGCCTCCTTTGATTGATGAAGCAGAGTTTCTCTGGGCCACCTTATACTCATTAGTATACAAATTTTAGGCCTGGTAAATAAGGGGATTTTTCTGTTGCATGGTTTTATTCACAATTTGAGCAAACTTCAATGACATTCATTGGGAATTGATTCCTAGGGTATCTCCTAGTGCATCTAGGGAAAAAAAATAGATACATGTCTTTTTTTCCTCTTGTTTCCTCTTGATCTGCATGGTATCCATTTGAGATGCAAAGGTATGGATAATTTCAATCCTAAAATCCTCCAACATGTTCCCTATCTCATTTTTTAAGGATGAGGTGGGGAAAGAGGTACTGGCCAAGCCTTGACTAACCCTACCCTTCTTCCTGGATACCCTAGATTGGTTTTTTAACACAATTTATATGTCATCGTAGGATATCTAATATATATATTCTCCAAATATAATATTGAGGGTCTTAAACACTTATTCCCTGATCCCTCATAGAAGAACTAACTTGAGTGATTTAGGATCAAGGAAGAAGTTTTCCCTCCTCTATTTAAGTTTAAACCTTTCCTCATAGTCTTATAAAGATTCATTAGGTCCCAGGGCCATCCAAAATATTTATTCCTTGGTTTCTTTAGACATACAATAATCCATGTACTTTCTATTGAAGGACTGCTACATTTGGGCCCATGTAGTGATGCCTCCCCCAGACAGACACATGAACTAGCACAAGGTTGCATCCTTAAGGGTAGAGAGGAACAACTTCAAATTTTTTTCATCTAATGCATAGTCATAAGTCCTACAAAAAACAACAAATTCAAACATGAAAGTGTCACGGTCCTGAGAGGTTATCCCATGGAAATGTGGAAGGGAAGCAGGGATGATGTTCCTCATCCTAGCCTCTCCATTGGTTTCTGTGAAGGGAAAGATCTCATTGTTAATGTTGTCAACCACAACTTGGATATGTGAAGTAAGTTCTTCTTCTTCCCCAATAGGCTCTTCAAAAATTTCAGGTTGATCACCTAGAGGGTCTTTCATATCCCCTACAGTCAAATATGGAGGCTCACATTCATTGAATAAGAGTGAAGGTTCACTGTGTGAGGGTGTGGGGGGTTTGGTAGAAATTTTCCTTGATTATCCCTACTCCTATGAGGCATGAAATATATATATATACATATTTTTTGTTTTTATTAGTTTTTCAAAACTAAACGCAAAATAAAAAGAAGAAAACAATTCTTTAAGAAAAAACAATCATCTAGTTAGACACCTCGCCAAAAATGACGCCAAAAAGTGGTGAGTATTGCATCAAGAGTGCTACAACTCCCAAGGGCTACTCAATTCTGTTTATCAACCCAGGGTTCGTAAAATCTTAGAGGTGACAATTCTATATGCAGAGTAGATGGGATTCTACTCATGCCACCCTTAACTATGACCTTAGATCAGAATTACTCCAAGAACATTCCTCCTACTGAACTAGAATGAAATATTGTTGATTAAAGTGAAATTAAAAGATACTCTTACCTATGAAGGAAAAATTCCATTGAATTTAACTTGCAATTTCTAACTAATCAATTCAGGAAGTGACAAAGGATAGACTACTTGTAGAAAGAGAGATATTTTATCTTGTAGCATTCACCAAACTACCAGATCTACTTACACAATGGAAGTTAATTTATATTTCATAATTCATCAAGCTACAAATTATAATTTCATTTGACATCTACCTATCTCACACTTGCGTGTAAATTAGTAATATATTGTATCAAATCTGTGATAATGAAACTACATTTACTCTGTTTTTGCAGTGAAGTAAGGGAAGGTTTGGAGTGGCCCAGGAGCTTCCCCTGATCATGAAATCATATATGGGGGTCAAAATTCATCTATATTAAGTTAAATTTGCAACGGGGATCAAAATTTATGCAAAAAAGAGGTCCTACAGGTTTGTTACAAGGTGGTTGCTACAACAGGGTCTATAATGCTACAGGAGGTTTGCTGAGAGGGTTTTGAAGGTGAAAATGGTGTCTAGAAGGCATGGAGAGGTGGATGGAGGTTGGATGAAATTATTGAAGGCTAGCTTAAGCCCATAGCCAAGCTTAGATCCTTTCAAAGTCATGTCTTGCTGTAATGTTCCAAATTTGGAACTCTGCAATGCATAAGATGTATAATGGTCCTATTATGATGCATAATCTTAAAATATACATAAGAAACACATATAAATCATTTTTATCTATAGAAGCAACTGATACTTTTTTTCATGATCCGGAAAGTGGGGAAAAAGGGTGTTTTATGCCCTAAAAAGGTTGTTTTCATAAATGAGCATAAAAATAGGAAAGGGAAACGGCTGGATATGATATCTTATGTCATGAGGGACCTATCCTCAAAAATTAAGCTCAAAATAATGTTTCTAGATATATTAAACAGCTCCTCATTTCCCGACTAGGCTAGAAAAAACTGATTTCCCATGACTTTACTAAACAAAAAATTTTGAATATAGTGAGAGCGTAATTCCCATGAGGGTTTCTATATAAAATGATAAAATAAGTCTTATATGAAGTCTATATTAATCAAATGGTAGATAAATGGAGGTTTAACATCATTTATACAAAGAAAAAGACACCTAGCAAAGGTTTCTGGCAAAATGCATGAATAACAAACAATACTGCAGAAAATAATGCAGTTACTACATATATGTATTAAAAATGGATGTAAATGACATGAAATATCAAAATAATATAAAGAGATTTCCCTAGGCCTTTTATTAGAACTCCCGGAGGGAAATGATTGCCTCCTCCTCAAGGATTTGCATCAAATCAAAGGGTGCAGCTGTGCTACTGCTGCTACATAAAGGACGTAGTTTTCTAAAGGAGATTGTACTGTGACTAAAAGTGGATGAATGGCCCCAAGAAAAATACTAAAATGAAGCTCAAATCTTCTCTCTTGATCCCTTAAGAAAGCTGATCCAAAGAGAGGATGGAATTCCTGCACAGGAATCCCTTGCACTAAGCAGTGCAACAACTCCGGCTAAACAACTGAAGTATGAAATTGGTATCTAGAACAAAATATGAATACATGAATGATCTCCCTTTGATGCTATGCCTTCCTTTTATCTTTGGTGAGCCTCCTCACCCCGGACCCCACACAATTTTGAGGTGACTTCTTCATGAAGCTTCCTCTTTCAAAACTGCGCTACCCTAGCTTGCTTCCCTCCTTTTGTGGCTGCATTGTTGACTTGGTCAACTAATCCACCTCCAATGCCTCTTTTCACACTATGTATCTTCAATATAGTTTACATATGTGTCTTAGGCTGATCCTTGTTCACATTGAACTGGTTTTCTTAGGTGATCTCTTCCTCCTTAGGAATGCATGTTGACTTAGTCAAACTTTACTATGTCCTCATCTATTTTTCCTCTGTTCACACTTGTAAGTGTAAAATTCAGCTCTTGAAGTGATCCCCTTCCTCATTAAGGTGGAAATTATTCATATTTTAGTATTCATGGGCCTCCTTACCCATTTATTCCTCTCCTAGGTAAAAGTAGAAAAATCTAATATTCCAATTTGCTTGTGTAAATTTTGGAATATTACAATCCTCCCCTCCCAAATGTTGCTTTTCCTCAAGAAACTGCAAGGATAGGACTGAAGAGCACACTCTTATCCCCTACAGCAACCTCATAAGATGAAATCCTCCAAGGATCAAGGTGCTACATCATCAATATATCTCCAAGTTTCCCCTCCAAAGTGTGCAAGCCATCTTTTGGGAAGCATCCCAAATAGCTAACACTGCGTGACAATGAAACATCCATGGAAGAAACAATGGGCTGTTTGTAGGTCCTCTTAAAGCATGAGGGCTGATATATATTGGGATTCATCATCCCCATTTGAATATCTCCTCCCCAAGCTATCAACCAAACAAAATGAGTCACCCTCCAGTATGGCAACTCATGAAGGATCTCTTCCACCTTGAGTTCCTACAAAGAAGGTGGGCTGCATAGTTGATTGTGTGGAGTCAAGATGTGCATTTTTTGTTGCTTCTTTCTCCACTTATGATATATATTGGGATGATGCTGATATATGGCTGAGATATAACGGTCTTCAAGAAAAACCCAAGCCTCCCCATCAAATCCAACACCCATGAGTTGTCTCCTCAAAGAACTCAAACCCCCCAAATGAGTCCTCTCATTTGAAGGCAAGATGTATAGTATGGCAACCAAGGTGTGCCCACTGTTCTTTCTGAAATATGTAGCATGTGTAATGTGAAGAATCAGATTTTCATTGGGCCTCTTCAACTCTTGTGCCACTCCTCCAATGGTGCTTCCTACAATAAATGTTTTAGTAGCATAATATGGAAGCATAAACACATGAAAATAAGGAGGTAGAACATAGTCCCAATCATGGAACCAACACAGGGAATTATTTGCTTGCCTCAATACATAGTGCAACAAGTTTCTTTTCAGCCACTTTTTTTCTTCCACATTCATTTTACAAAAATGGAAACATGAAAGCATAATTTGGTGCCAATGATGCACACTGAAAACCATATGGCTTTCCCCCACAATCCACAAATAGAATGGCCATCATAAACGTTGCAAGTGGCCTCAAGTACATAAAAATATAATATGCAAGAAGGAAATACCCTTCTTGGTATGATATTCTGCTCATATATAGAAGGGGGTGTAAAATACAAAGCGAAATTTTACCTCCTCCAACATGTACTTCGGTCATTGAGCTGAAATGGCTCAAGTGCAAATTCTCCCTTGCTGCAAGTGAGTAGGGAAGTGGTTGTGCCAACCTTTTCTTCATCTTTTGGGCTGTGCATCTATCCATATGCTGATATACATTCATTTGAATTTTCTCCCAAGTGAATTCCTCCATTAAGGGATGGTATGCATAAAAATGCATGGAAGGAAAGTCCACAAATGCTGCATGTAGATATTTCTCCTTGTGCTTGTGAACCCAAGCCAAGAAGGTCAAAACATAGTAAGGGATGCTTCCATCCATTACTTCCTCATGCTCATCTTCCACATGCCTCCAAGGTGTATTAACTGTGAAGTGGTCTTGAGAACACTCCATCAAGCAATCCAAGCTCCCAAGTGACAACACTGCTAGCCTTTGGAGTAGGGTCAGTGTCAACTCAAAGCTCAATTCTTTGAAATAGATTGTGTCAAAAACTCTTCCCAAAATGTTTTTGTGTATGTAGAGATCCTCCCAAGATGGAGGTGCTGCTCTTTGCACTATTCTAGTGCCTTCTCTTACTCCTGCAGCATCATGCCAACTATGAGAGCAAATCAACCCTTGCTCTCTCCCAATCCTCCAAAGCAACAAATGACTTTGTTGCCTCACCATACAGCCATCATACAACCTATGTGGTGAAAACATAATGATCTCATCACCATAATGCATCCACACTCCTTGCTTCCCCATGATGAAAGTATGTTGCCAATCTTCCTCCCTCTTTTCATCCCATGGGAGAGGACATGTCATAGGTTGACCAAACTCTCTCAAGAGTAGCCAACGCAGCATTACCTCTTGCTACCTGGTGTCATAGACTTGCAAGAGGCTTACCAACCTCTTGTCTCCCATCCACATCCACTCAAATTCATGTGGATGCCTCCTGTCTTTCTTCATCTTGGCATTCCTCCAATGAGGTCTACCATCCTCCCATATCATCCCTTTCTCCTTGCATTTCATCAGAGATTGAAATGAAACTCCTTGGAGACCTTCAAGAAAATATCTCTCATCAATGATTATATTGAACCCATAAGGATCCAAGTGACTTGAAGGAAAAGCCTCCTTGCTGCATCTTCTTGATAGTGTTGTAACCCTCCTCCAAGGTGTTCTGGCTATCTCATTTTGCTTCTGCATGAAATTGTTTGGAGCAAATTTCACTCCATCCTTCAAGAATTCACACTCCAACCTCAAGGGTTGTGTGTAACTCATTAGTGATATATGAGGTTGATGGTTCAAATCTCCTTTGAACCCTTCAAGCCTACACAACGCAGTGCAATCCTGTTGCTTTCTCTCAGCAACATCATTTGATCCTGGGCCATATGCAAACAAATCTCCAACCCTTTCCATAAAATTTTCTGAAATGTTAAGACATTGAAATTTATGCATACCTCTGTGAGTCTTTGGGACATCTTCTATGGCTACAAGAGGTCCTCTCTTTAATGTGTTGGTTGATCCAACTGTGGATGTAGAAGGCTGCTCTCTCAAGGCTATGGCAGCACTGGTGCTTGCCTCCTCCCATGGTGGTGTGGGTCTTCCCTCCTCTAATATTTCCTCATCAAAGGTTCTGATCAGCTCTTGAGTGAATTCAGAAAAATAATTCACTCTTGTGTGTTTTAAGTGACTGCACCACCAAGCATTGGCTTCACCCTCCAGGTGAAGCGCTGCAACTTGTGTTGCCTCCCTCTCTTCCACTAGATGAAGTAGAAATAATGCCTCAAGCTCCATTTCCCAAGCTCTAGCTGTAGTTGACCCATCAAATTTAGACAATAGGAACCTATTGCCTCTCATCATTCTTTTACTGCATGGTCTTCTTTCTTCTCTCAGTTGAATAAACTGAGGGAAATCTAGGGTTTCTTTGAAATCCCTAGGTTGGCACTTGTATTCTGCCAAGTACCCACTCAGGATTTCATGCTCTAAGTGGTCTCCTTTCTCTTCACCTCCTCTATGAGAACAGGAAGTGCATGCATCTTTCTCTGCCTCTTGAAACCTAGAGGTTTCATTGTAGCTCTCTCCTCCTTGAAACCCTTTTGGAGCTTCAATGCATTTCTCTTATTATTTCTTCTTGGATCTGAAAATGGATGAGAGTAAGCTCATACTCTCCATAATTTTATCTCTTATTTTCCTCTTTTCTCCTCTGATAGCTTGATCTCACAGGCTGTGCCACAGATCATGCTCTGATACCACTATAATGTTCCAAATCTGAAACTATGCAATGCATAAGCTGTATAACGGTCATTTTATGATTAATAAGCTTAAAATATACATAATAAACACATATACATAATTTTTAGCTACAGAAGAAACTGGTACGTTGTTTCATGATCCAGAAAGTGGGGAAAAAGGGTGTTTTGTGCCCTAAAAAGGTTTTTTTAATAAAGGAGCGTAAAAATAGGTAGGGTAAATGGATGGATATGATATCTTAGGTAATGAGGGACCTATGCTCCGAAATTCAGCTCAAAATAATTCTTCTAGCTATATTAAACAACTCCTCCTTTCCCAACTAGGCTAGAAAACATTGATTTCCCATGACTTTACTAAACATAAATTTCTGAATACAGTGAGAGCGTAATTCCCATGAGGGTTTCTACAGAAAATTATAAAATAAGTCTGATATGAATTCTATATTAATCAAATGGCAGAGAAATTGAGGTTTAACATCATTTATACAAAGAAAAAGACACTCGACAAAGGTTTCCGGAAAAATGCATGAATAACAAACAGTACTGCAGAAAATAACGCAGTTACTTCATATTTGTATTAAAAATGGCTGTACATGAAATGAAATATCAAAATAATACAAATAGATGGCCCTAGGCCTCTTATTAGAACTCCCGGAGGGAAATGATCACCTCCTCCTCAAGGATTTGCATCAAATCAAAGGGTGCAGTTGTGCTGCTGCATAAAGGATGCAGTTTTCCAAAGGAGTCTGCATTGTGGCTGAAAGTGGATGAATGGCCCCAAGAAAAATACTGAAATGAAGCTCAAATCCTTCTCTCTTGATCCCTTAAGCAATCTGATCCAAAGAGAGGATGGAATTCCTACACAGGAATCCCTTGCACTAAGCAGTGCAGCAACTCCGGCTAAATAGATGAAGTATGCAATTGGTCTCTAGAAAAAAATATCTAAATACATGAATGATATCCCTTTGATGCTATTCCTTCCTTTTATCTTTGGTGAGCCTCCTCACCCCAGACCCCACATAATGTTGAGGTGACTTCTTCATGAAGCTTCTTCTTTCAAACTGCGCTACCCTAGCTTGCTTCCCTCCTTTTGTGGCTGCGCTATTGACTTGGTCAACTAATCCACCTCCAATGCCTCTTTTCACACTATGGATCTTCAATATAGTTTACATATGTGTCTTAGGCTAATCTTTGTTCACGTTGAACCGGTTTTCTTAGGTGATCTCTTCCTCCTCAAGAATGCATGTTGACTTAGTCAAACTTGACTATGTCCTCATCTTTCTCCCCTGTTCACACTTGTAAGTGTAAAATTCAGCTCCTGAAGTTATCCCCTTCCTTATTAAGGTGGAAATTATTCATATTTTATTATTCATGGGCCTGCTTACTGATTTATTCCTCTCCTAGGTGAAAGTAGAAAAATCTAATATTCCAATTTTCTTATGTGCAAATTTTGGAATATTACACTTGCACTAGGATGGGTTCTCTCGATGTACCTAGGAAAAATGTCTTTATGAAAAAAAAAATTTAGGAAATAATTTGGAGGTGAATAAATAAGGTCGGGGAGTTCAAGATGGAGGTGGTAAAGGTTCCATTTCCTTCATATCCGCACAACTCTGCAATCATCACATGCATGCGTCCATTTATCATTGAAAAAATAAGATAAATGATGGTGGAAAATATGAGTTGAATTTAAATAATATCTATTTTATGCCAAAAATATGATTTAATCATTAAACTAACTTTTAAGCTACAAACATCAAATGTAAGATAAGACAACTTACACAATTATATTTCCAAGAAATCATAAAAGTATTACTTTTAAATTGTGGTTGTGAATCCTTCGACTCATGCTCCAACAAGAGAGGTAAAGTAGAGGTTGCAACCATAGGTTTTTATGGATTATTCTCTACTAAAATGCAAGAAACTAAGAAATACTTGAAGTTAGGAGAAATAAAAATACATAAGAGGAACCTAAGATTGGGCCCAATCTGAGGAGCCAAAACCTCTGGAACTAACTCAGTGATAACCCAATAAGAAAATTATCATTATCATCAAATAAAATTTCTAATACATTAGATGATAGTCAAAATAATAGTGCCAAGTTCTTGACCTCAATAGCTACCTAGATTGAAACAAAAATTGAAATCTAATGAGGTCTTCTTCTTGCTTATTTATACAAGAGGGTAGGTGCTAGAGGATCCCTAGAAAATATGGATGATTGTCTCCTTCAAATCGAGAATGGTGGATATTGTTCTTCATTAATCCCACTTGCACTCATAGTGGCTTGGCATACAAGACCTCGAGCTAATGAGAGAGAGAGAGTGTTGTGATCTTAGGATGATTGAGGGAGTTGAGGAGGTGAAAAGCCTCCTAGATTCTCTCCTTGTTGTCTACTTCCAGCCCCTTCATGGAAAATATATGAAAAATTCTCCATTCCCTGCAATTAAACCACATTAGGCCACATGATATGACACAAACTTTTAATGCTTCTCACTAAGCATAATATAACTAAAAATTTAAATAAACGTGAGAAAGAGATAGCTCTAAAGTTGTAGGATGGAACCATGACCTTTATAATATACCTATTGATGAGCCTCATCACATACTCAGAGGGATTCATTCAAAGGATTAACTTACAGATCAAGCATATGTTATCCTCCTCAAGCTTGTTAAAAAACAAAAGAGGTACTGACAAACAATGGTTGGGGAAATTGGGAAAACAACGTACTCCACTTCTTAATGACAACGATTCACTCTTGAATGTGACACTCTTCCACTTCATATTCATGTTTTTTGGGTTGGGAAATATGCTTATCTTTTGGTTCATCACACCATTTAAAAGCCTTAATTTTCAGTTTTGGGTCAAAGCTTGAAAATCCATTCAGTGTAGCCGATATGTTCAAGAGAATTCTTTCAATCAATATCTGATATGATACTTAAGCTTTCATTCCATATTTTGCGTTCCTGATCCAGTTCGGTATCAACATCATTTTGTCTCAAATCATGATATCTGTTTCATGTCATTGATGGGGGATACATCAAGGCGCTCCGATGACGGATTGCTTCCCATCAGCATCAAAGCACTATATGGGAAGTTGACTTAGAAACTCCCTTCGGAACCTTGGTGCTTGTATACATCAATGACAAGTTTCCTCTCTCTCAGTGATTGGTTTACATACATGGCCTTCGACTGACAGATTATGTGTGGTATTTGACTTCAACTCATTTATTCACACCATACATATTGTACCATAGTACCTTGAGAGCCATTAAAATCATCAGTGGTTTCTCTTACATCCGTTAGTGACTTATATCATTGATGGGTAATAATATGGTGTCTACGATGTTCAACCTCAACTCATTGATTCACATGGTTAAACTCATACACTATAAAATCACGTGAACGAGATAGAAGACCCCGAATATAGTTTCATCCATCCAGGCTACAATTTTAGGATTAATACAAGATTACAAAGTGCGATGGATATGATCATAAAAACAGTCATCCAGTCATGGGTCCACCCTTTTTCATCAATGGAAATGTCTTCTGATCATTTTACATGTAATTTTAGCTTATGTGTTGAGCATGGGTATGCCTCCTTCAACAAACATGTCATGATGTAAATGTATTGTATCTAATAATGATCTCACTGGTTGTTCTTGATCCTGAATTATCACTAGGTAAACCACTTCAGTCATCAATTGTAATTTCTAACTTTTCACTTTAGGGGGGAATTTTTTATAGGCCATTTTTTCACATGTGGTTGATAGGCCTTAAAAATAGCATAATTCGGATCCTTGAACACCATGTCATCGCCCCTACACAAATCCCTAAGCATGACTCTCTCAAAACCCTAGATTTCTTCCCTTAATTTCTTCATTTCAATGTTTTTTAGGCCCAATGCATCCTGGCCCTTTAGGGACCAGTGTTCACCAGCACATTGGCCCTCTATGGACCTACATTGATCACCAACATGTTGCCCCTTACCGGGGGTGCACTGATTCTGGAAATTTGGGAGAAATAAAAATAATCCTGAAGCTTCATTTTTTGAGAATATTCCATGAGTTATTCTAACCATTTACATTATATAAGACATTCAAATCCCATCTCATTCTACCTTGGATATTTCACCCCTTATCCCTTGAGCTCTTCCTCCCATCAAGAGTGGATCTCAAGCCTAGATTGGTAAATGGATAAGAATTTCTTGTAGAAATTTGAATAACTGATATATTATTCACCAAGATTCTCCTAATCACACACTATTTTAGCTTCATGCATAATACAGAATCTCTTCTACCATTCATCATTAATTGCATAAATAAAATCAATTGCATGCACACATTAAAACCACAAACAATGACACATATGAACACAATATTTCATGGGAAAGCTTAAAGCTGAAAACCCCAACTATCTGTATATTATATGTCATGGAGATCATGTAACAATCATTGTACAAAGCTCCTCACAAGCTCTCAGCACAACCTCGAATTGCTACACACTATCAAGCTAGATCTAGCAAAACACATGCTCCAATATTTTGCCACTTGATAGCCAGCCTCTATTGCATTTTAAATGCTATGGGATGGCTTCATTAAATATATAAACCACCTGGCTTGTACTACGCAATCCTCATGGGCTTCTCCACCTATCTGTGTGTTGCAAATGGCAACTGTATAGTCACAACTGATAGTTAACCTGCTCTTTCACCTATTTCTGCACTGGTATCCACTGAAACTGTCCATGCACTGAAGTTAACTGATGCATTCTTTAGTTGATTAATGAGTTTATAATTAGTGAATTAATTAATAATTAATTCACACCACTCTCACTAATTGTATCAATTAGTTAAACTAGATACAAATGGCTCAACTATGTTTAGATTAGTTAAACTGAATACAACTCCACTAACTTCCTCAATCAACTCCACCAAACTCTGTCACATGAGTTCTAACTGAAGTATCCATGCAATAGCTCCACTTAACCCTTAGGAATGGCATAATTCCTTCTGTCAGCTCCTGTGCCACATCTGTGCACTTAACTGAAGTGCTCGAAGAGAATAAGATAATGTTTAGAGTCCAAATATTATTAAGAGCTAATAATATTCGACATATCTATTTTTAGACTGGCAATCTAAAAATAGATTCCACCCAATATGTCTAAAAATAGAAGTCCATCTATTTTCCCAACTTGACCAACCATCCACAAATAGCATCCTGCAACTCATAGAACATGATCCATATGTCTAAAAATAGACATAGTCTAAAAATAGACTTTGCGCCAAAAATAGCCTATGGGCCCACTTAGTGAAGGCGACTTCTTTCCACTAAGCTCATCATCTTGTTGCAATCTCAACATTTCTAACCTACCATCCTCTCCTATATATTTAATGCCATCCAAAAGCTAGGGGTTGGTTTTTGGAGATATATTCTACCCTTATGATGCTGTTGTGAGAGTCTTTATTGCATTTATTTGACTGCAATAGAGGTACTCTTTGTGGAAAGAAAGGACAAGTCAACTTGGAAGTGCTCTTCTACAAGAAAAACTCCTATACTTGGTTGTAATTCTCTCCATTAATATTAATAAAAAGAGTTCATTTTTTTCTTATATGTGATGTTATGATTTCATGTATTTCGATGCAATGTTGATCCATTGAATAAAGTGATTGGATGATGCTACATAGATTTCGTAGATCATTGGTTTGTGTTGTTTTATTATGCATGTTTGAATTATAGTGATTAGAATTTGAGCGTACAAGATAAGAGAGGAATGGATTTTATGAGAAATTCCAGGTAGGCTTCATCCCATTGTCCATTTACTTTAAGGAAAACATTAGCTTATTTTCTTTATTTTGTTCTAGACTAGGCCATCAAGTCTAGGGAAGATACTTCTATTCACAGTCGTAGATTCTGTATAACATGGGATCTTGGTATTGGTGTACATATTCCTTTATAGTGGATAGATGTGGATTTCTGGGCAAGCCATCTCAGGGTTAGAGGACTTGTATTATCCCCATTTTTTGTTTCCCTTATGATGCAGTTAAGGTGTATTTCCAAGGTTTGTGTCATCTAGGCCACAAGAGAGAGATTACATCGTCAACGGAAAAGGAATTTTATGGGGTATGATGGGGTTCTCATGCTATATTTCATCATTAGGGTTAGTTATGCATAGTTCTTTCTCGGTTCCATTGCATTCCAAAGATGCATGTAAAATGGGGTTATTATCAAGAATGCTTTAATTAAATACACTAAAGGTGTTATTTGGAGTGGATTATTTAGAGAATAACCTTAGTGTAATAGATTGTTGGAATTGGGATGAAGAGATCTACAATATGGGATGACAAAAAGTGACTTTTAGTGGACGTAGAAATCATAGAGGCAGATTAATCATTTTTCAAGATTAAAAGTGACTTAAATAAAAAAAATAAAAGGGAGTCACTCAAATAAAATAAAAGGGGAAACATATAGAATGAAATAAAATAATAATATTAAAGTTCTTCTAGAAGGCTGAAGAGAGATCCATTAAGTCTTTAAAAGAGGGGAAAGAAAGTGATTGGGACATCTTGGATTTGGAATATTTTCTCTTGAATAGGTTTGAGAACTTGGTTTTAAGGTTTGAAGAGCCCTAAGATGAAAACTATTGGGTTTTTTGGAGTGTGGATGAAACTCCAATTCACCACTGTGGATATTTCATTCAAAAATCTCATATAGCTTCATCAACATAAATTAGTGAGCAAATTTGGAGCATATATGTGGGTAGGAAGTGGGGATCACCCAGATCTTCAATTTGGGTTTAATTTCTTGTGATGTAATAGTTATTGTCATTCATTTGTTGGTGTTTGTAATAGCTTATTAGAACCATATTTAATATAATAATAAGGGTGAATTTTGCTGAGTTTGTGGTATGTGTCTCATGTTTATTCTAAGTTGTAGCATTTCTAGTTTCTTTTACACTTGGAATTTTATTTGTGCTGGTAAAATTGTAAAATTTATTATTGTTGGGGATTTTAGCCAAATATCCTGAAATGAATATTTCAGTGGTATTAGAGAAATTTATGTGGATTTGTATGACATTTTATTAATATTTTCGATAGAATTTATGTTGTAATATTTTCTGGGTATTTTGAGCTAAAAAATAAAAAGGGATACTACACCATCATCACCTTCTATTAAGATTTAAGAGGAAAATAGTTTTGCCTAAACAGACTAGTGTAAATGGAGTATAAATCAATCCCTCTACTAGAAGGAACAAATTCCTTTTTTTTGAATTGAGGTTTAAGAGAATAACCATTCCTACTCAGAGGAGCCATTGGAAAAATAGCATGAGGGGAAACAAATCCATAAACCCTAACGACTGTCCCAGGGTCCCTCGTACCGATGAAGGAGGTAAAGGGGACAGGTTGGGGGGATGGTAAAAATAAATAGGGGGAGGATAATCCCATTTTTAGTCATCCAAATAAGGGATATGGGAGGAAAGAGGAAAATCCAAAATATCTAGAACCAAAGATGAAGGAGGGAGGGAGGAAAGATCCATAATAGAAGTGAAGACCCACTCCACCTAATTTGTGATGGGACATGGATCAATTGATAGAGTAATGGACTCCTCAAACACCCCCATAGAGTATAGCAATATATTTTGACCAAAAAATCCTCCCACCATTCTATTTATCTTAATCCATAACTTTGCATGTCTGCTGGAAGAGGGTTGAAAGTGCACACAATTATTCTAAAGATGTCCCACCTCATGGTTGGAGAAATAACCAAAGGGAAGAAGTTAATAATTTACCTTATGATTCTAATATTGGTCTCCATTAACAAGCTCCAAATCTATGATGAGCCCATCTCTCAAATCCACTTCAATCTAAACCCATTCCCATCTTCTATCCTTCTTCATATCCC
This sequence comes from Pinus albicaulis, assembly GCA_034641835.2. Taxonomy (NCBI): domain Eukaryota; kingdom Viridiplantae; phylum Streptophyta; class Pinopsida; order Pinales; family Pinaceae; genus Pinus; species Pinus albicaulis. Next base: position 735,300,351 of record CM076574.1, read on the forward strand.
AATGTAGCTCCAAATATATGAAAGAACCAAGATTTTTTCCATTTGCAATAAATGCTTCCTTTTTTCATAATATCATATGGAGACTTGGGATGATATAATTTTTTTTATTAAGGCCATTAACTCCCAAATAATATCAAAATCAACCAACTAGCTTCAAAGGACTAGTCCAAAGGACTCCCAACTCCAACCTTTTTCCATGGTGGATTTGCGATCCACTTTTCTCTTGAAAAAAAAACCAACCATCATTTGACCAAGATATGAAATATAGGAGCATATATTACTACCATATTCCATGAATCTTCTATCCAGATGGACAATTATGGGGCCTTGATGGAATTACCATAGAAGTGACCCACTAAATACTTCCCACGAAAATCCAAAATGTCTGGTAGGGAAATCTCTTTACCCATTTCCATATGCATCTTTCCTTTATGTTCCTAGATGGAATTTTTCCCCTTTATGACTATAAACCCACTGAATTCTACCTCAATGCAAATACTATATGGAATTAATCATACTTTTCCTCAACAATGATGAGATTCAAGCTAGTTGAAGTGAAACCTGGAAGTAGAGAAGGGGAAGGTTAATATCATCCTTTTAACTATTTGTTGGTGCTTTGGGTGCATTGAAATCCCCAATACAAACTACCACCTAAATTCATAGTGATTGAACTCCTTCATTGATGTAAAAATGGTATGCACACTCAAATAAACTTGCATTCCATAATCAGTCTAATCTCAGAGGTCGTGACACTTAATGGGGATAAAATCATAGTCCACCATCTCTTTATACAACAAGTCCATCATACCAAAACTTTGTCATAACATGCCAACTTATTCCCCTCTGATGCTCCCTGAAACATGAAGAAAACTGAAGGATCACTAAAGAACCAATAATACACCACTAGATTCCAAAAAATAGGAGGCTAAATGGAAAATCTATGCCATATAGAGCTCTAGATAAATAACCCCCTTGTGTCCATATACGCCACCAAAAAACATAGAAAATCATCACTAATTTATGAAATACATATTACATTCATATGGAAGATAATTTGTGATCCATAAAGGATTATAAGAACTAATAGTATGAAGTTAAGATTATGCTAATTAAAAAAAAAAAACTATTTACCCACTACAACATTACCACCACTTTGTCTCTATATGTAGTCATCTATCATTCTTTCTATATATTTATATGTTCAAGCACTTGCTCCATCTATATGTTTTTGTGCATGTTTTTATGTACAACAACCGAGCCAAGCCTTATCTATGTTATGCAAGTATACATCTATGTCATATGTAAGAGATTTCACGTGTTCTTTCTTGTAACAATGTAACACTTCTCTTATTATTGAATTTAGCTACTAATATTTACTTAAATTGCAATCTCGAGCCTTCTCCATTTCTAGTCCATAGGTAGAAAATACTATCAATGAGGAGATACAAAAGATACATATAATTTCCTACTGTACTTTGATGTAGGATATTTATGTCAATTATTCCAAGGAATCCTATGACATTGTAATCTAATGAGTACTATTCATATTGAATTCAATATTTATGAACACTAACAACAACTTGGGTATGGAAGAGATAACCTCCCTTCTATGAGTTTTAGGTTTAACCCTTGATTTGTCATTATGATTTTTTGAAAGGCTTCTACTTAATTGTAAATGTGGAATTTCATTGGTGTATGGTTCACATGTTCACTTTTCATTATATATGTGTAAGTACTTGCACCATCTACATATGACTGTGCATGTTTCAATGTACAACAACCCAAGCCTCATGTGCATTGTGCATGTATGCATGTATGTCATCTACATGTGTCTTTACATGTCATTGTATCAACACAACCCTTCTTATGTCATTGAATTTAACTACTAAACTTGGCTAAAATTGTAAGTTTGAGTCTTCTCCATTTCCGGTACACAAGTAGCAAATACTATAAAAAAGAGATTCACAAGACACACTAAATTTCCTATTATACTTTGATATAGGATTTTGATGTGAATTATTCAAAGGAATCGTATGCATTGTCATATATTGAATACTATTCATATTAAATTCAGTATCAACTTGGGTATGGAAGAGATTACCTTCCTTATATAAATTTTGGGTTCACACTTTTCTTTCTCATTGTAATTTTGTTAAAGGAATCTACTTAATTATAAATATGCATTCACATATTATTTTCTCATTACAATTTTGGTAGTGCCTTCTATTTTAAATTTAAATGTGGCATTTCATTTATGTATTATTTAGTATGAAATTATACATTAAGTATGAAGTATATAATTAGTTGGCTACCCTTCTAATTATTTCTACTAAAATTTTGATTAATTGATCATTAGTTGAGGGTGGGTGTGGGGGCTAATATTGGGTAAAAAATTGTAATGTAATTTTTTACCCAATATTTTTCCCCACCCCCATCCTCTAAAATATTGGGTAAAACATTACATTATAATGTCTGCCTACCCCACTTACATTATAAGTTTTTACCCAATATTTCCCCTCACCCCACCCTCATAATGCACTATTTTATCCAATATTTTTCCCCATCCCCACCTTCATATATGAGGGTAGAAGTAATATATTACACAATATTCACCCCCACCCCACCCTTGTGAGAGTGAGATTAGAATATTATACAATATTCTCCCCTCCCACCGTTACCCTCATATATGAGGGTTGAGATGTAGAGAAATATTAGGTAAAACTTTACATTGTATATGAAAGAAAATGCAACACACATGAGTTTTCACAATCATGTAATCATACAAAGAATATGAAAATATGGAAACAAGATACCATGTAAGGATTTAGATTTTTCCTGATTGTTAAAACCAAAATTACTTTTCTACACATTTATATCTCCAATACAAAATCCAATGTACTTGTCGATTTTCAAATGATGAATAAACTTCCAACATTGAGATATTACAAATTAAAAATGATTCTATGCATTGATTTAAGAAATGGTAATGTTGATTTTCAAATGATGAATAAACTTCCAACATTGAGATATTGCAAATTAAAAATATTTCTATGCATTGATTTAAGAAATGATATAGAGAAAATTAATCGTCTACCCTAAATCCAATCATAAGATAGTCCAAATTATTATATTAAATGACTTTAAAAAATAATGCAATGCAAAACGATTTTGAAATACATATTATAATGTAGGAAAAGAGGTTCTTAGTTGTAAGTTGAAGTTCACTACATTGTTTGGATCTCAATCACGTGTTATTATTTGTAAATTAAAACCATTATATTAATCATGCCTGCATTGTAATGCTAAGATATATGAAATGTGTTTCTATATACTATGTGTAAAAAACAAGAACATGCTATCTAATATGAATGGAATTATGAGAAACACATTAGGTTGGGGAGATAAATTATTAATATTGAAAAGCAAGAAAAATAAGTGTTGCAAGGTAGTTTAGTGTTTGCCACTCAAGTTAGAAATTATGTTAAGCGAAAAATTGTATTACAATTACAATCTACTTTGGTCAATTCTAAATTGGTAATGGTCAATAGGAAAAAATCAAATCCTATAGTCTTGCTTTGGCAGGAACTAATAAATTGAGATGTGAAGTGGATAAATTAATTGTTTGCTCAAGGGAAAGGACTTTCATAATTTTTGGTGGGTAGTAACTACTCATAAGTTTACAAATTTACAATTTCACTCCTACATAAGTGATGAGGAAAACATAGATAATGGTGGAAAGTAACTTCTGATAAGTATATTTATTTACATCTTATTCCTATCCAATTGTTATGTAAAGACTTTGCATAAATTATGGTGAGAAGTAATTGATGCTAAATATGTTATTTGTATGAGTTTGAGTTAATTTCAAGGATTAACACTACACAAATATCTAAACTTCCATGTATGAATATTGCAACCATATTCATAAATCATGGTATAAAATATGTGAGGCAGTTATCCACATGGCATCATATTGAACCAAAGATGCCATAAGGCCTTTAAATTATGGCTCAATCAAATGTTTGAAAAATAATCTTTTTAATATTTTTGAAGAATATATATTTATTTTTTGAAGCTAAACATTATAAGTTTTTTTTTCCACAGAAAAAATTGAACTTTCTATTGAGAGTATAAAAAGTTACATAGTATATGCATTCTGGCATTCATAAAACTGTATGCTCTTGTCCCCTTAAAAAAAGGGGAAGAGTCATAGAGTTACCGTGTAGTGGAGAAAAAAATTTAAACAAATAATTTGTTCCACCCCACCTTGCATAGTATACCTATTAGAGTCTCGTAATTTACACTATCACAAGGTGACTATGTATGTCTTATTTGTAAATTTTCATATTGTACATATAATTCAATATTCAAATGTATTTCCAAGGAAGATAAAAAGAAACAAAAAGGAAAAAGAAAATAGGGTGTTTAAAAAGGAAAAATGAAAGCCCCACACAAAAGAAAAATGAATATTTCCGAAAGTGCTGCAAATCAAAATCCCACTACTATTGAAGAGAGTTTTATGCAATCATACAGTTTAAGCATGATTGTATGATTTTGAATTTTCTGCTGATAGGTTAGAAATGAAGCTTTGAAAAACCATTTAATCTTGGCTTATCAATAGATAGGTAGAAAATGGCATTGGTTCAACAACCTAATCTGAACCAATAGGAGAAATAAGGGATAGGTGATAGGTTAGAAATTCAAAGGAAAAATGATTTCAGGGTTTGCAAGTCTAAATGCACCCTAAAAAGAAGAAAAATGGTTAGGGTTGCAGTTTGGGTAGGTAGATATATTGGAAAATGAAGGGGAAACAATGTAAGGTTCAATTTGTAAATAAGAAGTATAAAAACTGCTTGAGTATTTTCCTATGATAACAGAGGAAGAAATCAAACAAGGAAAAATCAAACTGAAAAGAGAATGATGCTTTAAAGCTCTGAAAGGGGGTCTTTTTTATAAAATTGGGAAACCTTATGATATGATATTTATACCTAAGTCCCGACCACATGTATTTTTCTTCTACCCCATCCCTTGCATATTGATTTTACCCTAAATTTTTACCTTACCCCCCGATGCTCATAACTCGACCCCATTTTTACATCACCTATCCCATCATACCCCACGTCACCCATCCCCACATGCGATAAAACACCTTGCAGCTCCCCTCATCTCCTGTGTCTGCTAAACATTCGATGGCCCATTTTTCATTCCGAACCCCCCTCACCCCCCAAACATTAACAACGGGGGGGGGTGTTCCGAAATGGTTGGTAACCAATACCACCCAACTCGCTACGTGTCGATTCCTAGGGCTATTTGCACCACCCCCCCCCCCCCCTCCCCCTCCGAAAACGGTTTCCGCCTGCATGCCAAACAATCCCCTCGTCGGACTGTTGGACTATTGGTTTTCCACTCCCACCTCGCCACATCCTTGTTGACCCATGCCCCATCCAATCACATTCATTCCCGCCAATATGGTTGTTGCACCAATGCATGTTTGGGCTGTTTTCCAACGAACCTGCGCCACCCCCAACATGTCACCAAATCACCAAGTTAAAAGAGAAATTCATAACTGCTACAGAGTTTTACTGTGTTATTCTGATTGAAAATTGCAGAGATCGAATTTGTCAAGTATTTGTTGGAAAATATCACTGATTAACAGAAATATTGCAAGGGAACCCGTGTCCACCAAAGGAATCAACTACTTTTGGCCAACCAAGTCACAAATTTCACAGTCAAAGCATTCTGATCGTGGTCCTGTATATTCTATCCCTTCCCCAGCATCAAATTTTCCCCTATCTACTCAATTTTATTATAAATCATTCTCCATTTCAGATTAAATATTAGTTACAGAAGAATTAACCATGCCTCCTAAGAATGACCACTAACCTTTCAACCCCATTTTGTACCCACAATTGGACTTAGATCATACAACCTTGGCAGACCGAGATTACAAAATCCATGAGCCAGAGTCAAACTTTGACTTGTTCAATATCTACTGTTGGCTCTAGGACGAATTTCTCAATGAAGCCAATGATATCATCCTATGGGAGACCCAATTGCCTCTATACATTCTCCCCATGACTCACAGTTTCCCCGAATTCATCAAAAAATTCCATGCCTACTATGACAGAAATCAGAGGACCATAGTCACCCGAAAAGGAGAAATCTTGTTCACCAATAATGCCCAGTCCATTCAAAAAATGATGCAGGCCTCCACACTAGAAAAATTAATAGCCTTTTATTATGAAGCTCTTAGGGAAATCTACGAGAGGATTGATTTTTCCAGTAGGGCCATAACTCTACAACTTTTCATGGCAACAGATGCACCAATGCCTATCAAAAACCTACCCTACCCTACATCTAGTTTTCCTGAAATAACTAAGAATATTTTCACTGTCCTATCTTATTTACAAGGCTATCATTCTGATCAGTGTGTTGATGAAGTTTTGATAGGCTTTTTGTCCACTCTCTCATCTAAAGCTAAGCCCTCAATCATGTTTAATTATGCCCAGTTCGTCGCAGATGCCATACTTGAACAATTATTAAGGTTTCACAGAAAGGAGGTTTTGCAATATACCTCTGTGTTAGTATATATGTTTTTGTATTTCCAGTCCAACAGGTTTTAGTTCGAGATGGCCAAGGTAAATTAATATGCAGAGCCAAGTCCATCATCTTCTGGACCACCCTACTATTTAAAGAACAAAAGAACTATACATATAAGGAATCTGTAGATCTGTTTGTGCACCCAGCCATCAACAAAATTAGTAATACAACAAAGCCCAAGATAAGTGAAGAGATTAGGAAAACCATGCAGCTAACAGAGTAAGTGAAGACAACAAATTGGTACTTGTACCAAAATTATACAAAAATTCAAGTTTATGGGAGTGAGCTAGCCCCTTACAAATTTCCAAAGTTCCTCTTTGGGTCTTTGCACTGGAGTACATAAGGTAGATGATAGATGCAGATAAGCTCCATTTCATTTCTGCAAAGAGGAAGACTTAGTTCAAGATCAAGACACAAGTTGGGCCTTTCATTAGCAACATCTGAGCAGCAGGAGAAGAGGCAAATAAAATAATGAAGGGAATGGATTTCAGTCATAGTTTCGCCTGGTCCTATGACCCTACAGGTATTATCTCCAAGAAAAGGGTGGAAAATAGATCCACACCCTATGTTCATACACATATACCTGCCATTGAGTAGTATGCCAACCAAAATAAGTAGGTGGCCAACACCCTCCAAGAAGAAGAGGAACACTCTAGGTATTCAAACTCCAACACCACAAGAAAGGAGGAATGTAGAAGAAAAATAAGACAAAGGGAAAGAACCAGATAAGGAGATAGGGATCAAGAGGCCTAGAGAGGATTAGTTACCCTCGGTGACTGATACCTCTAGCAAAGATTTCAAGCTAAAATATAGAAAAAAGGCCCAAATTCATAAGGAGATTGATCATGAAGATGAATCAGGATAACAGACAGTGTTTCACATCATGGACACCCCTAAGTCCTCATCAATAGGTGGAGATACAATGGCCTCACCTACATCATCAGCTACAGTATCTGCTCAGCAAAAAGGTCTACAAGCATATGCTTCCAGACCTGCCATAGAAGGATAGGAGAAGTCTGTCTTTGAGACATTCAAAGAGATAAAAATAAGGAATGAAGTGCTGAAGACCAATACATACAACCAATTCTAGAAGCAGGCTTCAAGCTCACAAAGCAGGCTACTGTCTGCTTTTAACACTGAAAAAGGGACGATGCATATGGCATTCCTAGAAGCCTTGGTCCCACAACCTCAAGGAGAAGAAGATTATAAAAAATCATCGTTTGAGTTTAGTGCTAAGGAAATCCATCCTATTGACCAGATGGAATTACATAAGCAGACCGGTGAGATGGTAGCCTTGACATTGACAAGTCCTACTATGAGCTTGTCAAAATTTTAGGTGTCTTTATCTAGCACCCAATCACAGCTCAAAATGGAGAGGATATTTGCCATGGCTAGAGACTCAAGGATCAAGACTTTAAAAGACATAATATTGAAGCTTGGGCATGACCCAAACAATATTCAGGCTGTGGAAGAGCTCATAAAGAAAATGAATGCTGACATAGAAGCCCTTGGGAAACAACTAAAGATGCCAGTGACAGAAGACCCCTTAGCTAAGGGAATTGAGGAATATGAGGCACAAAAGGCAGAATTGATGAAGCTAGTTATTGAATAGTCTTCCCAAATAAAAAAAATGGAGACTGAGATGGAGAAAATACTGAAGTAAAAATAAGAAGCTCTAGGGACACTCATCCCCTTAGAAACTATCCCCATCTCATCCAGTCCATTAGATTTTCCAGCAACTGCTGGAGCATCCAGTGGGACATATCAGCTGTCCAAATAAATGGAGAGCATGACCCTGAAAAATAGGAGATCAAGAAATTGGAGGCACAAATTGTTATCTTAATGGATCAAAATACTAGATAAGAAACTACCCATGAGATAGCCAAGAAAAAGATAGAAAGGTTGGAGAAGGCAGAAAAGGATTTCTCTTCCAGCAACATATTGGGTCAAATTAAAATTATAGTTTGGGGAAGCGTCATATAGACAGTGGATGGAATGTGGCATTCCATCCACATTTTTTTTTAACAGCAGGAGCTAATTGACAGATTCAAGGTGGTTATTGATAAGGCTAATTATGAGTTGGGAAATATGCCAACAATATCCGCCAAGATCATAAAATTTCTGAACTCAAAAACAAGTTTTGAGCTAGAAGATCTTGATGTATAGGACATGACAGAAACCATCCTAGAGTTAAGAAGAGTCCTCAATAAAAGGAATTTAGGGAGGAAATTCAAAGAGAAATGTCATGAATTGGACTTGGCCATTGGAAGATTCCTGAAGAAGATTGAGCCCACGAGGGCCAAATGATTTCCCTCACTGTATGTGATCAACAATAAGCTGGTTCAGAAGGGATATTACATGACCAAGCTCAGGGAAGTGGCTAAGGATACCACCAAGCTTTCCAACATTGAAGGAAACGTGACCGTGAAGGTGTTCTGGATCTCCTAAGAAACGATATCTTCATTCAACATGAGTTGAAGCATGTCTTCCTCACCAGGCCCATTTTCAACAAATATATAGAGGTGGATGAAGTGTACATACAAGTCATAGGTACGAGGAGTCACAACAAGAAGGAGTGGGGCAGACTGTGCATGCACCAGGACTGAAAGGGCACGATGGACATGTCAGCACAACTAGCGATCGATCTAAAAATCCAGCTTCACGTTAGATTTAATATTTCAATAGTGATGACCCAAAAAGCAGAGCCAGATGTCAAGGCCACTAGTGTGTCCTTTTCGTGACCACCTCATCCACCTTCAGCATACCTTTCTGGGTTATGAAGAGTTGCCGAAGTAAATGTTACATTTAGAAGTTAATGTTACAATCTTTTTTTCCAGAGATATTTTTTTTCAGGCCTTGGATGGCCACAGTTGTCAAATTTTAATTAAATTGTAGTTAATGTAGACTGCCGAAGTAGATTAGTGAAACCAACATAGTTTTGGTTAAATAATGCTTGTATTTTCATTATCAAGGGTTGGACCTTGTTAGACTCTGCATTGTAAAAGATCATTTTATTGGAGCACTGTAGTTTTTTCTGAGCATCAATAATAAGAGACCATTCACAGGATTCTTGAGCTATGTTAATGGTGATGTTTCTTCTTCTGTGTTAAATGTTTTTCCTTTGTCTTTCATGTTGTGCATCAATTTATCTGATTGTAAAATAGAGAATTTAGACTAATATTTTCTGAGAGAGCACCTTAATTCTGTCTGTGTTTACTATCTTAATGTTTTCTTCGGAAGTATAGTTAAATAATTCTTAACTTCTCTTTAGCTATTACTGAACCTAATGCTTTCTTTCATCTCATGTTCACACTACTAGTAAAATCCAGTCTACATAGTTATCTTGCCCTGTGAATGGCCTTGAAAATTTGATGCACAATTCAACCTTTTATGACTCCATAGCCCAATGGATTAAGTTTCACAGCTCTATCTGTCCAACCACACAATCGATCAATTCAAACAACCCTCATAATTTCTATAACTAGCCTAATATCAGCATTATAACTATCAAGCGAAATCATAAAAAATAGAGAGAGCCCTCTCTGAGTCTAGGAAGGCTAGGTCCTAGACTCCAAATCAGTTTGATGTTTTCCTCTGTCGTTTATTCCTACTAATCTATAAATTACAAGCCGCAACATAATGGCGACCATACTAGGGAATTCATTGAAGAAGCTTAGAATTTCATAAGAACTTAGAAACCCCAGTCAAAATATTATGTGATTTAAGTATTTTTCACAGATTGGTTTTTCATCTTTTGTAAAACATTCATCCTGTCTGTGCTTTGGGTCAAAATTCTAGCTCCCAGAAGGATCTTTACCAGATCTCATCATGAACCGAATCCTCCTGAAATAGATGAAAATATAGAGAAAATTCTTAGAAAAACCCCTAGAGTAGAAAGTCCAACTATTAGCAAGCCTCTTCACAAAGCAAGTTCCCTCCCTGAAAACCTAGCAACCTTGCAAGATATCCAATTCGACTCACATTTTGAACAGACCTTGTTTAGGAAAAAATATCAGAATTGGACAACCCAGATTGTGTTTAACCCATCTATCTTACAACAAAGTACAGTTCAGGAAGCCTCCACCTCCAACCAAACTAATCTCCATCTTCTCCAACACTTTGACTCCTTTCAAGGTCTGGTAGCAAAACTCACCTCAACTATTGTCGATGCTTACCTTCAACAGTCTGTAGAATTATCTTCTCTTACTACATCAACTCCCTTTATTATTTCAACTCTACTCATCCTCAACCTATTTGTCCAGGTGCATCTGCAGCTCCTACTATTTCATTGAACCTTTCCCACTAGAGTGTCCAAACCCCTACACATACACCCACGGTTTACCCTCCTCCATTTAATCCTCCACCTCCCTTGGTCAACCCTCCTCTTATTAATCCCCCTTGGGTTCCCCCACCACTAATTATGGCAGCCTGATATGCTCCATTAGTATTACCACAAACTGTGGTGCCTATGCCACAGGATTATCAGTCCAAAATACCACATTTTGATGGAACTGGTCCTGAAATTGCTCAACAACATGTGCAAAAAATGAATGACTCTTTTGATTACCAAGAGATAGAGGCCGATACTATCAAATTGAGAATTTTTGCTCAAATTTTTGGGGGAGAAATAAAAAAATGGTTTAAAAGCTTGACCCCAAATAGTGTTCATGACCTCCCCGCCCTTCACCAGCTATTCATAAATAAATGGGAAGTCAAGAAAAAACCTCTTCAAGTCATGTAATAATATGAAAACATCAAGAGAAAGGATGGAGAGAGTGTCCAAGACTATTGTACCAGGTTTAACAACGTATAAAATGCACTCCCTCCTCACATGAAACCCTTACAAGGTTTAGCCCTGGTGAAATTCCCAGATGGTTTCAATCCAGAGATGGATTACCAGCTTAGAGAAAGAGATCCTGCTACATTATAAGACATGCAGAGGGGTGCAATAAGTGTAGAAGCCAACCTGATTGCAAAGAGGGCTAGAATAAGAAATGAGAAGAGAGTCACTATAAGGGAAGAGCCTGCAGCTTCCACATCTAATGCTAAGATTGATAATTTGGTGAGGACTATGGAGATAATTACGGAAAAGGGTCAAGCTCAATGAGAGAGTGTTGGGTGAAAATATGTTCGTTTAATTCTGTTGTAGTACTTGCCCAACTATTTAATTTGTCAATCCGAGGTTTGTAGGCTTACGAGGCACATGCACTATATATGCAGGACTGAAGTGGAACTAATTTAATCTAAATTACTGAAATCAAATTAATCTAGGAAGGCATTGAAACACTAACTAGGAAAGCAGGAAATTGCATAAGGGAAAAGCAATACAACATGTGAAGAGTTGAATGACAAACAACATATGTGAGCTCACAACAATAAAGCTATCTCAAATTACATTACAAGAATCAAATGACAAATCATGAAAGCTAAGAATCTCCTTCTTCTAATTACAAGACTATCTCTCCAAACTCAAAACTTATGAACTTCTAAACTTGTCAACTTCTAAAAGTGTAAGAGAGAGCACTCTCTTATATACATGAAGAAGATAACCATCTCATAATTACATATCGACTATTCTCTCAAGCACTCTCAACTACTTTCCCATTATTACAAAATATGATCCCTTTGAATCCTCCACACATCTCTCACATATCTTGGATAAGATATGCCAACCAAATCCTCCATGATCTTCTCCTTAGGAATATGATTGAATAATTATCTCCTTAATATGGTGGAGAAGATATTTGAGAAGTCTCTTGGAATTAATCCTTCACATATTTCCTACACATTACAAAGCTCACATATTCTTGAGATATATATAAAAACATGTATATTTTCTAATATTTAATCATAAATTCACTTATAATACAAAAATGAATAAAGTGGAAAATAAGAAGGTGAAACCCAAATGTATTTATGAAAATGATATGATGAAAGGTTAATTGGATGATGAAATGTAAGGAATAGTGAAGGGAAAGGTGGATGAAAATATGACATTTATGAGTCCCAACATCCTCCCCAACTGAACTTGTTGCATGTCCTCATGCAACCATGCATGGATCTCTTTAAGAACATTTGGCATCTGAACTTTGGCTTTACATGATGATGTCTTTTTAATAATGAATTTTTCCAAGATATGTGAAAGACATGAGTAACAACTTACATTTTCTTATGGTTGGTTCTTGTGTGACAACCATGAATACAAATAATGTTCGCTCTTGTGTTAACAACATTCATTTCATTTTATGTTCTCTTTCCTTATGGTTGGTTCTCATGAATACAAAGAATGTTGGTTCTTGTGTTAGCAACATTCATTTCATTTTCTGTTCTCTTGCTACAATAATAATGTAAACACTCACTGGAAATCATAAGCTATCAATGTGCATAAGAAAGCCCTTTTGTAATATTCATAAAACATGCCAATATGTATATTAATGTGTATGAAGCAAAGTGTAACAAAGTATCGTTGGAAAAGAAATGTTGGTGAATGGTAAATGAGATAAAAAAAATGGAGTGATAGTGGTGAGGAAATGGAATCATGGTAGTGAATATGTAGTGAATATAGTCCCCCCCCCCCCCAACTGAATTAGTTGCATGTTCTCATGCAACTTGACATGGGTCATGAAAGGAAATGGAGCATGGTGAGGGAATTTTCCAAAATATTCAAGTCAACATATAAGGAATTGCATGATTAAAGATTAGAAAACAACATGCCTCTACTTACCCAATAATGATGAGCTATGCAATAGGAATGTAGCTGCTGCTGCTGCTAGATCAGGAAAATGTGACTGATGTTGTTGTAACTGGATCCTGGGAAATGAAGGAATTTGAACTGCTTATGCTGAATCATGGAAAAGATAAAGGCTGAAAGTGGAACTGTGGTACTCTCATAGATCAGAATTCATGTTGCTGTAACTGCTGAGGGAGTCATGAAAAAGTGTATAGTCTTCACCCGCTACAAAACTTGATGGTACAAGTCTAATCATGCAAAAGAATGTGTTAGCGTCGAGCATGAGAAGAAATCATTGGATTACCGGCCATTGATGAATGTCGTTAACTAATGCGAGGCAAACTCACCATTGATGTCAATGAGTGCTAAGGTACCCGAGTACATCTTGCAAAATGCAAATAGAGGGGTTAACGTCGAGCCATTTGCAAAATCTGACGATCAAGGGACATTGATGTATTCCCATGATTGTCAGCGAGAGAAATTTCCATCGAGGCATGCAAGTCTCAAGGTACCCAAAAGGAACTCTAGTCTATTTCCCAGATAAGGTGTTGAAGTCGATGGGGCAAGACTTGTTGAAAGGTGGGCCTTAAGGAATCCCACATCAGTCAACGCGAGTTTGTACAAAAATATTTGGTAGGACTATAAATGGAAATAACTCACGGGCAAGCAGTGTGGATCAACATGGCTAGGAAAACAAGGCAATGTAATCATGGAAAGGGAATGAGTTTTATTCATAAGGCAAACTAGAAGGCAAAAATAAACTGAAAAGGATAAAGGAATGTATGCGATTCAGAAAAATAGGCGTGGATGAAATCGTGAAAGATAAGGTAATGGAAGATGGGCTTCCACACAAGGATGGTCTAGGCGTTTGGAAGGAAAAAGGTGAGTAGTCATGACGCAAAAGGATTTTTGTGTAGTGAAAAATGTCATGATATGTGCAGTGAAGAATTAGTTCCTTCAAGCATCCAATGATGCATGTTTCATTGTGATTTCGAAAAATCACTTTTGCATTAGATTGTCTTCACTCTGAAAAACTTAGCACCATTCCTGCATAAAAATTGTCACCTTTGTGTGCCATCTCCATTGATCATTCCTGTATGAAGTGACTCAAAAACAAATTAGCTCATTTTCAAGAATTTATGAAATGTCCATTTTTTTAATTATTTTTCGAAGTTACACTAATTGTGGATGAAAAGGGTGTCGCATCGTAATGTTAAGCTTTCTGCATAAGCTTCTTGTTGACCTACACATAACACCAATCTCACTTCATTTGTTAGTATATGCATCCAAACTCTTTCCCACAAATTCACTTTAAAATGAATGATAATTCTGTTAGAATCCTATACCAATAGGTGTCATTTTTCATGGTTGTCTTGATTGAACTATGGAATATGTTCTAAGTTACCTTTTTCTTGAGCAAAGGTGTTCCATATTCTTGAAAAGCCAAAAAATCAAAAAATTTAAAAAATGTAAAGAGGGTATACCCTAAAAGAAAAATCAAAGGGTAAGAAAAATAAATTGGTCAAAAAAATGAAAGAAATGAACCCCAAGCAAAAAATAGACCAAGGAAAGTGTGCAAATCCAAGTGTCGCTACTATTTCATTTTTATGTAATAAACAAAATTGTCCGCAGCTTGTCAAACTTTTGCCACAATTTATGAAGAGTCAAACTGTTTAAACTTGACTCATTCATATTTCAATTTCATGTTGTAGAATAGAGAATAAATATCTGACCAAACAGTTTAATCATGGCAGATAAGTAGATAGGTAGAGTTAATAAAAGGTGCTCAACAATTTAATCTGAGCCCTTGGATGTAATAAGGGTAGAAATAGATAGATTTACCATGTAAAAGAAAAGAAGATTGATAAGGGTTTGCAAGTCTAAATGCACCCTAATAAAGAAGAGAAAATGGTAGTGTAAAGTAGATAGGGTAGGTAGATGGGGTTGCAAGGTTTCATGTGGTGAATGATGGTGCTAAATGTGTTTAATATTTTACTTTCAGCACAAATACTGAAGCAGAAAATGCACTGGAAAATTCATAGAAAGCAAAGTCAAAATCATTAACTTCCTTCATCACTTTTTCCCTAAGAGTTTTACTAATTTCCCCAAAGTGCTAAGGTATTTGGAGATTAAAGGGGCTCAAGGCATTTCCTTGACTTTTGGAGGGACCGGACCCTTGGCCTAATGATCAAAAAGACCTAAGTACTTGAAGTTATTTATCATTATAATCATTCACTTTTAACCTTTTCCTAAGTAAAATCCTATTTTACTTAGGAAAATCATGCAAATTTCCATAATAAACCCTCAAAATCACTTGCTATTCTATGTTTAAGTGTTGAAATTGAGATGATATAATTTACTTCAAAGATCTTCACTTTCTTAGTTGTGTAAAGTATTTTGAGTTTTCCTTGTCCCTTTGTCATATTAACATCTGATTTATTTATTAATTCCTTATTGAAATACCTTATCCTATTATCTATAATTCCCTTTTACAATAATATCCAAAAAAACCCATTTATTCTAAGTTTTGGCCAAAGCTTATTTAATCCCTTTTAAAATAAAAATCCCACAATAAAAACCCTTCGGCTAAAATATACCCATATAAAATATTCCCTACCCCTATGGTTAATAAATCACATTTATTTATTAACATATATTAAAAATATATGAAAAAGGTTTAAACATGTGTTTTATATGTTTAAAGCGGAAAAATAAATAAACTTGAAGTTTTAATTTAAACTAAAACTTCGAAAATCCCGAGCCTCCGTGACCCATCCCCTTAGTATTTCAATTCCGCCCAACACCCTAACCATAGTTAAAATTCCCTAACCCTGCCGCAACCGTGATTAAACAATGAGATTAATTAATCACCTGAATTAATTAATAACCAGTTTTCCGCCAATCAAATGCCTCCTGGGATATTTAATTAAAGTTAATCATTTTAAAACCCCGTCGGGCCCGCACATTAAAACCCCTGCCAGCTTCACGTCCCGTCCACAGTTAGATCACCCCTCCGAAGATCTACGGTCCACAACAATTCTGCTAACCGTCTCACATCCAAAGGTTAACGCGCGGGATGGCAGTGGTTTTGGAATAGTGCTCTGACCACGTGTCGATCGCTTAATGGAATCGCTGCCTCCCCGCTAAATACTGCCATCTCCCGAAAGCGGTGCGGAAATTACCTCTTACCGCCCAGTCCCGGTGACGTGTACTCCCGTACCAAATGACGTCATCCTCGAAAAAATAAAAATCCTCATTGACTTTGTAAATAAAACAAAAGAGCATGTATTTTCTGTCATTTTCACTGCTGAAAGTGACTGCGTCCTCCACTGAAGAATTCGAAAATTCCGTTGTTTAAGCCATCATCAACCAAAATTACGGAACGCCATTGTTATACCAGTGCCTGACAATCATTCGCCATTGACCAGTACCTGTAAATTTCGACTTTCTCCGTCAAACAGGTATTTATTCGATTTCTTGCTGGAACTCTTTGAAAAATCCACTTTCCTGTGTTAAATTCACGCCAGAGTCTGAAGAAAGGGTTAATATCAGTCTATTCTAGTTCCTGCAAGTAAACTCAAAGCCCCCAAAATCAAAATTGCGCCCGGTCTGTGAAAAACCCCGAAATTTCAATTTTGAATACACAAGAACCAAAATGGAAGCTCCGGCAGCCTTGAATGTAACCCCATTAAATGCCCCTCATAGAGAGTTAGAATACTTACCATTAGTGGATAAAGACTTTCAAATTAAAGACTTAGTTTTCGATGAAAGTCCCCTTCGAAGTTATTGTC
The DNA here is from genome assembly GCA_034641835.2 of Pinus albicaulis. Taxonomy (NCBI): domain Eukaryota; kingdom Viridiplantae; phylum Streptophyta; class Pinopsida; order Pinales; family Pinaceae; genus Pinus; species Pinus albicaulis. Next base: position 735,317,472 of record CM076574.1, read on the forward strand.
GCTGCAGAGACGATTATTCGAAAGGTTTGGATGTCATTGGGTTATGGGAATCCAATTTCCCAAGATATCTCATCCCCTCAGTCCGTATTTTCCCAGAAATTATCCACTACTGTCACTCCAACTATGATCCAACTCAAAGGGCAGTGTTGTCTCCTGACCAGAGTATCCTTTTCCCCATTACTCCTCAAGCTATCAATACAATGCTCCATTTTGAACCTGATCAAGATCTTACTCCTTTGTCCATGGAAGAACTACTTGAAAAGTCTACCCAACTGTCCCCAGAAAAATTGAAATGCATTTTCCAGACTTTTATGTTACCTGAACATCAACCTAAGGGACCTCCTCCCTATGGTTTTGATTATTTTACTAATTTAGGCAAGCTCATCCTGAATATGATATCCTTTGTCATGGGTTTCAATACAAGTGAGTATGTTGATGAAATAACCCTGGTATTGTTGTCTATCTTTACTCCTGGGCAACCTCCTGCAGTGAAATATGACTTTGCATCTTTCATTGCCAATAAAATCCATGACCAGGTCATGAGGCTAGATAATGAGAAAGTGTTTAAATATTCCTCAGTCATTTACCATCTCATCATCTATTATAAATCAGAGAAGTTCCCTTTTCCTGTTAAAAAGCTTGATGCCAAGGGAAACCCTAGATCTGTTATACTTTGGTCTGCCATAACTCACTCTTCCTATAATTCTCCCTATTCTTATGCTGAGTTCATCGATATTTTTGTATATCCTGCAACTACCTTGTTGATAGGAATTCCTCCTCCAAGACTCAGTAATGAGATTAAGAAGACTTTGCAGCTTTCAAGGACATATAAAGTTGGGGACTGGTATTTATACCAAAATCATTCAGTCATCAGAATATATGGATGTGAACTTTGTCCATTCAAATTGCCTAAATATGTGCGCATGAGACTTTTTGCCTTAGAATATTTCAAGAAAATGAATAATTCTGATGTTATTCATTTTTGTAATGTTAAGAAGAAAGCACAGCTCAGAATCAAAAGTCAGTTAGGTCCCTTTATATGCAATTCTAGGGATGCTGAACATGAAGCAGAAAATATATTGCAAAACCATTTCAAGTTACAAAAGAGTTTCCGTTGGATTCCTTATGATCCATTCAGTTTTATCTGTGACAAAATAATGAAGAACAAATCATCACCCTACTTTCACCACAGGATTCCAGAAATAGAACAATATGCTAATCAAGATGAGTGGGTGGAAGGAACACTAGTTGAGCAAGATAGTGAAGAAGACAATATAAACAAAATTATGAAAGATCTTGAGAAAATTTTTGACCTAGAATCTTTTGTTCAAGTGCAGGTACCTCATATTGGCACTTCTTCAGCAGGAAATCTTCAACAGGGATTACAAGAAATCAATCCATCAATTACAGTTGAGTCTAAAGGCAAAGGGAAAGAACCTGAAGTACAGGTCATTGAAACTTTCATCATGGAAGAGAAACCTCAAACCTCCAGGGCACCATATCAAACACAGGTTTCTCCTACTCAAGTAAGTCATCCTGAAGTTTCAGAATTGCAAACTCCATCTAATATGGAAATAGGCAAGAAAAGACAGGTTCCAGATCCTACTCCTCCCAAAGAATCCTCAGAACTACATTAAGCTAAAAGGCAGAAACTCAATCCACTCCCAGAAGTGGAAACTATAGATGAAATAATTGATGATGAAAGAGAAGATAGTCAACTAACTGGCATATTTAGTGAAACACACACAGGCCACAAAGGAAAATAATTGCAAAAATAGTTCAGTACTGAAGTCTCTTCCTTTAAACAACCAAAAACATATACAGGTGATATAAAGAGAACTTTCATTAATATAAAAGCAAATAATGATCCATTGAGAATGCAGGTATATGATCAGTATCTGAGAATGGCTCTACACAATCAGGAAAGATTAATGTCAGCATTTGACATTCAACAAGGCAAATGATGATGAGCCATTTCAAATCCAAGGTGCCAAAACCCAAGACAACATCTGATTATATTAGGACCAATTTTGAGGTCCTGGCAAAAGACATTCATCCGTTGGACCAGATAGAGTTGCATAAAAAAACTGGGGAAATGATATATTCCACCCTTACTGATAAGGCCATGGCAGCCCTTAGGCTGCAAGATTCTTTAAATAATACAAACACACAGTTGCAAATTGAGAAGGCTTCTTCTCAGGAAAAAGATAACAGAATAAAGTCTCTGGAAGAAATAATCATCAGTTTGGGTCACAATCCCAAAGATATCAAAAGCATTGAGGCACTAATTAAAAAGAAAGATGATGATATTGCTGCACTGAGAAAGCAACTGAAATTACCAGCCTCAAGGCATCCCCAGACTCAAGAAGTTTTGAAGGAAAATTCACAGGAAGAAATGATGGAGTTGCTCTTGAAAATGACTGAGCAACTGAGTAAAACAGAGAAAGAATTGGAACAAGCATTAAGAGAAAAATAGGCTATCATGCAAACATCTACAACAGAGATCACTACAGGTACCACAACAGCAGATCAACAAATAGAGTCATCACAAGTAAACACTTCTAGTTTAATTTCTGATGAATTGGTAAAACAAATGGAAAGTTTAAAACTCAGAGTCACAGAACTTTAAACCACAAAATTACAGCTGATTAATTGGAGCAGAAATATGATATGTCTAAACAGACTGTTGCTGATAATACCAGGGAAATAAAAAGGCTGAAAAAATTGGTTAAGGCTTTAGAAAAATATCTTTCATTAGAAAAGCCTTTGAGAGAAATAAACGAAATTCTTTGGGATAATATAGTTGAGTCAATAAAGAGTGTTTGGTCCTTTTTTCAAATAATCTTTGAACAAAATGATTTAGTCAAAGTAGCCATGGAAGAAATAGACAAAACAAGAGAAGAATTAAGAGGCAGGCCAGAGCAATCCAATCAACTTATACAGTTTTTGAACACCCAGACTATGCAACAGCTTGCAGAGCTTGGAATTGAAGACAGGACAGGCACTATTTTAGAAATAAAAAGAGTTTTTACCAAAAGAACTTTTATGCAAAATTTGGAAAGGAAATGCTCAGATATTCTGGAAGAAATTAATGCTTTCAAAGAAAAGTTTCAGGTTTTATTGGACAATGGGTTACCCAGTCCTATGCTCTTAGAGGACAAAATAATGGACCTAGAAACCTATGTTAATAAAATAGATATACATGCTCTTAACACAACTGCTCATTCTATCAGTTCGTCAGAAGCAACATTGCCAATAGGGAGGAATCTCTACGACAGGTTAAAGGATTTGTTTCATCTTAAGTATGAAATAAGGTATTTATTTCCAAATAGGCCTACTTTCTTCAGGTACACAGAGGCCGATGAAACGTTGAGAAAACTCAAAAGAACCATAATTGCGGAAGATAAATGGTGGGAAGACTTATTGGAAATTTTGTGAAATTTATCTTCAGGTAAAGAATTTTGCCTTTTACTATCAAGTAAAGGATAAATAAAGGAGCAAAGATTAAAGAGTATCAGTTAGGCAGTTGAAAGAGTATCAGTAGAAATGAAGAGTATCAGACAAGCAAGGCAATAAAAAAGAAATTACTCAGAATGGACAGCATCGAGCCTTATTGTAGGACCTGCCTCCAGCACATCCACAAAGGGAGGAAACAACACACCAACAATTACTTTTTGTCCTATCTACGAGACCATCTGTCTCCTTTTTATTGTAACTTATTCATTAGTCACCCTAGATTATTTGCTAGGTTAGTGTGAGATATTTTCAATCATTTTTTGTATAAATAAACCCTCAAAGAAAGTATTGAGGGTGGATTATACTACTTTGTTGTGACATTGATGTTTTTGGAATAAAAGTGTTTTGGAGAAATATATTTGTGGCTTGCTGGATGACAATTTGAAGCTCAGGACTTTTTGCAGGATTCATGTGTCGGATTGCAGTTCAATAAGTCTTTCTATCCTATGTCTTAAGTTCTATATCTGTTTATAATATCATTGTGTCCATTTCTGAATAATTGAAATAAAAGAATAAATCATAATTTACTTAATTGTACTCTGATTTCAGTTGTGATTATTCTTAATGTTTTCCTCTAAATTGGTTATAAGCAACGAATTCTTAATTGCTCTTGCTTCGCTAATTTAAACATTTTGATTACTATAGTAAATAATTCTTCGCTGCTCTTTATTTGTAATCATTTCATTTCTTTCTTTTGAACATGTTGAAAGATTCTTAACTTCCTTTCATCCCTTCAAACCCATTCCATCCACTTTAAATTCTAAAAATTGTTCTCTGTTTGGCTATCTTGCCCTGCAAAGCGATCTTGTGTGTAGAATAGTAATCTAGTAAAGCCATCCTTTGACTCCATAGCCCAATGGACTGAAAATATTCAAACTTTCCCTTAGTTGGCGAATTCCACCATTTTCAAACAAACTCTTGGATTTATAACTAGCCTAAAACTTTCTAAGAACAAAGATAAATTATAAAGAGAGAGCCCTCTCTGGATACAGATTGGCTAGATTCTGTATCTGAAGGTTGGTTTGTGGTTACCTCGAGTATACTTTCCTTTTCCACAACTTCAAGGAAAACCTAAGTGATAACATAGTGGCGACCATACTGGGGAGCTGAATCATTTTAATTGTTAATATTGTTCAATTATAAGCTATAGATAGAGTCTGAAGATCAGCCAGGTAGCCTTTGAAATTGCTTTTGCTCTGTAATTGCAAAAGTAAATAAAATCTGCTTCAGTCTATCTCTGATTTAGCTTATACATTGAACCTTAGTTTCAAATGTTTAATCAGACTCTCTATTTTAATAAATCTTTGAGAAAATTTTAATCAAAAATCATTATTTCTTAAAGAATTTGTAGAAGTTGTACTTTCATTTCAATTAAAACCAAAAAATCCAAAAACATATATCATCTAGGAAAACTGGCTTCAGGAAGGATTCATCACACTAGGTCAAATCCTGACCCCAATCCACCACCGATATTTGAAAATCCGAATCTGATTCCTAGGATTCTTAGAAGACAAGGAAGTCAAGAAAGTTCTGAAAGAGGAAGTCAAGAGAGTTCTGGAAGTTCCAGACCTCTTTCTAGATCACATTCTTGTCCTGCAAAGATTATATATTTTGACGAAATTCCTTTTGATGAGCGATTTGAAACATCCTTATTTGTAAATTTTTCTGAAACTGAATTATCAAGATTAGTTCTAGATCCATTGTTTTTTGAAGATTTACAATTCAGATTTGTTTCGTATGACCTTGACAGACATTTACAAAACTCCATTTCATCTGAACAGAACTTTGGAGAAAGTTCAAACATTTATGTAATTACTGAAGCTTCCCCAAGTTCGGTTACTTTTCCTCAAGCTTTTCAAACACCAGTCACCCCTTCTACTCCTCCACCCAGACCGCCACCACCTATTATTCCATTACACCTTCCAATGGCCAATAGATATGCTCCGTTACAGTTGCCAGCCAACCCTGTGGCTTTGCCCCAAGATTATCAAAGTAAGATCACGCCTTTTGATGGCTTAGGTACTTACACAGCTCAACAACATACCAAAAGGATGACTGATTACTTTGAATTCTATGAAATTGACACTGATGATGTCCGAATGAGAATTTTTGTTCAGAGTCTTACTGGGGAAGTTAGGACATGGTTTAGGGCCCTTGCTCCAAACAGTATTGCTGATTTACCAACTTTGTATAGGTCATTTTTGAATAGATGGGAGAAAAAGAAAGACCCTCTTCAGATCCTGTCAGAATTTGAAAAATTGAGGAGAAGACCTAATGAAACAGTGCAATATTACATAATAAGATTCAATGAAGCATATAACGTTGTTCCCCAGAACCTTAGACCACCTCCAGACTCAGTATTGGTTAAATTCCCTGACGGTTTTGACTCTGACATAGCATATTCTCTTAGAGAAAGGCCCCCCCAAACCCTAGAGGAAATGCAAAGCATAGTGGTTAGTGTGGAAGCAAACCTTATAGAAAAACAAGCCAGAGCTAGGGCCGAAAGAAGAATGCCTATGAATGAAGAACCTTCAGCTTTTGAAAGAAAGTTGGATGCAATCATTAAAGGTATGGAAAGATTGGGAGACAGAGTGGAGACAATCGAAAGAAAGTCTACTAGTGATAATCAAAATGTTGTGAGAAACCCAAACTTTAGAAGAAATCAGAACCAAAATATTGGGAAGAATGTCCCTGACCAAAATATCAGGCCACCTTTCCAAGAAAATTTTGTTGAAGGTTCAACTTCTGAAGAACCTACTGAGGATGTTGAAATAAACAATGTAACTGAGGACAAAAATGAACCAGAAGTTTTCCTATCTCAGGATGATCAGGAGAATCACATCCTTGAAACATTCCAAACTCATTTAGGAGAAACTTTTGATTTTAAGGAAGGCTATGACACAGCAATTTATGAGGTTCATAAACAGTACAATTTGAGAAGCAGACAGATTGATGTACCAGAAAATAGCAAACAGAAAGCTGTAAAACAAAATGTTAAAGGTAAAATCCCTCCTGTACAAAACACTCCCCCTGTACAAATTCTGTCTAGGACAACTCCTAACCCCTCAAATCCAATAATTGAAGATGTGTCTGACAACCAACCAAAAAATAAACAACAATTTAATACTTTTCCTCCTGTAGGAAATGTAGAAGAATCAGTAGAAGTTAGTTCAGAAACACCTTCAAATCATAATTTCCCTCATGAAAAAGAGAAAAACGTTGAAGACCCAAAAAATAGAGAAAACCCAACTGTGCAAAACACTAAAGCTCAAACAGAAAAACCTTTCAATTTAGAGGCTGAAATAGGAAAACTAAAGATAGTTGTTCCTTTATCGGAACTAGTTAAACATGATGTCTATAGAAGTCAAATCAGAAAATCCCTTAACATTAACATTACTGGAATGGATGATTCAGTATTATTCTTGATGATCAACCTAAACTTCTTTTTGGCCCAGAGGTAAATGGCAAACCAGAAAGTGGAGGAACTCCTCCATTTTATGTGAGCCTGAACGTTCATGAAAAAATACTCCACAATTCTATGCTTGATTCTGGAGCATCCCACAATTTGATGCCAAAAGATGTGATGGAAAGATTAAATTTAGACATTACCAGACCATATAAAGATTTGTTTTCTTTTGATTCTAGTCAGGTAAGATGTTTATGTTTGATTAAAGATTTGTGTGTTACTTTGGTACAATATCCTGCGAAGTCTGTTTTGATGGATATTGTAGTGGCTGATATTCCTCCGAAATATGGTATGTTGTTGTCTAGATCCTGGGGTGCTAAACTTGGAGGATATATTCAACTAGACATGTCATATGCAACTATTTCAGTATTTGGTCAACCTAAAAGACTTTACAGAGAGACCTTGATGAAATATTTAGTCAGTAGCCATGAGAAGCCTGAAAAATTCCCTGTCTATTCTATACATTCTGATATGGACTCTTTAATTTTGTATAATGCTGAATTGGATATTCCTACTGAAATAGAAGCACCATAAATGGAAACTACAAACAAAACTACTGTTAAAATTGAAGAGATTTCTGAAAACAAAGAAACACCAGATAATCAAGAAATACCAGAAAAATCTAAACAACTAGCTCCTGTCAAGAAACATTTTAAAACAATTGATGACGATTATGAGCATTAAATTCTGTGGCATTTAGAATTTTATGGCTCAGTAAACAAATTAGGTGCAGGAGCTGGGATTTGGTTACATAATGTTGAAAATAATCATGCCGAAGGTCATGCTTATAGGTTGAATTTTAAATGCACTAACAACATGGCAGAGTACGAAGCTCTTTTATTAGGGCTTAAACATGTCAAGAAGTTAGGAGCTATTAGAGTATCAATCATAGGAGACTCCGAGCTAATTATTCAACAAATCAAAGTGTTGGAAATATGATGCAGAGTGTTGTCCTTGATGGCAACCCACTGAATGAAGATGAAGACATGCGACTGTTGACATGTGTTGTCCTTGATGTCAATCCACTTGATGAAGTTGTGCTTGATAGAATATGTTCTTGATGAAGGAAATCTGATGTATCTACAGTGAGTACAGAAGGCAATGAAGAAAGGATTTCAGCATGTGCTATATTCTATGATGAAAAAGAGTATGTCTCTAGGTATACGCGGATTGGCCTGAGGGAAGTCGCGTATGCACGCGGAAAAGAACGTGCCAAGTCGCGTATGGGCTAAAGCGCTCAAAAAGTGCAAAACCAAGGGTAACCACCATGGTATTGACCCATGGTATTGGGTAATGATCCGCCTAATTGACCCCGTCCAAGTAGTTTTGGGCTCATGGTATTGTTTTGGCCCATGGTATTGAAAAAGGGGCTCATGGTATTGAAAAAGGATAAACCTATATAAGGAGAACAAATTCATTGTGCATAACATGAGTGGTGGTGCAAGATGTCTGAGCTTGAATGAATACTTCTCTTTGAAGTATATCTGAATGGAAAGGGTCACACTTGAATGATAAATCTGAATGTATGATGCACCAATGATGAATAAGGGGATCTAGATCTGAATTGCTCTTGTATTTTCTAGATCTGATTATGGAAGGCTTAGATCTGTGATGAGGCGAGCATCTAGGCGAACATCTGTCTGAAGTGTCCGGGCTAAAAGGGTAACATCCTAACCGAATATCCGATCCGGAAGGAAGGGGCCTGAAAACTTAAGATTTATACGCATACATTCATTGGTTCTATATACGGTTTCAACAGAGTAGGCGCGTATGCACAAATATACACCGAGATATACGGGGTTTGTGGACAGAAGGAGTACGTGCGACATCGTTGAATATGTTGTATGCAAACTAGGGTTTGCTGAAGCAAAGGGTATGAAATTTCTGATCTGTTCTGCTATGTTTCTGCTATCTGATCTGTGTTGTTAAGTATCTGTTGGTGATGAATGTTTGTGCTTAAAAGTTTGAAAAGGGTTCAGTCTGAAAATATGATGAAATGTGGCCTGCAAGTTGTGTTCTATTGAATTTGTTGGATCCAGTGTGAAAATTGATGAAACGTGGTCCAAGGTGGTGCTGAGGGTTGTAGCCTTCAGTCAGGGGGTTGTAGCTCCCTTCCAGGTGAGGCTGGTAAACGAGATCAGGGGGTCGTAGCTCCCTTCAAGGAGAGGCTGGTAAACGAGTCAGGGGGTTGGAGCTCCCTTCCAGGAGAGGCTGGTAAACGAGCGCAGGTGGGTGCCTGCGTGCTGGTCAAGTCTGCGCCAGCACATATGTTGTAACATGTTTTTTCTATAATAAAATATTGAAGGCTGAGCAACTGCAGCGGTGGTTTTCTCCCGACTTGGGTTTCCACCTAAAAATCCTGGTGTTCATGTGTGATGCTTTGTGTGATGGTTTATTCTGTTCTTACTGCACATGTTTACTGTTTATTGAACATCTGATGAATGAATGATGGAATAATATAAGTAAAGATTTAATGACAGATCTAGATCTCTGTGTATACACTAGTTTCATAAAGGGGATCCGCGTATATACGCTAGTTTACTAAAGGAAAGTAGCGTATGGGTTTTAAGGAATGAAAAAGTAAAAAGTTTTGATTATGCAGTAAATACTGATTCACCCCCCCCTCTCAGTATTTTTCCCAACAATTGGTATCAGAGGAGGTCCTTGTGCAGAAGCTTGATCGCTTAAAGGAGATCCGTCGCAATGGGAAGTCAAGAAGGAGTAATGTCTATAAAGCCAAATCTATTCAATGGAAGCAATCTGATATTCTGGAAGGTACGTAGAAAGCATTCAAAGTCTGGTGTATGTATGGGCACCGTGGAAGAAGTTATCACACCATGGAAGTATTCATCGATGCAGCAAAGAAAGAAGTATGAACAAATGCAACAGTTGAATGTCTTATTGGGGAAGTATGTGAATCGAATTTACAAAGTGATGGGCCTACATTCCCAAGAAATGACATATGGGGACAAAATCATTCTAAGTTATGAATATTACCAAAGGTAAAAAGTGCAAACTCCAAACTCTTTAGAAATTGAATATGAAATTTAAAGATGTATAGTGATGAGAGTAAGGGCTTTTCCATCTGGGAGGATATTGTAAATCAATGAGAAATTTGGGTGAAACCAGAACTGATACTACTCTGGTGGAAAAAGTCTTAAGATCCTTGACTTCAAAATTTGACTCTAAAGTCTCAGCTATTGAAGAAAGGCAAGATCTGCAAACTCTTACTATTGTTCAATTACATGGTATTCTGACTGCTTTTGAAATGAGACAAGGAGGCCCAAAAAAATAAGAGAAGTCGTTTTATATTTAAGGCATCAAAGGTACAGTGCTGGTAAGAAGCATAAGTTGTCAAAGAATCCAGCTATATATCCGATGAAGAAGAAGCGAACTTCGTGAGAAAGCTCCAACTAGGTACTGGAAGATTCAAAGGTAAGCTTCCCTTCAAATGTTTTGAGTGTGGAAAAGTTGGTCACTATGCTGCTAAATGTCCTTATAGAGAAAATCATGGTAAAGGGAAACAATTTGAAAAGAGAAAGAGTTATTATGCAAAAGAAGATGATGATGAAGTGTCCAGTGAAGATGAAGAAGATTATGACCAAGATCTGAAAGTGCTCATGGCTAAGAAGCAAAAGAAGAAGGCTACTCGAAACAAGAAGATACCTCAGAAATCATGTATAGCAAAAATTGAAGAAGATGAACCAGGTATGAATCGTTGTTCTTGTCTCTTACTTAACTGCATGTGCAAAGATTATGATAGTGAAAGTGACAGTATGGATCCAGAAGTTTCTGACGAAGCTCTACAAGTACTCATGGCAAAGAAGGAAAAGAAGAAGGCCACTTGTAATACTCTTCTTTGTGCAAACAATAGTGAAGATAGTGAAATTAAATTTTTGAAACTACAAGAAGCTCTCAAGACTAAAGTTGAAGAACTACAAAGTTCAACTACTAAGCAAGAAACTATTTACAAAGAGATGACCTCTCAAATGAAAGATCAAATAGAAATGTTGAATGGACAAGTGGACAAGTATCAAAGGTTTCATACTTATGCATCCAATCGAATTAAAGAACTAGAAGTAGATCTTGAAAAATCAAGCAAGAAGAATGAAGGACTTGAAGCTGCAATCATCTCTCTGCAGGCAGATCTAGAAGCATCAAGTAAGAAAAATGAGGAACCTCTACAATCATTTGAAAAAGAAGGCCTTGAAGCAGAAATCATATCTCTCAAAGAAGATCTGGAAAAATCAAATAAGAAGAATGAAGAGCTAGAACAAACATGTGAAGAAAACGAAAATTGGTTGAAAGAAGAGATCCTAAATATGAAGGATCAAGTAGAATATGGAAGAAGGAAAGAAGAAAGCATGACAAAGCAATGTCAAGCCTTGGAGGTTGAGGTAAACATTCTCAAAGGTAAATTAGAAGAAAAGGTTAAACTTTTGAGGTTTCAAGATAGTACTAACACTTTGGACAATATTCTAAATAATCAAAGGTCTCCTGCTATCAAACTTGGTCTTGGTTTCCATGAAACTGTTAAAGGTGAATCTAGCTCACAAGGAAGTGCTAAAAATTCAGAGGATGTCAATGCAAAACCTGAAGTGTTGAAAGAAATAAAAGATCAACCAACAATCATGAATTCTCAAAAAAATTCATTCAAGAACGTTGAATGTTTTAAATGTCATAATTATGGGCATGTTGCAGCAAATTGCAGGAGCAGATCATTTCAACCACAAACAAACAGGTTCTACTCAGAAAGGTACTCTAGTTTCTTTAGGGGATATTGTTTCTCATGTAACATGTATGGACATAAAGCAGTTGATTGCAAAAGGAGGAAGATTAGAAATACTCATTATGATTCTTATGCTTACTTCTCTGGACACATGAGATGTTATTCTTGTAACAAGTATGGACATGTAGAAAAGAAATGCAGGTTGAACAGATCTGAGAAAGCAGACAATTTTCAGCATACAGTTAGGAAGTTCAAGCAAATTTGGAAAAAGAAGGAGGATCAATCAGAAACGTAGGGAATTCTGACCCTACTGCAGTCATCCGCTTCTGAAGCTTACTTCTCTGATTGACTGCAGGAATGATGTGGGATACATTATCAGAGTCAGTAATGTATCGTCACAGGGGGAGCAATATATGATGTCTCTCATGGTTGATTTAATTATTCTGGTTATATATATTTCTGACAGTGCATCTAGTGTGAAGAAAAGACAGGAACAGAAGGTAAAATTGCAGGAGGAGATGAAGGTGTGAAATTTTCTATATTTCACTTTCCATACGCGGGTTCGATGAAACAAAGTCGCGTATACACGCGAGTTCCAGCAGACACAGTCGCGTATTCATTAATGACAAGAGAATTTATCTGATAGCTGAAGATCTGGAGCAGAGGTTCAGGGGGAGCATCAGTCTGACTGTTAATAACTGCATTATTGACTCAATTTCAGCTTAGCTTCTCAAGTTCTAATTAATGATGATATGATACATGGTTTCTTGTGTTGAAGATTGTGGATGAAGAGTATTCATTGTTGAGATGAAAGTCTATAATTCGAAGATAAGGGCAGCCCATGCAGAGATTGTTGCTGATGAACGTTTTCAAGTTAAAAAGGAGCACTGGTCCAGGGGGAGTAGCAGGTTGAATACTAATGATTGCATTGTTGGAAATATGATTGCTTATTCTTTGGTTTTTGTGATACTCATGCTCAAATGATGATGACTTGGTACATGGATTATTATGATGAGTTTTTGAGCCCTGGTTGCTGATAAGTATCTTTTGTGCTCACACATGGATGAGTTGGATGGCGTTTGATTCATAAATAAGAATAGATCATGCAGAGTTTGTTACTATGGTTGAGATATTTTTCCTACATATGTTACTTCATGTTAAATCTTGAAGATCATGGTGATTTTGGACCACATGGATGATTGCTTGACACATATCTGAAGATGTTGTTCTGCTATGATAATCTCTCTTGGAAAGAATGTATTGATGCTGCACGGAATATTAAGACTTGGTTACTAATGCGCTTATGCTACCACCATTGGATGAGATGACGCTTGAAGACACAACTACACTATTCTATCTATCTGTAGTCCAGGGAAGCAGTCAAATATCTCAGAAAGAAGCTGAACACTGTCTTTTCCTCACAGAGGATCAGATCTGGTTGAAATTTAGAAGATGGCTTGGGATACGCAGGTTTCCTGAAACACAGTCGCGTATACACGCGAGTTCCTGCACAGAAAACCGCGTATGAGTAATTGCTGACAATTTTTGGTTGGTTCAGCTCTCTTCAGCATAGCTGCAATGCTGTTTGGTATCTCTGATACTGTTTGGTATCTCTGGTGGTGTTCCAGTTCTCATAATTCTGTTTCTAATGTTTTGATGAAGATGCCTTGATGATTTGTTGGTGGATGTTTTCAGGATGCACAAACTAAGGGGGAGCCTTAGTCATTTGGAAAGGTTACTTGGTTGCACAGATTCAGGGGGAGCATTAGCTTTGCTGAGTATAATGCAATGTTGGCATTATGATGATTATGAAATATGTTCTCTTTCTTAAGGACTTTCTGGTGTTGGTCTTAAATGGTCATCTTTGTAATTTGTTGAAAAGGTCTTGTTGAGACCCATGATGTAAAATTGTAATATTCAGTCATGTAAGGACTTGTCAAATTTGTAAACCCACTTGGTTGGGTAGATGAGTTGAATTGTGTAAACCCACTTGGTAGGGTACTTGAGTCTTATATGTAAATCCACTTGGATGAATCTTTGATGTAAGTATGAGTCATTGGTGATAGGAATGTCATAGAGTCATGTACTTCATTGAAAAATATGTTTCAAGATTCAACATGAATTCAGGGGGAGCTTGGTCACTTCAGTATACATCAGATCTGCAGAACGCTTCTTCTACATGAGGAGAAAAGGGGGAGAGTATGTTGGTGTTGATCCGCCATTTGCCCTTGATGTCAAAGGGGGAGAGTGACATACATGGTGTTTGAATGAAGAGAAAGAATGGTGTCAAATATTGTCTTAAATCTGTTGTGGTAACCAAACACCATCATGGTTGCCATCAAGTCCAAAGGGGGAGATTGTTGGAAATATGATGCAGAGTGTTGTCCTTGATGGCAACCCACTGAATGAAGATGAAGACATGCGACTGTTGACATGTGTTGTCCTTGATGGCAATCCACTTGATGAAGTTGTGCTTGATAGAATATGTTCTTGATGAAGGAAATCTGATGTATCTACAGTGAGTACAGAAGGCAATCAAGAAAGGATTTCAGCATGTGCTAGATTCTATGATGAAAAAGAGTATGTCTCTAGGTATACGCGGATTGGCCTAGGGGAAGTCGCGTATGCACGCGGAAAAGAACGTGCCAATTCGCGTATGGGCTAAAGCGCTCAAAAGTGCAAAACCAAGGGTAACCACCATGGTATTGACCCATGGTATTGGGTAATGATCCGCCTAATTGACCCCGTCCAGGTAGTTTTGGGCTCATGGTATTGTTTTGGCCCATGGTATTGAAAAAAGGGGCTCATGGTATTGAAAAAGGATAAACCTATATAAGGAGAACAAATTCATTGTGCATAACATGAGTGTGGGTGCAAGATGTCTGAGCTTGAATGAATACTTCTCTCTAAAGTATATCTGAATGGAAAGGGTTACACTTGAATGATAAATCTGAATGTATGATGCACCAATGATGAAGAAGGGGATCTAGATCTGAATTGCTCTTGTATTTGCTAGATCTGATTATGGAAGGCTTAGATCTGTGATGAGGCGAGCATCTGGGCGAACATCTGTCTGAAGCAAAAGGGTAGATCTGAACTGAATATCTGATCTGATGAAGTATGCTGCTCTGTAATGATTGAAGATCTATACGCTACTTCGCCGCGGAGGAAGCGCGTATATACGCGGCTTCAGCGAAGAGAAAGCGCGTATGTGCAATAAAATATACACTGAGGTATACGCTGGTTTGTGTGGACGGAAGCGCGTATATACGCGACATCAGTGAAGTGAAAGCGCGTATGCAAACTAGGGTTTGCTGAAGCAAAGGGTATGAAATATCTGATCTGTTCTGCTGTGTTTCTGCTATCTGATCTGTGTTGTTAAGTATCTGTTGGTGATGAATGTTTGTGCTTAAAAAGTTTGGAAAGGGTCCAGTCTGGAAATATGATGAAATGTGGCCTGCAAGTGGTGTTCTATTGAAGTTGTTGGATCCAGTGTGAAAATTGATGAAACGTGGTCCAAGGTGGTGCTGAAGGTTGTAGCCTTCAGTCAGGGGGTTGTAGCTCCCTTCCAGGTGAGGCTGGTAAACGAGATCGGGGGTCGTAGCTCCCTTCCAGGAGAGGCTGGTAAACGAGTCAGGGGGTTGGAGCTCCCTTCCAGGAGAGGCTGGTAAACGAGCATAGGTGGGTGCCTGCGTGCTGGTCAAGTATGCGCCAGCACATATGTTGTAAGATGTTTTCTCTATAATAAAATATTGAAGGCTGAGCAACTGCAGCGGTGGTTTTCTCCCGATTTGGGTTTCCACCTAAAAATCCTGGTGTTCATGTGCGATGCTTTGTGTGATGGTTTATTCTGTTCTTACTGCACCTGTTTACTGTTTATTGAACATCTGATGAATGAATGATGGAATAATATAAGTAAAGATTTAATGACAGATCTAGATCTCTGTGTATACGCTAGTTTACTGAAGGAAAGTAGCATATGGGTTTTAAGAAATGAAAAAGTAAAAAGTTTTGATTATGCAGTAAATACTGATTCACCCCCCCCTCTCAGTATTTTTCCCAACACAAAAGTGAATGTTCAACAAAAGATCTGAGATTGAAACAATATAGAGAAACAGTTGTGGAAATTCTCAATTCATTTCTGCAAGCTCAACTTGCCAAAATTCCTAGAAAACAAAATCTGCATGCTCACAGTCTTGCAATGTTCGCTAGCACATGTAAGTTACCTTTTGACCCTAATCATCAGTTTTCAGCTGAGATTAGACATAGGCCTACTATACCGGACAATATTTTGAATTGGCAAGTGTTTGTAAATAATAATCAAATCAATAGTTTTTTGACACTTCAAAATGAGTTTTCTAACAGTAATATAGATGAAGACATAACTATTGATGAATCTGATCAAGAAAAAGAACAAAAAACAGATATTTCAAGAGAGACTGCAATTCACATGCTTCACCCAACCACATTCACAGAAAAAGACATGCAACATTTGAAACAAATGGAATCTGATGAGATCATAGAAGATGAGACAAAAATCATTAATCTAAAAGATAATTATTTGCCCAAAGGATTAACTCCTTTGGAAGATATTTTTGACTCAAATGATATTCCATTTAGACCCAAAATGGAACCTGTTAAGGCTGATATTGAAGAATGCAACTTAGGAACCCCAGAAAATCCCAAAATGGTTAAATTATCCAAATCTCTACCAGAAGATCAAAAGGTTAAATATGTTGAACTTTTAAAAGAATTCCAAGATGTTTTTGCCTAGAGTTATGAAGATCTTAAATCATATGATACATCAATAATTCAGCATACAATACCTTTGAAACTAGACCAGAAACCTTTCAAACAAAAACTTAGAAGGATCAATCCTGTTTTACTACCTTCAAATGAAAAAGAAATTAAAAGGATGTATGAAGCAGGAATTATAGCTCCTATTAGGTTCTTTGAATGGGTTTCTAATTTAGTACCAACAAGGAAAAAGACTGGTGAGATTAGACTGTGTGTAGATTTGAGAAATTTGAATAAAGTTTCTTTAAAAGATAACTATCCTTTGCCTAAAATGGACCATATCTTACAAAGGGTAGTGGGATCTTCAAGGATATCTCTTCTGGATGGATTTTCAGGGTATAACCAGATTCTGGTTCATCCTGATGATCAAGATAAAACAACATTTACAACACCATGGGGTACTTTTAAATATGTCAAGATGCCATTTAGACTCAAGAATGCAGGAGCTACATTTCAAAGAGTAATGGACATTGCTTTTGCTAAAGAAATACATGATTTTCTGGTAATTTATCTAGATGATTTAACAGTTTTTTCCAAAACAGATCAACAACATTTAGATCATTTAAGACAAGTATTTTTAAAGTGCAGAAAATATGGTATTTCTTTAAACCCTAAAAAGTCATTGTTTGGTTTGGAATAAGGAAAGCTTCTAGGACATATTATTTCTAAAGATGGCATTAGAATTGATCCCGAAAGAATACAAGAAATTTTGCAGATACCTCATCCTAGAAACATAAAAGAGCTTCAAGCCTTCATAGGGAAGATTAACTTTTTGAGAAGATTTATCTCTAATTTAGCTGAATTACTTAGATTACTTACTAACATGTTGAGAAAGATTCAAGCATTGACTGGACTGTAGAAGCCAAGCAATCATTTGAAGAAATCAAAATGGCTTTAACAAGAACACCAGTCCTTACCAGTCCCAAATTTGACAGAGATTCCATTATTTTTTCATTTGCTTCTGAACATACAGTTGCAGCTGTTTTACTACAAAAAGATGATCAAGGGTGTGAAAAACCAATAGCATTTTTTAGTAAAGCACTTAGGGATGCATCTTTGAAATACAATATCATGGAGAAATAGGCTTTTGCACTGGTAAAGGCAATTAAATATTTCAGAGTTTATATATTATATTCTCATGTGATAGCTTATGTGCCTAATGCTGTAGTTAAAGACATCTTGACTCAAGATCTTATTGAAGGCAAACGAGGTAAGTGGATAGCTACCATTTTAGAATATGATATCGAAATTAAACCAACTAAAATCATCAAAGGTCAAGGTTTAGCTCAACTCATGATTGAAACTAATTGTCAAGCCTTAGACATTAACGAATTGGATGACGAACAGGAGATGGCGACTCCACATATCAGTCAAAATTTCTTAGATTCACCCTGGTACACTGATATCATTCATGTTTTATTAAACCTGCAAGCTCCTCCAGGGTTGTCCAGAACGAAACGAAGATTTTTGAAAATGACATATTTAAAATATTGTATTTTAGATGGCACTCTATTTTGGAAAAATCATGAAGGAATATTATTGAATTTTCTATTGAAAGATGAAGCTGATAAAGTTCTTAATGAATTTCATGCAGGGGATTGTGGTGGAAATCTCTACTGGAAGTCAACTGCAGATAAAATCTTAAGGGCTGGTTTTTACTGGCCAACCTTGTTTTCAGATGTTAAAAAATTTGTAACAACTTGTCATAAGTGTCAGATCTTTGAGGTTAAAAGAAAGTTGTTACCTTTACCATTAAAACCAATTTCCACAGAAAGACCTTTTCAACAATGGGGATTGGATTTTATTGGAGAAATCCATCCCTCTTCTTCTGGGCAACACAAATGGATTCTTACTGCCACAGATTACTTTACTAAATGGATTGAAACTATTCCATGCAGACAAGCCAATGATTCTGTTATTATAGGGTTTTTAGAAACCAATATACTTTCAAGATTTGGCTGTCCAGAGAAAATTATAACAGATAATGTTGCTGCATTTAAGTCTAAGAAAATGATTAGTTTCTACAATAAATATCACATCACTTTAGGCCATTCAACAGCCTACTACCCCCAGGGTAATGTACTTGCAGAATCCTCCAATAAAAGCCTTATTAATATCATTAAAAAATTATTGGAAGAAAATAAAAAGAACTGGCATAAGAAATTGACCAATGTATTGTGGGCAGACAGACTTACAACTAAGAAATCAATTGGTACCGGTCCATATGAATTAGTTTATGGCATTGAGGCAAGATTCCCATCATCTTTAGGAATTCCTGTTATGAAGTTACTTAAGGAGGCTCAAGTGGAACCAAATGATGTTCAGAGAAGAATTAACCAAACAATTCACTTGCAGCAAACCAGAGAAGAAGTGTATCAACGATCTCAAGTCTTGCAGGAAAAGCTAAAGAAAATGTTTGACAAAAGAACTAAAGCAGAAGATTTTCAACTAGGAGACAAAGTCCTAAGATGGGATTCCAGAAGGGAAGAAAAAGGGAAACATGGAAAATTCGATTTATTATGGAAAGGGCCTTACATCATTCATGCCTTACAGGGAAACAACACATACTTTTTGAAGAATTTGGACAATTCAAAAGCTGAGGAAGGACCAGTCAATGGTCGAATACTGAAGCACTATTTTGATCCTATTTACTGGGATGCTCTGATTTTTTTTTTTTAACCTGTACATAATATATCCTTTTCTAATGCATCAGTTTTGATTGGATGGTGACTTCTTGGAGTTGAATCCCAAAGTGAAGGCCCTAAGCTTCACAAGTTTCACTATCATATATACAATAAAGCTACCATAAGAAGGATATTACATGGTTCAGTTTGAGAACATTATGAGGCATTTGATCTACTGTTCTTGAATTTTCACAAAGAAAAGCCATCTCCAAGTGGAGCCAGTGTTAGACTCCTATACCAATAGGTGTCATTTTTCATGATTGTCTTGATTGAACTATCGAACATGTTCTAACCTTTTTCTTGAGCAAAGGTGTTCCATATTCTTGAAAAGCCAAAAAATCAAAAAATTTAAAAAATGTAAAGAGGGTATACCCTAAAAGAAAAATCAAAGGGTAAGAAAAATAAATTGGTCAAAAAAATGAAAGAAATGAACCCCAAACAAAATTAGACCAAGGAAAGTGTGCTAATCCAAGTGCCACTACTATTTCATGTTCTGTAATAAAGCAATTATGTGCAGCTTGTCAAAATTTTGACACAATTTGTGAAGAGTCAAACTGTTTAAACTTGACTCATTCATTTTTCAATTTCATGTTGTAGAATAGAGAATAAATATCCGACCAAACAGTTTAATATTGGCAGATAAGTAGATAGGTAGAGTTAATAAAAGGTGCTCAACAATTTAATCTGAGCCCTTGAATGTAATAAGGGTAGAATTAGATAGATTTACCATGTAAAAGAAAAGAAGATTGATAAGGGTTTGCAAGTCCAAATGCACCCTAATAAAGAAGAAAAAATGGTAGTATAAAGTAGATAGGGTAGGTAGATGGTGTTGCCCAAGTTTCATGTGATGAATGATGGTGCTAAATGTGTTTAATCTTTTACTTTCATCACAAATATTGAAGCAGAAAATGCACTGGAAAATTCACAGAAAGAAAAGTCAAAATCATTAACTTCCCACATCACTTTCTCCCTAAGATTTTTACTAATTTCCCCAAAGTGCTAAGGTATTTGGAGATTAAAGGGGCTCAAGGCATTTCCTTGACTTTTGGAGGGACCGGACCCTTGGCCTAATGATCAAAAAGACCTAAGTACTTGAAGTTATTTATCATTATAATCATTCACTTTTAACCTTTTCCTAAGTAAAATCCTATTTTACTTAGGAAAATCATGCAAATTTCCATAATAAACCCTCAAAATCACTTGCTATTCTATGTTTAAGTGTTGAAATTGAGATGATATAATTTACTTCAAAGATCTTCACTTTCTTAGTTGTGTAAAGTATTTTGAGTTTTCCTTGTCCCTTTGTCATATTAACGTCTGATTTATTTATTAATTCCTTATTGAAATACCTTATCCTATTATCTATAATTCCCTTTTACAATAATATCCCAAAAAACCCATTTATTCTAAGTTTTGGCCAAAGTTTATTTAATCCCTTTTAAAATAAAAATCCAACAATAAAGACCCTTTGGCTAAAATATACCCATATAAAATATTCCCTACCCCTATGGTTAATAAATCACATTTATTTATTACCATATATTAAAAATATATGAAAAAGGTTTAAACATGTGTTTTATATGTTTAAAGCGGAAAAATAAATAAACCCAAAGTTTTAATTTAAACTAAAACTTCGAAAATCCCGAGCCTCCATGACCCATCCCCTTAGTATTTCAATTCCGACTGACACCCTAACCACAGTTAAAATTGCCTAACCCCACCGCAACCATGATTAAACAATGGGATTAATTAATCACCCGAATTAATTAATAACCAGTTTTCCGCCAATCAAATGCCTCCCGGGATATTTAATTAAAGTTAATCATTTTAAAACCCCGTCAGGCCCGCACATTAAAACCCCCACCAGCTTCACGTCTCGTCCACCGTTAGATCACCCCTCCGAAGATCTACGGTCCAGAACAATTCCGCTGACCGTCTCACATCTGAAGGTTAACGCACGGGATGGCAGTGGTTTTGGAATATTTCTCTGACCATGTGTCGATCGCTTAATGGAATCGCTGCCTCCCTGCTAAATACCGCCATCTCTTGAAAGCGGTGCAGAAATTACCGCTTACCGCCCAGTCCCGATGACGTCATCCTCGAAAAAATAAAAATCCTCATTGACTTTGTAAATAAAACAAAAGAGCGTGTATTTTCTGTCATTTTCACTGCTGAAAGCGACTGCATCCTCCACTGAAGAATTTGAAAATTCCGCTGTTTAAGCTGTCATCAACCAAAATTACGGAATGCCATTGTTATACCAGTGCCTGACAATCATTCGCCATTGACCAGTACCTATAAATTTCGACTTTCTCCATCAAACAGGTATTTATTCGATTTCTTGCTGGAACTCTTTGAAAAATCCACTTTCCTGTGTTAAATTCACGCCAGAGTCTGAAGAAAGGGTTAATATCAGTCTATTCTAGTTCCTGCAAGTAAAATCAAAGCCCCCAAAATCAAAATTGCGCTTGGTATGTGAAAAACCCCGAAATTTCCATTTTGAATACACAAGAACCAAAATGGAAGCTCCGGCAGCCCTGAATGTAACCCCATTAAATTCCTCTCACAGAGAGTTAGAATACTTACCATTAGTGGATAAAGAATTTCAAATTAAAGACTTAGTTTTCGATGAAAGTCCCCTTCGAAGTTATTGTCGCTGCAGAGACGATTATTCGAAAGGTTTGGATGTCATTGGGTTATGGGAATCCAATTTCCCAAGATATCTCATCCCCTCAGTCCGTATTTTCCCAGAAATTATCCACTACTGTCATTCCAATTATGATCCAACTCAAAGAGCAGTGTTATCCCCGGACCAGAGTATCCTTTTCCCCATTACTCCTCAAGCTATCAATACAATGCTCCATTTTGAACTTGATCAAAATCTTACTCCCTTGTCCATGGAAGAACTACTTGAAAAGTCTACCCAATTGTCCCAAGAAAAATTGAAATGCATTTGCCAGACCTTTATGTTACCTGAACATCAACCTAAGGGCCCTCCTCCCTATGGTTTTGCTTATTTTACTAATTTAGGAAAGCTCATCCTGAATATGATATCCTTTGTACTGGGTTTTAATACTAGTGAGTATGTTGATGAATTAACCCTAGTATTATTATCCATCTTCACTCCTGGATAGCCACCTGCTGTGAAATATGATTTTGCATCTTTCATTGCAAATAAAATCCATGACCAGTTCATGAGGTTAGATAATGAGAAAGTGTTTAAGTATTCCTCAGTCAGTTACCATCTCATCATCTATTATCAATCAGAGAAGTTCCCTTTTCTTGTTCAAAAGCTTGATGCCAAGGGAAACCCTAGATCTGTTATATTTTGGTCTGCCATAACTCACAGTTCCTATAATTCTCCCTATTCTTATGATGAGTTCATTGATCTTTTCATACATTCTGCAACGACCTTGTTGACAGGAGTTGCTCCTCCCAGGCTCAGCAATGAGATTAAGAAAACTTTACAGCTTTCAAGGACATACAAAGTTGGGGACTGGTATTTATACCAAAATTATTCAGAAATTAGAATATATGGATGTGAACCTTGTCCATTCAAGCTGTCTAAATATGTGCCTATGAGACTTTTTGCCTTAGAATATTTCAGGCAAATGAATAATTCTGATGTTATTCATTTTTGTAATGCTAAAAGGAAAGCCCAACTCAGAACCAAAAGTCAGTTAGGTCCATTTATATGCAATTCTAGGGATGCTGAACATGAAGCAGAAAATATATTGCAAAACCATTTCAAGTTACAAAAGAGTTTCCGTTGGATTCCTTATGATCCATTCAGTTTTATCTGTGACAAAAGAATGAAGAACAAATCAGCACCCTACTTTCACCACAGAATTCCAGAAATAGAACAATATGCTAATCAAGATGAGTGGGTGGAAGGAACACTAGTTGAGCAAGATAGTGAAGAAGACAATATAAACAAAATTATGAAAGATCTTGAGAAAAATTTTGACCTAGAATCTTTTGGTCAAGTGCAGGTACCTCACATTGGCACTTCTTCAGCAGGAAATCTCCAACAGGGATTACAGGAAGATAGTCCATCAATTGCAGTAGAGTCTAAAGGCAAAGGGAAAGAACCTGAAATACAGGTCATTGAAACTTTCATCATGGCAAAGAAACCTCAAACCTCCAGGGCACCAGATCAAACACAGGTTTCTGCTACTCAAGTAAATCATCCTGAAGTTTCAGAATTGCAAACTCCATCTAATATGGAAATAGGCAAGAAAAGACAGGTTCCAGATCCTACTCCTCCCAAAGAATCCTCAGAGCTACATCAAGCTAAGAGGCAGAAACTCAATCCACTCCCAGAAGTGGAAACTATAGATGAAATAATTGATGATGAAAGAGAAGATAGTCAACTAACTGGCACAGTTAGTGAAACACACACAGGCCACAAAGGAAAATAATTGAAAAAACAGTTGAGTACTGAAGTCTCTTCCTTTAAACAGGCCAAAACAGATACAGGTGATATAAAGATAAATTTTATTAATATAAAAGTAAAGAATGATCCATTGAGAATGCAGGTATATGATCAGTATCTGAGAATGGCTCCACACAATCAGGAAACATTAATGTCAGCATTTGACATTCAACAAGGCAAAATGATGATGAGCCATTTCAAATCCAAGGTGCCAAAACCCAAGACAACATATGATTATATTAGGACCAATTTTGAGGTCCTAGCAAAAGAAATTCATCCGTTGGACCAGATAGAGTTGCATAAAAAAACTGGGGAAATGATATATTCCACCATTACTGATAAGGCCATGGCAGCCCTTAGGCTGCAAGATTCTTTAAATAATACAAACACAATTGCAAATTGAGAAGGCTTCTTCTCAGGAAAAAGATAACAGAATAAAGTCTCTGGAAGAAATAATCATCAGTTTGGGTCACAATCCCAAAGATATCAAAAGCATTGAGGCACTAATTAAAAACAAAGATGATGATATTGCTGCACTGAGAAAGCAACTGAAATTACCAGCCTCAAGGCATCCCAAGACTCAAGAAGTTTTGAAGGAAAATTCACAGGAAGAAATGATGGAGTTGCTCTTGAAAATGACTGAGCAACTGAGTGAAACAGAGAAAGAATTGGAACAAGCATTAAGAGAAAAACAGGCTATCATGCAAACATCTACAACAGAGATCACTACAGGTACCACAACAGCAGATCAACAAACAGAGTCATCACAGGTAAACACTTCCAGTTTAAATTCTGATGAATTGGTAAAACAAATGGAAAGTTTAAAACTCAGAGTCACAGAACTTCAAACCACAAAATTACAGCTAGTAAATTTGGAGCAGAAATATGATATGTCTAAAAAGACTGTTGCTGATAATACCAGGGAAATCAAAAGGCTGGAAAAATTGGTTAAGGCTTTAGAAAAATATCTTTCATTAGAAAAGCCTATGAGAGAAATAAACGAAATTCTTTGGGATAATATAGTTGAGTCAATAAAGAGTGTTTGGTCCTTTGTTCAAATAATCTTTGAACAAAATGATTTAGTCAAAGTAGCCATGGAAGACATAGACAAAACAAGAGAAGAATTAAGAGGCAGGCCAGAGCAAGCCAATCAAATTATACAGTTTTTGAACACCCAGACTAGGCAATAGCTTGCAGAGCTTGGAATTGAAGACAGGACAGGCACTATTTTAGAAATAAAAAGAGTTTTTACCAAAAGAAATTTTATGCAAAATTTGGAAAGGAAATGCTCAGATATTCTGGAAGAAATTAATGCTTTCAAAGAAAAGTTTCAGGTTTTATTGGACAATGGGTTACCCAGTCCTATGCTCTCAGAGGAAAAAATAATGGACCTAGAAACCTATGTTAATAAAATAGATATACATGCTCATAACACAACTGCTCATTCTATCAGTTCGTCAGAAGCAACATTGCCAACAGGGAGGAATCTCTACGACATGTTAAAGGATTTGTTTCATCTTGAGTATGAAATAAGGTATTTATTTCCAAACAGGCCTACTTTCTTCAGGTACACAGAGGCCGATGAAACGTTGAGAAAACTCAAAAGAACCATAATTGCGGAAGATAAATGGTGGGAAGACTTATTGGAAATTTTGTGAGACTTATCTTTAGGTAAAGAATTTTGCCTTTTACTATCAAGTAAAGGATAAATAAAGGAGCAAAGATTAAAGAGTATCAGTTAGGCAGTTGAAAGAGTATCAGTAGAAATGAAGAGTATCAGACAAGCAAGGTAGTAAAAAAGAAATTACTCAGAATGGACAGCATCGAGCCTTATTGTAGGACCTGCCTCCAGCACATCCACAAAGGGAGAAAACATCACACCAGCAATTACTTTTTGTCCTATCTACGAGACCATATGTCTCCTTTTTATTGTAACTTATTCATTAGTCACCCTAGATTATTTGATAGGTTAGTGTGAGATATTTTCAATCATTTTTTGTATAAATAAACCCTCAAAGAAAGTATTGAGGGTGGATTCTACTACTTCGCTGTGACATTGATGTTTTTGGAATAAAAGTGTTTTGGAGAAATATATTTGTGGCTTGCTGGATGACAATTTGAAGCTCAGGACTTTTTGCAGGATTCATGTGTCGGATTGCAGTTCAATAAGTCTTTCTATCCTATGTCTTAAGTTCTATATCTGTTTATAATATCATTGTGTCCATTTCTGAATAATTGACATAAAAAAATAAATCATAATTTACTTAATTGTACTCTGATTTCAGTTGTGATTATTCTTAATGTTGTCCTCTAAATTGGTTATAAGCAACGAATTATTAATTGCTCTTGCTTCGCTAATTTAAACATTTTGATTACTATAGTAAAGAATTCTTCACTGTTCTTTATTTGTAATCATTTCATTTCTTTCTTTTGAACATGCTGAAAGATTCTTAACTTCCTTTCATCCCTTCAAACCCATTCCATCCACTTTAAATTCTAAAAATTGTTCTCTGTTTGGCTATCTTGCCCTGGAAAGCCATATTGTGTGTAGAATAGTAATCCAGTAAAGCCATCCTTTGACTCCATAGCCCAATGGACTGAAAATATTCAAACTTGCCCTTAGTTGGCGAATTCCACCATTTTCAAACAAACTCTTGGATTTATAACTAGCCTAAAAATTTCTAAGAACAAAGATAAATTATAAAGAGAGAGCCCTCTCTAGATACAGATTGGCTAGATTCTATATCTGAAGGTTGGTTTGTGGTTACCTCGGGTATACTTTCCTTTTCCATAACTTCAAGGAAAACCTGAGTGATAACAAATTCTAAAAACCCAACATACTTTTATTCCCCCCAACTAGAAATATTACATGTCCTCATGCAATTTAATCATTTGATTGCGTAATGTTTTTTTTTTTCATTGTGTTTTTATTGTTTTGCAACAAGGTTTATCCATAACAATCATTAAAATAAACATTTGAAAAGGCATTTGTATCTTTTTGGGGAAGAATTTGTTGGATTTATGAATGTATACGTAAATGAATGAGGGCAAGAACATTTTTTTTTTTTTAAACAAATCAACAAAAATTTATTTATTTATTTAAACTAATAAAGAAAAATATTAAAAGTAAACTAACACTAAAATGAAAAGTTTTTATTGATTTTCTTTCAAACCCATCAACGATTTTGTTTGGTTTTGTTTTATTTATTTATTATTATTATTATTATTATTATTTAAACAAGCCCACGTGACTTTCAAAAATTTTATTTTAAATTGCTCACAGATCATTAACTTACCCATGGATGGCATGTTGTTGATCTTTGGAAGAACTCATGGATTTCGAGCTTTCAATGAAGAGTGATTGTTTTTGAACTGGTCACAAAAACTGTAATTGTGGCAAATTCTCACGGTAACTTCTGGATATTGTGGCTTTGTGGCAGGACTCCTCTTGAATCTGCGCATTGTAATGGAATTCTCTCTGATCTGCACACTGTAATCACACTCCAATTGTACATAAAAATGAACTTATTTAACGTCTTCAGTAACTGCTTCAATATTTCTTTTATTACTGCGTGCATCTGGGAGCTGGAGAATCTCAAGAATAAATTTATCAACTTGTAAAAATCTGACGCATGCATATCCTTGGACCAATTCCAAATGACATGAATTCGAATGGATGCTTTGTGTATTCAAATCGACAAATTCTTGCAAATCAATGAAGTCGTCTCCGTCGCGGTTAGCTTCTTTGATCATCTTCTTCACCTATTCTTCGGTTGCCTTGCAACCCAGGGAACTCAAGATCGACTTGAACTCTAGCCATGATATCTTCCCATCTCCGTTGGTGTCAAATTTCTTGAAAACATCTTCCAGATATTTGATGGGTGGATGCAAGGCTGGAGTCAATGTGATTCGATCTACTGCTCCAAAGAAAGAAACCGTTGAAGATCTTGGAGTTGCAGGTTTGGAGGGGGTAGAACGCCTATGTTGCATGAATATTTTCTTGCCTAAAAACTTGATTGATGACAATTGCAAACCTGACTGAAGCCAAGAACCTGATTCGAATAGCCGTGGCGAACTTGGTTGTGATTGAGACGACGAACTTGGCTGTCAAGACCGCTGCAAACCCATCTTTCGTCGAACTCTGTGCTTGCAGAGAGTAATAAGAAAATTTGCCGCCTACATAGCTTTCTCGTGTTATGTAAAAGTCGCGTTGTTTGTATTCAGGAAATGATTGTTGGAGACATCTAGTGAGATCTCATTCACAATTGCGGAGAATGTGCAAATGAAAGAAACAATAGTGAGATTGAATTTCCCAAATTCCACCAAACGGCGCATGCTTACGGTTGCAAGGAGATTTGAGCTCATCTCATCTCAATGTATATCTCCATGATATCCTCCAAAGGCAGTGTTATATCTCCACCATAACTGAAATTAAATTTGGCGTTATCTTTTCAGTATTGCGTGGACAAAAAACCCAGATTTTCTATGATTTTGGAGGATTTTGTGCCTGGAACCATTGCAATCAGTTGGTAATTGATAGGAGGCAGTTATGTCGCCAGGGCTACGCAGAGCTGTTATTTTTGTTGGATGAAGGTGAAAGCTCTCCCCACGGCTAGAATTTGAGATCTCTGCCTAGGAAATCAGACGTCCAACTATACGTACAAACTGTTATCCTACCACTGAAGAATTTTAGTTCCACTTGAACTCCTCTACCGTACCACATGAAACACATAATTATTCCACCCATTTAGATAGTTGTCTTTATAAATTTAAAAATGGAAGTGATGGAGCTCCCAGCGCATAGAACATTTCTTGTAGGTGATGGAGTTTCAATGCCAAATGCCGAAATCAGAATGATCGAAGAAGACCAAAAAAATTGGATACGGCCACAGACAATTGGTTATTGTGAATTGCGTTTGCGTTTTTTTTTTTTTTTTTTAATATGCATTTCCCTTGTTTTTTTTTTACAAATTTCTTTTCAATTTTTTTTTTTTTAATTGAGATGTGGGTGAATGTTTTATTATTATTTTTTTATTTGTTTTTTTTTTTTTTTTAAGCACTGTTTTGCATGGTTTGTATTTCATTTTTTTTTTTTTTTAAACTAAAAAGAAAGTAAATTTTATTAAATTCATAATCTTAGAATATTTTATTGAAAATGGACATAAAGTGAAAAGATGTCTTTGATAAATCACAATTTATTCATTCTTGAAAATGTTTATTGACAACCTATTTTCTGATCCTTGAGATCGTACTAAGCGCGGAGGAGAGCATACTTATTCTAGGTAAAAGCAAAACTGAAAATGAAAGCAAAAACTAAAAATGAAAGCCTACCTACTCTATACTAATTAGAAAAAATTAGTTACATGTAATTAAACTTCCAATGAAGCCATTCACGTAGCAGTAACAAAAATATATCCAATAGAAATTTTTTAAATGATGGATGAAAATATTCGAGAGTGAATGAGTCTAGTTGGTGTAACTGGAAATCAACTAAAAAATAAAAAGATGAATCTAATCTAGTACTTACCTGGAACCATTGTTCGATAAAGCTTCGATAGGCACAATTTCTCTCACTTAGATCATGTTGTAACTCCTGTTGTTCTTCCTCGATCTCCTGTTCGAATGATTGTTCGCCATTAGATATGCAGGATTCTTCAGATGTTGAATCTTTGTTTATTTCTTGGGGAGTAGTTGAACCTGTAATTCTTGTCAAAATCTCCTTTTCCAAGGAAGAAGAGATCCCGACTTCTGCTAGGATCTGAGTGAGTAGTTCCAAGATGAAACTCATTATTGAACCATGTTGAAAAAGGGATTCTTACATACTAAAAACAGAGTGCTAATAATTTTCTGAGTTTTTAATCCTTTTACAAGGTTTTAGTTCACAAAAACTCTTTCAAATCAGCACACTAAAAATTGAATTTATTAAAAACAAAGACCACAGAGATAATCTTGAATTCAATACTCAATTAAACCCTCTTACAATGACTGTTCATTAATTTAGTAATTGAATTCTTCAATTACAACCATGAACCATGAATTCATAAACACAACTTAATCAAACAACCTTCACAGTTGCGAAAATCAAACACACTTGCAGAAATTGAAATTCACACTTGCATAAATGTAAACACACCCTACATGCCCTGATCCATAAGAGGTCGAGCCCGTTACGGTATCTCGAATGCGATGCGTAGGCTATTCCCCACATCTTACCACCTTAACACCTCGGAGTTAGGAACATGTCTAAACACACTTTCATGAAAAATCAAACTAAACTTCAATCCATCGTGCCTCCCTGGCAACAACGCCAAAATGTTCGGTGAAAATATGTTCGTTTAATTCTGTTGTAGTACTTTCCCAACTATTTAATTTTTCAATCCGAGGTTCGTAGGCTTACGACGCACATGCACTATATGTTGGCATTATGATGAAGAGTGTTGTCCTTGATGGCAACCCACTGAATGAAGATGAAGACATGAGAATGTTGGCAGGTGTTTTCCTTGATGGCAATCCACCTGATGAAGTTATTCTTGATCTGATGGACTTGGTAAATGATGTAAATCTGATATGAAATGATGTTTGTTAGCAATATGATGAAGATGATGGCAACTTACTTGATGAAGTTGTGCTTGATAGAATATGTCTTGATGAACTAAATCTGATGTATCTACAGTGAGTACAGAAGACAATGAAGAAAGGAATTCAGCATGTGCTAAATCTATGGAGAAAAGAGTATGTCTCTAAGCATATGCGTATTTGTCTAGGGGAAGTCGTGTATGCACGCGGAAAAGAACGTGCCAAGTCGCGTATGGGCAAAAGCGCTCAAAAAGTGCAAAACCAGGGGTAACCACCATGGTATTGACCCATTGTATTGGGTAATGATTCGCCTAAATGACCCCATCCAGGAATACCATCGGATGTAATATGGTTTTGGCTCATGGTATTGAAAAAGGGTAAACCTATATAAAGAGAAGAAATTCATTGTGCAAATTATGAGTGTGGGTGCAAGATGTCTGAGCTTGAATGAATACTTCTCTCTGAAGTATATCTGTATGGAAAGGGTAAAGGTTTGATGATAGATCTGAATCTATGATGCTCCAATAAAGAAATGATGAAGAAGGGAATCTAGATCTGGAATGTAATTGTATTTGCTAGATCTATTTATGGAAGGCTTAGATCTGAGATGAGGCGAACATCTGTCTGAAGTAAAAGGGTAAATCTGAACTGAATATCTGATCTGAAGAAGTATAATGCTCTATAATGATTGAAGATCTATACGCTAGTTCGCCGAAGAGGAAGCGCGTATATACGCGTCTTCGCTGAAGAGAAAGCGCGTATGCACAATGAAATTGGATCTGTAATATGTACAGAAGTATACGCTTGTTTATGTAAACGGAAGCGCGTATATACGCGACATCAGAGAAAGGAAAGCACGTATGAAAACTAGGGTTTGCTGAAGTCTATGGTAAGAAATGTCTAATCTGTTCTGCTGGTTTACTGATATCTGTCAGTGAGTTATATGTATCTGTTTCATGATTGACTGTGCTTAAAAGTATGGAAAGGGTCCAGTCTGAAAATTTGATGAAACGTGGCCTGCAAGTGGTGTCCTAAAGGAAGCTTTGGATCCAGTGTGAAAATTGATGAAACATGGTCCATAGAGGTGCTGAGGGTTGTAGCCTTCAGTCAGGGGGTTGTAGCTCCCTTCCAGGTGAGGCTGGTAAACGAGATCGGGGGGTCGTAG
Source organism: Pinus albicaulis (assembly GCA_034641835.2). Lineage (NCBI taxonomy): Eukaryota > Viridiplantae > Streptophyta > Pinopsida > Pinales > Pinaceae > Pinus > Pinus albicaulis. The sequence continues at coordinate 735,348,840 of CM076574.1, forward strand.
CTCCCTTCCAGGAGAGGCTGGTAAACGAGTCAGGGGGTTGGAGCTCCCTTCCAGGAGAGGCTGGTAAACGAGCGCAGGTGGGTGCCTGCGTGCTGGTAGGAGTCTGCACCAGCACATATGTTGTAAGATGTTTTCTCTATAATAAAATATTGAAGGCTGGGCAACGGCAGCGGTGGTTTTCTCCTGACTTGGGTTTCCACCTAAAAATCCTGGTGTTCATGTGTGATGCTTTTTGTGATGGTTTACTCTGTTCTCACTGCATATGTTTACTTTTTATTAAACATTTGATGAATGAATGATGGAATGATTTAAGTGAAGAACTAATGACATAATTAGATATCTGTGTATATGCAAGTTTCATAAAGGGTATCCGCGTATATACACGAGTCTGTGTCAGGAAAGTAGCGTATGGGTTTTAGAGAGTGAAAAAGTAAAAAGTTTTGAATATGTAGTAAATACAGATTCACCCCCCCCCCTCTTAGTATTTTTCCCAACAATTGGTATCAGAGGAGGTTCTTCTGCAGAAGCTTGATCGCTTGAAGGAGATCCGTCGCAATGGGAAGTCAAGAAGGAGTGATGTCTATAAAGCCACCTCTATTCAATGGAAGCAATCTGATATTCTGGAAGGTACGAACAAAAGCTTATTTAAAAAATCTTGGTGCAAAAGTATGGGCAATCATGAAAGAATGTGAACAAGAATCTGGAGAAGAAAAGGATACTTTTGTGGATGCTCTAGAAGACAATAATTTTCGTGAAGAAAAAACTCAACTCAAAGTAAGTCTAGAAGAAAAGAACATAATCATAGAGACTCTTGAAAATCATCTTGAAGCAAAAGAAAAATGTATTGAGGAATTGGAGTGTGAAGTAGTAAATCTAAGAAAAGATAATGAGAAAGTGAAATCTCTCAATATTAGATTTGCTAAAGGTTCAGAAACCTTAGATGAGATTATCAAGGTACAACGGTCTCCTCTTATAAAAACAGGTCTTGGATATACTGGGGAATCTTCCCAGACTTCAACACCAAATTTTCTAAAAGCAGCCACAGCTGGTTCACTACATTTAGCCACTCAGCAAGGGAACAAAGGATCTTTACAGGTAAAGCATGATCATCTCAATTCAAGGAACACTAACAGGGAAATATTTCAAAGAAGCCACAACCAACAGGTAAATTCTAATAGAATATTTCATGATCACAGAAATTTCTACTTCAATGGACAATGTTTCTCATGTCACAATTTTTGTCATAAAGCTGTTCAATGTGTTGCATATAAAACCATCATGACAAGAGAAGCAAGAATGAAAGGGATGAATATTGAACCAAAGAAGAACACCTATAACAAATTTTCTCCTCTTCAAAACGAAGTTGAATGTACTTATTGCAATAACTTTGGTCATGAAGAATCTGATTGCAGGAGCAAGGTCCAGCCAAAAGAGCATGTTCCCTCAAGCTCTAAAGTGTGGAAAAAGAAAGAAATACCTGTTGAAAATTGTGGGATAGCGTTATTTGCAGAAGGTGAAGAGAATCAATGGTACATTGATAGTGGGTGCTCAAGACACATGACAGGTGACAAAAGCAAACTTCGTACTTATAATGCTCTAGAAAAGGAAAAGAAAGTTACATTTGGAAATGATACTCCTGCTGTAATTAAAGGAAAATGGTCAGTATTTCTAAAAGAAAAAGTGAAGGCTAAATATGTCATGTATGTGGATGGATTAAGGCATAACCTGTTAAGTGTTAGTCAAATGTGTGATCAAGGAACAGAAGTGGTATTTAGTTTAAAAGAATGTGTGGTTCGTGATCTTGATACAGGTAAAATCATTATAAAAGGAAAAAGAAATCCAAGCAACTTGTATGTACTAAACGGCATAGATCAATGTTACTTGAGTAAGTCTTCAGAAAATTGGCTATGGCATAGAAGGATGGGACATCTGAGTTTCTCTCAAATCAACAAAGCAAGCAGACTTCAAGCTGTTCGTGATCTTCCCAATGTCAATCTTCCAGAAAGTATCATATGCAAATCTTGTCAATTTGGTAAGTAGACCAAAGTATGTTTTAATGCCAAAGAAGGATCATCAAGTAAGCCTCTTGAACTCATTCATACTGACATCTGTGGACCTATGAGGAAAAAGTCATTGCGTGGGGAAGAATACTATATCTTATTTATTGATGACTACTCTAGAATGTGTTGGATCGGGTTCATTAAACACAAAGATCAAGCATTTGAAAAATTTCAGAGCTTCAAAGCTTTGGTAGAAAATGAATTAGATCTAAAAATCAAGTGTCTTAGATCTGATTGAGGAGGAGAATATTCATCAAATGAATTCTTTGAATTTTGCAAACAACATGGCATAAAAAGACAGTTCTTTGTAGCAGGCACTCCACAACAAAATGGCGTAGCAGAAAGAATGAATAGAACAATTGTTCAAATGGCTAGAGCTATGCTTGCTGACTCTAGAACTCCTGACATGTTTTGGAGTGAAGAAACACATACAGCAGCTAACATTCTCAACAAGGCTCATGTTTGGGTAAATAGTGACAAAAATCCATATGAACTCTGGTATGGTAATTCTCCCACTGTGAAGCATTTTAGAGTTTTTGGAAGTAAATGCTTTATCAAAAATAATGATGAAAAGCTTGGCAAGTTTGAACCTAGATCAGATGAAGGGATATTTCTTGGTTACTCATCTTCAAGAAAAGCATACACATGTTACAATAAAAGGCTTCAAAAGATTGTTGAATGTATTGATGTTGTTATTGATGAGTCTCCTGCAGCTCCTAAAGAAGAACAAACAACAAAAGAAGATGATAGTGACATATGGCCTTCTACATCAAATGGAAATGATATAGACAGTGGATCCAATGAAGAACCTGAAAATGATCTATCTGAAAAAGCTCCATCCAGATATGTTCAAAAGAATCATCCTGAATCTCAAATTTTGGGAGACAAGGAATCAGGTGTATGAACAAGGAGAACTCTTGTGGGATCTTCTAGTCATCTGGCACTTCTATCCACAATTTAACCACACAATGTCAATGAAGCTAGAAAATATGAATGTTGGAATCATGCCATGGATGAAGAGCTTGATCAAATTGAAAAGAATGACACTTGGGAATTGGTACCAAGACCACATGATAAAAATGTCATTGGAACTAAATGGATTTTCAAGAACAAGTTAAATGAGAATGGGGATGTTGTAAGAAACAAAGCTAGACTAGTTTTCAAAGGGTATGCTCAACAAGAAGGTATAGACTTTGAAGAAACGTTTGCTCCTGTAGCTAGACTTGAAGCCATAAGAATGTTTCTTGCTTTTTCAAGTTATCAACAAATCAAAGTTTATCAAATGGATGTTAAATCTGCTTTTCTTAATGGAGATCTAGAGGAAGAAGTATATATAGAACAACCGGAAGGTTTCATTTTGGGAAATGATGAACATCTTGTTTGTAGACTTAAAAAGGCTCTATATGGTCTCAAACAAGCTCCAAGGGCATGGTATTATCGTCTTGACAAATATCTTCATCAACAAGGATTTTCAAAGGGGTCTGCTGATAGCAACTTGTACACAAAAATTGAAAATGATAAACTTTTGATTGTGGTTGTATATGTTGATGATATCATTTTTGGGAGTAACGAAGAATCTATGAGTCAAAAATTTGCTTCTGTCATGCAGCAAGAATTTGAAATGTCCTTACTTGGGGAACTAACATTCTTTCTTGGCTTGCAAGTGCATCAAATTGCAGATGGCATATTCCTATCACAAGAAAAATATCTTAAGCAAATTCTGAAGAAGTATGGCATGGAAGAATGCAAACCTGTAAGTACACCAATGATAACCGGATGCAATCTCAGTTCTCATGATGATTCTCCTCCGGTGGATTAACCAGAATACAGGTCAATGATAGGAAGTCTACTTTATCTCACTGGGACTAGACCAGACATTATGCATGCAGTTGGGATTTTTGGACGATTCCAAGCTAATCCAAAAGAGTCTCACCTTCAGGCTGTTAAAAGAATTTTCAAATATCTTCAAGGAACTCAAGACCTTGGTCTATGGTATCCAAAGAATGCTAATCTTACTCTTCATGCTTACACTGATGCAGATTGGGCTGGAAGTGTTGATGATCGGAAAAGCACTAGTGGTGGTGCATTCTATATGGGACCCCGGTTAGTATCTTGGTTCAGCAAGAAGCAAGATTCTATTGCCTTATCTACAGCAAAAGCAGAAGATGTGGCTGCCGCATCTTGTTGCACTCAACTCCTTTGGATGATGCAAACTTTACAAGATTTTCAAATCAAATGCACTCCATGTCCCTCATTAAGGTGGTATCATGGTGCTACCAGATTAAAGACCAAGCACATTCCCATCAAGTATCACTTACGTGAACAAGTGCTTGAACAAAAGGTGAAGTTGGAGTATGTTCCCTCCAAAGAACAAGTTGCTGATATATTTACCAAACCCGCCTGTGGAAGCATTCGAGCATCAAGATGTGGAGTTTGGAGTGTCTTCATCACTGGAAGAACAAATTCGTATAAATTTAGAATGTGGAATGATAATGCCGGGTTTCTCAACACAAGCCACAGAGCACACACTGGTGTTCATTCACGTAAAATTGCGTATGTCTAATTGCCGACAAATTTCTTCTTGAGTCAGCCTTCAAGACACCAGTTGCTTTTTGGTATCTCCCGATATTTTGGTATCTCTGGGTGGTGTTCCGTCACATCTATTTCTAATGTTTTGATAAAGATGCCTTGATGATTTGTTGGTGAAAGTGTTCAGGATGCACAAACTAAGGGGGAGCCTTAGTCATATGGAAAGGTTGCTTGGTTGCACAGATTCAGGAGGAGCATTAGCTTTGCTGAGTATAATGCATTGTTGGCATTATGATGGTTCTGAAATAGGTTCTCTTTCTTGAGGATTTTCTGGTGTGGGTCTTAAAGTTATATTTGTAGTTTGAAGAAAAGGTCATGTAGAGATCCATGATGTAAAATTGTAATATTCAGTCATGTAAGGACTTGATAAACTTGTAAACCCACTTGGTTGGGTAGCTGGGTCAAATTTTGTAAACCCACCTGGTTGGGTAGCTGAGTCAAATTTGTAAACCCACTTGGTTGGGTAGTTGAGTCTCATATGTAAATCCACTTGGATGGATCTTTGATGTAAGAATGAGTCATTGGTGATAGGAAATTCATAGATTCATGTACTTCATTGGAAAATATGTTTGAAGATTCAGCATGAACTCAGGGGGAGCTTGGTCACTTCAGTATATATCAGATCTGCAGAACGCTTCTTCCACATGCGGAGAAAAGGGGGATATTATGTTGGTTTTGATCCACCCTTTGTCCTTGATGTCAAAGGGGGAGAGTGACATGGTGTTTGAATGAAGATAAAGAATGGTGTCAAAAATGGAGAGAGTGACATGGTGTCCTTGTATTCTTATTGTACCTATCTATTGTAACCAAACACCATTGTGGTTGCCATCAAGTCCAAAGGGGGAGATTGTTGGCATTATGATGAAGAGTGTTGTCCTTGATGGCAAACCACTGAATGAAGATGAAGACATGAGAATGTTGGCAGGTGTTGTCCTTGATGGAAATCCACCTGATGAAGTTATTCTTGATCTGATGGACTTGGTAAATGATGTAAATCTGATATGAAATGATGTTTGTTAGCAATATGATGAAGATGATGGCAACTTACTTGATGAAGTTGTGCTTGATAGAATATGTCTTGATGATCTAAATCTGATGTATCTACAGTGAGTACAGAAGGCAATGAAGAAAGGAATTCAGCATGTGCTAAATCTATGGTGAAAAGAGTATGTCTCTAAGCATACGCGTATTTTTCTAGGGGAAGTCATGTATGCACGCGGAAAAGAACGTGCCAAGTCGCGTATGGGAAAAAACACTCAAAAAGTACAAAACCAGGGGTAACCACCATGGTATTGACCCATTGTATTGGGTAATGATTCGCCTAAATGACCCCGTCCAGGAATACCATCGGATGTAATGTGGTTTTGGCTCATGGTATTGAAAAAGGGTAAACCTATATAAGGAGAAGAAATTCATTGTGCAAATTATGAGTGTGGGTGCAAGATGTCTGAGCTTGAATGAATACTTCTCTATGAAGTATATATGTATGGAAAGGGTAAAGGTTTGATGATAGATCTGAATCTATGATGCACCTATGAAGAAATGATGAAGCGGGATATCTAGATCTGAAATGTATCTGTATTTGCTAGATCTGTTTATGGAGTGATTAGATCTGTGATGAGGCGAACATCTGTCTGAAGTTAAAGGGTAAATCTGAACTGAATGTCTGATCTGAAGAAATATGATGCTCTATAATGATTGAAGATCTATACGCTACTTCGCCGCAGAGGAAGCGCGTATATACGCAGCTTCGATGAAGTGAAAGCGCGTATGCGCAATGAAATACATACAGAGGTATACGCTGGTTTGTGTGGACGGAAGCGCGTATATACGCGACATCAGTGAAGGGAAAGCGCATATGCAAACTAGGGTTTGCTGAAGCAAGGGGTATGAAATATCTGATCTGTTCTGCTGTGTTTCTGCTATCTGATCTGTGTTGATATGTATCTGTTGGTGATGTATGTTTGTGTTTAAAAGTATGGAAAGGGTCCAGTATGAAAATATGATGAAATGTGGCCTGCAAGTGGTGTTCTATTGAAGTTGTTGGATCCAGTGTGAAAATTGATGAAACGTGGTCCAAGGTGGTGCTGAGGGTTGTAGCCTTCAGTCAGGGGGTCGTAGCTCCCTTCCAGGTGAGGCTGGTAAACGAGATCGTGGGGTCGTAGCTCCCTTCCAGGAGAGGCTGGTAAACGAGTCAGGGGGTTGGAGCTCCCTTCCAGGAGAGGCTGGTAAACGAGTGTAGGTGGGTGCCTGCGTGCTGGTAGGAGTCTGCACCAGCACATATGTTGTAAGATGTTTTCTCTATAATAAAATATTGAAGGCTGAGCAACGGCAGCGGTGGTTTTCTCCCGACTTGGGTTTCCACCTAAAAATCCTGGTGTTCATGTATGATGCTTTTTGTGATGGTTTACTCTGTTCTCACTGCATATGTTTACTGTTTATTAAACATCTGATGAATGAATGATGGAATGATTTAAGTGAAGAACTAATGACATAATTAGATATCTGTGTATACGCGAGTTTCATAAAGGGTATCCGCGCATATACGCGAGTCTGTTTCAGGAAAGTAGCGTATGGGTTTTAGAGAGTGAAAAAGTAAAAAGTTTTGAATATACAGTAAATACTGATTCACCCCCCCCCCTCCCAGTATTTTTCCCAACACTATATATGCAGGATTGAAGTGGAACTAATTTAATCTAAATTACTAAAATCAAATTAATCTAGGAAGGCATTGAAACACTAACTAGGAAAGCAGGAAATTGCATAAGGGAAAAGCAATACAACATGTGAAGAGTTGAATGAAAAACAACATATGTGAGCTCACAACAATAAATTTATCTCAAATTACATTACAAGAATCAAATGACAAATCATGAAAGCTAAGAATCTCCTTCTTCTAATTACAAGACTATCTCTCCAAACTCAAAACTTATGAACTTCTAAACTTGTCAACTTCTAAAACTTGAAGAGAGAGAACTCTCTTATATACATGAAGAAGATAACCATCTCATAATTACATATCCACTATTCTCTCAAGAACTCTCAAATACTTTCCCATTATTACAAAATATGATCCCTTTGAATCCTCCACACATCTCTCACATATCTTGGATAAGATATAACAACCAAATCCTCCATGATATTCTCCTTAGGAATAGGCTTGAATAATTGTCTCCTTAATATGGTGGAGAAGATATTTGAGAAGTCTCATGGAATTAATCCTTCACATATTTCCTACACATTACAAAGCTCACATATTCTTGAGATATATATAAAAACATGTATATTTTCTAATATTTAATCTTAAATTCACTTATAATACAAAAATGAATAAAGTGGAAAATAAGAAGGTGAAACCCAAATGTATTTATGAAAATGATATGATGAAAGGTTAATGGGATGATGAAATGTAAGGAATAGTGAAGGGAAAGGTGGATGAAAATATGACATTTCTGAGTCCCAATAGAGAGTTATCCCTAGGGAAAATTAGCTAGCTCCTCAAAATAGAAACCAAAACTTTAGAAGAAACCCCCCTCAAATAAGACATAGAGAACAAAGAGGCCCTGACCACCAAATTAGGCCCCCATTCCATGAAAATTATGCTGATGAAGATGAGGGAGTGGTTGAAAAACTAGAAGAAATTCAAATTAATCTAATGGGAATTAATGATGAGGATTCTATTTTCGTCACTGAAGAAGAAAAATGATTATTTTCTCTAACTCAAATTGAAGTAGAACCTAAAGAGTCTGAATATTATAAACAAGGGTTTGAGAATTTCATCATGGAGGTACATAGACAATATAATCTCAAAATCAAGAAAAACTATGATATTCCCAGGAGAGATAATTCTAAAAATTCTTCTAAAAAGGTCCTTGAAACTAATCCCAAGAAAACAATAGAAAGCTCAAAGAAGGTTGTTAATATCCCTAAAAATAATGATCTAGAAAGTAGCACTAGTAAACCAGCTATCAACCCTAGCAAAACTGTTCAAGCTGATATCCCTACTACAGGTCAACAAACTGAAGTTGCTACTAAAATAGTGCCCGAGAATACTAATTTAAATCTGCCAAAGACACAGACACCGTTCAGCATGGAGAATGAAATTGCCAAAATAAAAATTTCCATCCATCTCACTGAATTGGTAAACAAAGGTGTATATATATCCCAGGTCCAAAATACACTGAGCATAGGAGAAATTACTGACACTGTCAATCTAAATGATGATAAACATGAACTGTTGTTTGGGCCAGAAGTAGAAGGTAAAGCCCAAGAGGGAGGTGTTCCCCCATTTTACATTAGTTTGAATATTCATGATAAGATCCTCCAAAATGCCATGTTAGATTCAAGAGCCTCTCATAATCTTATGCCAAAGGAAGTCATGGAGAAACTTGTCCTTGAGATAACCAGACCCTACAAAGACTTATATTTATTTGATTCTAACAAGGTAAAATGTCTAGGCCTCATCAAATATCTTTGTGTTACTTTAGCCTAAATACCAATTAAGAGTTTAGTAATGGATATAGTAGTGGCTGACATCCCTCCTAAATATGGCACGAATTTATCACGCTCATGGGGAGCAAAGCTTCAAGGGACCCTCCAAATGGATATGACTTATGCTACCATACCAATATGTGGTCAACAAAGAAGATTGTATAGGGAGACTTTAATGAAATACATGGTGAGCAGTCAAGAAAAAAAACATAAATACCCCCTTTACTCTTTTCATTCAGAGCTTGAATCATTCTGTTAGCTCCTCGTAATTTCAGCATATTGGTGAGAAAAAAATTGCGGAGAGGACATTAGAACCACTTTGGGATTCTAGGATCTAGCCCTCTTGAATCCAGAGAGGGATCTCTCTTATAAGTGCAAAGATTGATTTATCTTTAAGGCTTTTGGGTATGATATTAGACTAGTTATTAAGAACAAGGGTTTTTGTTTGGTTTTGGATGGTTGAGCATGATTTTTAGTTGAGTGGAGAGTCCTAAAATGAAAGAGTTCAAAAGGGATGAAGGTATAAGTAATCAGAACAAGATTTGGCTGATAGGATAGATATGATGCTAGTTTTTAGTCCATTGGGCTATGGAGTCATAAAAGGTTTTAATTGTGCAACAATTTCAAGAGTGGTCCAAGGAGCAAGTCATCTATATCACAAGATCTTTTAGATTAAATTATGGAATGGAACAATAAAAGTGTTGAAGGAGTGGAAAAATACAATAATTTCAACTAGGATTTATCAGTCTTTCCAAAAAAAAAAATCCTTTTAAGTAACTATTTTAAACCAACCAAAGGATAGGGCTAACCATAGACTTCTTTGGAAAAGCTAGTATTAAAAGCTAACTTATCAGACGAACAATCCAGTAATCCATATAATTACTTTCAGAAGGGATGAAAATAGATAAGAAAAAAAAGTGCAGCCTAAGATCAGATAAGATACTTTTAAATCTAAACTGCTTTCAGCATACTCTTAGGGAAAATTCCAAAACTACCTTTGGAGAAAGAAACTAGAAGATAGGGCAAACCATAAACTTTTCTAGTCTAACTTTACTGAGTATATAATGAAAATATCATTCAAGAACTTCTTTTCAAGCTTTGCACATCAAGACAAGGGTAAACCAACATTCCTTGATAATGTTTACACTTAACTTAAGACCTTCTTAAACACACAACTTGGAGGAAAAATTTGAGATAAAGCTTATCAGTGACAGTAGGGTACTTTTGACAGTAAATCATAGCTCTATATTTTTTATTCTTTATCAGAGAATAAGTGAACAAAATGGCATACATGAAAGGAAAACAAGTAACAGTAAGAAGAAATTCACCAATGATATAGACCAGGATCCCAAGAATTAGCTTGTATATTGATGTCAATCTAGTTACACACTTCAAGTCCAATGTTTCAGTTCAACAATCATTTTTTCTTTTCAGCATAACTTATTTGATCACAAACAGAGCTTCAAAGCCTCTAAAAACTATTTACATGTAGAAAGTTTTGAACACAAGTATTATATCAAAGTCTAGCAACCAACCCTTTACAATGTGCTCCTCAAGAAGATTTTATAGGAAAATGAGGAGGTGGATATGTTTTTATGGTTAAAGTATCATTAATTCTATAGTTAATGCAATTCTCTACCTTGGAAACCATGCAAGGCATAAGGCAATAATACATTCGATCTATATCTCTGTGTCATAACTTTTTTCTGCTTTCGAGGCTTAGTGGATTAAAATATTTGACTTTTAAGGCTATTTCTTATCCTTGTAATAATTGTGCTGACAGTTTGTAATAAGTTTCTTTGATTTGAAATAACTGTTTAGCTGTCTTGAGGCAAATATCTTCTATTCTGGAAATAACTATGCCTCTTTTGAATACTTTGAGGCTGCAGGTGGCTTTTGGTAGCAGGTGAGGATTCAATTAGCCTCTGATGTGGCGTGGAGGCTTCTCGGACTGATAAATCTGATTGTCCTTCTTTAAAAAACTGTTAATTTGTTTTAATTCTGTGTGTTAGGCTTGATTAGGCCTAATCTCTGTATTCTAGCCCTCGGACTATATTCAATTGAGTGGATTAGGCTTTTGATAGTCAGTTTTAGGTCGTAATCCTTCAAAACTGTGTTAACAATCTTCAATTCTTCATCTCTGCTATGATTTTTTCCTTGGGTACTGATACTCTTTGTCTATAGATTTTATTGTGGTTTTATTGCTTTTGCGGGCGCACAGAGGGTTGAAAAATAGCATCAGTGCTCATGAGGCTCGGATGGAACATGATATGGAACCTTGCAGAGTGATATCCTTCACGAATAAAGGCTTGGGGGATCGTCATCCCTGACCTTTGATTTATTTTGAGAAACTGTGTAAAAGCTTCACAACCTGCAAAAATACCCAAAAAGTTATAAAATCCTGTGTGGATGGGTTAAGACTGCTTTAGAAGTTTTAGGTTAGAGAGCAACCATTGGATGAAAGCATCCAATGACGAGGATTTCCTGCAGAGGTTAAAAGGAGAGGCGGTTGAGGGGGTGAATGAAAGATTAAGTTCGAGCCGTAGATGTATATTTATCAATGGCTGAGATAAAACTGGGTTTTATAATACGATGGGGTCATATTATAATGAAAATGGAGGAAAATTTAGTAAAAATGGAATAAAAACCTTTAGTGGAGGGGTAAGATAGAGTTAAATGAAATTGGGGTTTCAGAAAGATTCTGGGCCATCAGATTAGATCAGCCATAGAGATAAACGACGGAGAATAAACATAAGAAAATGTAATGTTAAATGGGAAAAATGGTTTCAGCAATAAAAACCACTAGTTTCACGCGATGAAAAGGAGAAAAGGCAGTATTTCCTTTAAGAACGCGATATGCGTTAGCACTTGACACATGGCTTTTTAAAACCACCCATATCGCGTAAATTTAAAACATTAATCGTCAGACTCAAAATTATGCGATATGGCTCCCTGGCCGTTGGATAAAGGGTGGGCAGATCCAACGGTGGAGTTTGGAGTGCGATAAGACAAGATGTGCGGGTGGAGGAGGGGGGGCAGAGCCAAGGCGGTATTGATATGGACCGTCAGATCATAGGAATGAACGGCTCAGATTGATCAATGAGGGCGGTATGCCCCAAATGAGTTGGGCCTACCGGGTTAAATATGGACCGTTAGAACTTCAATATGAATGGCCCAGATTTAATCTTGGGGCTAATGAAATGGAATATGAGGCAGGGGTCAGACGGAGTTTGTGTGTTTTTGGACCATTGATCTATAGAGATCAACGGTGGATATTCACCCAAAGACTTTACACAACAGGGTTTATAAAAATAACAAAGGGTGAGGGTTTGAATATGGACCGTTGGATCTATGAAATGGATGGCCCAGATCTAATCATGGGATCATCAATCGGTGAGGGAGAGAGGAAAGGTGCAAAGAAAATTTGCGATGCGATTAGATTGGAGCCATTGACTTAGAGAGATCAATGGTCGGGAATGAGTCTGTGGTTTCAAATGTCAGAGGCTTTGGTGGAGGGTTATTAATCTGGACTGTCGGTTCTTGTGGATTCAACGGTCTAGATTGAATCACAATCTTTGCAATGGGAGGAGGAGAGAGGAAAGGCACAATGGATTTTGCGATGCGATTACATGAGGGTCGTTGATCTTAGAACCAGACCAACAGCGGGGAATAAATCAGGAATCGATGATCAGAGGTTACCAGGCGTGGAAATTAAACCTTTATGTTTTTTCGATGCGATGGGGGAAGGCCAATGTGATGGTGCGATCGGGAAATCGCAAATTGGATGTTTTTAAGGAGGCGCAATCGGAAGACCCTTGCAGAAATTTCCGATGCGATGGGTGGGGAACGGAGAAGAACGTTGGCCATTGATTTGTTTAAAGGATCAATGGTTGATAATGTGGCAGGGTTCCATAGAATAAAAACTCAATCACATTGGATTTTTTCTTTAAACAAAATAAATGTGTCCATCGCAAACCTCCGATTGCAATTAGCGCTCGGGACTTAACGCCTGGTCCTGGGTGTGGGTTATATGGTGGGGAAGTGGTTGAGGGGTTTTAACCAAAAGGGGCTTATCGGAATTGGAAAAAAGGAAAGGGCCTTTCAAATGCACCCAATGAATATTTGTGATTCAAGATTCCATCGATTATTGATCGGTTTTAGATCAACAGTTGGTTTTCGTTAAAACACGAATCGGCGGGTTTTCTTTAAAACATAGAAAACGTTGGATTTTATGAAGATACAAAGGGGAAAAAGGTTTTGGAAAGGTTTTTTAATATGTTTTAGCGCCTGATTGTGGGCTCCGGGTAATGTGAAGGAAAGTGGAGGAGTCAAGTTTTTTTTTTTTTTTTAAAGAAAAGGGGCCAATCACATCGGAAACTTTTGAAAGCAAAAGGGGAAAGCACAACCAGGATGCTCCGATTGCGATTAGTGATGGGGCCTTAACGGTGGGTCACAACTTTGGTTGTATGAGAAAAAGGGGCCGGGGTCTAAGGCCAAATGGGCTTAAAGCCTTAGTAGAAAAATGGGTTTTTTAAGCGAAAATGAAGGATTTTCAAGGGTTTTTTGGCTTTCGGTAGAAGAGAAAAAAGGGGTTTTTAAACCTTCCAAAGGAATTTTCAAAGGTTTAAAGGGAATTTATAGGGAATGAAAGGTAAATGGACATTTTTATGAATGAAATGGAGACGGAAAAAGGAGAAGGGAAATGAGGGAAAATGGAACTTTTTCAGCAGTGTTTTCCTTTGGTAAACAACATATTTTTCAATTTCATAAGGGAAAACAACAGCGAAGATTAACTCAAGGATAAGTTGTCTTCCTAAGAATTCAATAACTAACAATTTTGCATAAAAATTGTTTCTTGAAGGCTTAAAAAATGATTTAGCCACCATTTGATATAACAAATTTTATAGGTGGCTAACAATGGCTCCACATGGGGATGGCACCTTCTTGAAGGTGTCAAGAACTTTAGAATTGTATTCTCTAGGAGCTGATCAATGATTCATCCATTGGGCTGCAATATTTCATTACTTTGTTGGCCTTATTTTTCTCTGATAATGTTAGAAGCCATGAAAAACAATGGAACTCTATCAAAAACAAGCTTTCTACCTACCCAATCCTAATGATCTGACATTTTTTCTTCTTTCAGAGTGCATTTGGATTGGAAAACTCTTTACAAACATTTATTCTTTTGAAATAAAAAAAACTAATCTAATTCTACTTCTTATTTCTCCATGAACTCAGATTAAGCAGTTGATTTCATAAGTTTCTCTACCTAGCTACTATCTGTTAGGATTAAACTGTCTAACAGATTTTATTCTCTAATTTCTAAAATAGGAAATTTAAAAGCAGACAAGTCAGGATTGAACATTCTAACTTGTTGCTGATCTATGGCATAAAAACAAGTTTCTCATAGATTATTGTTTGCATAAAATTAAATGAAAATGTTGAAGGCTTAAGATCTGAAAGTTTTAGGAACATCCTTCTCTTTTCTTCAACTCTGTTTTTAAATTTGTTTGAGTTGTTTTTCCTTGTTATCTAGTTCAAGTTTTGAGCATATCAGAACCATTTTGCTTCTATTTTTTACTCAATATTTAAACAGATCAGAGTAATTTTTTCTTTTGGAATCTTAGGTTCGGATTTTGAGCTTGTTTGAACCTTTATTTTCTATCCTAATCTACCAAACTGATAAGCCAAGATTGAGCTGTTTGGAAAATCTAATTCACTAACCTATCAGCAGTAAATTTAGAACTAATTAGTCATGATTAGGTTGTATGACTAACTAGGAGTGTGTTTTTTAGGAGTGGCATTTGAGCTTGCACACTTTTAGTTTTTGTTTCTCTTTTTTGGTATGGGGCTGTACCTTTCTTGTTTTTACAATCTACCATCTTTTTTCTTTCTATTGTTTTTGTATTTTTTCTTTTTATAAATTTGAATGCAATGATGCGTATGATATTCACAATGAGAAAAAATAAAAGGCTTTCAAACTGATATGTTCAAGAGAAATAATGTTTGAGCATCCTGCCATTGACAAGACCCCAAACAGTTCAGCTCCATTCAATTCCTGCAAAAAGTAAGCATTATTACCAGCAGTAGAATGAATGAGATAAGGGCCAAGCCATAATTTATCAAACTTCCCATGCTTTCCCTTATCTTCTCTCCCTAAATCCCACTTTAACACTTTGTCACCAATGTTAAAATTACTGCTTTTTGTCCTTCTATCAAAAAGCTTCTTGATGCTCTCTTGCTTTTGTAATGCTCTGTTTTAAACCTCCTCTCTGGTTTGTTGAAGATGTATAGTATAATTAATCCTTTTGATCATGTCATTGTCTTCAGACTGCACTTCTTGGATCAGCTTCATAACTGGCACACCTAGGCTGGTTGGAAAAATTGCATCTACTCCATACACAAGCTGGTAGGGTGACATTCCAATAGATTTCTTAAGTGTTAATCTGTCGGCCCATGGTATACACTAACTGTGTCTCAAGACTGTTGTCCAACAACTTCTTGATTATATTTACCAAAATTTTGTTTGAGGTCCATGACCTTCACCTTGGGGTAATGGCGTTGAATGACAATGTTATTTGATATTTGTGAAATTCAGCTATCTCCGAACCTTTGATCCAATCTTGTGACATTGTCAAATTGTGAATCTTCATAGGACAACCAAATCTAGAGAGGATATGAGTCTCAATAAATTTTATGATGACAGAGTCATTGGCTTTCCTAGAAGGGATGTCTTCAATCCATTTGGTAAAGTAGTCCATTGCAGTGAGTATCCATCTATGCTGGGCATATGAAGGTGGATGTATTTCTCCTATGAAGTCTAAACCCCATTGTTGAAAGGAGCTTCAACAGTGATTGGATGCAAAGGTAAGGGAAGAAATTTTCTTTTTCCTTCAAAAAGTTGGCATTTATGATAGGAAATTATCATCTTGTGTACATCTAGAAAGAGGGTGGGCCAATAGTAACCAGCTCTAAGGATTTTGTTGGCTGTAGTATTCCAGTAGAGGTGGCCTCCACATTCTCCTTCATGGAACTCGTGCTTAACCTTCTCTGCATCATTTTCACACAAACATTTAAGCAATAACCCACTTGCATTTTTCCAATATAGACATTTATCTAAAATGCAATAGCTAATAGCTTTCAACTTTAAAAACCTTGCCTTTGTTTTTTTCAAACCAGGAGGTGTATTCAGATTGAGCAAAACATACACAATATCAGCATACCAAGAGGAAATCATAAAATGATTTTCAACAATGGGAGTTGACAATTCCTCTTGTTCATCTAAAACATTTATCATATTTATATCAAGAGCTTCAAAATTGGACTCAGCCATCAATCTTGCTAGTCCTTGGCCTTTAATGAGTATAGTGGGCTTGATTTCTAAATCATATTCAAGTATCACAGCTATCCACTTGCCTCTTTTGCCATGTGGGTCCTGTGTTAGAATATCTTTTACAACTGAGTTGGGCACAAATGAAATTATGTGGGAGTGTAAAATATAAACTCTGAAGTCTTTTAAGGCTTTGACTAAAGAAAAGGCTTTTTTTTCCATGATGTTGTACTTCAGAGGTGCATCTCTCAATGCCTTGCTAAAAAATGCAATTGGCTACTCTTGTCCCTGTGGATTTTTCTGCAATAGGACAATAGCCACTGTATGTTCGGATGCGAATGAAAAAATGAAAAAATCTTTTGTAAAGTTAGGACTTATAAAAACTGGTGTTTTAGTTGATGTTTTTTTTACCAGTTCAAAATATTTCTTTGCTTCTAAGGTCCACTTAACCCCTTCTTCCTTTTTCAGCGTATTTGTAATGTTTCTAAGGAGCTCAGCCATGTTGGGTATGAAAATTCTCAAGAAATTAATCTTTCCAATGAAAGATTGAAGTTACTTGATGTTTCTAGGATGAGTGATTTGCAATATAGCCTCAATCCTTTTTGGGTCTATCTTTATCCCCTCTTCTGATATGATGTGTCCAAGAATTTTACCTTCTTGGAGACCAAACATTTTTTTCTTAGGATTTAAAGATATCCCAAACTTTCTACACTTCTCGAAGACTTTTCTCAAATGTTCTAAGTGATCTTCATCTGTTTTGGAAAACACAGTGACATCATCAAAGTAAATAATGATGAATTAGCCTAGTTATTTCAAGAATGAAATATACATGGCTCTCTGGAATGTAGCACCAGCATTCATTAAACTAAAGGGAATTTTCATGTACATGAAAGTGCCCTAAGGTGTAGTAAAGGCTGTCTTTAATTGATCATCAGGATGTACTAAAATCTGATTGTATCCTGAGTAGCCATCTAGCAAAGAAATTATTTTAGAACCAACTACCCTTTGTAAAATATGATCCATCTTGGGTAAGGGGTAGTTGTCCTTTAATGAGGCTTTGTTTAAGTCTCTAAATTCAATACAAAGCCTTATTTCCCCTGTCTTTTTCCTCACTGACACTAAATTAGACACCCATTATGAATATCTAATAGGAACAATAATACCAGCTTCATACATTTTCTTGATTTCATTTTCAACCAAAGGTAACTGAACAGGGTTTATTCTGTGCAGCTTTTGTTTAAATGGTTTTTGGTTTTCTTTGAGAGGTATCTTGTGCTGAATTATTTTAGTGTCAAAGGATTTCAGATCCTCATAAATCCATGCAAGTACATCAAAAAATTCTTTAATCAACTCTATGTATTTGAGTTTGATGTGAGTTGGTAAAGTTTTAGACAGTTTGATCATCTTTGGTTTTAGTTCACTGCCTATATTACACTCTTCTACCTTAGTTTCAACAGGCTCCAGTTTGGGTTTCTTAGACACATCATTGAAATAAAACAATTCTTCTAAAGGGACCAGTCCCTTTGGCAAACTTTGATTGTTATACTGCAGAGTTTCTATGTCTTCTTTTTCTAACTCTGCAACAATTTTTTTTGTGTTTTCAAGTTTGTTAGACAACAAATTTACATCAAAAATCTATGGATACTCTTCTTCTTCATCAAGTAGATTTTCTTCACTAGGACAGTCTATTTCATAATCTGAATCTGAACTTGGTAGTTCAAATTCATTTCTGGACTGCAGGAAGTCTTCTATTTGTTTGTCTCCATCAAACACTTGCCAATATTTCTCGTTATCAGGGACATCTAGTATGAATTTAATTTGAGTTGTGCATTGTTTGGTTTCAAATGGTGTTAAACATGTTCTAGCAGCGAAAGCTAAACCGTGGGCAAGGATATTCTTTTCTCTTGGGACAAAAATAAGTTGGGATTCCTCAAAAGTTTTCAATAAATCCATGACATCGTTCCTATAGGCTCTAAGTCTGGGGTGTTTGGCGCTGTATTCCCCATTTACTTGCCTAATTATTAACTCTGAATCCCCATGCACTTTAATTCTCTTGGATCCTAATTTATTCAATAGGTGTAAGCCTAAAAGAAGGGATTCATACTCAGCTATGTTATTCGAACACTGAAAATTTAATCTGTAGGAATGGCCTTCAGTGTGGTTGTTCTCAGTGTTATGTATCCAGATGCCTGCACCTGCATTGGTCTTGGTGCAAGACCCATCAAAGTTAATACTCCAAAGAGGACTAATTTTGGGTTCATCAGTTTGGTTACTATCCTCTTCAACTAGTGTGCTTTCAGATTGTTCTTGAAGGTCGGCACTATGTTGAATATGTTTTGATTCCTCGGGTTTTTTACTGCATTGAGGACTGCTTTCTTGACTCTCAAGGTTTAAAAGTAGTGGATGAATGATTTGTAGCTCTAGACCTGTGTTTTGTTTGTTGTAGTTTTATAGTTTAGCAAATTGTTTTGACACTTTTGTCTCGTCCTCCTCCTCTCTATCTGCCATTAATTTAGTTAAGGTCACTTGTTCACTGAATGTTTCATCATTGAAAAGGATAAATGAGTCAAGGCATGTATTTACAGAATAAAGGGGAGATTTTTGCAGTCTCTCTTGGCTAGTAACCATTTATTGCATATGAGACTCCCTGTAAAGTCTTCTAGTTTGATTAAATAGAGGGATAGTTGCATATGCCATATCCATCTGCATAGTTCCTTTTAACTTAGCTCCCCAAGATCTTGATAACAACATACCATACTTTGGGGGTACATCAGCCACTACAATATCCATTACTAAACACTTGGTTGGAATTTGTGCTAAGTTTACATAGAGGTCTTTGATTAAGCCTAAACATTTCACTCTGCTTGAGTCAAAGGAGTAAAGATATTTGTAAGGTCTAGTGATTTCAAGGCCGAGACTCTCCATTACAGCTTTGGGCATTAAATTATGAGAGGTCCCTGAATCATGCATAGCGTTGTGCAAAATATTGTCATGAATCTGTAAACTTACATAAAAAGGAGGAACCGATCCTTCTTGATACCTACCCTCATTCTTAGGACCAAATATGAACTCTGGTTGGTCATCATTAAGATTGACAGTGTCATTATTCTCTTCTATGTTAAAAGCCTTCAAAATTTGGGATCTATACACATTTTGGGTGGCTAATTCAGTAAGGCGAACAAATATCTTTATCTTGGAAATTTCCTGCTCCAAACTGAAAGGTAGCTGACTTCTTACAAGGTTTGTTTCAGCGTTGTTAACCACCATTTTATCAAAAAGATCAACTTGCTGATTTTCTTTATTTACATTGGTTAGAATTGTTTTAACAGGAGCACTAGCTGAGGTACTAGCGCTGCTAAGATCTGCACTTTGTATTTCATTGTTTTGAGTGATTTTATCTTTGTTTTTATCAGAATTTACAGCCAGTGTTTTATCTTTCTGTTTTGTAATTTTGGGTTTACTTACAAGGTTTTTTTTTGTATAATTTTCAAAGGTTTTAGTCTTGGGAGTTTCCTGATTACTTTTACTCCTAAGGTCATATTCTTTTGGGGTTTTTATGATGAAATTTTCCATTTCTTGATAATAAAATTCATCTTCTGCTCTTTTTTCATCATAGGGTGTGTATAGACCTTGTTTCCTATTGTAATGAACTTCAAAATCATCATTATATACTCCCAACATGTTTATGTCACCTTCCTCTGATTGCTCTATTGTTTCTTCAACCTCACTTACATAGTTTTGATGAAAAGGAGGAGTAATCTATTGATCATCCTCCCTTGGTCTGTTTTGAGGTTGGTTTCTCCTAAAATTATGATTATGATTTTGATTTTGATTTCTGTTTTGAGGAGCTGTTTGGTTTTCACTTGCTTGTGCTCTCTCAAGTATACTAATATTTTTCATCATCTCCTCCATCATTCTTTCCATGTTTGAGCTAGATGTGGAAGGTGTAGATTCCTCCCTAAAGGACACTTTCTTCTCATTTCTCATTCTTGCTCTTTTCTCCATTAAATTAACTTCCACAGTAAGAGCTCCTTTTTGCATATCTTCAAGAGTCAAAGGATCTCTCTCTCTTAGATGATAGGCCATTTCAGGATCAAATCCTTTAGGAAACTTGTTTAAAGTTGAGCCTTGTGGAGGTTTTAAGTTCGGGGGAAGGGCATTATAAACACTGTTGAACCTAGTGCAATAAGCTTGTACACTCTCCCCAGTGTTTCTTTGGAGAATTTTGTGATCAGAAATTATTTGGAGAGGGTTCTTCCTAACTTCCCATTTGTTTAAGAATAAGTGATGGAAGGCTTGGAGATCATTAATATTGTGAGGGGTTAAGCCTTTAAACCATTTTCTTGCTTCTCTCCCTAAACTTTGAGCAAACAGTCTAAGTTTGACAGTTTCATCATCAATATCGTTTCTGTCAAAGTATTCATTCATATTATCCACATGTTGTGAAGCAGTAGTAGCACCACTGACATCATACAATGGTATCTTGGACTGATAGTCCTACGGAATATTGACTAAAGGTAAAGGAAGGACTAGGGAACATACCATGTTTCCATGATAGGGGGTTGTGGAAAAAGTGGGGGGTTTACAAGTGGTGGGTTGACAAGAGGGAAAGTGGGTTGGAATGGAGTGGTTTGGACAGTGGATGTATGAAGAACAGATGTGGATGGACCAGCAATAGTTTGTTGAGCAGATCTAGGATGAGAGAAACCAAAATTATGAATAAAATGTGAATCAAGTGGAGTGGTTTCTCTGCTACCAGGATGTTCAATTCTATCTTGGGCTAAAAGTGAAGGATATAAATCTATTTGATCTGTATCATCAAGTGACCTAGTTATAAATGGATTTCTTAAGTCAACTTATGGCTCTTGTAGAGCTGTAAGGATTTCAGGAATAGAATTAGCTCTATGGAGTGATCTGACAATAGTTGAATATTTGGCCTTAGGATACTTCCTAAGTATTATTTCAGGGTTATCAACTATCTCAGGAGGGTTTGGGTCAGGATAGGCTCTAGTGTAAATCTTTCTAGGAGCCACTATGATGTGTTTTTCAGACCCAACTTGCAAGAAAATTTTAACCAAATATGAAAATCTTTGAGAGGCTAGCTGATCTTTTAAACAAGAAAACTTTAATCCTAAAGTCCTCTTAACTGATTTTAAATGATTTTATGATGATAATGGGTTTTCCCGGTGGAGTCACCATGTGGAAATTTTTAGTTCTTTTGGAGGTAAAAGGTTTTATGGTCCACCACCATGTTTATTTGAATACCAATCTGAAATATTTTTGGGTTTTTTGAGTTTTTTTTTCAGTGCTATAGGTTCCAAGAGTGTCCTAAATATGTTTCAACACTCTTCTATGGTGATGAGACAAAGAAAGTCTACTCTTATGGCTGAGCTAGTTGATTCCTTCAAGGTTTGATAACCTCTTATGAGAATCCTAAGGATTCCTTAGTTTGTCACTGATTCAAACAAGTTTTATCATGATTACCATTTGCTTGGTAGTTCTTGAAGAGGGCTACTTGTGCTACAAAGGGATTTATGATATCCTGAGAGTATCTAAAATGGAAATCACTCAGAATTCCCCAGCAGAGTCACCAGAAATGTTATCTCTGGTGGCTCAGCTGGCTAATATACCAAATTTTCTTGAATCAAGTGTTTTCCTGAGGTCCTTAAGAATGTATAAGTGTAATTTCACTCAAAAATCCCCAGTGGAGTCACCAGAAGTGTTAGCTCCCATTAATTTCAGCAGATTTGTGAGACTAAAACTGCGGAGAGGAAATTGGAACCACTTTGGGATTCTAGGATCTAGCCCTCATGAATCCAGAGAGGGATCTCTCTTATAAGTGCAAAGATTGATTTATCTTTAAGGCTTTTGGGTATGATATTAGGCTAGTTATTAAGAACAAGGGTTTTTGTTTGGTTTTGGATGGTTGAGCATGATTTTTAGTTGAGTGGAGAGTCCTAAAATGAAAGATTTCCAAAGGGATGAAGGTATAAGTAATCAGAACAAGATTTGGATGATAGGATAGATATGACGCTGGTTTTTAGTCCATTGGTCTATGGAGTAATAAAAGGTTTTAATTGTGCAACAATTTCAAGAGTGGTCCAAGGGGCAAGTCATCTATATCACAAGATCTTTTAGATTAAATGATGGAATGGAACAATAAAAGTGTTGAAGGGGTGGAAAAAGACATTAATTTCAACTAGGATTTATCAGTATTTCCAAACAAGAAAAGCCTTTTAAGTAACTGTTTTAAACCAACCAAAGGATGGGGCTAACCAGAGACTTCTTTGGAAAAGCTTGTATTAAAAGCTAACTTATCAGACAAACAATCCAGTAATCCACATAATTACTTTCAAAAGGGATGAAAATAGATAAGAAAACAAAGTGCAGCCTAAGATCAGATAAGATACTTTTAAATCTAAACTGCTTTTAGCATACTCTTAGGGAAAATTTCAAAACTACCTTTGGAGAAAGAAACTAGAAGATAGGGCAAACCATAAACTTTTCTAGTCTAAATTTATTGAGTATATAATGAAAATATCATTCAAGAACTTCTTTTCAAGCTTTGCACATCAAGACAAAGGTAAACCGACATTCCTTGATAATGTTTACACTTAACTTAAGACCTTCTTAAACACACAACTTGGAGGAAAACATTGAGATAAAGCTTATCAGTGACAGTAGGGTACTTTTGACAGTAAATCCTAGCTCTATATTTGCTATTCTTTATCAGAGAACAAGTGAGAAAAATGGCATACATGAAAGGAAAACAAGTAACAGTAAGAAGCACTTCACCAATGATATAGACCAGGATCCCAAGAATCAGCTTGTATATTGATGTAAATCTAGTTACACACTTCAAGTCCAATGTTTCAGTTCAACAATCATTTTTTCTTTTCAGCATAACTTATTTGATCACAAACAGAGCTTCAAAGCCTCTGAAAACTATTTACATGTAGAAAGTTTTGAACACAAGTATTATATCAAATTCTAGCAACAAACCCTTTACAATGTGCTCCTCAAGAAGATTTTATAGGAAAATGAGGAGGTGGATATGTTTTTAGGGTTCAAGTATCATTAATTCTATAGTTAATGCAATTCTCTGCCTTGGAAACCATGCAAGGCATAAGGCAAGAATACATTCGATCTATATCTTTGTGTCATAACTTTTTTCTTCTTTCGAGGCTTAGTGGATTAAAAGATTTGACTTTTAAGGCTATTTCTTATCCTTGTAATAACTGTGCTAACAGTTTGTAATAACTTTCTTTGATTTGAAATAACTGTTTAGCTGTCTTGAGGCAAATATCTTCTGTTCTGGAAATAGAATCAGTGCTCATGAGGCACAGATGAAACATGATATGGAACCCTGCAGAGTGATCTCCTTCACGAATAAAGGCTTGGGGGATCGTCATCCCTGGCCTTTGATTTCTTTTGAGAAACTGCGTAGAAGCTTCACAACCTGCAAAAATACCCAAAAAGTTATAAAATCTTGTGTGGATGGGTTAAGACTACTTCAGAAGTTTTAGGTTAGAGCGTAGTCATTGGATGAAAGCATCCAATAGCGAGGATTGCCTGCAAAGGTTAAAAGGAGAGGTGGTTGAGGGGGTGAATGAAAGATTAAGTCCGAGCCGTAGATGTATATTTATCAACAGCTGAGATCAAACTGGGTTTTATAATATGAAGGGGTCATATTATAATGAAAATGGAGGAAAATGTAGTAAAAATGGAAGAAAAACCTTTAGCGGAGGGGTAAGATAGAGTTAAATGAAATTGGGGTTTCGGAAAGATTCTGGGCCATCGAATTAGATCAGCCATAGAGATCAACGATGTAGAATAAACATAATAAAATGTAATGTTAAATGGGAAAAATGGTTTCGGCAATAAAAACCACTGGTTTCACGCGATGAAAAGGAGAAAAGGCAGTATTGCCTTTTTGAACGTGATATGCGTTAGCGCTTGACACGTGGCTTTTTAAAACCACCCATATCGCTTAAATTTAAAACATTAACCGTTGGACTAAAAAGTACGAGATATGGCTCCCTGGCTGTTGGATAAAGGGTGGGAAGATCCAACGGTGGAGTTTGGAGCCTGATAAGACAAGATGTGCTGGCGGAAGGAGGGGGGCAGAGCCAAGGCGGTATTGATATGGACCGTCAGATCATAGGAATGAACGACTCAGATTGATCAATGAGGGTGGTATGCCCCAAATGATTTGGGCCTACCGGGTTAAATATGGACCGTTAGATCTTCAATATGAACGACCCAGATTCAATCTTGGGGCTAATTAAATGGAATATGAGGCAGGGGTCGGGTGGAGTTTGTGTGTTTGTGGACCGTTGATCTGCAGAGATCAATGGTGGATATTCACCCAAAGAATTTACATAACGGGGTTTATGAAAATAACAAAGGGTGATGGTTTGAATCTGGATCATCGAATCTATGAAATGGATGGCCCAGATCCAATCGCGGGATCGTCAATCGGCGGGGAAGAGAGGAAAGGTGCAAAGAAAATTTGCAATGCGATTAGATTGGAGCCGTCAATATTAGAGAGATCAATGGTCGGGAATGAGTCTGTGGTTTCAAATGTCGCAGGGCTGTGGCAGAGGGTGATTAATCTGGACCGTCGGTTCTTGTGGATTCGACGGTCTAGATTTAATTGCAATCTTTGCAATGGGAGGAGGAGAGAGGAAAGGCGAAATGGTTTTTGCGACGCGATTACACGAGGCTCATTGATCTTAGAACCAGATAAATGGCGGTTAATAAATCGGGAATCAGTTATCGAAGGTTACCAAGCATGGGACTTAAACCTTTGTATTTTTCCGATGTGATGGTGCGATCAGGCAATCACAAATCGAAGGTTTTTAAGGAGGCATAATCGGAAGATGCTTGCAGAAATTTCTGATGCGATTGGTGGGGAACGGAGAAGCGCGCTGGCCGTTGATTTGTTTAAAGGATCAATGCTGGAGAACGCAACGGGGGTCCATAGAATAAAAACTCAATCGCATCGGATTTTTTCTTTAAAAAAAAGAAATGTGTCCATCGCAAACCTCTGATTGCGATTAGCGCTCGGGACTTAACGCCTGGTCCTGGGCGCGGGTTATATGGTGGGGAAGTGGTTCAGGTATTTTAACCAAAAGGGGCTTATCGAAATCGGAAAAAATTAAGGGGCCTTTCAAATGCACCCAATGAATATTTGCGATGCGAGATTCTGTCGATCATTGATCGGTTTTAGATCAATGGTTGGTTTTCGTTAAAACACGAATCAGTGGGTTTTCTTTAAAACATAGAAAAAGTTAGATTTTATGAAGATAAAAAGGGGAAAAAGGTTTTGGAAAGGTTTTTTAATATGTTTTAGCACCCGATTGCAGGCTCCGGGTTATGTGAAGGAAAGCGGAGGAGTTGGAGTTTTTTTATTTTTATTTTTTAAAAGAAAAGTGGCCAATTGCATCGGAAACTTTTGAAAGCAAAAGGGGAAAGCACAACCGGGATGCTCCGATTGCGATTAGTGATGGGGCCTTAAAAGTGGGTCACAGCTCCGGTTCTATGCGAAAAAGGGGCTGGGGGCTAAGGCCAAAGGGGCTTAAAGCCTTAGTAGAAAATGGGTTTCTTAAGCCAAAATGAAGGATTTTCAAGGGTTTTTTGGATTTCGGTAGAAGGGAAAAAAGGGGCTTTTAAACCTTCCAAAATAATTTTCAAAGGTTTAAAGGGAATTTCGATGGAATGAAAGGTGTTATCACTCAGATTTTCCTTGAAGTTGTTGGAAGAGGAAAGGGGTCTGAGGTAACTACAAACCAACCTTCAGATACAGAATCTAGCCAATTTGTATCCAAAGAGGGCTCTCTCTATAAAATTTAGCTTTGTTTTTTAGAAGATATTAGGCTAGTTGTAAAATCCAGGGGTTTTGATTTTGTTTGGGTTGATGGAATTCTGTAAATTCTTGTCAAGATGTGAAGTGATAAATTTAAATTGCAAATCTTCAAGAAATAATGGATCAGGAACCAGATTGGACAACACAAATTCAGAAAAATTCACCAATAGAGAAGTTTCAAAATGTTCATCAAATGGTTAGTCTTCAAGATATATAAACTTCACAGGACAAGAGTTTGATCTAACAAGAGGTTGAGAACTCCCAGAGCTTTCTTGACTCTCTTGTCTTCTCAGAATTCTGGAAATGAGATTTGGATTTTCAAATATCGGTGGTGGGTTAGGGTCAGGATTTGACCTGGTATAATGAATCCTTTCTGAAGCCAATTTTCTTAGTAATGTTTTTTTTTAGTTTTTTGTTTTAAATGGAATGAAAATACAACTTCGAAAAATTCTCCAAGAAATTAAATATTTTTAATTAAATTTTTTCTCAAAGATTTATTGAACTAGAGAAACTGATTAAATGTTTGAAACCAAAGTTCAGTCTATAAAATGGACCGGAGATTGACTGAATTAGCATTTATTTACTATGAAATTGCGAAGAAAAAATAATTTCAAAGGCTACCTGGCTAATCTTCAGACTCCATCTGTAGTTTATAAATTAAACAATAGTAACAATAAAATGATTCAGTTCCCCAGTATGGTCGCCACTATGTTATCACTCAGATTTTCCTTGAAGTTGTTGGAAGAGGAAAGGGGTCCGAGGTAACCACAAACCAACCTTCAGATATAGAATCTAGCCAATCTGTATCCATAGAGGGCTCTCTCTATAAAATTTAGCTTTGTTTTTTAGAAGATATTAGGCTAGTTGTAAAGTCCAGGGGTTTTGATTTTGTTTGGGTTGATGGAATTCTTTAGCTAAGATTAAGATCAAGTAGTTTCAGTCCATTGGGCTAACGAAGTCAAAGGATTGGTTGAACTGGCTTAATTTTTTCAACAAAAGATGGTTTATCAGGGCAGGATAATCAAACTAGAAACAATTATAGATCTAAAGTGAATGGAATGGAATTCAAACGGATGAAAGGCAACAAAGAATCTTTCAACACATTCAAGAGAAGAGAAATAGAATTGATTATCAATAAAGAGAATTTAAGTATTATTTACTAAATAACCAAAGATATATGAACTAGACAAACATGAGCAATTAGGAATTCACCGTTTAAACCAGTTTAGAGGAAAACATTTAACATAATAACGACTAGAATCAGATTACACCTAAGTACTTTCTGATTTAATCTTTTTCGTTAATTATCAAGATAATGAAACATAGATGATATTGTAAACAAATATTAAACTTCAAAACATGGGATAGAGATGACTTATTGATCCCTCATTTGATGCATGAATCCTGAGAAAAGTCTTTTGCCTCAATTCCTTGTCCAGTTTTGCCACGAAAAATTTCTCCAAAGCTCTTTATTCCAAAATATTCAATGTTACATCAGAGTATAAGAATCCACCCTCAATAATCCAATTGAGGGCTTATTTATACAAAAAATCATACAAAATATCTCTTAACAAAACGAGATATAATCTAAGATGAATCACAAATAAGTTACAATAAAAATAGAGACAGATGGTCTCATAGATAAGACAAAAAAGCAACCAATGTTGTGCTGTTTCCTCATTTTGAGAATGTGCTGGAGGCAGGACCTATATTTTAGCTCTTTGTTGTCCTCTTCAGTAATTTTTTTCTAACTGACTTGCTTCACTGATACTCTTTGTTCTTACTGATACACTTTAACTGAACTGATACTCTTTGACCTTTGTTTGTCCCTTTATCCTTTATACTATAGTAAATAGGCAAAATTTCACATAAGGATAAATTTTACAAAAGTTCCAACAAATCTTCCCACCATTATTCTGCTATTTTGGTCCATTGAAGCTTCCTTAATGTTTCATCAGCCTCGGTATATCTGAAGAAATTAGGCTGATTAGGAAACAAATGTCTTACTTCATGTTCAAGATAAAACAAATTCTCTAATCTCTCATGAAGATTCCTTCCTGTAGGTAATGTTGCTTCTAATGAAATGATTGAGGAACTGGCTTGATTGAGGAATTGGGCAATCCTTTATTCAATAAAACATTAAATCTTTCTCTGAAAGCAATGATTTCACTTTGCATGTCAAAACACCTTCATTCTAAATTTTTCATAAGAGTTCTTTTAGTAAAAACTCTTTTTATCTCCAAGATTGTTGCAGTCCTGTCTTGAATACCCTGATCTGCAAGTTGTTGTCTGGTTTGGGTGTTTAGGAATTGTATGAGCTGATTGGCTTCCTCAGGCCTATTTCCTAATTCTGCTCGTGTATTTTCAACTTCATCCAGAGCTACTTTGACCAAATCATTCTGCTCATATATTATCTAGATTGAGGACCATATATCTTTTATTGACTGAATAATATCATCCCAAAGAATGTCATTTATTTCTCTTACAGGTTTCTCCAATGTGAGATCCCTTTCCAAAGCTTTAACTAATTTTTACAACTTTTTGACCTCCCTTGTTTTGTCAGCAACAGTCATTTTTGAGAGATCATATTTCTGTTCCAAACTAATAAGCTGTAACTTTGTGCGTTGAAGTTTTGTTACTTGCAGTTTCAATTCATTCATTGATTTTATTAGTTCTTCTGTACTCAAATTTGAAGTATTTACCTGTGATGGCTCTGTTGATTGACCTGTTGGTTGACTTGTTATACCTGTGATAACCTCTGTTGTAGATACTGGAACACTCGACTGCTTGTCTTTTAAAGCTTGTTCAAGCTCTTTTTCTATTTCAGTCAGTCGCTCATTCATTTTTAAGAGCAACTCCATAATTTCTTCTTCAGAATTCTTCTTTATTACTTCTTCAGTTTGATGATGTCTGGAGGCTGGCAATTTCAACTGCTTTCTGAAAGCTGCAATGTCATCATATTTTTTCTTGATTAGAGCTTCTATACCTTTGAAATCCTTTGGATTGTGTCCCAAACCAATTATTATTTCTTCCAATGTTTTTATCCTGTTGTCTTTGGCTTGAGAATAATCCTTCTCAAGCTGTAACTGTGTATTGGTGTTCTCCAAAGAATCCTGTAACCTGTGAGTTGCCATTGCTTTATCAATCAAAGTAGAATAGATCATTTCACCAGTTTTTTTATGTAACTCAATCTGATCTAAAGGATGGATATCCTTTGCTAGGACTTCAAAGTTTGTCCTAATATAATCAGCAGCTGTTTGGGGTTGTTGCACTTTGGGTTTGAAATGGCTCATTATCATTTTGCCCTGTTGGATGTCAAAAGCTGACATCAATCTTTCTTGATTCTTTGGAGCCATTTTCAGATATTGATTATATACTTGAATTCTCAGTGGATCATTCCTAGCCTTAATATTGATAAATGTCTTCTTTATATCTCCTGTATCTTTAACTGGTGTTTTGAAAGAAGATATTTCAACACTCTATTGCTTCTGTAGATCTATCCTTTGTGAGGTAGTGGATGCTTCACTGACTGTTCCTGTTTGTTGACTGCCCAATTGTTCTGGTCCTTGACTATCAAGGATTTCATCAATAGATTCTACTTCTGGAGGAGTATTCAATTTCTGTCTCTTGGCCTGAGGCTGTTGTGAAGATCCAGTGAGAGGGGTAGCAGCTTCAGCTTCTCTCTTTTTTCCCTTTTCTACATTTAATGGAGTCTGCAAAATTGATATTTATACTAGATTCGTTTGAACGGAAGAAAATTGTATTTGATCCTGTCCCTTGGAAGTTTGAGGTTGTTCTGTCATAGTGAATGTTTTTTTAACTTGTGTATCAACCTCTTTCTCTTTTCCCTTAGATGATACTGCAATGTTTTCTTGTAACTCCTGCTGAATAATCCCAGCTGAGGAAGGACCAACCTCTAATCTTGGTACCTGTGCAAAAGAGTCCAGGTCAAGCATTTTTTCAAGATCTTTCATAACATTGTCTACATTGACCTGCTCAATATCCTGCTCTATCAATGTTCCTTCTATCCATTCATCTGTATTAACATATTTTTCAATCTCTGAGATTCTTTGATGTATGTATGGTTCTGATTTATTCTTCATTCTTTTATCACAAATGAAGTTGAATGGGTCATAAGGCACCCAATAGAAACTCTTTTGTAATCTGAGACGATCTTCTAATATCTTTTCAGCTTCTTCCCCTACATCCCTAGAGTTACAAATAAAGGGACCTAATTGACTTTTGATCCGAAGTTGAGCCTTCTTCTTTACATTACAAAAATGAATTATATCAGAATTGTTCATCTGCTTGAAATATTCTAAAGCAAAGATTCTCATGGGGACATATTTTGGCAATTTGAATGGACATAATTCACATCCATAGATTCTGACTTCTGTGTGATTTTGGTATAAATACCAATCGCCAACTTTGTATTGTTTTGAGAGCTGTAAAATTTTCTTGATTTCATTGTTGATTCTTGGAGGAGAAACTCCTATCAACAAGGTGGTTGCAGGGTGTATAAAAAGATCAATGAACTCATTATAGGAATAGGGAGAATCTCGAGAACTATGAGTGATGGCTGACCAAAAGATAACAGACCTAGGATTCCCTTGGGCATCAAGCTTTTTGATATAGAAAGGGAAATTTTCCGACTGGTAATAGAGCATGAGGTGGTAGATGACAGAGGAATACTTTAACACTTTCTCATTTTCTAATATCATGAATTGATCATGGATTTTATCTGCAATGTATGATGCAAAGTCATACATGACAACAGGAGGCTATCCAAGGGTAAAAATAGACAATAATACTAGGATTAAATGGTCCAAAAATTCACTGGTATTAAATCCCATTATAAAGGATATCATTTCCAAAACAAGTTTACCCTCCTCTGTGAAAAAAACATACCCATAAGGGGGAGGGCCTTTAGGCTGATGATCAGGCAACATAGAGGTCTGACAGATGTGGCTTAATTCTTCATGGGATAGTTTGGTGGATTTCTCAAGTAAATCTCCCATGGATAGGGGAGTGAGGGCTTGATCAGGTTGAAAATGTTGCATCTCATTGGTAGACTGAGCAGTAATTGGGAAAAAGACATCTTGATTTGGGGATAAGACTGCTCTTTGGTTAGGATCGTAATTTGCATGGTAAAAATGGATTATTTCAGGGAAAATATGGATAGAGGGAAAAAGGTACCTGGGAAGATTAGATTCCCATAACCCAATCATATCCAAGCCATTCAAATAATTGTCTCTGCAACGACAAAAAAATTGAAGAGGACTATCACTAAAAGCCAGGTCTTTAATTTGGAAATCCTTGTCGACTAATGATAAATAATCCAAGTCTCTATGAGGGGTGTTCAATGGGGTGACGTTTAAAGCCACAGGAACTTCCATTTTTGGTTCTTGTGGATTCAAAAATGGAAATTCGGCTTATGGTGAAAAATTGAGCAAAATTATAGGTTTCGATGGGAGAAACATGTATAATTGCAGATTGGGAATTCAATTACAGTTCTTGGGATTAAGGAATGAACGAGAAATTAATTTTAACTCTGTTTCAGTGAAAGGAAAAGGAAAGCCGAGTTTCTTACAGAGTTCAGTGCGAATTTAGGGTAAATACCTATTTTTTCTTTTGGAGATAGCAGGTACTGGTTAAGGCGGATAATCTTCTGAGAGGCTTGACTGCAATTTTCTTCGACAGGATAAAGGTTGGCGGACTTCAAAAATTTGAAATTCGAAATTTCTGCATGGAGGGTGTATTCGTTTTCTGCGTACAAAATAATGAAAAAGACGTGAATTTTTGTTTTATTGGCAAAGTCAAATGGGGGGTGAATTTTTTATTATTTTAATAAATGACGTCATCCTATACGACAGATGAGTCACAGGAAAAGGTGGTAAATGGTTTATTCCGCACCACTTTTAAGGGAAGGCAGTTTTGGGTGGAGAGGCAGCGAATCCATAGAACACACGACACATGGCCAAGGTACTATTTGAAAACCACTGGCATTTCGAGCATTAATGCTCGGATTGGGGATGGCCAGTGGAATTAACGACATCCGTTGATCTTGGAGCGGGTGATCGAACGGTGGACGGGGCAGGAAGTTGATAGGGTTTTAATGGCACGGGCCTGACATGTTTTATTATGAAATAATCATTTTGGGAGCATTTTGATTGGTGGGGCAGGTTCTTAATTAATCGTGAGGATTAATTAAGTCCTTTATGCAGCGGTAAAGTGATCGGGAATAGTTTTTAGACTAGAGTCAAAGTTAGGGTATGGGTTACTAACTCAAGTTAAGCATCGGGCAAATTGAAAATACAAAGGGGATGAGTTATTTGTTTGAAGTTTTAGTTTAAACTAAACTTCGGGTTTGTTTTTGTTTTAAACACGTAAAACATGTTTAAAAGTTTTTCCATATATATTTTTTATTATACAATAATTAAATCAATGCGATTTATTTACCATAGGGGGCAGGAATAGAATTAAAGATATTTTTTATCCAAAAGGGAATATAAAGTGGGGTTTTTATTTGAAATAAGTGGGAATTAAATACTTTTGGCTAAAAATTATAATACAAGGGTTTTGGGAATATTATATAAAAAAGGGGCTATATACATAGGACAAGGTTATTTCAATAAGAATTTAATATATAAATTAGAGTTAATATGACAAGGGAACAATGTAAACTCAAAATACTTAAATATAACCAAGAAAGTGAAGATTCAAAAGTAAATGGCATTATTATACTTTCATCACTTAGACTTAGAATAAAAGTGATTTTGAGGGATTTTCATGAAATATTGAAGGATTTTTCTAAGTAAAATGGGATTTTACTTAGAAAAAGATTTTTGAGAGGTGAATGAATGTGATAATGGATGATTTTAAGTACTTAGGATTTTTCAATTATTGGGTCGAGGGTCCGGTCCCTCCAAAAGTCAAGGAAATGCCTTGAGCCCCTCTAATCTTCAAATGCCTTAGCACTTTAGGGGAAATTAATGAAATCTTTAAGGGAAAATGAAGGGGAAGTTAACAAATCTTGACTTTGCTTTACTGTGAACTTTTCCAATGTAGTATCTACCTTTTCACTTGTGATGAAAGTAAAATTTAACACATTTAGAACCATCATTTATCACTTGTAATTCTGCAACAACATCTACCTATCCTACCTACTTTACTCCACCATTTTTTCTCCTTATTAGGGTGCACTTAGAATGGCAAACCCTTATCACACTTTTTCTTTTACATATGGAAATCTATCTAATTATAACCTTATTACATCCAAGGGCTCAGATTAAACTGTTGAGCTCCTTTTATTCACTCTACCTATCTAATTATCTGCCAAGATTAAACTGTTTGGCTAGATATTTATTCTCTATTCTACAACATGAAATTGAAAAATGAATGAGTCAAGTTTAAACAGTTTGACTCTTCATAAATTGTGGCAAAAGTTTAACAAGCTGCACACAATTGCTTTTTACAGAAAATGAAATAGTAGTGGCATTTAGACTTGCACACTTTCCTGGTCTATTTTTGTTTGGGGTTCATTTCTTTCACTTTTTTGACCATTTTATTCTTTTTACCCTTTGATTTTTCTTTTAGGGTATACCCTCTTTACATTTTTTAAATTTTTTTGATTTTTTAATTTTCTAAGAATATGGAACACCTTTGCAACAAGAAAAAGGTTTGAACATATTACATAGTTCAACAAGTCAATCATGAAAAATGACACCTATTGGTATAGGAGTCTAACAAAAGGTAAATGGACATTTTTATGAATGAAATGGAGAAGGAAAAAGGAGAAGGTATATGAGGGAAAATGGAACTTTTTCAGCAGTCTTTTCCTTTGGTAAACAATAGATTTTTTAGTTTCATAAGGGAAAATAGCAACGAAGATTAACTCAAGGATAATTTGTCTTCCTAAGACTTCAAGAACTAACAATTTGGTGTACAACTTGTTTCTTGAAGGCTTAAAAAATGATTTAGCCATCATTTGATATAAAAAAATTTATAAGTGGTTAACACATTCATTATTCATAATGGTGAAGACATTAATGAACAAGTAGCTGGAGAAGAAAAGGACAAGAATAGAGAACAACTAGATAAAATGTAAATTTTACAACACAATTCTGAATCTGAACCTTTTTGGAACATGTGTTTTGATGGTTCCTGTGGCAAATTTGGCTCAGGAACAGGGGTGTGGGTATGCAATACTAAAAATAACCACATAGAGGGTCATTCCTACAAACTTTATTTTCAGTGCGCCAAAAATATAATAGAGTATAAGGCACTCCTTTTGGGATTACAACTACTCAAGATATTAGGAGCCACAATAATTTCTGTGCATGGGGACTCTAAACTAGTTATTAGACAAATCAAGGGAGTGTATTTAGCCAAGCATCCTAGATTGAGAGCATACTGGAATGCTTCCCTTGACCTCCTGAAAACATTTGAAGAGTATGACCTTGATACAATTTCAAGAAATAAAAACATCCTTGCCAATGGGCTAGCATTTTTAGCCAACACTTGTCAATTACCTCATCCTAATAAACAATATACAGCGAGATTAAACACCGCCCAACATTCCCTTATAATATGAGATATTGGCAAGTCTTTGGAAATGAAAAACATATTGAAAATTTTCTACAATCTAAATATGAGTTTGAAGATTCCAGTTTGGACTTAAATTGTGAAGAAGATTGTCCCACTGAAGAACAAATTTACAGGTATTAACCTCTTCATAATCTTGATATTAATATTTCACCTAATAAAGATCGACATAGAACAATAATACATGAAGACCTAGAAAAAGAAGAGTTTGAGGTACTACAATTCAGAGATAACATCCTCCCTAAAGTACTTGTCCCTCTGGAGGAACTATTTGATTTCAATGATGTGGCCAGGAAACCAAAGATGGAACTTACAGAAAAAAATATTGAGGAGTGAAAATGGGGAAATGAACAAGAGCCCAAGATGATAAATTTGTCAAACAGACTGCTAGCATCCACAACGCAGAAATACATTGCTTTGTTTAACGAGTTCATTGATGTGTTTTCTTGGAGCTATGAAGACTTGAAATCTTATGATACCAATATCATCCAGCACAAGATTAAAGTCAAAGAGAACCAGAAAGCTTTCAAACAGAAGTTGCGTAATTTAAATCCTGTTCTGATGCCCTTGCTGGAGAAGGAGATAAAGAATACGTATGATGCTAAAATAATAGTCCCAATTAGTTACTATGAATGGGTTTCAAACATTGCGCCCGTAAGGAAGAATATAGTAGAGATCAGGCTCTACATTGACTTCAGAAATATGAACAAGGTGTCACTTAAGGATAACAACCCTTTACCAAATATGGATCACTTATTGCAAAGGGTAGTAACCTCCAAAAGAATATCTTTGCTTGATGGATTTTCAACATACAATCAAGTGTTGGTGCATCTAGATGATAACCACAAAACAACTTTTACCACTCCTTGGGGAACCTTAGTATGTAAAAATGCCTTTTGGATTAATAAATGTTGGTTCCACATTTTAGAGAGAAATGGACATTGATTTTTCAGAGGAAATTGGTCTTTTCATTGTGATTTATCTTGATGATATTACAATATATTCAAAAATTGATGAAGAGCATTTGTCCCATTTGAGGAGAGTTTTTGAAAAATGCAGAAGGTATGGACTCTCTCTGAATCCCAAGAAATCATTATTTCGTCTTGAAGAAGGGAATATTATGGGCCATATTATATCTAAAGAAGGAATCAAAATTGACCCCAATAGGATTGAGGGCATACTCCAAATTAGTCATCTCGAGAACATTAAAGAGCTGCAGTCTTTCATTGGAAAAATCATTTTTTTGAGAAGGTTTACACCAAACCTTGCAGAACTATTGAGAAACATCACCAACATGCTCAAGATATATTCATGAGTTAAGTGGCCCATGGAAGCCAAACAATCCTTTGACTTGGTAAAGCAGACACTCACTAAAGCACCAGTTTTTATCAGCCTCAATTTCACCAAGGATTTCATTATTTTTTCCTTTGCATCAGTGCACACTATTGTTGTTGTATTTTTGTAGAAAAATAAGGAAGGACAAGAGCAGCCCATAGAATTATTCAACCAAGCTTTAAAAGATGCACCGTTAAAGTACAATATCATGGAAAAGCAGGCCTTTCCTTTAATCAAAGCACTAAAGGATTTAAGATTTTACATTCTACATTCACACATCATTGCCTTTGTAAAAACCAATACAGTTGTTAAAGACATCTTAATACAGGATCCGGATGGAAAAATAGGCAAGTGGATTGATATCATCTTGGAGTATGATTTGGAAATCAGACCCACCAAACTAATCAAGGGACAGGGATTGGCAAAATTGATGGCTGAAACCAATTTTCAAGCACTCGATATCAACATGATTCATTCACTCAATGAACAAGAGGAGATGGTGACTCCGCCTATTGAGGAAGAATTCTTGAATTCTCCCTGGTACGTAGATATATTGTATGTTCTATTTAATTTATATTCTCCTCCTTGTTTGTCCAAAACAAAAGCTAGATTCTTGAAATTGAAATCTGTAAAATTCTGCATTCTAGAAAATTTCTTGTACTGGGAAGATTCTGGTGGCATATTTCTTAAATGTTTGCTTAAGGAAGATGCAGATAGGTTTATGCATGAGTTTCATGAACGGAATTGTGGAGGCCATCTCTACTGGAAAACCACTGCTAACAAGATCCTTAGGACTGATTTATATTGGCCTACTCTTTTCCCAGACATTCACAAAATGGTGGCCACCTATCACAAATACCAAATATTTGAGGGAAAAAAGAAAGTTAATGCCTCTTCCCTTACAACCAATCTCTGTTGAGGATCCTTTCCAACAATGGGGTTTAGAATTCATTGGAGAAATACATCCTTCCTCCTTTTCCCAACATAAATGGATCCTTACTACTACAAACTACTTTACCAAATGGATAGAAGCCATTCCTTCCAGAAATGCTACTGACTCAGTGATCATCAAATTCCTTGAAGCCAACATCCTGTCTATATTTGGTTGTCCTAGGAAAATCATTACAGATAACGTTGCTGCTTTTAAGTCCAATCAATTGTTGGATTTTTGCCACAAATATCACATCACTTTGGTGCATTCAATAGCTTATTACCCTCAAGGTAATGGACTAGATGAATCCTCCAATAAGATTTTGGTTAACATCATCAAAATTTTCTATAAGAAAATAAGAAATCATGGCATAACAAATTGGTGCATGAATTATGGGTTGATAGACTGACAACTAATAAATCATTTGGCATGTCACCATACCAGTTGGTCTATGGGATGGATGCAGTTTTCCCAACATCCTTGGGAGTGCCAGCCATGAAAATCATTCAAGAGGTACAAACTGAAGAAAATGATATAAAAAGTGTATAAATTATATAACTAATGCATTATATGTCTAATATTCTCCTGATCATACACTATTTGACTTCATGCACAATACAAAATCTATTCCACCATTGATCATCACATGCGGAAATTAAATCAATTTCAATGCACACATGAAACCATAAAAAATTCACACACATTAACAAAGTGATTTAACGGGAAAGCCTGAAGCTAAAAACCCCAACTATATATATATATATATATATATATATATATATATAATATATATATATATATATATATATATATATATATATATATAGAATACAATATATGTTATAGAGATCATGTAACAATCCTCATACAATGCTGAACATGTCAAGCTCTCAGTACAATACAATCGCTACACACTAATAAGGTCTGATCTAGCAAATCCATGCACCAATCTCTGCCACCTGCTAGCCTACCTCTACTGCACAATCCTTGCTGAATAATGGCTCTGAATGAAATCGAATCCACCTGGCTTGCACTTCGCAATCCTCATTGGCATCTCCACTAAGTGTTGGATGCAATCAATGCATCACTATAGTCACAACTGATAGTCATCTTGCCCTTTCACCTTTCTCTCCACTGGTCTCCACTGAAACTTTCCATGCACTGTAGTTAACTGATGTATTCTTCAGTTGATTAATGAGTTAATATTTAGTGAATTAATTATTAATAAATTCACGCCACTCTCACTAGTGTATCAATCAGTTAGACTAGATACAACTAGCTCAACTGTGTCTAACTGAGTTACACTGAACACAACTCCACCAACTACTTCTACAACTCCACCAAACTCTGTCACATGAGTTCTAACTGAAGTCCTCCATGCAATAGCTCTAGTAAACCCTCAGGAATAGCGTAATTCCTTCTGTCAGCTCCTGTGCCACATCTATGCACTTAACTGAAGTGCTCTAAGAGAATAAGATAATGTTTAGAGTCCAAATATTATTAAGAGCTAATAATATTCGACATATCTATTTTTAGACTGGCAATATAGAAACAGATTTTGCCCAATACGTCTAAAAATAGAAGTCCATCTATTTTTCCAACTTTACCAACCATCCACAAATAGCATATTGCAACTCATAGAATATGATCAACATGTCTAAAAATAGACATATTCTAAAAATAGCCTTTGTGCCAAAAATAGCCTGCGGGCCCACTTAGTGAAGGCGACTATTTTCACTAATCTCATCATCTTGTTGAATCTCAACACAAATAATAATCAGTCAGACCATTCAGCTGCAATAGTCGAGAGAAGAGGTTTACAGCAGAACTCAGGAGGTGCATGAAAACATAAAGAATATATTTGACAAAAGAACATAATAAAATTATTTCAAGATTGGAGACAAAGTGATGAAATGGGATTTCAAAAGAGAAGAAAAAGGTAAGCATGGAAAATTTGACAACATGTGGAAAGGCCCATATATTTTCCATTCTTTCAGGGGAAACAATGCATTTTTTCCACAAGATATGGATGGAATAGAGCTTCCCAGACATCCTATCAATGGAAATATGTTGAAGCATTACTTCTCCTAAAGACAGAGGAATTTCACCCTCCATTGTAAATACCACAGTTTTGGTTTAGATCTTGTTTACATGGCACCTTGAAGTGCTGAAAAGTAGCAGGATGGATTCATAAAACAGAAAGAGAAAACTCATGAAAGACATTGTAGAGAAAAATATACAAGGCTACTGGTCTTGATTTTATTGACACTTCCTTAAACAGAAGTGCCATCCCCAACCAGAGCCACTGTTAGAGACCTGTAATTTACAATATCACAAGGTGACTATGTATGTCTTATTTGCAAATTTTCATATTGTACATATATTTCAATATTAAAATTTATTTCCAAGGAAGATAAAAAGAAACAAAAAGGGAAAAAGAAAAGAGGGTGTTTAAAAAGGAAAAAAGAAAGCCCCAAACAAAATAAAAATCAATATTTCCGAAAGTGCTGCAAATCAAAATGCCACTACTATTGAAGAGAGTTTTGTGCAATCATACAGTTTAAGCATGATTATAAAATTTTGAATTTTCTACTGATAGGTTAGAAATGAATATTTTCCAAAGCATTTAATCTTGGCTTATCATTAGATAGGTATAAAATGACATTGGTTCAACAACTTAATCTGAACCAATAGTAGAAATAAGGGATATGTGATAGGTTAGAAATTCAAAGGAAAAATGATTTCAGGGTCTGAAAGTCTAAATGCACCCTGTTATCACTCATTTAATTGTAAAATTTTCCTTGATAGGGTCATGCAGCTCAATCACCAAATGAATGAGGTCTCCTAAGCCATTTCAATGTGATATATGATTTTTTTTTCATTTTTTGAAGCCTATCCTAATTTTAAATTTTCACCTGCATCCATGCCACTGCATTCAAATCAATCCCATATCATGTTAGTTGTCATTCCCACACATTTAAACTCAGAAGTGCACATCAGTCAGTTTTTCAAAATTTCGTAGTGATTTAGAAAGGAAATCCGTAGATTTCACTATGAAACTGCCTAATAATTTCATAGCGAATCTGTTAGTAGCCTAACTATCTTTGCTACGCAACTCCCTTTTTTCAGCCAAGGTTGTCAGAGCGATGTGAGGTGTCAGTTTATGATTATAGGGGTAAATGTGGAGGTCTTTCAAGGTTGTTATGGTAAGTTTCAAATGTATACAGTTGTATTTGAGGTAATCATGAATCTTTTTGGTTACATGTGCTGTCAATTAATCTTTTAAACCTTACCCCAAAAACAACCTTTTAAACCTTACCCCAAAACAACATTTTTTCATATTATTGTTTATCCTTGCATGTGAGTCGATCCCTGGAGAGCTACTTCATAAATCCAAGCAGGTTGCTGTCGAATTTAGATTATGTAGGTGTCATCAGCAAGCGAGGAAACTAAGACTATAAAGCATCCATGGCTGCAAGAAAGAAAATGAACAAGGGTGGTCATTGTCTCATGTATGAACCCATGGATTTGAAATTACTCAATGAAGACCCTACTGCTATGGAGGTTTTTAGGAGGATTGGCTACTTTCAATTCTGCCAGAGTTGCAAGGTTTCCATGCACAAGTTTCAAAGGATTTTTCCACTAACTTTACGGGAAAAAAATCAAAGGTTGGGATTTTGAATCTCACAGTGACACTAGAGAGCATATCACTAGATACAGGAATCCTTATAGGTGGTGAAGAGTGGTTTAAAGGTACAAAATTTGCAATGCAGGATTGTAAGGAGTTTCTCAAGCAAGAAAACAGTGAAGTTGATTTGACCAATGGTATCCCTAGGAGTTTTATGAAGGAGAATTATGCAAACCTGTTGATGGCCATTCAAAAATATTTCACCTGTGAAGGAAGATTACACATGGTTTACTCATACCATCTCAGACTTCTTCTGCACTTTGTAGGTAAGAGATCACTTGAATTACCTTTCTATTTAAATAGGAGTTTAGGAAAAATGTCAGATTGGGTTCAAGTCAAGTCAGAAGAAAATGAAACATCTTTGTTTCATCATGGTCTAATAAATATGTTAGTGTTGGAAGAATTGAGAAGGTTAAACAGAGAGTGAAATTCTTTCTTGTTTATGAGTGGTTATGAAATAGATGTGGTCACTCCAAAGAGAATATTGAAACCTAGAACTACTAGATCACCAGTTGTGACAGAATAAGTTTAACAAGAAAGAAGACCATACCCTGTAGAACCAATGGACATAAGAGAACCTCTGCAAGAAACTGACACCCCTCAAATAGCACTTGCAAAACTAAAACATAAAGTCAACAAACAATGTAGTAAGAGGATAAATAGAAGCCAGACATTGGAAAAATGGAATCTAGAGGACATCCTTCATGCAATTGAAATTGAAGAGTCACCAATAGTGCAAGCAGAAGATATTTAAGGTGGTGGAAGAATATTGAAGAAAGGTAAGACTGCTAATAAATTATATTTTGCAGGTGAATATGTTGGCTTTATATTTCAGCCAAGGAAACCAATGACCAGGTTTGCAAAGAAGGCCATGGAGAGAAAAAAGACAGAGAAAATCAGTGAAGTTGTACAACTAGTAAGCATCATAGATTTATCTCCATTAGTAAAGGATGAAGTTGTTATCAGGAAAAGAGAAAATAATTGAAAAATCAGAAATAGAATCCCTCAAAAAACGGCTGAAGGAAGCAGGTACAGAGATATTAGATTTGAAGTTAGAGGCAGAAAATCATAGGTATGAGAAGGTTCAATTTGAACGAATGATGAAAATATGGGAATTTCAAATCTCAAGTGTCTCAAAATCTATGGAAAATGCCAAAAGATTGCTAAAGAGGACTTAACCATTAAGAGCGGTGGTCAAACATACCAAGAAAATGAACTTATACTTGTAATCTAAAAACAAAGCATTAAAGGATCAAGTGGAAGAATTTCAGGAGCAACTAGATATGATTCAAGTTGGTATAAAGAAGAAAGGACTGAAGATGAGAGTGGTTGAAGAACCTATAAGCCAACTCATTGTAAATGAAGAATAAACTCCTAAAGACTGAATGTAATATTCCAAAATGGAAATAGTAGCAATACAAGACATAATAATGTAAAAAATAGAATTCTGAACATGTCATAAGAGGGATAAATGTGTAGCCATCATTTTATTAAGATATCAGCAACAATATACAAAAATATCTTTAGGGTTAAGCCACTCAAGCAATAAGAACAAGCCTCCAATGATCATATCAATAAGCACATGAGTTGATGCTACTGTATAGAATGACAGAAAGCAGTGAAAACGCTCTCTATATCAGTGTAGCTACTTCCTTAAACATACATAAATGTAATATGGCTGATAGATACAAAATAAATTACCAGAAAATAAGATAAGGGCTCTAATACATTATTTCTAGCCAACCCGGGAAAGATTGCTAGAAATACCAAGAAATATACAATGTGACAAATAACCCTGGGGTTAATATGTCACTAAAAATTGGAACTGAATAGAATGAGGCTATGACAGATCTGAAATGATAATGTCCTCCTTCAATGGTATTTCTCAATATAAGGTTGATCACTCTATTCAGAAATAGACCTTCCTGATGAGCTCAATGAACCCTCCCAACAACTGCCTCTGAAAATAACACAGATCTGGTTTGTAACTACACTATGAGGGATATTAGATGGTTGGAATCATGCAAAAAATGTAGAAAAATACCTAGCATCCCTCCTTTCTGATCCTACAATGGATAGGCTACCTCTCCACTAAAAAACAAGCCTAGAATTGGCTCTATGTGATCCTCCTTTGCTGCACCCTACAACACAACCCAACTCTAAACAGAAACTGCACTGTAGCTGAAGGAGGAAGCTTGGCCAGAATTTTGGAATGAGGAAATTTAGCCCAATTAACCTCTCCTTCCCTGAGGATGAGGTAGGGATTCCCGATCAGGAACACCCTTGTGCTAAACAACACAACAATCCCTACTAAACAGCAAAAGGATGCAAAGTCTAAACAGTCCAATATCAAAATTATAATCTAAAACATAACCCCATATGTCTGCCATCCTCTTCATTATATATATTATGAGCTTCCTTTCCCTTGGCCCCACTTTATTAGGTCATTTCATTCATGAAATCAATCTCCCTCCAAAACTGTGTTATTCCTCAATTAATCTCCACTCCTCCATAACAACACTGTTGACTTGGTTAAAGTTGACAGGTTCAACATGATCCAACCCCTGTTCACACTCAAAGGTGCTTTATTTATCTTCTTAGAAG
The DNA here is from genome assembly GCA_034641835.2 of Pinus albicaulis. Taxonomy (NCBI): domain Eukaryota; kingdom Viridiplantae; phylum Streptophyta; class Pinopsida; order Pinales; family Pinaceae; genus Pinus; species Pinus albicaulis. The sequence goes on from CM076574.1 coordinate 735,392,340, forward strand.
GCCTCCTTTCAAACTTGAAGTTTTTTTATTTCTTCTAAAGAGATTTATGGTCCTCCCTACCCACTTATTCACCTACCTAGTGATAAAACAAACTATAATAATCCATTTAGATGAAGGCTAAATTTTGGAATATTACAGTCCTCCCCTCCAAAATGTTTCTTTTCCTCAACCAATTGTAAATGTGGAGAAAAATCCCTCCCTTCCTCCTCTTGTGGCCTCCTCATCAATAGTCCCCACCACTGCTCAAAATAATCTGCAATAAATCTGCCCTCCAATGGTTCCTCCCAAGTATGCAAAACCAAATGGCTCACATCATGATAAAGTGGAAGGTGTAAGTGGAAACCTTCTTGCTGACCAATGACCTCCTAAAATTAGGAGTCATGAATAACATAGGGGATCTCATTCCCAATGAGAGACTCCCATACCCATGTTATCATCCAAATGAAATGAGCCATTCTAGGTAGCTCATCAAAGAAATCCTCAACCCCCGGTTCATGCAATGTATTGGGGCTGTATGGACAGATTAGATTTTTCCACCCATGTTGTTTCTCTCTCCATTTATGATATTTATGGGGCTGTTGCTGATCTTGGGCTAAAATATTATAGTCTCCAAGAATGTCCCAATTTACCCCATCAAACAAAACATCCATGAAGTGCCTCTCCCAAGAACTCAAGTTCTCCAAATGGCTCCTCCCACATGAAGACAAGAGATGTAGTGTGGAAATCATGGTTTGCCCATTGTTTCTCCTGAAACATGCAACATATGAAGTATGGAGAATCATACTCCCAATGGGCACCTCCAACTCTTGTTCCATCCTCCCAACAAAGCTTCCCATAAGAACAAGAACATCATCACTATATGGAAGCAAAAGCAAATAAAAAGAAGCTATCATATGACAACTGTGAGGTGGATCATAGTCCCACTTGTGGAACCAGCGCAGTGCATCCCCTGCCTGGTTCAAAAAAAAATATAACAAGTGTCTTTTCAGCCACTTTTTTGTTGCCACAATTATCCTACAAGATGAGATCATAAAAGTAAAATTTGGTGCCAATGGTTCACACCAAAATTCATGTGGAATCCCCCACAAATCACCAATAGAATGGCCAAAATAAATGCTGAAAATGGCCTCAAGTACATCACAATACAATATACAAGAAGGAATGATTCTCCTTGGTACAATATGCTACTCACAAAAATTAAAAGAGTACAAATCATAATGCATAAATGTACATCCTCTACTGTGTACCTTGGTCATTGAGCTAAAATGGATCAACTGAAAGTTCTCCCTCGCTCTCAATGAGTATGGAAGTGGTTGTGATAAACTCTCCATCATCATCTGGGCTATGCATCTCTCCATATCCTGATATACATCCTGCTAGATGCCCTCCCAAGTGAACTCCTCCTTCAAGGAATGATATGCATCAAAGTGCATGGAAAGAAAGTCCACATGTGCTACATGTAACAATTTCTCCTTGAGCTTAGAAAATATATTCAAGAAGACTCTTCCATAAGAATAGATGACCCCATCATACACCATGTATCTATCATCTCTCTCTTAGTCATCAAGAATCATGCAAGCACCAAGATCCTTGGAGTACTCTACCAAAAGTTGAGACCTCCAATATGGATCAATCCTCCTAAGAGACAGCGCTGAAGATCTGAAATGTGAAGCTCCCCATACGCTGTTGTATTTTCCTGTGACATCCATCATGCCAAATTAATCCTCCAAAGTGCTGCCATGCCCATCATGCAGCTTATCATGCTCAAGTAGAAGTGGTGACCTTTGGAAGTTGGCCTCCCATGAGAAGCTACCATCCAAAAAGAACCTCCTGATCTTGGCCTATGTAAGCATGAGTGGCCTCCATCTACTCCAATATATGGAGGATTCCTTCCTCAAGGGAAGTACCCTCTATTTCTCCAAATCCATGGAGTGGCCTCCTTGCACCATGGTGGTGTCATCCTCCATCACTGCAACAACTTCTGTCAACGCAGAATATGTAGTGAGAGTGGGTAATGCTGAAAATGGGAGAGTGTATCCCTCCTCCTTGAGTCTATCCCAGACTCTCTATGTTGTACTAGACCCCTCCAAGGTATTCACCCCTTTGGAATATGGGTGGTGAACCAAGTAGTAAGATGTATCTTACCAACTCTAGATCTAGTGGCCTCCCAAGTGGAATGCCCACATGTAGTGAGACATCAAGATCTAAAGCAGACTGTATATATGAGTGGATTGATTTGTCACTCCTTTCACTGCACAATAAAGACTCCTTATTCTGTGCAAAAACCTCCTGAAATAGATAAGGGTGAATGCTCATCATCCCTTGATTTTGATCATTCTTTTCTCCTTCTCCTTCCATCATCCAAGTCTCACAATCCACAAAAACTGATACTTACTACTCTGGAATTGTGCTTTGGTTCCTGTTGAGCTTCAAAGATGTTCTTCTCTTCCACCACATTCCACTTCATTTCCTTTGTCCATTATTAATTTCAGGCTTAAATTATCAATAATATTAGTTAAAATTTCTTTGAGATTGTATATAATGTCTAACTTGCTATGTTTTCATGATTTCGTTGTTGTAGTACTTTTTGACTACGCCTAGCTACAGAATGAAGACATTCTGTAGCTAGTTGTCAATTCTGCAGCTGTCTTCATGTCTACGTAGGTTCCAGGTGTCATCTCAGGGAAAAAAACATATGGTCGTATTCCACATCATTCCCTCATCATATTTTTCTCTTCATGAAGTTTGAACAAAATTCTATAGGTGGTTATGCACGTGGGAACTCAAACTAGGAGATAGACTCCTAATAGGACAAGGACAGTCCAGATGTCCTTAATCATATTACGAAACCACTATTAGAGTTCTAGTTTGATTCTAATTTGGAAAGATAATTATCCCTATGTTATCTCGAAGACATTTATGTAATTTTGATATAAATATGGCTTGGGAAACCGAGGGACAAGGTTAGATTTTGTTTTTGGTTGCTAGATCTTAGAAGTCCGAAACACTCTGTTTCGAAGTTATTTCTCCTTTAATGAAAGAAGCATCACTTTATTGAATGCGCTGAGCCAATCTTGACGTATATTTTGGGTGCTACTCTCGTGGTACAGGGCCCCTGCTACCCGATCAGCCTTGTTCATATGTTTAGATAAGTAACCACATTCCTAGTTTAACCAATTTTCTGAACTTCGTGTTTTTATATTCATTTGAATTAGATGCTACAGATTAGTCTTGTTCTCACGAATTCTTCCAAAAGACTACTAATATGGAATGAGGCATAACTGTAGTACTTTAGGAGTTAGTTACATTTCTTTAAGCTTTATGTTTTCATGCTCAATCACATCATTTGTTACAGCTAGTCTTGTTTTTATCAATCTCTTCCAAAATATCACTAATTCCGGATAAGACATAGCTGTGGTGGTGTTTCAGAGCTTACTGCGTTTTGTTGAACTTTATATTTTATGTTTTATGCATGGAATGATACAGCCAGACTTGTTTCTACAAGCTATTCCAAAACATTACTCATATTGAACAAATTAGGGTTGTAGTATTTCATAGAATTAGTTGCATTTTAGCTCAGTCAATACTTCGGAGGTAGATGTCATTCTAGTTTAATTTCTAGTTTAATTCTGTCACTATATTTCAAGTTTGATAATGGCATTCTAGTATAACTCTGTTCACTGTACTTCAATTTAGATTAGTGACATTCTAGTTCAACTCTAGTTCACTGTATTTCAAGTTAGGTTCATGACATCTTAGTTTAGTTTTGTTCACTATGTTTTAAGTTTGATCAGTTGCATTCTAGTTCAATGTCACCCATCGCATTGTAAGCTATCAAAATTAGGTTTCACGGCCTTCATTATTTACAAATTAATCTTGTTATGAATTTCTATTTATACATCTTTATATGAACAAGAATTAGTGATATCAGTTTAAGGCCTTGATTGTTCTGCAAACTTTTGCAATTTCATAAATAAGCCTTTTTCCCAAAATTATTCAAATATTTAACTTTTGAACAAGGCTTAGTAGTGATAAGTTGAAGTTGCAGAATGGATTAATCTTAGTATTGCAAGTTAATTTAGAGTAGAAATCTTATTGTGCTACAAGAAATCTTTTCCAAACTGTGTTCCAATAAACTTCTAGCCATGGATGAGATTCTTTGTAATATTGTAAGATAATTGTTTATTTAGGAAAACCTCATTTGCACTAAACTTGTCCTCTTTTCAAGCTATTCCAACATATCTCTAATGAATAAATTGGATAAGTTCATGCTCTGAGTTATTGAGTTCATGTTGTGATTTAGGATTCATTATCAAGATTTGCATTTTCTGTTCTTTAGTGCCATACACAAGTTTAGAAAAGGTTTTTCTCTGTTTTAGTGTAACCATTCACTTCTCTTTCCCAACATTTAGTTATTTTCCTTTTAAACATAAAACCATAAAACCAAAAACATCATAAAAACACTAAACACAACGTAGTGAGAAACAAATACCTAGGCACATACAGTGCACCACACTTCAGCAATTTACTAGGCCTGTTTGACAATTAATGAACTCAATTTAGGAACACTAAGTTGAGCACAACAGTTACCACAAGTTAGTTCGTTTGGAACTCCTTTCAAAGACACAAGGGCTCCTCTAATGAAAGAAATGGCTCCCTTTCCACCTTCATGTGGTGATGGACATTCTCCTGATGGTACAACGCTGTTATCTCTTCTTTTCTCATCCCCTTCATCAATATTTGAAAATGCCTCATCATCAATGAGAGACCCTAGATCTTGGTCTTCTCTTGAAGGAGGAATCTCCATGTCTTCATCTATAGAAGAGGGCTCTTCAAGAAGTCGGGATCTTGCGTCTAGCAAGGTATTATGCAGGTTTTTGTCCCCTTTAATAGAAATATGGAGTGGAGTTGGTAAAATAGATCCCTCCAACTCATGCAAAGGTTTTGAATTTCTAGGTTCAACAAAAGATCTTTCACAATTTTTAATATCAAATTTTTTCACTAACTTCCTATTGAACCCTACACAAGTATTTACATTTTCATGATGAAATGAAGCAAAACTATAAAACCACCAATCATGGGACATACCTTTAAGGTGCAACACTTCTACTCTAATGGCCTCCTTTTCTGAAACTGGGTGTAGCTGAAAATAGGAATTTAGCTCCTTCACCCAAGCCTTGGCTGTGCATTTTGATGATCCATCAAAGTTAGGCAGAAATATTCTACCTCTCTTGCTTCTGTCATGATTTCTGGATCTTTTGTCTTCCTTGAGTTGGAAAAACCTTTGGAATTCCAAGTGCTCTTTGAATCTCCAAGATTGAGACTCATACTCCTGAAGATAGTCACTCAAGGACTCCTCCCTTGGTGCATCTTCTTCCTCCATTTCCCTTGCAGTGAACATGCGAAATAAAATGCGATGTGGGTCTGCATGTGTGGTTAAATGCTCACACCCATAATGTGAATATTTAGGGCTTACTTTACTTTCAAACCCTCTTGGAAAATTTCTACACCTATCCCTTTTCATCTCCTTGATTTCTTTCTTGATATTTTTCACAGTATGAAAAAGAAGCTGAGAGAGCTTCTCTTCCTTCATTTCTCCAAATAATGGAGTCACGCTTTTGTTTATTTTGTACAACTTCTCCTTTCTGTAAGAAGCTTCTCCTCCTAATGGCATAATGTCTTGAATGCAGAGGCTGAGCCAATATTATGCTCTAATACCACTGTAATATTCAAAAATGGAAATAGCAGCAATAAAAGACATAATAATGTAAAATAAAACAATTTTGAACATGTCATAAGAGGGATAAATATGCATCCATAATTTTATTAATATATCAGCAACAATATACAAAAATATCTTGAGGGTTAAGCCACTCATGCAATAATAACAAGCCTCTAATGATCATATCAATAAGCACATGAGTCGCTGCTACTGTATAGAATGCCAGAAAGCAATGATGGCACTATCTATATTAGTGTAGTTGCTGCTGTAAACATACATAAATGGAATATGGCTAATATATACAAAATAAATGCCCAGAAAAGAAGATAAGGGCTCTAATACATGATTTCTATCCAACCCAGGAAATATTGCTAGAAATACCAAGAAATATACAATGTGACAAATAACCCTGGGTTTAATATGTCACTGCAAACTAGAACTGAATAGAATGAGGCTATGATCGATCTGAAATGATAATTTCCTCCTCCAATGGTATTTATCAATATAATTTTGATCCCTCTATTCAGAAATAGACCCTATTGATGAGCTCAATGAACCCTCCCAGCAACTGCCTCTAAAAATAACATAGATCTGGTTTGTAACTATGCTACAAGGGATGGTAGATGGTTGGTCTGATGTCAAAAATGTAGAAATATTCCTGGGAGCTCTCCTTGCTGATCCTCCAATGGATAGGCTACTTGGGCCACTGAAAAAAAAACCCGGAATTGGCTTTATGTGATCCTCCTTTGCTGCACCCTATAACACAACCCAGCTCTAAACAGAAACTACGCTATAGCTGAAGGAGGTAACTTGGACATAATTATAGGATGAGGAAATTCAGCCCAATGAACCTCTCCTTCCCTGAGGATGAGGTAGGGATTCCCTATCAATAAATCCCTTGTGTTAAACAGCACAACAAGCCCTGCTAAACAACAAAAGGATGCAAAGTCTAAACAGACCAATATCAAAATGATAATCTAAAACATAACCCCATATTGCTTCCATCCTCTTCCTTATATATATTATGAGCTTCCTTGCCCTTGGCCCCACTTGATTAGGTCATTTCCTTCATGAAATAAATCTCCCTCCAAAACTGCGTTATTCCTAAATTAATCTCCACTCCTCCATAATAACACTGTTGACTTGGTCAAAGTTGACTAGTTCAACATGATCCAACCCAAATTCACACTCAAAGGTGCTTTATTTAGCTTCTTATAAGGCCTTCTTTCACACTTGAAGTGTTTTTATTAATTCTAAAGAGATTTATGGGCCTCACTACCACTTATTCACCTACCTAGCGATAAAACAAACTATAATATTCCATTTAGATGAAGGCTAAATTTTTGGAATATTACACTAAAGAATTGAGTTGAAAAATGTTTGATGAGGTTCATGGCCTACAAAGAACCTAAATTTCGCCTCAGGAGATCAATTTTTGAGATATTCACAAAATCATCAAATTTTGGTTTATTAGACAGTTTTGTAGCGTGCTTCAGGCTTGAAGCCGGAAAAACGCTATGAAAATTATGAAGATGCTATTTTGATTTAAAATTAAGTTTTGTGAAGGATTAAGGTGGGAGGGTGATTGTTTTTATTTTGGCTTAGTAAATTTTCTTGACTAGCAAAGGTGGCAGGGAGATGGATGAAAAGGAAAAAAATTCATACGCTACGAAACTGCTTAAACTGCCCTATTTCGTAGCAAGAGGTTTTTTGAAGAATTTTTGAGGTTTCCTCAGCACACCATACATCTAGAGAACATCTAGCCTGTCAGTGGACCATCCCAGCATAGACTCATTACTCAAAATGAGTGTCACACATCAAACTCAACATCCAGACCAATGATTAAAGTGAAGATTATCCATTCCTGAAAAGTAGGAATGTGTTTCCTAAATATAGGGGCTACTTTAAATCTGTTAGTGATGGTGAATGTCTCTCGAACATGTGATCTCTATCATGTAACTCTTTTACTGTTAAGAAAACTGAATGTAATAAATAGGAAGTAGAGTCCTATTAGGAGTGTGACTTCTTAAAGGATAGCTATCTTTTTTCTTCTCCAAGAATGTCACTAGTACATTTGGCGGAAATTCCGACACTTGGTTCCGACACTTTTGACCAAATGTCGGAAATTTCCCCAAATTTTTTCAAAATTTTCAAATCCCGCCCGAAACCGTCGCTATACCGACGTTTAGAGACAAGTGCCGTAATACCGACACTTAGACAAGGTGTTGCAATTACGACGTTTGGAGGAATCCGTCGCGATACCGACATTATGCCCCAAAGCATCGCTATTGCGATGGCTTCCTCCAAACGTCGCAATTGTGACACTTAGTCTAAGTGTCGCAATTGCGACATTTGGAGGAAGTCGTCGCAATAGCGACGCTTTGGGGCATAGTGTTGCAATTACAACGTTTGCCTCCAAACGTTGTAATTACAACACTATGCCCCAAAGCGTCGCTATTGCGACAACTTGCAAAAATCAAATGTAAAAATCAAATGCGCGGTCATTTGAAATGTGCGCTCATTTGAAATGCAAAAATCAAATGCACGGTCATTTGAAATGAAAAAATAAAATGTAACTGAGGAATGAAACTGCTTGCTATGATGACAAGTCGAGGAATCATCATTGAAAGCTAAGGTCCTGGTCTCGCTCAGCTAAGGGGTTAAATAAGCACAGGTCTGAGGTAGAAATCAAACACAAGGTCACTTCATTGTCTGGGACTGGAGGAGTCAGAAGGATATCTTCAATGACATGGGTTGTGTTTTGCAACATACCTGATGATTGTCCCTGCTCGGTGGAAATAGAGTTACCATAGAAAAGGGTATGGTTTACGTAATAAACAGTCGAGGTAATGGACAACTTGGTAGCATCATGGATGCGTGCATTATAAACAGCTCGAAAGAACTGATCACGTCTTGACTGTAACCTCAATTTCTTCTTCCTATAAACATTGGGCAAAGAAATTCGTCAATGGAGCTCATGGTACCCATGATATGATGAGGGAGCTCTTAAGTTGTGTTATATTCTCTCTACAGCTACTAGGGACTGTCCATTCATCTACTGTCACCAAGCAGCGGGTGAGGACAAACTCATGCAAGTGCACAAGTTTGGAGTATCAAGAAATTTGAGGCTGAGGTACTAAGTAAAATAAGAAACACATTGATATGAGTTCATCCAATTGAAGATGGGATAGATCAACTGTTTCACACTCTGAAATGTACTACAGATGCAGATCCAAAAAAATCTACAACTTTATAATTCGTATTACAGGTGCAGATTCAAAAAAATTGCAATTTTATAACTCGAAAATTGCTAGATACTATAGGAACAACAGGGAGGTGGCTTCTTTCAGATACAATTTATAGGCACCATCCTCGATGGTATTATGTCAATATGATATGTTGCATACCCTCATATCCCTCTCCAGGTACTCTGTTTCTATATACAGATCAGATGCTGAATGTATTTTTATTTTGGTTATCAAGCGAGCCTGTTTTATCCTACAAGCGAGCCTGCTATTATTAATTAAACACATGGAATGATAATATTATCGCTGCAAAATTTCACTCAACGAGCTTGACAGTAATCAATATGAATGGTCTCCCCTATGCTTTATATTTGGACGTTGTAGATGGTTATTGGTATCAAGCGAGCCTAATAAACTTTCAAGCGAGCCTGTAAATTACTCACATGGAATGTTGTTTTATTGGGGGCCTGCTTTTATAATATGCTGTTATCCACACAGCGAGCTTGACAACACTCCAATAGGATCATTTCTATCTTTCACATGACCGGTGGGTTTCCCTCTACATACTACATAAATCGTTGCTGGTCAATGGACTTATTTTGTTTATTTTTGAATGGAATGGATCAATATGGGCACCTGTTTTCTTCTGTTATTTCCCTTATCTAGCTGTATAAGCGTCCTGTATATGAGGTTCATAATGTAAATATAAAAGATTTTACTTATCGTTGATATGGGGCATTAAAAAAATTGTCGGATATGGGGCATTAAAACAATTGTCGGATTGTCCTTATCTTTTAGAGGGTGAAAACCTTATAGTTAAGTCCTTTCTGCAAGCACACTGGTAGTAATGCTACTGCTTGACTATCATTACCATTCAGAGAACAAAGACTTGTAGTCATGTCCATTTGACCTAACTAATTTCCAACTGGATTTGTGGGAAAACAATTGGGTCAACCTTTATGTCTCATAATTTTACATTGTAGACATCAACATTATTTTTTGAGGACATCGTGTTTGTCACACAAATTCAACTGTGTCTTGTGGTTCGTTCCAATATGGTAGTTGTAAAGCACTCAACCAGTTTAAAATTATTTTTTGATGGTGGTGATTAACACTTGAAAGATCCAGTCAAATTTAAGAAATTATTGAAACAAGATTAAACTTGATTTTATCTTATTAGTCAATGTGGAAATTAATTATGGACTTAGTGGTTGATCTGTGCCTTTTATTATTTATTTAATTTGGTCATCATCAAGGCATTTCTTGTTTTGGTCCAAGCTAATTCGAATAACATTTTATTTAGTCTTTGTGGTCAATACAACAAGTGTGAACGCATCGAATATTGATTTAATGGTGTTGAATGGACTGATATAGAGTATTGAGCCTCAATTTATATATGCCATGATTTTGGTTAAATTATGGTTTTTGATAGAGCATGGGAAACAAGTTTAAATGGTCTTTACCATGGTTTGAATTGAGGTTAGTTGCAATGCATCTTGTGGTGGGATTGAAGTATAGTGTGAAGAGAATGTATGTTCTCGTGTAGTGTAATCAGGATTGTATATGTTATATTTTATTGTTCATATTAGAGTGATGATGAAATTTGAAGAAGTCATGCATACACTAGTGCATATTAGATCTTAAATTGTGGCTGAAGCATCTCGTTCATGATAGAGTTTACTTCTATAATGAGCAAGAGACTAATAAACTGTTAGTTGTTTTGTGAATGGAAGAGAGCTAGAGTGGACTTTACTGCACAATAAGGAGATTCATAAAAACCTCCATCAAACATATCATTTAAATCCATTTGTTATAGCATCATAAAGCTCTTATATGGGTCATTGGGATCATATGAATATAGCTTTGGTGTTGAAATTAAAAATTTAGATATGCATGCCAAACTTAACAGGAAAATGGAGGAAAAAAATTGATTGAACAACCTTGGAGTGCAGTGAAATGTGATGACCTACATTCTGGAAGAAATAATGATGTTATTGATGCTTGTGGACTTATTTTCCCATTGTTTTCAAGTTATTAGTACATTTATCTACTCTAGTATAACATGTTGTTGCATAATTGAAGCTCTTAATACTTTTTATCAAAGTTCATAATTCCCCTTGGTTTTGTACCATGGTGCAGAAATCAGTTCCTTAATGTCTTATGCAGTACTCCATTTCTAGAAGAATGTTGTAAAAGATATTGAATCCAGAAAGTAATCTTGTGTAAGGCAAAAATTTGACCTACTAATGTCCTAATGGTGTGTGCAGATCTGAGACAGAGTATTGAGTAAGATTGATGTGATACCATGAATTATTGTTGATAATAGTTTATTGTTGTAGGAAGATTCTGGAAAATATTTTATTAATATCGTTGAGTCTAGCTTTGGTTGTTATAGAATGTTTATGGCCATGATAGAATTGATGTTTCTACGATGATTTGCTTATTTGGACTTAAATCATTATTGATGTTTGATCTCTTCCTTATAATTGTTTCTTGAAGATGATCATTCTCTAGCCTTATAAACAAGGTGATTATACTAAGGTAATTATTTTTTCTACTTGGAATTTGTTTGGAGATGAATTGTGCTTGATAACCCTATAAGTTTTTACATGTCTTCTATACCCATTGCAAAGATATGGCATATATTTTTACAAGAAAACCTTGATGATGATACCTTGAGTTGCATCTTGGTTGAGTGTTTATAGTTTCCTTGTATATATTGATCTGATCAACACGGTGCTGGTTTTGTACCATGGTGCAGAAATCAGTTCCTTAATGTCTTATGCAGGGGAAACAATAACATTTTTATTTCTCGTCTCGATTATTGATTTTATTTTGTATAGATGTAAAGTCATGTTGTCAGCTTTTCCTATTACATTACCAAATCATTCATATAGATATAAATATATGCATATATGTATATTTGAAGAATGTGTTGTGGTAAGAGTAGTACAATGAATGTGAGTAGCTAACTGGTTGTTTCATTTTGTAGTTAATATCACCTGCCTTCAACAGTCTAACGAGGAAGATGCAATGGCTAGAATATGACTTTTTCCCTTGCGAAGAAAACTTGATGAATCTATGCATTGACTAGTTATTGAATTACTATTTGCAGGGAAATATCTTTGTATATATTACACAAATTTGGTTTGAAAACCTCATTTGGTGGAAAACCATTTTTATGCGACGATTATATTACTTGGATTGTGCATGAAATGATTCATGTTTACAATTTTTTCAGATATTACGACAGCTGAAGCATGAGAATATCATAGAGATGCTAAATGCATTTGAAAGTCCACAGGAGTTTTGTGTTGTGACAGAATTTGCGCAGGTATTTATGATTGTATTATAGCATGTGCGTACTCTTTTATCTTTCCAATTTGAAGTATATCAGCATTAAAATTCTTCTCCCAAAGCATTTGATATAGATCATAGACTTATAAATGATTTTGATGATAGGGTGAACTATTTGAGATTCTTGAAGATGACAAATGCCTTCCTGAAGCACAAGTTCAGGCTATTGCTAAGCAACTAGTATTTTATTCTTTATTTTATGCATTTGTAGCTGCAAGTCAATTTGTGTGTGTGTAGATTTTCTCAGTGTTTTTAGTGGTTGGATTAACAATATTTTGGATTAAGCGTGACTTCTTAAAATCTTGTTTCACTGTTTATTATTATTTTTTGAAAATCCTTAGTTTTAGGAAAAACATTTTGTTCATGAATCTACCTCCCATTTGATTAGGAATGTGTGCATAAAGGGGTATTTGTGATGAAGAGTCTGCCAGGATTATATAAGTATATTTTTGGAGTTAGGTTAGATTGAGAATTTGAGGGGCAGTTGTGTCCTGTTTGGGAAGGCTTGGACTATCTATAGGTTTAGTCACTGCATTCGACATCATTTATTTCGAAAGAATTCTAATTTTGTTGAATCTCAAGGATTGGTGAATTTAATGGTGAAATGATGGTGGATTTTACAAGCTTACACAAAATATACACTCAAAATGGGAGCCAACATGGCCTTCCTATTTGTCACAGATCATTGCTTAGTGATTGCAAATATTTAGTTTTGAGCCATTTGTAAGCCTTTGGCATTATATACACTCATTATTGTATTCACTTTGGATGATTCATTATAAGTTTTTGATGCATTGCTTGGTACTATTGATATCTTATAAAACTTAGATTTTGACAAGGTATTTTATGAAATTAGAGCTAAGCAATTTTTGGTTGCTTAATGATGTGAAGAATATATCTCCTAGGGCATACTTTGGCCTCATGAAAAGGTTGAGGTTCCCTTTTATTTTTGGATCTTTATGTTTTTAGTATAATATAAAAGAAAATTGTTTCAAAGTTCAAAGTTAAAATGCACACACATATAAGGTAAGCATCTTGTGGGGTATGCTTACCTGAAGTGCCCTCCACTGTCTTTGGCATATTTAGAATCATTAGAATTAGCATCCGCTACCCTTAATCCATCAGCATTCCCATCAATTTATGAAATCAATTCTCAACTTCAGTTTATACCTACCCTTCCCCTCCAACTTATCACTCCTACTTCTCCATCAACAACTCCTCTTTCTACGGATTCACCCCATGAGGCTATGTTTACAGAACAGATTTGTAAAGTGAAAATTCTGTCAATCTAATATTATTTTATGATAAACTATACGTTTATCTATCCGTGGGCATTCTTGAAAACAAAGTTACAAACTTCATTATGAGTTGTCCTGTACTGTTCCTCTTGCATACAACTTTATGGGTTATTTGAGGGCCTCTCTGATGATATGAAAATAATTGTGCATACTATTGTCATTTTTTTACCATAATTTGGCCACTGTAGTTGTCCTTAAATTGTGTTGTACTAGGCATTTACATCAGAGTGCCCGAAACATGAAAAAGCCACGGAATTTTCTTGTTTCTCACTGTGTTTTAGTTCTTGTCAGTATGTGTAGTGAACTTCAGTAATGTAATGACTTCACTGCTAAGGTTTAGCATCGTAGTTCTAGTGGTTAGCCTATCTTTTCTGACTTTAATGTCTATTTTTCTCCAAGAAGGGTTCTTGGTATATGAATACAACTCTATGTGCAGCTGTAATAAAGAATGCCCAAACCGGGTGCTGCAGAAGGGAGTGCAAGTCAGAATTGAAGTATATAAAACAAATCATAAGGTGTTATTTTGATTTTATTGAAGTTCTAGTATTGGTAGTGCATTAGGAGCATTATTGAAATGTAATCATGGTCTAGAATTTAAATAACTTCACTTGTTAATGTCAGATGCATTTTTTCAAAATGAAAAAGCTTGGTTTCAAAATTATCAATAAACCAAGGTGCAACAAGACCCCAATTCTGTTTCAATGTTTTGGTATGTCTTTCTGTTTTATTTTAGGGCTAGGAAGTTAGAGATGCACAAGAAATTTCACGTGGGACATTCATTTGTGAATACCTTGGAGAGGTCTTAAATGATTAAGAAACAAATAAAAGAGGAGAAAGGTAAATTTTTATCTTGTATTAAATTCTGTTTTCCTATTTCTTCATCATAAATGGTTCTCTAATTGAATGCACCTATTGCTTACTGCCACTGCTTTTCTTGTTTGTTCTAAATTACTACTATTCAGGTATGACAATGAAGGTTGTAGCTATCTATATGATATTGACACCCATATTGATACAAGTGATTTGATTGATGGTGTACAACCAGATCTGATATGTTTTGAATTCACTGCTGATTTGTTTCCCATGGAAGCAGATAACAGTTTGAACTGCTTGTAATTCATACTGTATACTATTAAAAGTATAATTTTGCTAGCTTAAAGAAAAAATATGAAGTCCGCACTAAGGAAACTACTTGCCACCAGAAAAAGTAACAACCAAAAAGTAAAAGCTACGTTAAATCTACAGTCCTGTAATTCTGTCTTTCATAACCGGTGTCCTGTTTTAACCTTACCACATATTCATATACTAGCCCTCTCCATTTGGTAACTGGAAAAACATCTCCTACATCAATGTACGCACATTAAAAGGAGTTCTCTAGTCATAAATTCTCTAGCCTAGATCTACGTAACTTCATCTTATCATACAACAACATTGTCTATATGCATAACAATAGTGTCACCTAGCTGTCAACTGGAGTATTTGAGCTGCAAGAATATTAGGGTGAACTGACCTGGTGAATGATATATTCAGGAATCCAACAATTTACTGAAGGCAAATAGTAGCATAATTGCTAGCTGGTAGAAATCAACTAATCTGTCGAAACAGTGAGCATCCCTGTGCTCATTCTAGATAGTAAAGTGTGCTTGTGTTGTCCAAAATGGGATAGAAATTATAGCGAGTGAAACTAAATCAAAGAGAAAAATGATGTTGTGGTGTTGAGAAATGAGATTTGAAGAACTGAGATCTTCAGATCGAGATTGTGGCTTCTGTTTTCAGAATTTCACCTACATCGTGGTATTCTATTGGAATTAAGGTCTCATTAAAGCCTATGGGCTAATTGTGAATTAACATAGAGCTTTAGGCCATCGGCTAATTGTGAATTAACATAGAGCTTTAGACCCTAAGCCTACATGCATTAGGCTCCTATGTTATAATTGTACAAACATTGAATACATTAGGCTCCTATGTTATAATTGTACAAACACTGAACATAGTCAAGGGACTTATTTAAATGCTCCTATGTTATCACGATATATAGACACTAAATAGTGGAATTAAAAATATTCAGAAAGTGCAAACATTTTTACACTTTCTTTATCTATGAATTGGGATAGAAGGTATCCACCATGGTTGGTTGGTTATTACAGGAAGAGGGTAAAATAATATTTGGTTGGTTTCTTTTTGGTGAAGTCTTTCTACCTGAACCTTTTACTTTTTAGGAGATCTAAATCCTTAGACAGTTCATTTCTCAACAAACAAGTCAATGGCTAACCTGGAACTTCATTTTAAGTTATGAGTGAACACCACCACATTTCTTTAGGGAAGAAATAATAGATGGAACTTGCTGAAGGCATAGCATGGAAGGAATTCGATAAAAAAAATGTACTTGTAATTCTGATAATGTTTTTGAATGGAGAAAATTGAATTGTTGTTTGAGAGTTTTCTTTTTATGTAAGAGAATGTTTTCTGTGTTTGGGAGATGTTTGGGAAATAGGTTAAATTGTTCTGGCTTTGACTACTTAAATCCTTAAAAGGATATTATCAACTGATACAGGATACTCAAGTCTTACTCTCCCAGACTAGCCCTTATTGGCATAAATAAACATCATTATACCTAGCATCAAATCCTACAATGATGTACAATTATATTTTTTTTTCCATTAATTAAGAGACAGATGAGATGATGCACCGTACAATGCCATGCCAGAGTTTTACACAGGTCCTAAATAGGTTGAAGTTGGAACATTTACTTGCTTATAGAATATCTAGCTATTTTGGATTCAGACGATTGTGGATGGCTGCATTTATTGGAGAGTTATGTTCTGTCAACTTACCATTTTTTTGGTTACATATTTTGACATCAGAGAGTCAAACTCGTTTAGATCACCTTTGGCTATGAAACCAACATTGTAAGGTATCCATTCTGTCAAATTCACCATGGACTTGAAATTGGTCTCATCCCCAAATTGGCAGCATGTTCTTCTTTTGGGATTGGACTCATAACTGTTGTTAAGTTTAGCTTCTCATTTTAAGGTCTTAGTATAAGCACACTAAAGTCTCTATCAATTTAGGGTGCTAGCATAGTCAATTTATTCTAGCAAACATGTATGTGATACCAATTTTGTGTTTTTTTGCTCTTAGTCTGTAGTGAATGTTTGAGTCTATTACCAGAAATTTTGAAGACATTTTCCTACTTGAATCCTTTTCCCTGACATTGATTAGAATAGGTCATAGAAAATCCTTGTATTTCTTATATAATGACGTGATTAGTTCCCATTTGTGTGGCTAAACTGAACTCAAACCTTCTCTTCACCAATGAACAAAACATCTTCTTATTCATTGGCATTTACTTGTTTATTAATGATGCCATATGTTAATCTCCAAAAATTCTTCAACAATCAAGTTAATGAAATATTTAACTCCTTTCTGTGGTTACTTTTTTAGTTTTTTCATTTTTATTCCTGTTCAGTGTTTACTGATGCCTATACATGCTGAAAACTTAGTCTTTAGCAGATTCATATTACAAAAACTAAACCACAATGGATAGTGAGGAAAAGGTTATTTCAGCGTTGGATGTTGTTGGCCTATTTACAGTTGGTGGCATGAATAGAAACAAGGTACTATAGAAAAGAGGGTTGTAACTCGTGCTTTTACATGTGATTTTCCACAGAATCTTGGTTTGGTGTTTTGAAGTTAACAGAATAACAAAAGTCTTTGTTGATGTGTTCTATCATCTTCAATATCTAAACCATCTCAACTTCTGTGATCAGTTTTTACTTTGGATTCATGGTTGTCATTTTTAATTTTGTCTGTGATCTATTTTATAGCCTTTTTCAGTTACTTTCTTAATAAAATTTTATTTGAATATGGTATTGGCTTTTTTGATTGCTATCAACTTGAATACTTGAAACCTTTTTGGAAATTGCATTTTTTTTTCTGAAACTAGTTTTGTAGAATTTGTAGGATTACTTTAACAACTACCTTTATTTTTCTTTGGAATCTGATTTAGAAGCATTATGATATTTTAAAATGATTTTTTTTATATATACATTTTCTATTTCTATATTTGCCCATGTCTAGTCGTATTGCATCCAAATTTTTTATTAATGCTTCCACGATAATATAAGAGGGCTATCCTGATTTGGTTTTCCCAAATATAGGTGCTTTGTTTACCAGTCTCCCATGTACATGATCCCATGATACATATTTACAGCATCCTTAAGGAGTTATGGTGTTTTGACCCCCTAACTCTAAAATTTTCATTTATTGTTATATTGGTCACATTTTACAAACCACGAACATTTTTTTTATAACAGCAACTCATCCTTTTATGGATAGTTAACCTAGAATTAAGCTCAACCTACCCTCACATACTTAAGTGAAGAATAAGGTTCACTAGTACCTTTCCAATGCTATACAATAATCTGCATGAAGACTACATCATAAATATTCAACATAATCAATAGCCACATCCAGAAAACCCCATGCAAGGCAGGAGTATGCCCTTCTAAGGCTTGAATGTGGGTCATTGTCACAATAACTGCCATAAGTTGCTGTTAGAGCATAGCCCAATGAACTAAAACTGCTAACATTTATCCAACCTAACCACTAGCACTAATAGTAGTCACATGTTACAAAAATTAACACATTGTTATACATTATCATGATGTTGAACCTTGTTGTTTGCTCCTTTGACATCCCTCTTCAAACAAGAGCTAAACCAATAATGCTAAAACTCTTAATAATAAATTTCTTACCATCCGTCTTGAGCACAAATGAGACAAACTTGGAATTGATGAAAAATACTCTCCTCCTGTGATCTTTGGAACTTACCATTGGTGTTAACTCTTTTTTTGCCATTGATTTTGTATTAGAAAGTATAGCACACAACTTGGTACTAGGGAAATGAACTCATCTAGGCAACCATGATTGCTATCTCTAGAACGTACTATTGGTTTACACTTTACCTGTTCGCTATTTCTCATACATTTGAAAGTATAATACAAAACAGGGTACTGGGGCTATGAACTCATATAAGCAACCTTCATTGAGCATCCCCTCAAATGTTCCTTCTTCTAACAAGCCTAGCAAAGGGACTATCTTTTAAGTGCTAGTCATCCAAAACAATAAGTCCCTATACCATTCATCCAAAACTTGATTTGATGTTCACATGTGGGATAGCTACCATCCAATGAGTCATCTGGATAACTAACCATGATGGTGGCTGTTTCTCTAGAAGAGCAATCTAGATGGACTACACGTCTTCAATTTATTTGCAAATATTTTTGACCAGGGGAAACTACTTTATTTTTCCTGTCTTATGGGGTACAATATTATTGTTTGGTTTTATTATTTACATCTATTGAGACGACCATAGGTCCATTACCATGATCTCTGACTATACAAATATATTTCAACACTTGTGACTAATTTCCATACACTCCAGATACCCTTGGATATAATTGTTGCTTGTAGTGGAATGATGCATACAATTTGGTTCTTGGTTGTTGGAACCTGATGGAAGTAGGAACCACAGTCCTGGTTTTTCAAAACTTTATTGCCCAATCAATTTCACAATCTGGGCAAAGTCAACCTGTTCTCATTCAATCTGGGCAAAGTCAATTGTCGCCTCCATCCTACGGCTGGAAGGCTATCGCACTACCACTCCATCATCCGATGGTAGTTGCGCGACCCAGCTACATGGAGGTTAATTCTCCAAATGCGCGCGATATAGATGGTATCACAAAACTGCTCAATTACACGTGTCCATCGCTGGAGTATATCGTGTTGTTTTTATAAAAACAACTCACCACCTTCGACCTCGTG
This sequence comes from Pinus albicaulis, assembly GCA_034641835.2. NCBI lineage: Eukaryota > Viridiplantae > Streptophyta > Pinopsida > Pinales > Pinaceae > Pinus > Pinus albicaulis. The sequence goes on from CM076574.1 coordinate 735,411,788, forward strand.
CGATACTACCGGGTTTGGATTTAAAAACCGCCTTTACTGTTCAATGATCGCGGTTCCACTCCTTGCCTTCAGGGTTCCATTGCTCCACAGTTAAACAACCCTTGCCAATTTACAATCCTCCTTGGTTTCAGATTGTGGTACTCAACGCTGGTCCAATTCATGCATCGACCACGTTATGTTGTTCCACCACGGATGACCTCATCCACGAGAAGTAGTTGCGATGCAATTACAGGGCCAGAATTTATAATCTGGTGCTTGACAGAGTAGTTGTCGAAAATTCCCTCCAATTATGGGTCCATCGGTTCTCCTGTATGATGATTTAAACCAACAATATTTCCTTTGTCATGCTCCACCTGTAGTCCAACCAAGACGTCTTGAGTATCTAGTCCAGAATTTTCTGCCAGAGTCTTGGGCACAACCAAAAGCGCATCAGCAAAGGCTTCAACTCCTCCCCACCACAAGCTAAAACCAATCTCTCCATATTTCGCCTCTTTGCTCTCCTCAAAGCTACAATCCCTTCTCTTGCAAGAAGATTGAGTGACATATAGAGGGGCCAGATGCATCTAAAGTAGGAGATCTGGATCGAGTGCTAATAGCTTCAGTTGATCAAGTAGCGTGCGGTGGAGGGAGCAGAGTAAGAAGCAGATAAAACAGGATTTTAAGATCCCACATAATAAATAGAGGAAACAGTACAGCAGAAGAAGCAAAGGCATAGTAAAAGACAGGGGAGGCAGCAGCAAGCAGCTGAATCCCTTTTCTCACCGAGATAACGCCACCATCTTCTTTAACAGCAATGTGACCCAATAATCTGTTGATTCACCAGCGTTAGAGGCCCTCACCAACATCTCATATAGCATCTAAGCTCTCAGTTCCATAAAATGAAGCATCCAGTAGTTGATCACAACAAAATTGTTGTCAGTGCCATCACAAACTTTCTTCTTCAGGTTAATGATCTTTTGAATTTTCTCATCTACTTGTCTTCTTTCTGCTAAAACAATTTTCTCCCTCTGATCTGCATTTGAATAAAATAAACCTACATTTACCTCACTCTTTTCATATTCTAGAGACATTGCAAGTCAATTCATTACAGTTTTGAATCCCTGTTGTCGTTTATCGAATCCCATACTGCAATGATCGTGGGCTATTTCATTTTTTTTTTATAAAAATTTAACCTGCCGTCACTCGAACGATGTAGTTTGTGAATGTAGATCTGAGCCCCGTTCAAGATTTGCATCAGAATAAAATTATTGATGATGCGAGACAAGCCTTCCCAGCAACATCTGCTATCAGGCATTTAGAATATTTTCATTTTTTTTTTTTAAATTGAACCCATTGTCGCTCTTCCGACGTGCTATATGCATCGGAAGCCCGACGTTACATTTTAAAAAAAAAATTACTATGCTGTCGGAAAAGCGACATTTACCAACGTTGGAAGAGTGACATTCCCAAAAGCGACGTTTCCAAATGTCGGAAGAGCGACACCACTAGCGTCGGAAGAGCGACTTCTGCTCAATTTCGGTATTGCGACACTTCAAAGCGTGGTTAGCCATAACGTCGGTCTTTCGACACTATGCGAGCGTCGGTATTGCGACACTTTAGAAGCGTCGTTAGCCATAACGTCGGTATTGCGACACTTCACCCGCATCACTAGTGCGACACTTCATAAGCGTCGGTATTGCAACGCTTTTGCAAAACGTCGAAACAAGTGTCATAATACCGACACTTTATGGAAGCGTCGGAAGACCGACGTTATGAAAAACCACGCTTTGAAGTGCCGCAAACTGTCGCTCTTGCGACGACTAGGTGTCGGAAAACCGACAAATTGGCCGTCGGAAATTGGGCCAAATTTACTAGTGTGTAGTTTCAGTTATGTTCGGTGTCAAAGTTAGAATTTGAGGATCTAGCCAGCTTGGTAGATCATTGCATTGTAAATAATGTCTATTTATAGATTGAACATCGAAGAGCAAAGGGTTGGAGAATATTGCACCAAATTGCTACTTTGTTGTATTTTTTCAGTTTCAGTAATATACAGTGACATTTTACTTCCAGACCTAAGATTAGAATGAGGTGTTTAATGTTCTGTTGCTCTTTATCTTTCATGTATAATCACTTGTACTGAATTTTATCTCTAATTACTCAGAACTCATGTTATCATCATCTAACTTCCTTTAGAGGTTGAATTGATGTGTTTAGCTATATTGTGTGTATGAACCATCCTTATTAAAACCTCTATTTGTGTTAGATTCCATGAGAAGAATTACTATCATTAAGTTCACTGATGTTGACCCCATAGCCCAATGGTAGAAAGCCTTTCATTTTTCAATCTGAAATCAATCAAAAACCAAGTCACAATTTATAGAGTTAGCCATCTAATAGTATTTCTATTGAAAATCATAAATCCCCTTTGAGAGAGCCCTCTCAAACTGAAGAGACTAATCATCAGTTAAAAGTGGTTTAAAAGAGTTACATTAAGTTGATTAATGAGCAGCCTGCCAGGATCAATTTGGTGATAACACACCCTAAAAAGAAGAAAAATGGTTAGGGTTGTAGTTTGGGTAGGTAGATCTGTTGGAAAATGAAAGGGAAACAATGTAAGATTCATTTTGTAAATAAGCGGTCTAAAAATTTCTTGAGTATTTTCCTATGATAACAGAGGAAGAAATCAAACGAGGAAAAATCAAACTGAAAAGAGAATTATTCTTTTAAGCTCCAAAAAGGATGTTCTTTATAAAATTGGGAAACCTTATGGTATGATATTTATCCCTAAGTCCCAAAAACATGTATTTTTCTTCTACCCTACCCCTTTCATATTGATTTTATCCTAAATTTTTACCTTACCTCCCAGCACTCATACCTCGAACACACTGTTACATCACCTGTCCCATCATACCCCACGTCACCCGTCACCACCTGCACTAAAACACCCTGCAGCTCCCCTTAACTATGTGCACCCGCCATACATCCAATGACCCATGTCTCATTTCGACCCCCCAGCTAGCTGTGTGTTGCACCCCAGGGCTTTTTGTAACCCCCCCCCCGAAAACAGTTTCTCCTCCATAAAAAAAAATCCCCCCATCTGACCGTTGGAATATCCGCTATCCACTCTTGCCTCGCCACGTCCTTGCTAACCTGTCCCCCGTCCAATCACATTCATTCCCGCCAAGATGGTCATTGCACCAATGAATTTTTGGGCCATTTTCCAATGGACCCGCGCCACCCCCAACATCCCACCAAATCACCAAGTTAAAAGCCAAATTCATAACTACTACAGAGTTTTACTGTGTTATTTTGATTGAAAATTGCAGAGATCGAAATTGTCGAGGATTTGCAGGAAAATATCACAAGTTAAAATAATTGTTGCAAGGGAACACATGCCCACCAAAGGCATCAACTACTCTTGGCCAGCCGAGTCACAAATTTCACAATCAAAGCATTCTAATCATGGTCCTATCTATTCTCTCCCTTCGCCAACATCAAATTTTCCCCTCTATGCTCCCTTTTCTTATATCCCATTCTCCATTTCAGATTAAAGATTAGTTACATAAGAACTAACCATGCCTCCTAAGAAGGACCAGGAACCTTTCAACCCCATGGTGTACCCACAATTGGACTTAGGTCATACAGCATTAGCAGACCAAGTTTACAAAATCCACAAGACAGAGTTAGACTTCGAATTTTTTGATGTCTATTGCTAGCTCGAGGAAATATTTCTCAATTAAGTTGATGATATCAGCCTATGGGAGACCCAATTTCCTTTGTACATTCTCCCCATAACTCACAATTTCCCCAAATTCATCAGAAAATGCCTTGCCTGCTATGACAGAAATCAGAGGACCATAGTCACCCCAACAGGTTAAATCATGTTCACCATTAATGCCTAGTCCATTCAAAGAATGATGCAGGTCCCCACACCTGAACAATCAATCCCCTTTCCTTATGAATCCCTTAGGGAAATTTACCGGAGGATTGATTTTTCCAGTAGAGCCAAAAATATGAAACTTTTCATGGCAACAGATGCACCAATGCCTATAAAAAACCCACCCTACCCTACATCTATTTTTCCTGAAAGAACTAAGCAGATTGTCACTATCCTATATTATTTATTAGGCTATCATTCTGATCATTGGGTTGATGAAGCTTTGATAGGTTTTTTTCCACTCTCTCATCTAAAGCTAATTCCTCCATCATGTTTAGTTATGCCCAGTTCCTGGCAGATGCCATACATGAACAGTTCTTAAGGTTCCACACAGAGGACGTTTTCAAATTTACCTCTATGTTATTATATATGTTTGTGTATTTCCAATCCAACTGTTTTTAGTTCCAGATGGTCAAGGGAAATGAAGATGTAGAGCCCCAGTGCATCATCTTCTGGACCACCCTGCTATTTAAAGAACATAACAACTATACATATAAGGAATTTATGGATTTGTTTGTGCACCCATCCATCGGAACACTTAGTAGTACAAAAGAGCCCAGGATAAGTGAAGAGATTAGGAAAACCATGCAGCTGAAAGAGTAGGTGAAGATAGCAGATTGGTACTTGTACCAAAATTATATAGAAATTCGATTTTATGGGAGTGAGCTAGCTGCTCCATTCATAGATCCAGGAAGAATGGGAGCATTAGGAGGCCATGATACAATGCTAAGAGTCTTGGGTAGACTCAAAGAGGAGGGAGACATTCTCCCAACATCATCATTACCCACTCTCATTTTAAATTCTGCACTATGGGAGTAGAAACATGGGAAGGATAGAAACCTTCCAACATATAAATTTGGCATGGGAGATTACAAGGAGAAGGGCAGCCATATGAAAGATGTTCTTTGTGATATATCATCAGCACTATCACTATGGAGGATAGATCCAAATTGGAAATCCCAACTTTTGGTGGATTATTCAAAGGATCTTTTCACATGTATGATACTTGATGACCAGCTACATGAGGAGGGATATTCAGTCCAAGATGAAGTCATCTATTATCATGGTAGGATCTTCTTATCTAGAGCTTCCAAGCTCAAGGAGAAGTTGCTACAAATATCTCATGAGGACTTTCTCTTCAACCATACTTATTCCATGAGAGTGTACAACACTATCATGGAGAGCTACACTTGGGAAGGCTTTGAAGAGGAACTATATTAACATTTTCAAAGATGCATGAACCATGTGGAGTTGGAAGAAATACATAACTCAATGAAGGAGTTATCACAACCACCTATTTCCTCTTTTGGAATGAGAGGGGATCTATCTATGGAGCACTCCATTTGTATGAGCAGAAATTTTGGTGAGGAACATGCTTATGTACATAATGTTTTATATGAAAAATATTTTCATTCCTTTACCATGTATATGCAGGCCATTTCTCCAAGGAAGAGCATTCTTCCATATAAACTTCATGGCCAAATTTGGGCCATAAACATTTCTGAACATGGCCACTCCCTTGGAGGATATAGTGAGATGTTGTATCATTGTGGGTGCAATCCAAAGGAACCAAAATGTTGGAGAGGTAAATCCCCTCTGCAGACAGAGGCGATCCCTACTAGCCCAAATCGGGTCTAGCAACAACCAAGTCACGCTAAGATATAAGTTCCTAATTGCAAAAGACCAAGATGCGACAAGAGGCCTACCTTAAGTCCTACGTTACAGTCGTTTGTGGAGAAGATAACGCTTCTGTCCCTTTCTTTGGCAGATCAAAATTCTCCCGATCGATGCAATCGAGCACCTGCACGTATAAGAAGAAACAACAAACAAACAAGCATAAAACCTAACATATGCAACTATGTATCAGTCAAAGAAGATACAACTCATAAAATAAAACATGAACATCTGAGTGGAACCATAATCGAAGTCATTTATTATTAATCAGAACAAATAAAGATACAACCTGAGCTCTGATGCTGGATCTTCCTTCGGCGGATCGACAGAGGAGTACATCTCGGTAAAGCTCGTCAGGAAAAGGTCAAGTCTCTCTCTCTTCGGTTGTCTGACGATAATCTCATTACAATTGATTTAGCTCTATTTAGGCTAGCTTGCAAAGGGAAAATGACAAGCTTATATAGATGGTGGAAGGAAATTTGGGATCCCTACAATGGTGGGATTGGCCCTATCCCCAAGGAAGCTTCCATGATAGGTGGAAAACCACTTCCCCTACATGGAGATCTGGAGTCAAACCTCCCAACTCATTTTAGAGACTCATTCAGGAGTTAGTTGGAATCACAATTCCGCCATTTATTTTTTTAAAACACTCCTTATTAAGCCTGGCATGGGTGATACACTAGGACAGAGTGTCAGTTGGCGTGCCCTCTTTGGTGGATTTCCCCCATTGGCGCGAGGGCTAAACTAACTAGTCACGCCAAGGAAAAAAAGGCTATTTTTAGGGCTTTTCACAGGAAATTGTCTTCAGGGGAATGATTTTCCTTGTCAAGGGGGATGCCAAGAAAGTGATTTCAAGTCATGTCACTACTCACAGGTCATGGAATAAGCCCTCCAATGTGAGGGACGGGGGATTGTAGGGACAGTGACAAATTACTGTGTAAAAAAAAACATTTCTCACATTTTCAGCCATTGTGAGAAGACTTGGGCAGTAAGTAAGTGGTGGGAAAACCACTTACCATATCACTATCTGAGATAGTCAGGAGATATATTGTGCTGGTTCCACATGTGGGATTGTGACCCACCTCCATTTTTTCATATTTCTGTTTGTATGTATTTAATTTTGATCCCATACATTGATGATGTACTTATTATTTTTATGGGAATGATTGAATGGAGGATGGGAGGATTGTATGTTCCCTATGGGAGAGAGATTCTCCATGCTCATTATGCTACATGTTTCAGGGATAACACTAGGAAAACCATGTTTGTTTCATTGGATCTATTGCTTCCTTGTGGGATGAATCATTTGCATCTCATAAGAACTTTGGAGGAGCATTTCATGGAGGGATGGTTTCACCAATGATGGAGGAGAAGAGTTGCATCAATCACCTTGTCAGTTTCTTGAGGACAAGAAACATTTGGGAAGGGAGGACTGTAATATTCCCAATTAGCCATGAGCTAGTTGGAATATTAATTTTTGTTTTGTTGTCTTGTTGTACGAATAAGAGGACAATGGAGGTCCATAATTATTCTTAATAATGAATAAATAAATGCCAATTTAAAATGAAAATATCTTGGTAGCTTAATTGAGCACTCTTAGGTGTGAAAAGGGGCTGGAACATCTTGACTGGGTCAACTTTGACCAAATCAACAACGCTGTCATGGAGGAGTGGCAATCAATGAGGGACAACGCAGTTTTAGATGGAGACACTTTGCATGGAAGTAAGGTCATAAATGAATGAGCATAGGGTTTGGAAGCTCATATATTATAAAGGAAGAGGATGGCAGCCATATTCATTATGTATTGATATAGATATTTCTAAATATATGGTCTCTTTATACATTTATCTTTCTTTGGCTATTTCGCTAAGATTGCAAGTGCTATTTAGCACTTGGTATTCCTGGTCGGGAATCCCACCTCTATCCTTGAGAGGCCTATTGGTAGAGCATTGTAATACATTACATTATTAGGCATTTGACCAAAACTTCAGTCTTAATGTACAACACAGTTCCTGTTCAAGATTTTTGTGTGTGTTGCAGGGCAGAAGTTGTGGAGGTTTGATTTGGGAGATTTATGAGCTAGATCTCAATGGAGGAAGGTCACTTTCTCTTTGGAGACTAGTAAAGAAGGTCCTGGAGCTTCATTGGCACATTTGGCATTAGGCCATAGCATATTATCCCCTAGAGTGCAATATCACTCTGGATCTATGTTGTTTTAGGGAGGAGTTGCAAGGGTTTTCGCAGTAGATGATTCTGGAGGTGTTTTCTCTAGTGAAATGGCTAGCCTTTCATCTGGAGGATTCATTGGAGGAGAGCACATTAATCTTTGTATCAGCTTCAGCCATTTACTCTTTAGACATTCGTTGCAGCATAATTTCATCCACAGGGCTGCAGCTCATATTGTATTACTAGGTGTTTTTCCCAGAGACCTTTTTGGGTTCTTTTCTGGAGGTTGTTTAGACCCCAGATCTATATTTTTGTATCTATTGTGTATATCAGCCCCACATATTTTGTGTACTCATTTTCTGTAGCAGTGATTTAAAAATTGTGCTATAATAGTGGCTCCGAAATTTTGATATAGTAGCAGCACCTCTCTTTGAGGAATTTGTCCATTGGAGGCTCGTTCTATCTTGTATTATGGTTTGTGGCCCATTATTTAACATATATATGTTGATTCTATGATGAATGAAAGGTCCCCATATTGTTATATTGTTTGGATATAATGTTTACACTGCTATTTCCATGATTTTTCACTATATTCATGTCGGTAATCCATTGTAACACTCATGCACGCTTTGTAACAAGTCTTTTGGTCAAAAATTTTAAAGTGGTTGGGTTTGTGTATGTTGACTCTAGGGAAGGGCCTGCTTGGCCTTTATGGGTAGAATTTGTTGAGGTAAAGGCCGTTGATGGGGTTGCTGATGTATGTCCCGTCCGGTTCTGTCAATATGTATGCCCCCTTGAAGAGGCAATGTTTTATGATGTAGGGTCCTTTCCACAAGGTTTCGAACTTTCCTGGCCCTAGGGCCTCTTTTGCGACATCATAGCAGAGGAATAGTTCTCCCTCGGTGAATGAGAGAGGGTTTATGTGGTGTTCGAACGATGCTTTCACCTGTTTCTTGTGGGCCTTGTTGTGTTGTAGCAAGCGTCGCCATTTTTTGTCGATGAGCTCTAGTTGTATTAGATGCTATTCTAGAATCTGGGTATCATCGAGGAGTTAGATGGCGGCATGCAAATTTTGGATCTCGCGCTCTATGGTAATCACGGCTTTGAGCCCGTATACCAAGTGGAAGGGAGTGAAACCCTTGGACGTCTTCACAGTCGTGCGGTATGCCTACAGGGTGGAGAAGATCATATGGTGCCAGTTGGTTTCATGGTTATTCACCATGCATTGTAACATAGTTTTGAGTACTTTTTTTACAGCTCTACCTGTCTATTAGATTGGGAGTATTATGGTGTAGCGATTTCATGGGTGAAGCTGAGGTGGTGAGCTAGCTCCTCGAAAAATTTATTCTCGAAGTGTTTCCCATGGTTGGAGACTAACTCCTTGGGGACTCCGAACCGGGCAATGATGTGGTTAAAAAAAAATCGAGTGGCAGTTTCTGCAGTGTTGTCATATGTGGGCATGGATTCTGCCCACTTAGTTAAATAATCGAAAGTCACTATGATTTATTTATGATTTTTGGATGATGTGGAGTTACAAGTCATGAAGGCGATCCCCCATTTACAAAAGGGGCTGGTGATGATGACAAGGTGTAGAGGAGAGGGAGGGGATCTTACTTTATGGGTGAAGCGCTGGCAGCGTTGGCATCTCTAGACTGATGTAATGCAATCGCGAAATAGGGATGGTGAAAAATATCCTTCCCGTATGAATTTTTGGGCAGTGGCCATTCTAGATAGGTGACCACGGCAAGCACCTCTGTGGAAGTCAGTAAGGGCATGTTCTACTTGGTCGTGAGTGAGGCATCAACATAAAATGGTGTCGATGCCCCGTTGGTACAAGAAATCTCCCATGACAAGATATTGGGGGGCCTATTAGCATATGCGCCGATGGTTATCTTGAGTGAGATGAGGTCTAAACTTCTGATTTGATAGGAAGAGGAGAATTTCTCCATACCAAGGGTCGTCGGTTGCTACAAAGAAGAGATGTTCAAATGGTAGCGAATCGTTTACTGGTGATACATTGGTATCTCTTGGGAGGTTCGAAATGAAATCTTTTAAGATAAGTGCCCTTTTAATTTTAGGGGAGAAAAATTGTAACTCGTATTCTTGGAGAATGACTATCCAACGGGCATACTTATGGTTCATTATGCGGCATGTGATTTGATATTTAATGGGATTAATACCCGCAATAATTGTAGTCATTTTAAAGATGATGTAGTGGTGAAGCTTCTGGACTGCATGTATTAATGCTAGGGTAGTCTTTTATTCCATCTCATTTCTTAATGTTGGGCCCACTAAGGTTTTACTGACATAATAAATTATGTGCTCCTTCCCATCCAAGCCTTCTTGAATCAAAACTCCAGCCAGGGTAGACTCGGAGGCTGAGAGATACAGGATGTAATCATTGTTATAGTTTGGGGGACTAATGAGTGGTGCTGAAGATAATGTTTCTTTCAGCGCATCAAACACCTGTTGGGTGTGATCATCCTATTTGAAAGGGATTTCATGGTGGAGGAGGTGCAGGTACCCTTGAGCACAAGTGGCATAATCTGGGATGAAGCAGCTTCGAAATTAACCTTCCCCTGCAAGCTTTGTAATTTCCCGAGGCTTCGAGGTAGAGGTACCTCTTTGATAGCTTGGACCTTGAGGGGGTCCATGCGAATCCCTTTCTGGGACACTATAAAACCTAAGAGTCTACCTGTTGTGATGTAGAAGAAACACTTGAGGGAGTTCAAGCATATATTATATTGACGACGTCGTTGGAATACCAATCGCAGATCCTCGAGATGGTATGAGCGCTTCTTGGAGCAGATGGTTAGGTTGTCTAAGAAGGCAAAGATAAGGTGTTCCAAGTCATGAAATATATAATTCATGGCCCTTTGGAAGGTGGCTCCAATTTTTTTTAGGCCAAATGGCATTACCTTGTATGGAATGTGCCACAGGGGGTGGTGAACGTGGTTTTGTACCAGTCTTTATGGCAGATTTGAATTTGGTTGTACCCAGATAATCCATCCATGAAGGAGAGAGCATCATGTACTGTGCAAGCATCAATGACCTAGTCAATGAATGGGTGGGATATTTATCCTTGGGAAAATCTTTGTTAAAATCTCGAAAATCGGTGCAAACGCATATGGTGCCCTGTTTTTTCATGTGAGGAACAAGGTTGGAAACCCAAGATGTGTACGCAATGGGGAAGATAAACCCGTCTTTGTGAAGCTTATCAATTTCCTGTTTTATTTCTTCTTCCTTTGATGAGTGCAGCTGATGTTATTTCTGGTACACTAGAGGTATGTTAGGCCAAGTGTCAATATGGTGCTCTACGATAGTGGGACTAAGCCCAAGAATTTCCTAGTCCCATGCAAAGATATCTCGATACTCTTGTAGCAATTGGGTATAAGAGTTTATTTCTTCTGGAGAGCATGTTGCCCCTAGTGATATTTCTTCGACCTTTCCAGGATTCTGGGATATGTTCACCTTGATGGTAGGTGAGATTTTTGACATATTTCCTTCCTCGAACGCATCGAGCATCAGTATGGGATTCTTGAACCAATTGAATTTTCCTAATGGGAGGAAATATTTTGATTCGATTGCATAGATCTCTTGTTATTTTTTCTTTTCAGGACTGAACATGTGCTTGGGGAGAAAAAGCGAACGGTGATGCATTGCATCCCATGGATAATATGGCTGCATAATTACCTCTAAGATGTCCTCATTAAAATGAAATAGGGATCCTAAGGGGGATTGAACCTGTGAAAGATTATGCTGAATAGGTTCAATCCTCATGGAGATGGTTGAGAGACATGAGAAGGATTCCATCATTGATGTGGTTGAACCAGATGTGGTCGATAAAGTGTAGAAAAATTGGGTTTGCATTTTCATAGGTACAGCTACTCTCGTAGCTACAACTAACTCGAAACCTATGGAAAATGAGCAGACAGCTCGAGTCATAGTTCTGATACATGATGATATGAATTGTATATGGTGTATCGTGTCATCAGCATTTGGTGGGGGAAGGATCTCTGTGATGGGAGTTTGCGTAAGCGTAAGGTTGGGTCCCTTGTTAGGATGATCAATTTCCTATTGGTGGAAATTGAGCCTCGTGCATAGGTGCTTGAATGTTTCTATTAATGGGCATTCCTTTGGTTCGTGGTTTTGGCCAGTGCAAAAAATGCATGGTGCCACTATGCCAACTGATTAGATTGTGTCTGAACCAACACTACTCTTCTTCCCAAACATTTAGGCTTGGGAAGGATCTGTGGTAGAATATGAGGTCTTATGCTTCCATTTCTATGTCGTTGGCTTGGGTGTGTCTAACTCTTTTGGGGAGTGTAGACTTAACACTGCTCTTGCCGCTCTTAGCTTGGGGAGATGCTCACATTTAATGGTATGGTGAAAGTGTGAACAAATCTGGCAATAACTACGCCTGGTCTTCTCTTGGTTAGAGAGAAGTATTTTTGGCAGAGAAGAGACTGTGCGAAAACTTCTTGTGAGGGGCTTCATTTCTTTGCAGTGATTGACCTGGTGGTCATTTAGTTTGCATGTTATCCTAGGTTGGGCCTAGGTCATTCTTGGTTGGTGTGCCTTCCCATTTTTTCCATCACGCCGATGTTGGTGTGGGGTTACTGTCCTGGGGGTGATGTACTTTCTATATCATTTGAGGATATCATCCTATACATTATCTATTGTATGAATCATGTCAATGAGAGGAAGAACTTGCAGGATATAGGTACACTGCTGTCCACAGTGATTGCCTTGACATACTAGGCAAAATGGCCTAGATATGGGGGTCCAGTCATGTTAAATTTATGGTCTAGTGGGGTACCAGCGTCGTAAAACTGCTAAATCCAGGCAAGTGGCGACCACATGGTTGGGCATTTTTCATAACACACATGTTGGTCTTCTCTGTAGAGAGAGGTTGAGGGTAACTAAGGGTTCCCTGATGGGTTGCTTTTCAGCTGACAAGAAGAGGATGGATCTTCTTGTGACATCTTCTTGCATTTTCAAGTTGTTCATGGATTCCGATTCTGTGCCATCTTCTTGGGAGAGGTGGACTATATTTGATCACATATAGGCCAATGTTGTGCGAAATCTAGGTATGTAGTGACAATGGTGAACTGGGTGATTTTCGCCACATATCTGATATGAATACTAGATTTCCATGTTATTGCGATATACTATATGAACTGGGTACCATCGTTGGAACATTTCCAGAGATGGGAAATCAATGATGAAATGATTGAGCTCATCGCAGAGTACACAAATCTTGATGCGATGAGGGGGGGATGACTGCGAGTCTTTCTGGTGACTGTCGGTCCTCCTACAGGTACAGGATGGTACGAGGTTCATCTCTAGATGACTAGGTGGAGGGATCCTCTTGATAGGATCTCTCGATGGCATGTAAGGCATCCCTATATCACAATATTTATGGGAAATGATGGGTATAATTTCCATAATTGCTGCAGATAGCACATGCATGATTGGCACGCAATGCTTTTCCTTTTCCTTTGGTGGCAAGTTGCTTTTTTCGGGAATGTGGTGTCATGATGTCGACCTCAGAGCCAAGGAGTGGTTTTAATTCATCTAGCTCTGGGAAGATATGGGTAGGGTGACCTACTACGTCACATATGGCGCAACTAGGCAATTATTGTTGTATGGCGAGAGTCTCCACCCTCTTTCCTCTCTCAGTTCTCTTAGTCGTAATCATCGATTTTTCAATGGGAATCTCCTTTACAGGTATCTTTTTGACAGTTTCCTATGTGGGTGGGGCCTCCTCGAGATTGAGGGGATTTAACCCTATAGAAGTGATGTGTATGGCTCTTTTCCTAGTAGGGGGGATGAGGTACCAAACTGGTATCGTGCAAGATACATTTGGTAACACTACCATTGCCAAAACCTGCTGGGATATGAAACCAGCTGGGGGTAGAGGAAAGGGGTTTGGGAAGCGGAATAGGCTAGAGATTTTTTCGTACTTGAGGAATCGGTGTCATTACTACTCGTGTCTGTGTCTTGACTAGCTTCAGTGCTTGATGTTGATATCATGCAAACCGAAGCTCATGTGACATCAGGTGACGACTCAAGTATAATGGGGAGATCTCCTAGGATGATCCTAGGATGGACGATGGTTTGAACTGGCCAGGGAAATATTCTTGGTATCGTGAAAGTGCATCTGTAGATATATCTACATAGGGTAGAATGACATCAGTATTTTTTAGGGGCCACTTTTCACTATGGGTGAATTGGTCGATAGTAACGATGCAGTTCTCACGGGGGAACATCATAGCTCGGAAGACGAAGGAGGCTACAGCTGACATGGCATACATATAACTTTGACCAAGGAGTATATTGTAGTCCAAGTGGGCATCCAAGACTTCAATGTCTATAAGGACCATCTTTTAGGCTAAGCAGACCAGGATGTTTTGGTAGATACCGACGGGGGTTGAAGGACAACCAGCATATGCTCTACGCATGAAGCCTGATGGCTTTAGCTTGGGAGAACCTAACTTCTGCCAAACGTTATTTGACATGATGCATGTGGATGCACCCTCGTCAATGACACATTGATGAATGGTATTGTTTTGGACCGATACCAGTATCTGAAAGGCGACCATTGAAGGAAGCCTAGGGGTGGCTTTGTCTAAATCAAAAGCCATTAGGCATGTATCAGCAGGGTCGATAGCACCTAATGCTGAAAGAAAGGCTTTCATTTTCTTTGGAATTATTGTAATAATTCTAAAGATAACATGGCAGCAGGAGATTGAGATAGATCACCCACAATGCTATAGTTATGAGCTACTTTGGAATAGTTTCATGCTTTCCTAGTTGGTCCCTTAGCCATCTTGGGCAAGGGTTCACTAGGCATCTTTGATATGATCAAAGGTGTTGTTGGTGCATTGGAACTAGCACCTGATCCGTTGGTGTCTGGTGGGGTATCATAATTTTGATTCCGTGTTTGAAAAAAAATTCCTCGCCATTCATGTAGATTTCATGGTTGTTTTTTCCAGAGTCATCGGGAGTTTGTTGCTGAGTGCTAACTATCTCTTTATGGGGAAAGGGCTCCTGCATGATTGTTGGTTGTTGGGCGGATCCTTGTTGTCCACGGTTACTCTGAAACTTCTTCAGCTCAGGGAGTTCGAGACAGTGGTGAGTGTAATGGCTGTACTCACCACAGATCAAACAAGAGTGGTTTGTTTGAAGAGGTGGCCTTTTTTTTTGCCTTTGGGCGTTGCTTGGATCCTGGTTTTGATTTAAGTTGGAGTTTCCTCCAGCCTAAGATTGTAGAGGGTGTTGCTGGTTGTTGCCCCCCTGCCCAGGATTTCCTTTAGGCTCGTTTTCTAATTTTTTCTTAAATGCGTTAAGAGGATAGTTTGGATTCTCCTGGTTATATGGTTGGTGCGGTTTGTTTTGGGAAGGTTGCACAAATTTCACTTGTGCTTTATTATGCATAGGCAGTTCTTGTGTTGGGGACTACACTTAATGCGGTCCTTGGTTTGCAAATAGATGTTGGGGGGAGCTCTTCTGTTAGTATGCCTATCTGCATATTGGGTCTCCTGAGCCAGAGGATAGGGTCCTTCGTGCTGATGGTGATACGATGATGCCCTACTGGTCAAATTTTACTGAGGCATGTGATGACTTTGGTAGTTGGGTTATGGTATGTTCTGGGTAGAATCATACATGTAACTGTGGTTTTGAATGCTTTTTCCTAGGTAACTTTGGTTCAATGACCCAATTAAACTGTATGCAGAGTTCGACGCATATGAAATTCTTTGTAAGTTTGTAGGCGCGAGGCGTTCAGTAGGATATTGTAAATATACCCTGACTGCGTATAGATCAACTCGAGATGTTGGGCCTTACTAATGGTGTCCTCTTTGGATATGGGATTTTGTTGTGCCACATACTTTGAAATATCTGCAGTGAGAGTTTTAAAGAACAGGTCTAATAGAACTCGATCGTCGAGTTTGGCTTTGCACAAACTATGATGTCACCACCATTCGTGGAGATGGTCCGAGATATGGATGGCAGGGGTGTTGGTTTGAGGGGTCTTAACCCAGGTTCAGAGTTAAGTTTTGCCAAAAAACCCCTATAATATTGGCCCTTTCGGTAATGACCTACTTTCGCAGGCCAAAGTCTCACTCGAAGTAGTATGGATAGGTGCTAGAACTAGGTTTCTACACCCTAGGAGAGAGTAGGTAATTAAGGCATATCTCATCAAGTTCTATCAGGTTCGCACAGAGACAAGCCTTTTATCTAGCCCTTAACAGTATAATCAGCATGTAAACATAAACAAAGCGACCATTCTTAAGCAGATCTGATCAACACTTTCGCATCCACCTGCGTATCAGTAACTATCACCATAGAATAGCATAATCGGAGATAATTCATATAATGCAGATGCAATCGCAGCTTATTCAAATAATACATAGGTAAAACACAACTAGTTCAGATAGCATAAGATACTTCAATATATTCCGCATTCATTAATATCCAAACCAAGTTACAAACCCAAGTCATAGCCCGTGCACATAGCTAGCGGGGTCTACACACAGCAGTACTAAGGATCTCCATGCACACAGCCAGAAGGAGTCCTTACCCAAAACTACCCAAAACATATCTCAACAATTAATATGTGGCATCAATATTACTTACTTACTTACCCTTATATTCAAAATATCCATCTATTTATATCATCATAGCCTATGTTATCCTATGGTCCGCAAACTGTGGTTTGCAGACTCTAAGTCTACCCTTTGACCCAATACAATAAATCGGGGGGCTTTGACCCACCCCAAAGCCCCTACGCAAGACCAATTAATACAAAATATATAAAAAACACAACATTAGAACATATCAAAACATAGCTAGGGGACCCTTTCCCAATAGGCCCCCAACACAATCTTCTGACTTGTCCCGAGTCACAGCGGCCGTCAGGTTTGCATCTTTGCCTAGAGCTACTTAATGGCATTGACCAAAGGGGGAAACACTCCTTCGCTCTGCATGGTAGTGTTCTATGCAATGTCCACCAACTTCTGTGAAGTTGGACCTTTAGTGCCAGCGGTGAAAATTTCTAGGGTTTGATTCAGTTGTTTGACCACAACATCCAAGTCTTGAGATATCTTGAGGGCTTCATTGGCCCATGGCTTGAGGTGGTCACTCAGAACCTTATTCTTGTGGAAAATATTTTCCAGTTCATCTCTAAGCACGTTTCTAGCTCACAAACGTGCCAAGCATTGAGCGGGGATTAGAGTGGGCATTGTAGCTTCCAGTTGCTCAAATTCTTCTTCCTTCTGGCATAGTTCTTGAGTAAATTTGTGCAGGAGAGGGTCGTGTTGCACCTTAGATGACAGCTACATAAATGTCTCAAGAAATTAAGCTCCCTAAGTGATATGAGCTATAATGGTGTTCGTATCTTCTGTGACCAGTGCATCTCTCTGGGCACGTACCTCAGGAGGAGTTTCCGACTACAACTTAGCCTGTAATGCAACAATCTGCTGCTCCATCTCGGTCTTAACATTTTGTATCTTGGTCTGAGAAGCCTTCAGGGCTATGACGAGGCCCTAAATCTTAGCCTCGGGGTGGAAAATCATAAAATGTCTTCAGTCACATCGGCGTAGAGTCTGTTGATCAAACACTTCAACTCGGTCTACTACGCGGCGGTAAGAAGGCACACGGCCTGTGCCTGGGACACCTCGGTGGTCTTTTCTACAATTTTTTGCTCAGCTATAATCAGCTACTGCTTTACCTAATGGTCTCTATGTTGGATTTCCTCAAAGAGGGATATGTGAAGAACCTGTAGTGTCTCGTGCAGAAGCCAAGCCAAGTCTAGATGTACTTCTGCGCAGGCCTCGATTTGCATGCATAAGACAGGCAGACTGAGAGAGATTGATGCGCCTGGAAGGGGGCAGAGATGGCTCTCGATTGTGATGATCAAATCAGTTCTGGTTGCTGGAGGAAGCCTCACTTGAACCATGCTCATCTACAGGGTATCTACCTTGAGCTACAAAGCTTGGAGCTCAGACTATAATGCGGTGACTACAACCTTCTGCTTCTCTTCCAAAGCAAGCCATCTATCTTTTGAGGCGAGGGTGACCGCATCTGCAATTTGCTCCAAATCTTCCTCTGTTAAGGTAACCTCAGTCTTCCTACTGGGCCTCATAGCACATCATTTATTTCACTGGCCCTTAAGAGGGTCAGCTATCCATTTTGTACCACGTAGGGAATCGACACCCTGTGCATCTTGACCCTTTTTGTCCATGCCCTGTTGCGATTCCTGCTCCACATCCTGTGCTGTGTCTGGGGGAACCTTGGCCCGGTGGAGCCTTCCCGGCCACGACCTTCCAAATTATTAGTAGTATCAGGTGGGGTGGGAGTATTCAGGACTGTGCTTGTACCAGAAGTGTTAGTCACGGCCGATTTGTATCCCAATGTCCAGTGCAGTGGTCAAGTGGTGATGAGCCACCTGATTTCCTCATCGGCGACCATGTAAGGCCGCGACATCCAAGCTGGATCCTTACGGCCCCAGATATACATGTTGTGCATCATGACCTGGAATGCTATGATGCGCTTTTATTTTTCATATACCGTTGACAACAAGTGTGGCTGAGAGTGAATTGCTGCGATGAGCGTGCTCTGAAATAGCACCCAAAAGACTTTTTTCTCCTTAGTGCACTGCTCATCCTTTGAATCCCATAAGTTCGCGTATCACGCCGCTTCACACATGTCTGGTTCAAGCTCAGGGAGGACCGATCCTTCAGGGGATTCCCATGCAACTAATGAAATTAAGAGCAACAAAAAAGAGTAGCAGAACTCCCTCCCGGGATCCTGAGCCTCGCTCACATTTTCCAGAAACTCATTACAGAGGAACTGCGACAAGTTGAAGAAAACCCATTTTTCACAACATCTAGCAAGCTGAATCACATAGGAGGGGACAGTCATGGCCTGGCACTTGCACATCATCTTGCAAGCTAGCATAAAGGTACCCATGAACACTCTGGGGTCATTAATGGTGTTGATTATGAACCCTCTGGTGTTGCTCTCGACATGGTAGTCTTCTTGCACCTTGTCGGCGATCTGTTGCTCATACTTCTTGCCAATGTGCTCCATGGGATTTGGCCCCTCCATGGGGAGACTAGTGATGTGGTGAATCAGGGCAACATCAAGGGGAATGCAGTCCTGGATCCATAAGCTTCCATCATGGATTAGGGCTTGCATTTTTCGCACGACTTGGTCAGTGACATTGTATCAGCCAAAGTGAGGTATCTAGAAAAATATTAGTAATCTAGATTTTTCCAGTCCATGCACCCACACCATTAGTATGTCCCTTAACACATCATCCTCCAGTACTCTTTCAACGGACAGCTCAAGTGCCAATTCTGGGAAGGCCTCCAGGTTGGCAAGGTCGTGATCGTCAAACTTCATTAAGGAGAGCTTGTCATATGCTTCTCTAATTATGGGGACTTATCCCGAAATTAGCGGCATTTGCATATAGGAGCAAAAACCCTTGATATTCCTAGGCATGAGCACTGAGGACCTTCGGGGCCAAACATAGGTTGGTAGCCACGTTATTTAGGCAGAAAGTCAAGCTTCTTCCTGCGTAGACAGAGGTCGCTTTTCCGGGTTAGGCGAACCTGCCTTATGCACCGTTCAAGGATATTTCACATTCTGGGGGAAGGTGTGCAGCTTCCCCCTAGCCCATTTCATGGCCCTCCCTTTCCCTTGCTCCTATCCCTTCCCTTTACACTTCTTTTTCTCCATATTCTTCCCCTTGGTTGGTGTGGACACGACTTCTTCGACTTCGGGGGTGACCTCCAATACTTCATCAGATGCTAGTTCCATAGAGGCCATGGTCTGCAATAATTCAGTGGGATTGGTCGCAGTCATTCTCGCTCAAAATACAAACTCGAGGTTACTACTATCAGAGGGGGTAGCATGCCTAGACATGAACAAAACACAGTAGTTATAACAATTCTCAAGTCACAAGATTTTCAGCACATGCGGAACCCAATTCGGAGCTGACCTCCTCCATTTATAGCGTTGAAGAGTGAGCAACGGTCGGATGAAACTTAGCTGAAACTTACCATCACGAAAACGGTAAAAAATCTTTGGAAATCACTGCATTAATTTCCTACTACCCGCTCCTTCTAATGGTAAATTTGGATTTTTACCCAGCAGTACTATTCCAATGGCTATATTTCGCAACTGTGTATTAACCCTATGCTCCCAACGCACCTCCCCAAGCTTCCTAACCTTTGGTCGACCCCTACGCTCCCAGCACACCTCCCTGGGATTCCTAACTTATGGTCAACCCCTGCACGTATACTGGACCTGCCTATGTTTTTCCCCTTGCCTACGCATATTCCTCCTAATATAGCTACACTAGCCATATAGTCATTTGATCCAGTATGGTTTGAGATGACTGCCATTAACATATCGTGGTACAATATCACCGCGCAATGTGGCTAACCAGACAACTCCTCTGTAAGTGATTTCCTTTACCATATAGGGGCCCAGCCAGTGCTGACAGAACTTCCCTGGGTGCTTTTCAAACTGGATATCATATAACAGGACCAATTCTCCTTTTGAAAATACATTCTACCGAATATGTCTATCATGCCATGCTTTTTCTCGGGCCTTCTGAACTTGCTGATGAAAGTTAGCAATGAATCGATCTTCCTCCAAGGTGACTAGTTGCACTAAGCATTCCTCCATGATATCAGGCTCCACCATGTTCGTAAAGGTTGCGATGCGCAAGCTAGGAACAATATATTCCATGGGCATAATGGCCTCCTTTTTATAAACCATCTGAAAGAGTGTTTTCCCATTCAATTTCTTGCACGTGGTCCAATAGGCCCAAAGGACCAATGGGTTGCACACGTCCAAATCGCTTCGATCAAAATTATAGATCTTGGTCAGCGCCTGTTCCACAATTATATTAAATGCTTCTACCATTCCATTTACCTGTGGATGATATGGGGTAATTTTTGCATGGTGGATTCAAAATTCTTCAGTCAGAGCTTGTATTGTTTCATTAACGAAATTTGTACCTCTTTCACTCTTCAAGATCTTCGGACAACCAAAAATGGTCAGAATATGGTCAAAAATAAAGTGCACAGCGGTATCTGTAGTACAATCCTTCATAACATGCACTTCAGACCATCTAGTTATATAATCATTCATAGTGATGATGTAGTGGACACCTGTCTTTTTCCCTGCTGGGTTGATGGGCCCAAAAAATTCTATGACCCATTTTAAAAATGCTTGCAGGGCCATCTGTGGTTGCAAGGGCATTTCATCCCTGCACGATGGTCTTCTTGTCCTTTGGCATGTGTCGCAGGCTTTGCAATAGTCATAAGAATCACTATGCAGCGTGGGCCACCACAGCCCAGCTCTTAAGATCTTCTACACCATTTCTTTCCCTGCGTAGTGACCTACTGCTATGCCTCCATGGGCTTCTGCTAGAATGGCTTGTCTTTCATGCTCCAGAACGTATCTTCGCAGTACCTCATTAGCCTCCAACTTATACAAGTGGCCCGCTATGATGGTAAATTTTGTTGCGTGGGTTACCAGCTCTTTTTTCTATCGTACCGAATATTATGCAGGTGCCATCCCCATAGTTAAGAATTGAATGATATCGGCAAAGTGTGCATCAACCACCTTAATAGCAAATAACTGTGCATCGGGAAATCCTTCCTCTAGGTTGGTCGGTTCTTCGCCACTCTCGATTTGGGATAATTGGTCTAGTCCAAAATTTATTTTCCCATGCTTCATAATGATCTCAAAGTCATATTCTTGAAATAGTATTAACCATCGGCAAATCTTCCCCCCCCAACACAGGCTTATTAACTAGGTACTTCAAAGCGGAGTGATCTGTGAAAATCTTGAAGCACCCTCCCAAAAGATAATGCTGGTATTTTTGCAGGGCATATATCATGGCTAGCCCCTCGTGCTCAGTAGTGGAGTATTTACACTCCGCACTAGAGAGTTTTCTACTAGCAAACGCAATCGGGTGGTCAATGTCCCCCTCCCTGGGCTGCATAAGGACTAATCCCAGGGCGATCCCTGAAGCATCGACATGGACATGGAAAACCTTCGCCCAGTCAAGAAATATGAGGATAGGTGTAGAGACCATATTTTCCTTGAGTAGCTCAAATCTCTTCTGACACTACGCATCCCAAAAAAATTAAACTTCCTTCTTTAGAAACTTCTCCATGGGTGTCGTGATCAGTGCGTTCCCTTGAATGAACTTCCTATAGTAGCCCATGTGCCCAAGGATGGAGTGTAGTTGTTTCTTGGTTGTAGGGACTAATAAGTTGATGATAACTGCTACCTTGGCGGGGTCATCCATCAGTCCTTGCCGACAAACAATGTGGCCTAACAAGATCCTGAAAGGTACGCAAAATATGCACTTCTTAATATCTAGGGAAATATGGTGCTTTCTACAGGCGTCCAACATCATGCGCAACTTCGAGACATGCTTATTTACCAATACAAATATTGTCCAATCATCAAAGTATACCTCCAAGAAATTGTGAATGAACTCCTTGAATACTGTGACCACTACCTGCGAAAAGATGGTAGGGGCATTTTTGATCCCAAACAACATGACAGTGTACTAGAAGGATCCCCATTTGGTGGTGAACATAGTTTTGTTGCGATATTCTGGTGCGATCCTAATCTGATGGTAGCCCGAAAACCCATCAGTGAACGAGTATGCTTCTTTCCGTCCCACACTATCGAGAATTTCATCAGAGAATGGTGTAGGGAATGGATCATGTACTCAGGCATCATTTAGTTTGCGCATGTCAACACAGATTATTATTTCTCCTTTAGTATTTTTCTCTTGAACCACCATATGGCTTACCCAATTTGAATGTTCTACTGGTTCGATGATACCTGCAGCTAGAATTTTGTCAATTTCTTCCCTGACTTTCTGCTTATACTTAGGGTTCAATCAGTAAGGTCGCTGCTTGAAAGGGCGTGCATATGTTTTTAAAGTGATGCACATGACCACAGGTCCCCTGTAATACCCTTGAGTTCTGAGAATTTCGTAGGAAACAAGTCATAGTACTCCGTGAGAAGCTCTGTGACTTTCCCAATGCTATCATCATCCCAGTAGTCCCCAATATTAGCTATCTTAGGTTGTTGTTTTGTTCCAATGTTGACTTCCCATAGCTTAAGAGGCTTCGTCACATCGATGGTCTGCAGTGGGGGTCCAACAACTACGCGTTCACCCTCTGACTCTGGGATAGTGATATTTCGTGGGTCTTCGTCACATTCCTCCATTGATATCTTGTGATATTTAATAATTTCTTGCATTTGCATATCCCAAGCTGGTGCCCCATACTCGACACGTGGGCATGATTTATCAAATACTAGGACATCTATGTCCTACAGGGCTTCGTCTAATGCCTCAATTCTGCCTATTAATCCGAACGATCCCACAAAATCGTCTCTTAGTGTCTCCTAGTGGTGGGTACGCTAATTTAGCTCTGCGTCTAAATACCATGTGGTGGGGATTGGCCCCAAGGCATGAATGAATAGGTGGACCCATTTTCCCCCGTTCCTTTCATACCGCACCTCCATCCATGCGGCGAAGTGCTTGCACGGGTCCCCTTGGCCAAGGAAAGTCTCCACCCATAGGTGAATCTGAGGTTCAAACAATAGGATCATCATCTTGTGACATTCCTCCCAATCCTGGAACGTCCCATTATGAGTTTCCCACCACCGCACAGGGGTCACACACATGGCTAGGTTAATCGCCCACATTCTTCGCTCCCTTGGTACTTATACTTTGAATGCTCTAATAAATTCCCTAATACTACCAGAACCATCAAAGTAAGGCAGCTCTCTTACCTCTTGTTAGGGTCCTATAATAATAGGGTTCATAATTTTTGAATTGACTATGATTAGTCTTGTAAATATGTACATACCTTGCTTTTTGCAAGTTATTTTCCCATATTTGAAAATAATAAAAAATGAAAAGAGGGTAAAATTCCTAAAATAAAGATCAAAGGACTTGAAAAGAAAAATATAAAAAAGAATATAAAAAATGGACCCCAAACAAAAAAGACATAAGAATAAGACATGAAAGTGATGCAAGTCAAAATGCCACTACTTTTTACTTTTATTGCAAAAATAATTATTATGTGTAGCTTGTTCAAAATGCCATAATCCATGATGAGTTAAATAGTTTAATCTTAAATTTTTCATGATTTAAATGTCATGTTTATAGATAGAGAATAAAGATCTGTCAAACAGTTTAAACTTGAAAAATCAGTAGATAGTGAGAAAATAAATGAGGAGCTCAATAGTTTAATCTGAGCCCTCAAATGAAATAAGGTTAGAGTTAGATAGTTTATGCTTTAAAAAGAAAAATGGATTTAGGGTTGCAAGCTTAAATGAACCCATGCAAATAATGAAAAATTGGTAGAATAATTGATGGGTAGGTAGAAAGCAGTTACACAAGGCATAAAACATCATCTGGCAAATTACTAATTTCCCTTCCCTCAAATTATTCCAGTATTCAAAACCTTCAGTTATAAAGGCTCAGAGCATTTCTCTGACTTTTGTTGGGACCGGACCCAAGGCTTAATGATTGATTGGTACTAAGTATTGGATTCCTTTCATAAGACCCCATTTCCTCAACATTATCATCATTTTCCTAAAATAAAATCCCTTTTCCTAAGGTAAAACACCTTTTTTCTTAGGGAAAGTTAAAAATCCACTTAAATAATCTAATTTCATACAAAAACATTCAAAAAAATCCACAAAAATACTATTTATCCTAAGTTTACGTGTAAAAAGGGGGCCACCATTATGAAAAATGTGCCAAAACACTTAAAACACACTTAGTGTTTACATGCATTTCCGCTCATATTCATTTTCATATTAACTTTAACTTAATTTATTAACTCTTTATAAATACCCGATCCTGTAGTTATATTAATTCACTTTATTAAATATCCCAAACCCACTTTATTAATTTTTAACCTATGGTTTTAATACTCACATGACATATACTCTGCTTTTCCCCATAGGTTAAAACATATATATTTTATTTAAAACCCACCCTACGGTCGCATTACACATGTAAATCACTTATTTTTTGTGTAATTCACATATCCGCCTATCCTATTAATACATCATATTTTACGCTTAAACTATGTTTAAATGTATTAACTCAATCCAGCCACATATAAACTACCCTGAGCCCCATGCCCATCTATTGAGAAACTCCACTGATAAATCATGACTGTTCACACTCCCTTAGCCCAATCCAACGAACCAGAACCCATATCACATTTTCAATAACATGATCGATAATCCATTTCAGATTTGCGATATGGGCGGTATTTCCCTCCCCTCTCTCCTCCATGCGTCCTTTTCTCACTGGATTGCATTCAATTACAAAATAACACAAACCACCCTCCAGCGTTACGATAACCACTTCGCGGTATTCAAACCCCCGGTGCCAAACCACCTCACATTCGACTTGACCCGCATTAAATGCAAACACTGCTTAAACCTAAATTTTCTTTAAAATTGCATGTTCACGCAGTTTAAACCTTTTCTGCATTTTTTTCTTATTTAACCCTTTCCGATTGAATAAAAGATGTCGCTACCCTTGGTTCATGCCCAAAGAACCAGAATTCGACCCAAATCCACTGATTCGACTACTCAGACCTACCAATTTGCATTTAAAATACTTCAAATAGCTTCAGAAAGCCCCTAGACGTCACAGAAACCCTTTCTCTGAGTCAAAATACATGCAATAACAGGTATTTTTCAAGAAAAATTCCTATCTCACATCTGAAAAAGATATACTTGTGAATTTGAGCCTCATGAAGCCTGTTTGTCTACAGAAATACCATTATTGCCTTCAAAAATTGTATTTTCCGTAAAAACCCTGATAAACCCACAATTTTGAATATTATAACCTATTTTAAAACAAAATTGAAGAATTTTATCCTTTTGCAGACCTTATAGAACCTCTGATTGATTCAAAAATCCTTTGCAACTACTCAAAACCCTTTTGTGCATGAATTAAACTATTTTTAGTCTGGTTTTATCCAAGAAAAGATAGAAAAACCCTTGTTATACCTTTCTGAGTCTGTACGAAGGTTTGAAGATTAATTTTGGAACATAATTGAAGGTTTGAAACATAAAAATCGAGATTGTACCTATTGCTATTTAAAAATACCTATGTCAAACCAAAAAAAAACTTCTATAAACATTCTAAGCTTACAGAAGAGTATAACGAACGTAAAAAAATAGTTTCTAACATCCAGAGGTCAAAATTGTCAAGAACAAACCTAGAAATGGCTTCTAAAAGCACCATTGTCATAAATCCACTACAACCTCCTGTTGTAGATGTTGAGAATACACCTTTAGCTGACGTTGATTATAAGATAATTGATCCAGTAACTGAATTCAATCTTCTTGATCTCCACTGCTGGAGTTTAGAAAAATATTTGGATCAGGGAGATGAAGTTCAAATTTGGGAGTCCAATTTACCAAAATATATGGTTCCCCATACCCATTAGTTTCCAAAAGTCATTATATTGTGTCAAGCCCACTATTCCCCTAACCAAAGAGCTATTGTTAATACTGAAAAAGAGGTATTTTTCACTATTACTGCAGAATCTATAAACCTAATGCTTCAGTTGAAACCAGATCCTAATGTAGTCCCATTCTCTATTATAAGCTCTTACCAAGCTTTATCTAGAGATATATTTCCCTAAAAGATTTTAGATCTTCCAAACATTCATGCCTACATATGTTGAAATCCCAAATATTAACCCTCCATACTCATCCTCCAAATTTCCTGAAGAATCAAGACATGCTATTTCAATGTTATCCTTTATCCTTAGTTATTTTACTGATGAGCACACTAATGAGTCTATACTTGGTTTTCTATCCACTTTTGTGCCTGGTCAACCCCCCATAGTAATTTATAACTATGCTGAGTACATAGCTGATAGTATCCATGATCAGCTTGTAAAAATTCCCATTGAAGGAGTTTTCAGAGACACCTCCTTCTTCTTTCATATGTTCCTTTACTTCCAAGAAGATAAATTTCCAATAGCCCTTCAAAATTTGGATGTAGAAGGAAATCCACTGTCAGTAATTTTTTGGACTTCTCTAAATAGAAAAGAATCAACAGAATTCACTTATGAAGATTTCATAGAATGTTTTGTTTACCCATTGATAAAGATGCTTACAAATAGTGTATAGCCAAGGATAAGTAATGAGATAAATAAAGTGTTACAGCTATTAGAAAAAAGAAAAACTGGTGATTGGTACCTTTACCAAAGTCATACATAGATTAGAGTCTATGGGTAAAACCTCTTTCCCTATAAATTGCTAAAATACTTGCCAATGAGAGTGTTTTCCTTAGAGTACATAAGAAAAATTCTAAACTCAGATTCTATAAAATTCTTGGCTGCTAAAAATAAGACTCAATTCAAATTGAAAAACCATGTGGTTCCTTTCATTTTCAATCACAGGGAAGCAAGTGTAGAGTTATAAAAACAGTTGTTGGAATATAAGTTTGATGAACGTTTCTTGTGGAATTATGATCCTCATGGAATACTTAGTAAAATGAGGGTAAAATGAAAATTTACCCCTTATATCCATGATAAGAATCTTGAGATTGAACAGTTTTCCAACCAAACAGAATGGTTGGAAAATACATTGATAGAAATAGTCAAACATGGTGATACTAGTCACACTTTGAAGAATGTAAATCGGGAGGACAAAACCACAAAGAGAATCAGAGAAGAAGACACATACACAGCTGAAATAACAACAGAAACTAGATTCAAGATCAGATACAATAAGAAACCTAAGCTCAATCCAACAGACAAGGAAAAGGAAACAAATTAGGTTTTAGATGAAGAGAATCCAAAGAAAAAAACTGAGACTACTACAATTATTGAAAATGAACAGGAGCCTGATAAGTCAAACACTCATATGATTGAAAAACAACAAAGCATGGAGGCATCTCCATCACAGCAAGTAGAGGATATAGATAGTGATATCAAATAAAAGTACAAACAAATCATAGCCAAAAATGAAGTGATCAAGAATGAAATCTATTCACAGTATCTAAAGCAGACTCCAGGAAATCAAAATAGGTTGCTTTCAGTCTTTGATTATGCAAATAAAAAGTTCCTAATGATAGTCTTACAACCAACAGTGCCTAAACCTACAACAACAACAAATTACAAGAAGGTTGACTTTTAAGTACTAGTATAAAGCATTCATCCCTTAGATAAAATTGAGTTTCATAAGAAAATCTCAGAAATGCTTTATTCTACTATGACCACAAAGGAAATGAGTGCCCAGAAACTACAGAACACTATAACAAATTTGAGAGATCAGATTAGGATTGAAAAAGCTTCTTATTATGCTAAAGACACTAGAATCAAGTATTTATAAGAACTAGTAATTGAAGTAGGGTATGATCCTTCAAATGTAAAGGTTGCAGAGGAATTGGTGAAAAAGAAAAATGCTGATATTGCAGCACTTAGAAAGAAACTGTAATTTCCTCCAACAGAACATCCACAAGCTAAAGAGATTATGCAAGAGGCAAATCAAAGATATGAGATGATGAGTCTCATACTACAAATGACAACACAGATCAAGGAGATGGAGCCTAGAAATGGACAAACTTGTCTAAGAAAAAGAAGCTACAAAAAATCAAAGTGTTCCTCCTACAGTCATTCCCATGGTAACAACAACAGTTCCTTCAACTTTGGCAGAGGAGTTGGCACCAAAAGTCCCATTGGCCACAGTTGTGCCAATTACTTCTTCCACTACTTCTGCTACTGAATCATCCACTTCAGCAGTGCAACAAACAGATGAGGCCAGCAAACCCATTAAATCCATGGAATAGATGTCTATACAGAATAATGAAATCAATAGACTAAAGGAACAAATTAAAAAATTGGAAGATGCCAAAAAATTAGCACAAATAAATGCTAAAATAGAGGAATAGAAAGCCAAAAGGTTAAGTCAGTAGCTTAAGAAGGTTGAAGCAGAGTTAACTTTGAAAGAGCCAATGGCCTACATAAAAAATCAGCTATGGTCCAATATAGTTGAGTCAATTAATGATACTTGGCCATCAATTCAAGCAATTTATGAACAAAATGACTTAATCAAAGCAGCCAAAGAATAAATTTTGAAGACAAAGGAAGAGCTAGGTGCTAAACCTGAAGAAGCCCTAGAAATAATCAAGTTTCTCAACACTAAAAAAAAAGAAAGAATTGGATGAGATAGGGATAACTGATAGAATTGAAACAATTATTGAGGTGAGAAAGGTAATTTCAAAGAAAAACTTGATGAAGCAGCTAGAAGAGAAGTGTCAAAACATGGATTTGGCCATAACTAGATTCATGGTTAAGTTTGACACCTTAAGACAAAAAGGCTTGCCAAACATTCTTGTTATAAATGATAAACTAATGAAGCAAGAATATTACAACAAGAAGATCAGAGATTTTTCCAAAGAACATGTAAACAAGGCACATTGGCAAGGAGTACCTAAAGGCAAACTATTGCACAAAACTTTTGAAGACTTTTTTTATTTACAGCGTGAGATAAAAAATCTCTTTGTAGTCAAGCCAACCTTTGTTAGATACATAGAGGCTGATGAAAATTTCAAAAAATTTACAAATATTAAGTTACCTAATGAAGAATTTTGGCAAAATCTTACTGACTTACCATAAACGACATTTTATAGTAAAAGAGGATGAAAAATAGAGTGTTGTTTTTACATAGTAAAAACATATTTTTACAGCAGTAAAACAGTTGGTTAAAGAGTATCAGATGTGTTAGCCACCTGTGAAATTTTTTATACCAAAAGGTGGCTAAATGATTTTTGGAGCCTTCAAGGAACAAATTTTATTGCAAAAAAGTGTTGGCTCTTGAAGACTCTTGAAAGGCCCCATGCCTCTGTCCAAACCTTCACTGTTGTGCCCATTTTACATTCAGAAATTCTTCTAATTTCAAAGCCAGAATACTGCTGCAAGCACCATTTCCCCCCTCCCCCCTCTTCCAAAGACTAACCTCATTTTTATCCTTTTATTTCCCACAAAAATCCTTCATTTTCATGTTTTCCCTTTTTTCCCTTCATCAAAACCCCTATGATAAGGTTTAAGACTCCTTCTTTGCCTCATCGAAACCCTCAAAACCCTTGAAAAGCATTGAAAAATTCATAAAAATACATATTTTGTGTTAAGTTTTAAGCCCCCTTGGGCAAACTCCTCAGCCTTTCCCCTCCATACGCCCTAGTGCTGGAACCAGGCGCCGAGCGCACAAATATTTTGCCATGTTAAAAGCTTCGATGCCGATTAGCCCCACATGTTGTAACCCCCATTCATATTACTTTCCATATAACCCATGGCCCTGTAGACGGGCACCAAGCCGTATTGTAAATAAATATTTCACCCCCGAAGTATAAACCTTCATATATATTAATTTTTCAGTTTTTATTATATCATAAAGTTTTCTGCCAGTGCAAATTTCCATTCGCTCCCCACCATCGATTTGATCTGCAGATCGATGACACACAATCTATCACCCTAGTGGCCCCTTCCAGTCACTCACTGTTCAAAATCGGGTGGAATCCATTGCACCAATTTTGGGAGGGAGGTGGTTTTTTCCATTTGGCAGCAATGCCATCCACCGGCCGACATGTGGCATTGAGCAAAATTTGAATGCCACCCTCATCGCGCATTAAAAGTTAGACATGGGCCCGATGCGACATTAGCGTCCACGGTTTGATCTAAGGCCCTCTCATCGGACGGTGATCGCGTTCTGAAGAAGCCTGACAAATAGGCTAAGGTATGACGCGGTCATTAAAGGATTTCCACTGTTGATCGCGTGAGCCGGTCCCATCCGACGGCCCACGTTCGTCCCGAACTCCCCACTCCTTTTTCCACCATTTTTCACCCAAAAAAAATGTTTTAAACCTTTGTTCCCCACTTTTTATTTTATTTTTCCGAATAATGTGACCCCTTCATGTTATTTATTCACCTCTGCTCCCGACCGTCGATCTCTGTGCGATCGACGGCTCCGATTTAAATTCTTCTTCCGCCTTCCATTTGACTTCTTCTAATCAATATCGACCATTGGATGATGCCATCCAACGACCATGCTCTCTCCACGTGCCTTCTGAAGTAGTAAACCTATACATGCAGGATTTTATAACATTGTTCATATTTTGCAGGGTTCTAGTGGTTTTTTCCACTATGTCTGAAGAAAATTCAAAGGCAGAGGGTGACGATCCTCCCGCCTTCGATTCATCAAAGGAGAATCATTTGTAGGGTTCAACTCCACGTTTCATTAATGATTCATGAGGCATTTATGCCACACGACCCCCGTGCAACCCTGCACACCAACAAACACAATGAATCATGGACAAATCAAAGAGTATCAGTGTCAAAAGACAAAAATATACCAGAACAGAATATTGAAGACAGATCTGTGGGGATTACGTCTAAGATGGTTTATCAAAATCCTAATCCCCAATTAAAACATAGTTAAAAGAAAATTCATAAAGTTTCATCAGACAGAAAGCCTCCACCACCACATCTGAGGCAAATTGATTCCTCCCAGCTACCACAAAGACACCTATGCCTCGAAGCATTCAATTAGAGGTCGAAGTTATTGATCAAGACCAGATATCTACCTCACAACACAGCTAGACAGTAAAATCTACAAAAAACCTTAATGACAAGATATCAGCAGAGTTACTTTGGCGCAGCACAAAGCCTCAAAAGTAAAAAAGAGCTCCCACCGAGCTTAAATCTTAATGTAAATTATTTAATACAGAGGATACCTATGAAAGCTTCTGCATCAAGCCCCCCAAATGCCAAGGAGCCATTAGTTCTATATTAATTTTTTTTTAAGATCTTTTATCAGATCTCACCTCCTCATTCTTCTATAAATACTATTGGAGAAGATGAGAGAGGGGTTGGTTGATTTAGTTGCTGAACATTGAAATGTAATTGAGCTTGAGACTTATACTTGTAAATAGTGTTCACTGGATCTTGGAGCTCTTTTTGTGATAGATAAGTTAGTCTAGGAAGTGTAGATGATTGCTAAACTAAAGCATTGGACTTGAAGCTGTAACTGGTTTGGAGCATCAATACAAGTTGATTTATGGGATCCTGGTCTATGTTGATGGTGATGTTTTTCTTGTTGTAACTTGTTATTTTGTTTCTATTTTCACTATGTTCATATTCTCTTATAAAGAACAACATGTATGGATTTAGGACCTACTGTATACCAGTACCCTTCTCTGACTGAAAATCTTTATCTGAATGTTTTCTTCCAATCTGTGTTATTTGGGAATGATTCAATTCAGTTCAAGCATAGGAATGCTGGCGTTCCCTCATCTTATTGTGTTAGTTTCATATTATTCTTAAATTTTATGTTCATTATATGTTAAGTAGAGATTAACTATGGAATATATGGTGTGCCCTGGTCTTATTTTTATCCCCAAAGACTGTCTGAATGTCTCCCTTGGAATGTGTTGAAAGATGGCTAGTTTAGAAGTACTTACCAGATCTTAGACCATCCTTTGTTATCATTTGTGTTTCCTCTATTTTTATATGTTTTCTATTGAAATTGTATCAAAGGCTAGCTAGTTTAAAAGTACTTACCAGATCCTATTTTTCTTTTATGTCTTTCTTAAGTGTATGTCAAAAGCTAGCTAGTTTAAAAGTACTTACCAGATCTTAGGCTGCTCTTTGTTCTTCATTTGTTTAATTTCCCCTTCTTGTTGTATAATTTCATTCCATAAATCAAACTTTAAAGAGATCCTTAGACATAGATGACTTTCCCCATGGACCAATCTTGCCTCTTGTTGTTTCAATTAAACCCTATTATGACTCCATAGCCCAATGGACTAAAACCTACAATTTTCTATCTTCCTAGCCAAAGATTGTTCTATTTACTTGCAACTTTACACCATTGAAAATCTTTGCATTTATAACTTTCCACCTCAAATAGTAATCGTGCTCAACCATCCAAAAACAAAAAAAAACCCTTGACCTTCATAACTAGCCTAATATCATCACCCAAAACTTCAAAGACAAATCCATATTTTCACTATTGGAGAGATCCCTTTCCAGATTCAGGAGGGCTATATCCTAGAATCCAAAAGTGGTTGAAACGATGTTTCTCCCTGCACTCGTACTTTGCCAATCTTGCTAATTACAGGGAGCCAACAAGATGGTTAAAGTGTATCAGATAAAGTGTATCAGATGAGAAGATAAAGTTTCAAAACTGATTAAATATCAAGTGCCAATGTTGAAGACACCTCAAACAACCAGTTGTAGCCTAAGTCCAACAAGAGAGATATTTTATTTAATAAATAGGACAACTTGCAAGTTTTTTATGCAGCTGTCACTATCTTTTTGTAATAGATATTTTATTTTCCTTATAAAATTCCTATGATTTTTCTAGGATATTTTGTATTAATTTTTGTATAAATACTTCATCCTTTGAAGTATTAATGTGGAATAAATTGCTGAAGATTTCTATAGTCAATTTTTCTATACCTGAAGGGTTTTTTTTATCAAGTTTCAAGTCAGCAGGTTGGATCAAATCATTAAAGCATCATATTTCAGGATTCATGTGTTAGGCCACTTAAGTGAAGTAATTTTTTTTGTTATTTGTTAAATTTTCTTATCTTTTCCATTCATAGATAAATTTGTTCCAAATTTTAATGTGAAATTAGGAAATGATATATCAGAATTTGTTAAAAGCACTATGTTATTTACTGGTTTTCATTTTAATGTTTTCTCCTGATTTCCAGAGTAGGGAACCCTTAATTACTCCCTCTTTCGAATGAGCTCTATCCTCTTCATTCCTTATCTGGATCAAATAATCCTTGATTTCTCTTTATCCCGATTAAACCACTTCACCAATCAACCTCAAAGATCTTAAGTGGCTCTACTATCTTGCCCTGAAAATATTTGACTTTAGACCTTGATCCTGATCTGTCTGCTTGACACATTGACTCCATTTTCCCAATAAAAAAACATATCTATCACTATCCATATCATTAAGTTATTTTTTCCCACCAAACCAAACCAAATTTCCCCATATAACTAGCCTAAGATCTTATATAAAAACAAAGTTAAGTATTATAGAGAGAGCCCTCTCTGAGCCTTAGGAAGGCTAGAACCTAAAGCTTGAAAGTAGGTCTGTAGTTACCTCTAATATTCTTAAAACTATAAAATCAAAATCGCACAACTTTGGGAATTATTAGAGTGATAACACCTCTGAGGAGATACACCAAAATCTCTTCGCGATCCTAAGACATCGCAATGCAAATATGTCATGAAATTGGTTCTACTAATTTTCGATCTCTCCACCGGAGTCATAGAAAAATTTATTTTTTTTCTCCCATAAAAGAATGCCATCAGCCATAGGATTAATCCAATCCTCGTCTTGGGCGGTTAGTTTATAAATGTGATCCACGTCGTCTTCTTCGGGCACAGGTTCTGTATACCGTTCTCCTTCTACTGGGTCTAGAGGGACTATTACTCTCGTACCCTCATTCTCAAAAACCATGCTCCTTTTCTTCAAGTTGATAATGCCTCCCATGTCTATAGCCTAATCCATTCCTAGGAGTGCAGGATAAGGGTCCGCATCTTCTACAATTATAATTACCTAAAAATCCATGTATACCTTAACCCCTGCAATATCTACCATAAACTGTAACAGTATCCCCAATGGTATGATATTTTTTTGGTTAGCCATGTGCAATTGTATAGTATACCACTCTAGCTTAGGTTCTCCCATCCTTTGCCACATCTGTTTGGGCTGGACATTCACATCGGATCATAGATCCAGGATGACCTAATCCATTTCATAATCGCCAATCTGCACTGTTAGCCGCATCTCCCGACCAGTGCGTTTATTATGCTTATAAATTTTGTGAACATATTTAACTTCTATTGGAGGGTCAACTTTTTATGTGCATCTGTCTATCAGTGCCTTAAGATTTTCTACTTCCTTTTGGTTGCGTAGCAACTTCATACATGCTTGTAGGAATGGCTTAAATTTGTTGTCCTCTTTTAGGTTTGTTGGAGCCTCCTTGGTAAAGTCTTTGTGAGCTTCGATGAAGGTTTATTTCTCTTTTTGTAGGTCCAAGCTTTCCTTTTTGATAGCAGCTTTTCGGATAAAGGGTTCATCCACAGCTCTTTCCTCCACTCCTCCAGTAGCCACGCCGCTGTGTGTTATGACATTAATACTAGGTCCTTCATCATGTGGTTCTACCTTAACCCTTTTCAGATTCTGCGTTGGCATCCATTGTCCAGGTAAATCCCCTCTATAGAAAGAGGCAATCCCTCTAGCCATGGGGTGGGTCTAGCAACTATGGGAACATACTAACATATACCTTCCTAGATTTTAAATGAAATTCAGAGCAAATAAGATGGCCTACCCTGTTCTGATGCTATGTTCTTGTCTTTCATCGAAGCTTCTTGATCTTTCACTCTTCAAGCTCGATGCGCGCTGCTATCAACGTTTGATTACCTGTACAGATAGTCAAGACACCACGACAAGAGTAAAACCATGACAAACATAAAACAATTACAACCTATCTAACTGATCAAGGAATGCTAGAAATGTCATTATTAATGTAAAAAAGAGTGGAAGATAAACATCAGTTGCATTTTATTATTTTAAAAACAAGGGGAGTACAACCAAGCCTTGATGTTGAGGCTCTCCTTTGGCAAGTCCATATCCAAGCACGTTTGCAACACCCTCATACACAAAGGTCTAAGCTCTCACTATGTTCCTAACACACAAAAACAATCACATTTTGCACTATTCTCCCGAAGCTATAATTGCTTCTCCTTTCTATCATCACTAAGGCTGTAGAGTTGAAGGAGGTCTCCTTATATAAAAATGGAGGAGGAGGTTATGGGTCCTCAAATAATGGGAAAAGAGCTTATCCTTTGGAGTATTTCCTATTTCTTGGGAACAAGAAGCCCAAACGGGAATTCCTCGGACATATCTTCAAAACAAACTTCCAGCTCGCCACCTCGTGAAGCTTCTAGTCATGGAAGCTTTGCTTCTATTTAAAAAACTTTCCAAAATAGGCTCGGTGTGATTTCAACATTGAGACAGAGCACCGGTCGACATGGGCCTCAGTACAAATCTCTGCTATTGGCATGGGTTAGACACTGAGAGAAAGCGTCGACCTTGAAAACCATGTTTTTACAGGGATCCTTCAGAAAATTTGTAAAGGGAGATGATCTGGAAGACAAAATGTGGTTCAAGGGTATGTATTCCATGCTTGGAAAGTACCCAAGGGTCACACTATATGGGTCCTCCAGGATCAAGGAACGGGGAGTAAAGGGATGGTGAAAACTTTCTCTCTAAAATATACCCCCTAAAGTATGAAGTCCAAACATGAGTGAGGGGTGAAATGCTTTACAAGTACGTGTAAGGAACCAGATGTTTCTATCAAGAGACTTGAAAATCAAGCATAAATACCTACACATAACTGAAAACTCTGATGAAAATACATGAATCAAGGTATGGACACAGCCATTCGTAAAAAGAGACCATGGTATGGTCGCAGCCATCCATCTGAGAAATATCTCATATAGACTCATGGTATGGTCACAACCATCCATTTGAAAGAAAAATGTATCCAATCATAGACAAATCATATCTCCTCAAAACCTGGACTCTAGAGAATAAAATCCAGGGTCTTGCACTCCGTCACGACTCGATCAAGTACAATTTCAAGCATGTGAGTAAATGAGTTGAAGTCGAACATGCAAGACAGCCGCCTAATCACCAGCCAATGATGAAAGTTGTTAGCAGGTGCTTAAGGTACTACTATTACAATCCAAAGAATGTGAATAGTGATATGAAGTTGAATACCCATGAAATAACCCGATCGAAGGCCAAATATGTGAACCTGTCATCGAATGCGAAGAAATTGCCATTAGGGAATGCAAGCTCTAAGGTACCAAAAAGGAGTCTCTAGATCAACTTCCTGGATAATGAGCTGAAGTAGACAAAAATTGATCCATCAAAGGAAGGTCATAATGAATCCCACATCATTGATTCAAAAAATAGAAGGTAATATGAGTGTGAATCAAGACTGAAATAGAGGATCCAGGAATGTACATATTGTAGAAGGATTTTCTCTTGAACATATCAGCGACACGACTCTGGAATTTGAGAGCATTTGACTCAAATAGGATCACAGGTCATGTTGAAAATATCGGTAATCAAATGAGAGGCAAACGGATTTCCCAAACTCATGGAGACAAAGTGACAAAGTGAAGATATCCCAACCCGACACTAACTGCAGATAAGTGTCATGTTCAAGAGTGACATACTGCCGACACAACTGACGAATAACTTTCATTTTTTGTAGAAATTATACACACTAAGCATGCATATGTCCTTGATTCACCTGATCTCACACTATTTAACTTTATGAAAAATACTGAATCAATTCCACTTGTTAATCTTTAGCGGAAAAATTAATTGCACACACATGTGAAGCATAAACAAAAATAATCAATCGCACATAACACCGTTTTTAATCGGGAAATCCTAAAGTTGAAAACCCCAACTATATATTATGTAACATGGAGATCATATGACAATCTCATACAAACATAAAATTTTTATCACAAGCTCTCAGTATAGTACAATCGTCATACACTAATCATGACCAATCTTGCAAATCCATGCACTGATCTTTGCCACCTACTAGCCTACCTCCACTGCGCAATATCTTCTGAACAATAGCTCTGAATCAATTCGAATTACCACTGCCTTGACTGCACAATCCTCATTGGCAAATCCAATGTGTGTGTGATGCAATCAATTCTTCACTATAGTCACAACATATAGTCTATCTTTCCCTTTCACCTATCTCTCCACTGGTCTCCACTGAAACTTCCATGCACTGTAGTTAACTGCTGTATTTTTCAGTTGATTAATGAGTTATTATTTTTTAATTAATTAACTAATTAATTCACTCCACTCTCACTAGTGTATCAATCAATTAGACTAGATACAACTAGCTCAACTGAGTCTAACTGAGTTAAAATGAATACAACTCCATAACTACTTCTTCCAATCAATACAACTTAATAATTTGAGTTCTAATCAGTTCCATGCATTAGTTCCAGAAACCTTTAGGGAATTATGTAATCTTCCTGCCACCGATAAAGCATATCC
The DNA here is from genome assembly GCA_034641835.2 of Pinus albicaulis. Taxonomy (NCBI): domain Eukaryota; kingdom Viridiplantae; phylum Streptophyta; class Pinopsida; order Pinales; family Pinaceae; genus Pinus; species Pinus albicaulis. The sequence continues at coordinate 735,449,763 of CM076574.1, forward strand.
AGGTAATTTAACTCAAGTGTTCACAATATAGTAATAAGTTTCTCGTTTTAGAGTCTAATTATTATTAAGAACTAATAATAATCGACATGCATCTATTTTTAGATCAACGATCTATAAATAGACTTCGCCCAATATTCTAAAAATATAATTTCATCTATTTTTCCAACTTGATCAACCATCCACAAATAACATCCTGCAACTTCTGAAATATGATCATCATGTCTAAAAATAGACATAATCAAAAAATAGACTTGCACCAAAAATAGCCTGCGGACCCACTTAGTGAAGGTGACTCTTTTCACTAAGCTCATCATCTTATTGAATCTCAACATTTTCCCCCCACCATTTCTGGAAAGTACCCCTTTATTTTTACACAAGATTGAAGAGGATAGCATATGCTTGTCATATAATTTTGTCCTTCAGACAAATCCATCCTAGTACATTTTACGAGCCCTAGGAAGGAGGAACTTGGTAACGTCATGGTGACGATTTTTTATGCCATTTAGTTTTAACGAGTCTGACAAGGGAAGAACTTGCCAACTTTTCTTGTTTAGAGAGTTTGAAAAGAAACAAAAAAGAAAAATCCAGAAGTCCCTTTTCGTAGGTAATCTCACAGACCCAAAAATTTATTAAACTATGTCTGAGAGAACCTCTTAGTTGCGATAGGCTAAGGTATTCCTTTTTCGTAAATAATACGTCCCAACCCGAAAAAGAGGTAAACATATACTGGGCAGATGAAATTTTTCAGCCTTTAACGAGTTCAAGATGGGAAGAGTCTCGGCACTATTTTCAATTTTCAAGAGTCAGAAAAGAGCTGAAAGATGACTCCACCTAGAGGAATGAGTGGTATTAAGGGTAGCAATTGGTTTCGGTGATGGTGGAACTTCTCAGAACAAGTAAAGGTCAAGAGGCTAGCTAACAAGACCACTCATTGCATGGGTTCCTTAGGAATGGGTAAAACAACCAAGTGAAGGCGTATGAATGGCCAAGCAGTTAGTGATGGTGGAATGAGAAAACCAAGGCTCATCTGGCAAAATAGGCTGATAAAATGGCAATCACGAGAGGTGAAATGAAAATGGTTTCATTTTTACACAAGCTTGAAATCAGGAAACTTTTCTTGAGGTTGGTTTCATTTTTACACAACCTTGAAACAACGATAAACTATGCTTGGGGTTGGTTTCATTTTTACACAAGCTTGAAACAAAGAAAAACTATGCTTGAAAAATAGAAAAAAACAGGCATGCCCCCAGCATGGCAACTCAATTCGAGGTACATGCCCCCCAAGCTTCAATCTATCGGAAATATGGATGGAGTGAAGGTTCAATTACGAGATCAGGAGAGGACTCGACTGGGATTTTACGAGATCCAATCAAAGACTCGAATTGAACGAGAATGTGTTTCATTGTTTTAACAAGGTTGACACATTAAAATAACTATCCTCATAACCTAATTAATTTTTTAATGAGGTTGACATAGAAGCTGAACCATCCTCTTGAGACCTTGTTTCATTTTTTAGGGAGCTTGACACAAGAAAATGAACTTTGCTCCGATGAGATTGTTTCATTTTTTAAAGAGCTTGAAAAAAGAAAACGAACTATGCTCCGATGAGCTTGTTTCATTTTTTATGGAGCTTGACACAAGAAAACAAACTATGCTTCGTGACCTTATTTCAATTTTTAAGGAGGTTGACACAAGAAAAAAAACTATGCTCCGCCGACAACTCATCATGACAAATAAGAGGTCATGGTTTCCAAGAGGTTCGCATCTGATGGGAGAACAACATCTTGGAAATCTTGATCGAATGCCCCAAGTAGACAGTACGTGATGGCATAATAACTAGATGAGGGTACTGAACAAGTGGCCACATAATTAACTCGTGGCGGGGAAGATACAACCGACAGATAAAGATATGGAAGGGGTGATGTTTGTAATATTCCCAATTAGCCCAAGCTAATGGGAATATTCAATTTTTCTTTGTCTTACTTTGATTTTCATGTTTATGAATAAAATGTGAAGGAATACATGTAAAACTCCTAAAAACATCAAAATAAATCAATGCCTATGTAAACGGAGACATATATGGGCCATGTAAATAAACTCTTGCAGGTGTGAATGGGTTTGAACCATGAGATTGGGTCAACTTTGACCAAGTCAACAGCGCATTCTAGATGCAATGGACCTCATGGATAGACAACGCAGTTTTAGATGAAGGCTCCACATGTGAAAGGAGCTAACTCATTGAGGTGGTTTAGGGTTTGGCAAGGTTTTCATCCTATAAAAGAAGGAGGAGGACAACAGGAAGGCGTTGTTGATGTTATTATTTTCTAAAGGTATTGTCTGCTTAGACATCCCTTGTTGGGCTTTCCTGTTTAGGAATCCCACCTCCTTCCTTGAGCAACTCTTAGAGGAGTCTTGTTTGCCTAGTCCACTATCTAGCATTTGGCCAAGCCACATCTTACATCTATAGTGCAGTCTTGCTTAGGATTGGGTTGTCCATGTGAGCTATAGCAAGTGGAACACTAGATCTGTTCATATCTAGCTTGTACTAGTGCCTCTTCTTAATGAGTGTGTCTTTTAACCTCCTGAAAGAGTACATTAGTGGGTTGAGATTCAGATCCACACATTGGCAGTAGGCGAAAGCATTCTCAGGGCCTACAATATAGTCCCTCTTCCATGATTGTGTTATTTGCAAGAGCAGAGTTGCAGGGTGACTTGCATCATTTTAGAGGAGAGATCTCTAGTGATTGGATCCTTCCTTTCACTGTGGTGATCCGTGGATTGGCCAACCAATCCATGTTAGTTCAGATATGATCTACTAAATATGTTATGATTTAGAATTTTCTAAATACTTCTACAGATCTGTGACTTAGATCTCAGATCTACTCACTGTTGTTCATGATTTGCTGAGATCCCCAAGGGGAATGTATAGAGGAGCCTATCTTGTACACGGATCTGAAATAGATCTATCATTTTATGTACATATCTGCTCTAGATCTGAGTTGTAATCTACTACATGCTTCAGCAATGAAAATAGCGTTGTCAAGCTTATTTTGTCATTTATTGTTGTTGTAGTAGCTCATTTTGAGGCTTTTGTCTTGTATTTTCATTCTATTTCTGTTATACACTGTATAAGCTGCATTGTAAATCCATTTTGTTGATGTATAGCTGAAAGATGAACATCCATGTTGGTCTCATGCTTGTAGATTTACAAACTACATTATTTCTGAAGTAGTTCTTTGCATATAGCTGCAGCCCATCTCTTTGGGTGTTTTTCAGCTAGACTAGGTTGTGGGAGATCTATTTAACCCACCTAGTTTGATTTGCTTTTTCTCTCCTTTTGGATTCAGATCTTAGATGAGCTGATCTAAGGGATCCAGGAGCTGAAAACTCATTTTAGTGCATAGAATTCTCAGGAGTTCTTTATTTCAGTAGGCTTGTTGTGTTGTTCCAATTTTGGAATATTACAATGTTGGGCCAACTGCCACCTCCAGACCAAAGAATGAAATTTGATCAATGGCCACAATCGGATCTTCATGTGGAAAAAAGATCACAAGAAATGGGTAGGAGACAAGTGCACCCATGGCATAAGCATAGTCACGCCCCAAGAGTAAATTGAAATCCAAGGGGCCTGGAACAACCATCACGTCAATACAGACAGTTTTCACTCCCAAAGTGATTGGAAACTTTGGAAGGATCCATAATGGTTGACTGGTTCCTCTGTTAAATTCCAACAGATTCTGCGTAATAGGCATAAGCAGTGGAGAACCAAAATCTTGCCAAGTAGTTGAAGACAGAACACTAACAGGTGTGCCTTCATCTATAATTGTGCTAGGTATGGCCACATCAAAGGTCTATACTGTGATCTCAAAAGGCATATAAGAAGCAAGGCGGTATCCCGCAAATCGACTCCAATCGAAGGAAGCGACCAAACTACTTGGAGGGGGTACCATTGAACTGAGATGGTCATCCCTTGGTGTTACCAGAGCAAGAGGAGCATCCTCCTGGACCATAGACATGGGAGCAGGAAGAGAAACTTCTTGAGTTATAGGGACGGGAGGATATTTCTCCAAGTCTGAGGAATCTGAAGAAACAAGAAGAACATGACGGGGGTGAGATCCACTCTCGATAGAAAAGACCAGACGAACCATAGGCGGGATCAGAATGAGTAACTCCCCAACCAATGGTTGGTCGAGAACGGATTCATGAATTTGAATTTCTGAAGGAATGGGATTGACCAAGGATGAATCTTGACTGATCATGGAATCAACCAGCGAAGAACTCAAAGAAAGCTTCTGGTAACCAACCGAAAGGTAGGGTGCAGAAACACTAGGGTTGTCCAACACTTTTTGTGGCTTCATCCATCTACGGAAAAAGGTGAATGGGATGATTCCCTTCAAAAAATTTATAGGGATTCGTAATCTTACCCTATTTATTAGGAGTCTTATCATTACATGGCTTTCAGAAGCCAAAGGAAACAGTCGGAGGCCATTGGACCATGCTTTAAGTACCTTGGTAATGCGAGGGAAATCTCGAAGGAAGCAGTCACCCTCGCACATCTTGAAAGGGAATTTTACTTTTTGTGGAAGGTTGGATGGTTTATCGATGGAAGGTGTCTTAGGAACAATAGCTGCAGCATCAGCGTCTCGCTTATTTGACTTATTATTTTTCTTCTTCTTCTTCTTCTTCTTAGCCGCCTAGTTACTAGAATCCAGACTTTCACCAGGAAAAGAAGAAGAAGAGGATGAAGAAATAGGCGAAGAATGGGAGAGGTCCACCTTAGAATCAACATGATGTTGTTCAGACAGAGGAGATGGTTGAACAGAGGTCGGAATACTCAAGACCACCGAGGTCGAGAATAACCACACAGGAAAACCGATAGTTAACCCAGGAAGTGACAATGTTGCCATATAAGGAGCACCAACATTAGCAAAAGCAAGAAAAGGACCAGGATTCCCTTCAGAGGGGATTCCTTTGTTGGTAAACTCCGTGAACATTTCCATTGGAAACAACCCTAAAATAAAATACTAAGGAAGGTAAATTTAACCAGGAATATTTCATGGGTAGTTAATTTTAAGACATAGAAACAAAACTCTGTTGTTTCATATTTTGAGAGTCGAGAAATGAGCAAAAGGTGACTCTATCACTTTCAGGTTGAAATGAGCATGAAAGGACAAGAGCTAGATGATATTTTCCTTTTTAAGGAGTCATGAAATATCGAAATGACTACTCAGGTAATCTAAGAAAGTGGGTGTACCATGTTTCCATGAACTACCATATACACCTTGGTGGTCAAATGAAAGAGAAATAACCAAGGACTTAATGTATGTGCAGGTAGTCTCCCTGAATGCTGTGTTTGGTGTATCATGGTTACAGGGTGGCAGACACGACTTCTTATGGATAAAGGATTGCAACCTCTGAGGGTATCCCTTTATATACGCGATGGTACAAGGAGCACAAGTCCATACTAGTGTTGTCTAAGGCCAGATGGCGAATGACAGCTACTAGGTTTAACGACGCCGGAACACGTCACTAGCCTAGAGCTCTAAATGTGAGCGTTAAGTTTCAATGATTCCTTAGGTTGATTGAATAAATTTTAAATTTGATCTTGAATTATGTCTCAGTTTCAAGGCCCTATCAAATTTCATCTGACAATCTCCTATATGCAGCTATATGAGAAAATAAATCTTTCAATTTGATGAATGATATCTAGTTAAGGGAATCTCAAAAAATGATGCAAAATACTGCAAACGAAAATTTTTCCTAACCAGATGACTTTCACTATCAAAATTAATCTAAAACACTCAATGATGCAAATTATGCAACATAATCTATGCAAAATCCTCTCTTTTTTGAAATAATAAGAATGCACTCAATTCATTTTTCAATGATGTTGGGGTTCCCATGTTTTGGCCAGATTGGCAAGACCAAAATATGAGACAACATCAAACCACTTTCAGACCTCAAGATCTAGCCCTCCTGGGTCCAGAGAGGGATCTCTCTATGATATGTCAAATTTATATGACTTTGAAGCTCAGTGTTAAGATGTTAGGCTAGTTATAAGGCTCGAGGTTTGTTTGTTTGATTTGTTTTGATTTGGTTGCTGGTTATCAGGAAGGAAGAGTTCAATGTAAGAAAAGGATGAGAAAAGAGGGATAAGGCAGAGGTGAAATGTTCCAGGAAATATTCAAAACCATTGGGCAATGGAGTCAGGAAAGGATTTGCTTGCTAATCAATAGATAGGCTTTCAATTGGGCTAGTCATCTAAAACATTGGATCTTAAAGATGACAGTATGATATAGAATGGTAGGAGATGAGGAGACAACACATATTTCAGGGCACAAAGTTAAAGACCAGTTGGTCGCACAAGGATCCTAGTGGACAGGGCTAACTCTAATCCCCAATGTTCCCAAATATTCCAGCTAAATCCATAACAAGAAACATCTAAGAACAGATACATTTAATTCATACATCAGAGAACAGGAAATAACATCCACTACACTGGTTAAAGTAACTGAAATAGATTCTTAGATAACACATTTAGAAGAAAAACATCAATGGCAAGGAGAGAAGAAACATAGGGTACCTAACAAGGGTAAATCCTATGCCAATATTCTAATTCAAGCCAGTAGAAACAAAATGAAATGAATATAAACACAGAGATAGGAAAACATCACCGCTGCTCTAGATTAGGATCCAAAGAAATGTGCTTGTCATATTAAACAGCAATACCAGTCAAGTACAACATTACCAATAGCTGAATACTCAGTTTGAAATCATATTCCTTAGCCTATCTTACAACTTTATACAGAGACTGTGTCTCAAAAGAAACTACTTGCAATTCTATGATAACTGATCAACAACCTTTACAATGTTTCTTCATGAAATTTTATATTAGAAAGATGGACTGAGGAGGTAGGTGAAAACTAAATGCAGCATTAAAAACTCCAGAAGAGGAAGAAGGCCGAAGCCCACTTTGTATAAATTCGGTGCATTAATCTGGGACACCCTTGGGTGAAAGAGTGGTCTTCGTCAGGTTTCCATTAACTCTAGGTATGTCTCTGATGTACTTTGGCTACAGTGTTCTGTAGTACTTCTAGTGATCTGAACAAAAATAAATCAATGATTCAAGTCTGCCATGCTGTGTAGCTAATGCTACTGATATCGTAGGACCGTTGTCAGGGTGGGAAATCCTTTAGGAACATGATATAGAATAAAAGATGTATGGGCATTCTTTCCTTTATGAGGAAAAAATTCTGCTGGTGTACAAACCCTGATATACATGAATTTCTATATTTTGTACACTCCGTTTGATTCATGACAACGCTGATCTGGTGCTTTGCCTTTAAATCCCTGTATTAAGGCTCAAAGCTCTTCGTTGAACTAGTTTATCACTAGCTGGTATTTCTCTGCTGCTTCATAAATGTCTTGATCTGCAAACTCTGGGCTTTAATGGCATCGGATAGGTTTTTTGTGGAGATTGAACTATCCTGGGATAATATTTATGTCGCCGCTACCTTTTCGAGTATTTCCATTGTAGTACCAGCTTCCAAATTCAGCCTTCCCTGTGCAACATGCCATTACAATAATACAATTGAACTATGGTGATTTCACGTCTTTCTGAAACCCTGGAAAATGCGAAAACAAGTTAAGAAAACAATGAATGGGGTGGTGGATGGGGTGCGGATGATGAAAATGGTCATGCGGCTAGTGAAATGGCGGAACAATGCAGAGGAATGATGGAGGGAAGCCTTAGTGAAGGTAGGCAGAGCGCAGAGGAAATTTAAATGAAAAACCTTAACAAACTCGACTTTTGAACAAATATATGCAATGGGATGGGCAGATGTACGGTGGATACACGTGGGGGTGACGTGGCAGGACTGGGTGATGGCAGAAAAGTCAACAGCGGGGAAAACAGATCTTGACCGTCAGATCTCAAAGGAGATCGATGGTTGAAAATGCAGCGGAGGGTGCCGAACGGTGGGCCAGGAGTACGGTGACCTTGGATTAAACCCCGTGCAACTCTGTGGAATGAAGATCGTTGGATGGGCGATTGCAGATCGGATGGCTGAAAGCGATATCGCTCCGCGTCCTGTACCAAACGATAACGTGCGATGAGATGGTGGTTTTGAAATAGTGCGCCTAACACGCGTCTTTTGATCAATGGAATCACTGGGCAATGGGAAAAAACTGCCTTCCACCAAAAGGTGGTGTGATAGAAACCGGGTGGTTTATGTACAGTGTTTGCGGCGGGGACCACTGAGAGGGATATACTGTGGACCATTGATCTGCGGTTATATGAACGGCTGAAAGGCGATCGGAGGGGAATGACGGGGTAGACCACGGGCGCTGCAGAGTTAACACGGACCGTCCGATCTGCGCCGATCGACGGTTGATATTGCCTCCAATACCAATTGAGATAAGCACTTTTTTGGTTAGTGCCTAGTTTCGGCACCTAGGTCACAAGGTGGAAGAAAGCTGAGGGGGCTGGCCGAAAGGTGCTAGCCCTATTAAAATGTTAAAAGTGGGTTTTTAACCCATTTCGGTGCATTTTAAAGCCAAAGGAGGGTAGCGATAGGGAACAAAGGTGAGAATTTGGCTAGACAAAGGGTAAAGGTGGGTTTTCAATGGGATTTTGGGGAGATTAAGGGGACCATAAAGGGAGAATTTTGGGATGGAAAGGGAACTTGGGAAAAGGGAAAAAAGGATAAAATGGGGGAAATATGCAGAGATACAAGGGGCGAAATAAGGCCTTTTTGAGCAAAATTTATGTAATCAATGAGACCTTATAAAGGGAGTCAGCAGAGAGAAGTTTATCAAAGGAAAAGGCACAGGAGACTTCAAGGATGATGTGTCTTCAGGGGAGATGCATTTCTTGAAGGCTCAAAAAAAAATTTAGCCCCCTACTTTGCTTTGTCAAAAATTTATAGGGGGGCTAACAGTGGCTCCACATGGGGATGGCTTCTTCTTGAAGCAGTCAAGAATTCAGAGAATAGATCTTTGGAGTAGGCTAGTTGCCTACTGCTTGGCACATCCCTTTCTTTCTTTATATCAGCTGCCACAATATGAAGACATTACATCAGCAGAAACACTTTTCCCAACAAACTACCTATCCACACTACAATGCTAGCATTTTTCTTCTTCTAGGGTGCATTTGAGCTAGCAGACCCTTTTCATCTTTTTATTTTTTTTAAATACGAAAATAAACCTATTCTATTTCTACCCTTATTACTCCATGAGACCAGATTAAACTGTTGGTCTCACATGTTTCTCTACCTAATATAATATTTGCTGGGATTAAACTGTCCAACAGATTTCTTCTCTACATTCTACAACAGAAATTTAAAAACAATCAAACCAGGATTAGACAGTCTAGTTTGCTATGGATCCAAGGCATAAAGACAGTTGCACATGGACAAAAAATTGTAGAAAACTGAAAACAAAACTGTGAAGGGTTGAAATCTAAAACTTGAAGTATCCTTCTTCTCTTTCTGACTCAAGTTTTGAGCATGTTCGAGTCATTTCCTTTCTTCATTTCAGCTTTGGTTTTGGGCATGTTAGAGCTGATTCTTCTTTCTTCTTTGCTGGTCCAGGTTTTGGGCATGTTAGGACCAGCTATTTTACTTTCTTTGGCTCAGGTTTTGAGCTTATTAGAGCCAATCTTTTGCACATCAGAGGTTCATGTTTTAAGCATGTCTGAACCTCTCTTTTTCCTCTGTTTTTTGGAACATTTGCTCTTTTTTCTTGAAAATAAAAAACTGCAATGGTATGTACAATGGTAATGGAAACTGGAAATTGTAAATCAACAGAAGTAGTGTTTGAGCATCCTTCCATTGAGAGGACCCCCAAACAGCTCTGTACCATCTAATTCCTGTAGGAAGAAGGCATTTGGACCCACGGTGGCCTAGATGATGTATGGACCTTGCCACAGACTATCAAACTTGTTGTGCTTTCCTTTATCCTCCCATCTTGAGTCCCACTTCAGAATTTTATCCCCAATTTTGAAATCAGCAGCTTTGGTTCTTTTGTCAAAAAATTTATTTATATTTTCCTGAAATTTCACTGCTCTGTTGTAGACCTCTTCCCTCATTTTCTGGAGATGAATTCTTTGGTTTATTCTTCTCACCATACTGTCTTCTTCTGCTTGAATCTCTTGAACAAGTTTGATCACTGGTATTCCAAGGCTGGTGGGAAACACTGCTTCTGTTCCATAGACAAGCTAATATGGAGACATGCCAATGGATTTCTTTGTTGTAAGCCTGTCAGCCCACAAGGCATGCACCAACTTATTATGCCATGACTTTTTTTTCTCTTCCAGCAGCTTTTTGATGATTATCACCAGGATTTTTTTTTATGATTTAGCTAATCCATTACCCTGAGGGTAGTAGGAAGTTGAATGACCAAGTGCTATTTGATACCTGTGACAAAAATCAACTATTTTATTGGATCCGGAAGCAGTAGCATTATCAGTGATTATTTTCCTTGGGCATCCAAACCGAGAGAGGATATGACCTTCTAGGAAACTAATGATGACTAAATCTGTACCATTCCTAGTAGGTATGGCCTCTATCCACTTAGTGAAATAGTCTGTGGCTGTTAGGATCCATTTGTGTTGTGCAGAAGAAGCAGGGTGAATTTCACCTATGAAATATAGGCCCCATTGCAAAAAGGGACCTTCAACAATGATGGGTTGTAGAGGTAAGGAAAGGAGCTTTCTTTTTCCTTCAAAAATTTGGCATTTGTGGTAGGAAATTATCATCTTGTGGATATCATTGAAGAGTGTAGGCCAATAGTAGCCATCTCTAAGTATTTTTTTTGCAGTAGCCTTCCAGTTTAGGTGGCCTCCACACTCTCCTGCATGGAATTATTGCTTGATCCTCTCAGCTTCAGTTTTTGGAAAACATTTAAGAAATAGGCCATTTGGATTTTTCCAATATAAGTTTTCATTCAGAATGCAATAGCTTATGGCCTTTAGTTTTAGGAATCTGGCCTTGGTCTTTGAACGTTCAGGTGGGGCATGGAGGTTGGTGAGCACATAAAGGATGTCAGAGTACCAAGGAGAGTTCTGAAACTTTTCCTTAATGGTGGGATCAGGTAGTCCTTCCTGATCATCTAAGGCAGCTGCCATGTTAATGTCCAGGGCTTATAGTTTTGATTCAGCCATTAATTGAGCTAGGCCCTGACCTTTAATCAATTTGGTGGGTTTTATCTCAAGGTCATATTATAAGATCACAGCAATCCACTTGCCCCTCTTCCCATCTGGGTCTTGGGACAATATGTCTTTAGCCACTATATTTGGCACATAGGCTATGGTGTGGGAATGAAATATGTACACACTAAAATATTTCAAGGCCTTAATCAGAGCATAGGCCTGTTTCTCCATTATGTTGTATTTCAACGGTGCATCTCTGAGCGCTTTGCTGAAAAAGGAAATTGGCTGTTCCATTCCCTCTGGATTTTTCTGCAGCAAGAATGCATCCACTATATGCTCAAAGGAAAATTAAAATATCGGGAAAACTTTAGAGAAATCTGGGCTGATCAGAACAGGAGCTTGGGTGAGTGCAAGTTTTACTGATTCAAAGGATTGTTTAGACCCAATAGTCAATTTAACTCCTACACCTTTCTTCAGCATGTTGGTCATATTCCTAAGGTGTTCAGCTAGGTTGGGAATAAACCTCCTAAGGAAGTTAATCTTTCCAATAAAGGAATGTATCTGTTCTTAGATGTTTCTTGTTATGGATTTAGCTGGAAGATTTGGGAACACTGGGGATTAGAGTTAGCCCTGTCCACTAGGATCCTTGTGCGACCAGCTAGTCTTTAACTTTGTGCCCTGAAATCTGTGTTGTCTCCTCATCTCCTACCATTCTGTATCATATTGTCATCTTCAAGATCCAATGTTTTAGATGACTAGCCCAATTGAAAGCTTGTCTATTGACTAGCAAGAAAATCCTTTCCGGACTCCATTGCCCAATGGTTTTGAATATTTCCTGGAACATTTCACCTCTGCCTTATCCCTCTTTGCTCATCCTTGTCTTACATTTAACCCTTCCTTCCTGATAACCAACAACCAAATCAAAACAAATCAAACAAACAAACCCCGAGCCTTATAACTAGCCTAACATCTTAACACTGAGCTTCAAAGTCATATACCTTTGACATATCATAGAGAGATCCCTCTCTGGACCTAGGAGGGCTAGATACTGAGGTCTAAAAGTGGTTTGATGTTGTCTCATCTTTTGGTCTTGCCAATTTGGCCAAAACATGGGAACCCCAACAGATGAAATGAGAATCTACTTAATGAATGATTTTAATGAAAGAGAATGCACTCAATGTGATTTTTAGCTTTCAATCATTAAACATTGTAATCTAAGTTCAATGATGTATCTCAAAAAATACTTTTCAATGCAATGTAATCTAATGCATTTTAGTGAAAAACAAACTCTGAGACAAAAACTAAATGAACACAAATTTCCTTAATGGAATAATGAATGCAAAAGGTATGAAAACAAACATTAAGAATGCAATCGTTGTTTTAAACACTTTGTAATGAAATTCCTCAAAAGGATATAAGACATATGAGTTCAAGAAAAATATGACTTCCAAAGTGTGGGCTGAAAACAAGGCATTCATTCCCCTTTACATGAAGCAATAATAGACAGAAGACTTTTCAGCTGAATAACAAGCAATGTAATCTATGCTCACAAGTCAATAAGTGGACCAAACGAGCTCGGATAGACACTTGAAACTTGAACACTCAATCAACCAAAAAGAAAAAGGTAGTCAAATAGAGATTTCTCACCAAGAAAGGAGACTGACTCAATCAGCAGGGTGATGTCCCGTGAAGCATACAACCAGGCAATTTATGCACAGTCCTAGAAAAACTAGGATGTAAGGATGCATGTCCAAATAGGAAAAAAAACCAAAAAAAAAAACCAAAAATCAAATCAAACCCACTTGAGTGAAGGGGAGAACATGTAAATCATACAGAGAAAAGGACCATAAGGGAAAGACACACTAGTGAAGGACTTAGGGGAAAACCTTAATTTTTCACGCACCCTAAAATTGGCACAAATTTTGTGGCTGAAACTAGCGCCAACTGGCACGACTCTCTAAATGACAACTAGAACCAACGGCCCATTGGCACGAATTTCTAACTGAAAACTAGTGCCAATGGCCCATTAGCACGGTTGTCAGAAAAATGAAAGCACCAATTCCAGAAAAATGAAAAAGAAAGAATTTCTCCTAACCAAGACCAGACTCACCACTTCAAGCAAAAACTAAAAAATCGTAATTGATGAAAATCATAGGAACAAACCAGAAAATGGTCATTCAACTAAACTCATCAAATGAAGAAGACCTCAAAGAGTGAAAAACTCAAAGGAAACTCCCTAGTGGAGTCGCCAATTTGTTGTCCAGGTAAATCCCCTCTGTGGACAGAGGTGATCCCCCTAGCCCTAGGGTGGTTCTAGCAACTACGGGAACATACTAACATCTACCTTCCTAGATTGTAAATGAAATTCAGAGCAAAGAAGATGGCCTACCCTGTTCTAATGTTATGCTGTCATCTTCCGTCGAAGCTTCTTGATATTTCACTCTTCAAGATCGATGCGCGCTGCTATCAACGTTTGATTACCTGTATAGACAGTCAAGACACCACGACAAGCGTAAAACCATGACAAACATAAAACAGTTAAAACCTATCTAACTGATCAAGGAATGCTATAAGTCTAATTATAAATGTAAACAAGAGTGGAAGATAAACATCAGTTGCATTTTATTATGATATAGACAAGGGGAGTTTACAACCAAGCCTTAATGTTGAGGCTCTGTTTTAGCAGGTCTGTATCCAAGCACGTTTGCAACACCCTCATACACAAAGGTCTAATATCTCACTATGTTCCTAACACACAAAAACAACCACATTCTGCACTATTCTCCCGAAGCTATAATTGCTTCTCCTTTCTATCATCACTAAGGTTGTAGAGCTGAAGGAGGTCTCCTTATATAACAATGGAGGAGGAGGTTATGGGCGCTCAAATAATGGGAAAAGAGCCTATCCTTTGTAGAAATTCTTATTTCTTGGGAACAAGAAGCCCAAAGGGGAATTCCTCGGCCATATCTTCGAAACAAACTTCGAGCTCGCCGCCTCATGAAGCTTCTAGTCATGGAAGCTTCGCTTATATTTAAAAAAAATTCCAAAAGAGGCTTGGTGCGAGTTCGACATTGAGACAGAGTGCCAATCGGTGCTGCCCTCAGTGAAAATATCTGCTATCAGCGTGGGTCAAACACTGAGAGAAAGCGTTGACCTTTAAAACCATGTTTTTACAAGGATCCTTTAGAAAATTTGTAAAGGGAGATGATTTGGCAGACAAAATGTGGTTTAGGGGTATGTATTCCATGCTTGGAAAGTACGCAAGGGTCATTGTATGGGTCCTCTAGGATCAAGGAACGGGGAGTACAGGGACAGTGACAAATTTCTCTGTAAGAGCGTCTGTTGTTTTTCCTGCATTTTTTGTATCAGTACTGGACAATATTTGATCACATGATCCAATTGTCTACAATATCTGCAAGATTGTCGTGTAGGGTTCAGACAGTCCCTTGCGAAGTGCCCTACTTCTCCACAGTTATAACAGATCAATTGCCCTCTTCCCTGACCTATGCTTCCATCTATTTGCCCCCCCCCCTAGCCTCTGGTGGGGGAGCCTCCTCATCTCGAGGGAGATAGTGGTGAAGAAGGGTCAGCCTGTACCCTGTATGGGTTTCCTCGTCCTATCATTAAGTCATATGTCTGGAAGTTTTGTTCATCATGTCCCACAGATGAGCAGAATCGACACCATTTTTGCTTCAACGCTGGAACATAAGCACCAAGATGAAGGAAGTGGTTGGTATCATGTACTCAAGCTACACGACAGTCAGCGCACCATAACATGGGACTACTTGGTCCCGCAACCTCTTTAGGGTGCAATGGGTTGGGCCCCACAGCCTGCATGTAGTCCATCAGTAGAGGGCACTGATCCTTGTTGCGGCCTGACACCCTGCATATTATGCACCATACGTCTGGGCTAGATTCTTTTCGTCACTCTTCAAATAAATTCGGAATTTCAAGCTGCATTTCCTCCATTTGTCCCTAGATCTGTTATACCCAAAACTAGGCATCATCTCTTGGCACAACTTCTAGCTTCTTCGCAATCTCCAAGGCTTTGTCTTGCGTCTCAATTGCTTGCTAACCCATAGGTCCACGCAGGTGAGGTAATAGCATGGCGATGAACCACTCCTTGTGTTGTCTATCATCATATTGAAATTCCCCATCTTTGATAACCTTCTTTAGCTGTTGATCAGCCTCCCATACCAACTCAGTGGGTACCTGTCTAAAGTCTTTCATGTCAACTATGAGCTGAGCATAGGACTTAGGCTTCCGAAACTGTTTTTTTAACAAATTCTTAACCTCTTGAATAGATGGATCCACATGCTTGCCTACATACCCCATGTACCAATCCAGGGCCCTTCCTTCAAAGGCGAGGGATAATTGCGCCCTTTTTACAGCATCGCTAGCCACATTTTTTGCAGTCCATATTGATTCTACTACGAACCAAAATCAGTCCGTATCCTCATCTGCTACACTCTTGAAGGTGGGAAACTTCATGTGTGCGGCCATATCTTCTTCCGGTAGTGGCAGAGGTGTAGGGGAGTTCTTGCCCTTATGCTGACTCGACGGTGGTGTAGCCGGAGGACTAGTTCCTGCGTGCACAGCCGACTCTCTTAGTGGGTTGTACATGGATCTATCCTGTTCTCAGTTGACTCGGTAGTACTTATCACTTCGTGTTGTAATTTCACTCTGATCAGATGTCATTCATTCGGTGTGGCTGCAAAAAATGCCCTTTTCACAAACTAATATTTTAATTAGTAGCGGTATTGTTCGTAAGAACTTAACTCAGAATCCTTTGAATAACCTTCTCTCCGCCTCAAGGTAGGATACAAAATGATCGACTGCGAATTCTATTACAAATCCTCCTAACATGCTATCAACCCAATGATCTACAGTTCGGGTGATTGTGTTGTCATCCTTCTCCAACTGTGGAATCAATTTTGGAGTCCACTACGTATCCTGATCATCTTTCCAACACATATGGAATTCTACTAGCCTTTCCAGCCACTCCTGGAGCTCGTGCGTAAAAGTCACAAAGAAAATTTCAAATACTTCTGTGAAAATATATTTGTTCTTCCACTTCTCAGCTATTAGCTTTGTGCTATGATTATCCTTTACAGAAAATTCCTAAATTTGTCTTTCAAACCAGTATTCGAGTTCCAATTTCTCAGGTATCCAACAGCCTCGTGGAATTACCCGATCTCTCTCTCAAAATGCTCCTAGTCCTGGAAATAGAACCATTTTTCAGCTTGAGGGGTCCTGAACCATGTTCAAAGTTAAGGTTTTCCAACAAACCCCTATATTACTGGCCCTTTCGACAATGACCTACTTTCGCATGCCAAATTTTCACCCGAAGTAGTATGGGTGCGTGCTGGAACCAATTTTCCGCACCCTGGGAGAGAGTAGGTAATTAAGGCAGATCTGATCAAGTTCTATCAGGTTTTCACAAAGACAAGCCTGTTATCTAGCCCTTAATAGTATAATCAGCATGTAAACATAAACAAAGCTACTATTGGTAAGCAGATCTGATCAACACTTTCGTATCCACGTGCACATCGGTAATTATCACCACATAACAACACAATCGCAACTAATTCATATAACGCAGATAAAATTACAGCTTATTCAAATAATACAAAGGTAAAACATAGCTAGCTCAAATAGCATAAGATACTTCAATAGATTCTGCATTCATTAATATCCAAACCAAGTTATAAACCCAAGTCATAGCTCGCGCACACAGCCGGCGGGGTCTGCACATAGTAGGACTGAGGATCTTTGTGCACACAACCAACTGGATTCCTTACCCAAAACTACCCAAAATAGATCTCAACAGTTCATACATAGCATTAATCTTACTTACTTACTTACCCTTAGATTCAAACTATCCATCTATTTATATCATCATAGCCTGTGTTATCCTATGGTCCGCAAACCGTGGTTTGCGGACTCTAGGTCTACCCTTTTACCCATTATAATACATTGGGGGCTTTGACCTGCCCAAAATCCACTATGCAAGACCAATTACTACAAAAATATATAAAAATTGCAATGTTGGAACACATCAAAATGCAGCTAGGGGACCCTGTCCCAATAGGGGGTTTACCTAAAGTGGGTCAGTAACTCCATTCCGGAATCATGCTGGATGGGTAACTGAAAATAGGTCCAGAACACAAGGGAGAGGGCGCTAAATTTTCCATGTGTAGTAGAGGGTTGCTCCACATAGCATTTTGCTGCTACTCCAGCTAGATTGCATTGAAACAATCTTAGTCGAATAGTATCATCAACGATGTTGTTCGACAAACACCACAAGTGGAAATTCATAATGTGATTTTTGGAGTCTTCCACCTGCTTCCCTTTAAATTTTTTAATTTCTAATGGGAGCTTCGTGAGCATGGGAGGCCATATGGGGTTGTGTGCAATGGGGTAGTTTGTCAACTTGGTTAAATCTGGTATATTTAACGAAGCTAAAAGGTGATTGCGAGGTTGTATCCATTGCCACTTGTGAAAACACAATGTTCTAGTTAGGAATAGGTTTTTTCTACGATGTACCATGTTGTGCGTTCACCTGGCTTCCCGAATGGGTAGCACTCCTCTTCCCTCTAGGGGTTGTGGGAGGAGTGGTGTGTAGTGTAGCATTGGCAGACTGACCAAGTTTCCCAACTAAACACACCCCAATAAAGGATGAACCAATAATGGTTTGAGTGTTCTGTCTTTGATGCCTAAATGGTGAAAGACCTAGAACCCCTCTCGGTAATGGGGGGAGGTCCAAAATATGTCTAGATTGACGAGGTCTGGTTGGGTCCGTTCTAGTGTCGACTAGGTATGGCTTTGGAAATATTTGAGAGGATAGAGATTATAATCAAAGAAAAATTCCGTTCGCATACATAAAATGAAGTGAAAATAAAATAAATTTTCCCTTTAGATTAATCCTATGTGATCAGTCAATCAAAAAATATGGTTTTTTGTTGTTTGTGCTTGATACTCAAATCCTAGAAGACCTATTCTTCCTCACACACTCAAATGTAACTAGGCCTTGAGAAGATATCTTGTGAGTGTTGGCACAATGTCCCGTAAGAGCTGGCGATGTCCCTAGTCAGCCGAAGAAAAGCCACTGAGGTAAGGGTAGAGGATCTAGTGCTTGCCTTCACCGTCACCTATAGAGAAAGGATGCCCAAATTTTGGCCACTAAGCACCACCATCTCACGTGAGTGTTCGATTCTTGGGCTTCTTCGTAGTTCAGCGAACATTATCGAGTATTAGCTGAGTCAGGTAGCCCCAATTGATACCACACACCATTAGGGGAATTTTGAGTTCTAAAATGGGCCTCTTAAGGAAAATGTACAATCAAAATTCGCTTTATGAGAACCAATCACATTTTATGGGATGACATCATCCATAATGGTTGAGGTGGCATTTCTTGAGTTAAAGGTACTTACTTTTCACATTCTCAATGGTGGATAAAAAGTCATGGTTAACCATGGTAGTGTTTTAAGTACTTTTAAAGTCAAAGTAAAATACTCATAAAAAATGTCATTTCACACTTTTTGAATAAAAATATATTATTGTCATTTCATATTTCTTGAAAGAAATAATGCATATCCATATACATTTATTATATTATATTATATAACATTATTTTTATATAGTATATTAATTACATGCTATTATACAATTTAAATAATATAAATTTTAATTAATAGCATATAATATAATTAAGAATTTATAAATTTATATTTATATTTATTTAAAGTTATTTAAGTACAAAGAACTAATGCATTAGTTGTTCAATGATAATGACTTTTTCTTGAAAAACTCATTCTTATTTATAGTCACATCAATACAATTTTTTTATTAATTTTATTTTGGTACAAATTTTGAATTGAATTTAACTATGGTTACATGGATTGTGGTGGAAAAAGAGAATTGAAAATTCATAAATATTATTTATTGGTTTAGCTATTATTTTATTATTTCCTCAGGAGGCCCATTTTAGACCTCAAAATTCCCCTAATGACTATGCCTAAGCCTAACCCTCTCTGAATCGGGTCTCTACCGCACTTAGGTTCTCTTTTTCATGGGCTAATAGGTGGATTTGAAAGCTCCCTAAATAGTTAACCTCTATGTTTCAAGATGAAGAATGATCAAGGTGGCTTATTGGATGCCTACCCCCTTGATCCTAACTTAGACTATAAATTATTTTGTGGCCCCTATGGGGAGAATTTAGTGAGTTTTGTTAAGTTATTTTTAGGTGTATTTTCTTTGCTTAGTGTGTGGATGTGTGTGAGCAAAAAATGAATAATAACATAGTTTGAATTTATGGATATGCGATGATCCTTTTCAAAATCCCTATTTAAACTATGTTCTATGTTCCTTTCTCAAAAGAAAAACATGCACGGATATGGGCTTCTTTCTTTTTTTACTAGTTAATCTATCTGATCAACTATAGGGAGATGGTGAGTTGTGAATAGAGAGTGGTCATATGCTTACCTAGGATCACTGGAGGGTACAAAGGCAACATATATTACTTGCTCTTCTATCGACAATCCAATCCTAGTGCAAAAATTGAACTAAACTAATGACTTTTAGACTAGAAAAAAAGAACTAGCTAAGCATGCGTGGACTTGAGCCACTTACTTTGGCTAATTACCTAGGTGTTTTGGTACCTGAATTTGCAAAACATAAATTTTTCGGAATGCAAGTTATTTTTACCCCTACTTAAAATATGTGTGTACCTTTGCAAAAATAAACTTGAAATAAAACTAACACTAATCCTATCAAAAGCAACTAAGAGTGAGTTTTAGCAAGTTGTGGAGGACCTCAACCTGTGCCGGAAGATGTATTATGGGCTGCCAGGCACTTTTATAAGCAGGAAAAGATTGAAATATTGGAGAAAAATCTCATTTTGTTTTTTGCGTGCAAAAGTTTGAAACAACAGTGATTTTTGCGCGTAGGTCAGCGTTGAATGCACGTCCATCTATGAGAAATGCATGCAAATTCCTGCAATGTAACTTTTTGGAGATATTCAGCTGCAACCTATCACATGGGATGAACTAGGCAATCAAGGAGAGAATGGTGGCTACTCCAGCCCAACTCCAAAGCAAAGATGGAGGTCTGGAAATAAAAGTTAGTGGAGTCGCAAATCTTGTGTTAGTGTGTTTGGTGTACGTATGTACGAAATCACACCAACTTAAGGGGTGTGGTTTTCCCTCTTAAGTTATTGGTCATAGGTAGAAAATATATGGAGTCAAGCAAGTTAGTGGAACATGCTATAACATAAACATACTAGATAGAGAAATAACATGCATATTCAAACATAAAAATTAAACTAAAACTAAAAAAATTAAGACACAAGCTCTAAATAGAGTCAAACAACTTCAACAATCCAAACAGTGGCACTTACATCCCCTCTTATTGAGTGTTGGTAGGAATGAGGATGAAACTTTAACCCACTTGCCAAGGGACCTTTAGAACTAGGGGTTCTAAGTCTCGATGCAAGGATGTCTTTACTTTCGAGTTGCCTTGGCGTAAAGTCTCCCCCTCTCTACTATGGTGGACTGTAGTTATTGGACGACCAACAACTAAGTCCCCTCTATCTCTACTCCGGACCACACACTGCTGGTATTGCTTGGGGCAATTCTGGCCAGCATAACAATGTGCTCTCACGTTTTTCATCTCTTGGGGGCCTTTTATAGGAGAATTCAAATTCTCCTTCCCTCTCTTGGTACATTGTGGATAGTGACCCAAGAGAAGAGGGTGATTCCATTGTGTGCCACATTTATTCTATTGTTTTCTCCCTTGATGTCCTAAGGAGGCTTAGGTGGCTATCCTTAGGCAGCTTCACGTGTGGAATCAACATCCTAGAGTGTGCCTTGTGGTCCCGGAAAGTGACTTCCACCACTCCTAGGATTGCGTGCTTTTTGGGTCAAAAGGCGCACAAGGGTGCATTTATCGAAGGATTTTGCATGCAAATGCACTTTTGACTAGTCCTTCTTGTACGCAATTTGATTTTTCCTTAGACCTTTAGATATTTTTAAATAGTTTCAGATTCTCTAATGTCTCTCAGCCCTATAAATCCTTCTGCCTAACATTAAATAATGTCACCTTTGCTTGTACAATTTTCCAATGATACCACACTATAAGAAATAATTTAATAAACCATAGTTTATTAAGTTATCTCTAGTTAAAACAAGAAAACCATGATGAATAATTAAATAAATCCATATTTATTTGATTTTCCTCTAGGAATAATTAATTAAACCAATGTATAAATAATATTCCTAGTCATATTTAACCCAATTATGAGAAATAATTAGATAAATCATTATTTTTCTTATTTTTCTCTAGGAATAATTAATTGAAACATTACTTAGTTATTATTCCTTATTAAATTTGATTAAATCGCCTAGAAATAATTAAACAAATCATTATTTGTTAATTATTCCTTAACCACATTCTTGAAATGATAAACAAATCATTTGTTTGTTTATTATTTCTAAATAAAGGTATTTAACCAATTTAAATACATTTTCCCTCCAACAAAATATAATAAAATATTCCAAGTGGTTAGATCTAGATCTTGGTTGATAATATTTATTATCTGCCATTATCAAGGATAACTCAATATTTTGTTATAAATAGGATGGTTTTCCATTCATTCTTCACTTTCATCACTTTCGTTTTTGCACTTTGATCATTCTCATTGATGCTACTACTTTCTTTGCTTCTTTACTTCCCATAGAGTTCAACACATTTTGGGTTTCTTACACCATTGTGAGAGAGAAACTTCTGGATCTGAAGCATTGAGGATAGCCAAGAACCCATCCAATTGAGGGGGACTGGTAACATTATTATTTGTTTCCTTCCCAAGTGTTATAATATATTCAATATTATTTTTATATTGTCTTGTCCGTTCGATGCATAGAGAAATTCTTATTCCTTTTCACTGTTTAACTGCTTTTACTTCATAGATCTATTTTTTTGCAGCATTTGTTTTAACAATTGATTCCAGATCTAAATAATTTAAGCAGCCATCTTTGTTTTTAGGGTTTTTTGTCACACACATAAAAAGTGAGCTCTTTCATACACTTGTGTTAATAATTTACGCTAACAGTGCCTACACTATGAGGAATTTTCATATCTCCTAGTCTCTCAGGCTTTACCACAACCCAGAGTCTGGATCGGGAGTCACTAGGCCCTAAGATGAGACATACTCTCTAGGATTTACCATATATCCCAAACCTGGGATTCCTAGGTATGATGGAGATCAAGCCACCTCTCAGGCTTTACGGCAATCCAAACCTAGATCACTAGGCCTTAAACCGAGGCAACACATAAATTGGTTTTGTGTTATATCATTCAGTGATCCACCTCACTCAGCTTAGAATCCATCCGGAAATCCATCTAAATCAAATATGAGAACTCCACAACACCATGGCTATCTGGAAATGGCAAGGCTAGGCTGTAAACACTGTCACACCTACAAAACCCCATGCCAAGATAGAAGAGAACCACATGCAATACCATGCATGCCAAATCTAGTAAGGAAAACACATATGCAAATTGATACCTGCCAAGAATCCTGTTGCAGTTGCATGATCCCTTCTCCTCCTTTATTTCTTCCTCCTTCTTCTTACTTTCTTTCCTTTCTTGCTCCATGTTAGGTCCCTATATTAATAGTATGGTCCCTTATTGTTCTTAGTGTAACCCCCTTATTGTTATTATTGTAACCCTGTAACCCCCATATTTTTATTATTGTGCCCTTAAATTATTATTGTTAGGTCGTCTAGGATTACATTGTGGCCCCACTAGGATTACATGGTGTCCCCATGGACTCATATATATAGAAAGGAGGATTTGTAATTTGTATAATCCAAGAATTGTTCATTCATGTAATGTATTGGAGGTCACCCCCTTGAAGTGGCTTATTTATAAGTTGTTGATATCTCTTTTCTTCTATTTTTGGAGCTGGTTTCACAACATTTGGTATCAAAGCTTTGGATTCTAGGCTTTCGCTGCTCCAAACAGGTCATCGTGGCATTTTCACTATAACTCTTTTTCTACGAAATTTTAGAGTTGAAATTTTTAGAGTGCGAATTTTAAATCCTGAGGAACACTGTCGCAAAATTTCAAAGCTTATTTCACTACATTTTCAAAGATATGATTTGTGGAAGTTAGGGATTTTTGCAGGCTCCTGAATTTCACTTAAAAAGGTCATCACCGAATTTGCGCTATAACGTTTTTTTTGCGAAGGTTCAGAAGCTGAAAATTTTAGAGAGCCAAGAAAAAATACGGAGGAACAGCGTCACAAAATTTCAGAGCTTGGTTCATAATATCTTCAGAGATATGATCTGTGTAAGTTAGGTCTTTTTTAGGCTCCCGAATTTCATCTCAAAGAGGTGATCGTGAAAAAATATTCTTAACTCTCTCTCTGAGAATCGGATTGGAATTCTATAAAAAGTGACTGGAAGTACATGGACTGTAGTTTCCTTTCTATAAATTTCATAGGAAAAGGAGAAAAGATTGACACGTGGCAAGTCATACAATTTCGCTCTACTGAACCAATCCATAATTAGGTCATTGTGGGAGATTAGACATAACTTTGCCTTGAAGAATCTAAATCAAGTCAGACCTATGGCATTTGCAAGAAGCTTCAGGGGACTATTACCGGGATGAATTTCAGATATTGATGATATGCAAGTATAAAGATAAGTCAATTTCAATATCAAGCTCCTCAAAAGCAAGTAAAAGGTGTGTATTTGTTTTTCCAAATTGCATAATTCTTGTTTAAAGAATCAAGTTGAATTGATTCCAAGGGAATATTGTAGAATAGATATCAGTATTGGATTTTAAAATGGCCCCTAAAAATAATTCGACACCCATTAAGCCTTTATAAGGCTCTACTATGCCTCATGAAGGTGAAGAATGGCAACATGACATATCAAAATTACAAGAGCAAGTGCAACAAATTTTACTCTCGCAAAGAGCAAAAAAAAATGACATGGAAGTTTTGAAGAAAGGAATGGAAACTAAGATTGATGGTTTAAAGAGAGGCATGGAATCTAAGATGGATGGTTTGAAGAATGGCATGGAAGCTAAGATGGATGGCACGGAAGCTGGCATGTAATCTAAGATGGATGACATGGAATATAAGATGGAAAACATGAAGAATGATCTAAAAGCAGACATGGAAGGTTTGACAAAGTTGATACAAGAAATGTTTCCTAGTGTTGAAAAGATAGTAGAGGAGACTCATGATGAGAAAAAAATAAATTTTAATCATGATTTCATAAACTCTAATGTTGGGAAGAACCACCATATTCCAGAAATGGATATGAGGAAGTTTGATGGAAAGGATCCTATAACATGGATACTACATATGGAGCAATATTTTGATCTCAATAATGTGTAAAACACACAAAAGGTACATATTGAAACTTTACATTTAGAGCGAAATGCATTTGTATGGTATCGATGGCTTTGATCCCATAAAAAAATTGTCACTTGGTCAATTTTTACGGAGGAAATGATAGCACATTATGAGGATACAAAGAGCAACACCTTCTTTAGCCAATTGATAAATCTCAAACAAAAGGGTTTAGTGGGGCAGCACATTGAGGACATCCAAAAATTGAATATAAGGGTAACTGATATTCCAGAGGAACACAGGATTGATCTCTTCATAGGCACTTTAAAGGATAACATCCAACATGAAGTTCACGATTTGGAACCTGATTCATTGGAGAAGGCATTCAGGTTGGCAAGAAAAATTGAATGTAAAATTATGGCGACAAGGAAGCCTACCACTCACTTCTATAAATATGGAAGTGTTTCTACTCCTAGATTTCCACAACCTACAAGGTTGACACCACAACAATTGGAAGAAAAAAGAGAAAAAGGGCTTTGCTACAGTTGTGATAGCAAATACACTAAAGGTCATAAGTGTGCTGAGAAGAAATTATTTTATATAGATTGTGAAGAGGAAGAAGAAAATGAACAAGAAGAGGATATACACCAGGAACCAACCCTAGAAGAGGAAGAAATGAATCCGACCATATCGTGTAATGCACTGGCAGGAATTACCACTCCTCAAACTCTCAAGATAGAAGGACAAATCAAGAAGAAAAAGGTACAGTGTTGATTGATTCAGGTAGCACTCATAATTTTATTCATTGTAAGGTAGCCAAGGAATTAAATTGTTTCCTATACCCAGCACCAGAATGTCAAGTGATGGTTGCAAATGGAGGAACTATAAATTGCTCTGGAAAATGCCATAATATCAAGCTAACCATGGGGAATATGTATTGACTAGTCCAATGCTTTCCATTCCTATGGGAGGTGCTGATGTTGTACTAGGAGTACAATGGTTACAATCTTTGGGGACTGTAGCTTTTAATTTTCAAGAACTTTTCTTGAAATTTTTTTCAGAAGGAAAGGAAGTCGAATTACGGGGTATTGCAGGGAAGCCGGGAAAGATAATAAGCTCTAATGTCATGACAAATATTCTAAATAAAGAACAACGAGGTGTAATTGCACAATTATGCTCACTAGAAGTTCCAACATCAAAATCATCTATTTCTGCAGATCTCCAACAAGTCTTGGACAATCACTCCAAGGTGTTTGAAACTCCCAAAGGACTCCCACCTATTCGTGATCATGATCATGCTATTCATTTGATTCCAGGAAGTGTTCCTCCAAACATCCGGCCTTATAGATATCCTTACTTCCAAAAGAGCGAAATTGAACATATGATTACAGAAATGTTAGAGGCGGGTATAATTCAACCTAGTCAAAGTTCTTTCTCTGCTCCTGTAGTATTGGTACACAAGAAGGATGGATCATGGCGAATGTGTCCCGATTATAGGGAGCTCAATAAGCTCACCATTAAAGATAAATTTCCCATTCCTGTGATTGATGATTTATTGGATGAATTACATGGAGCAATTTATTTTACCAAGTTGGATCTTCGTTCAGGATATCATCAAATTAGAATGAAGACTGAAGATATTCCAAAAATAGCATTTCTAACTCATGAGGGTCATTATGAATTTTTGGTCATGCCTTTTGGCCTTACCAATGCACCTTCTACATTTCAAGGGTTGATGAATTCCATTTTCAAGCCCTTCCTTAGAAAATTTTTGCTAGTATTTTTTGATGATATACTAATCTACAGCAGGTCTTGGAAGGATCATGTTTAACATGTTGACAGGGTGCTCAAACTATTGTAGGAGAAACAATTATATGTAAAAACATCCAAATGTTTCTTTGGAGTACAAGAGGTGGAATATCTGAGTCATATTGTATCTCACGAGGGTGTTAAGGTAGACCCAAACAAAATTAAAGCCATTAAGGAATGGAAATTCCCCACAACCATAAATCAGTTGCGAGGATTTCTCAGGTTAACCGGGTATTATCGCAAGTTTGTTAAGAATTATGGGAGAATAGAAACACCTATAACAACATTATTGAAGAAAGATGAATTTTCATGGACTCCTGAAGCAACTAAGGCCTTTGAACATCTGAAAGAAGCAATGTGCCTAGCACCGGTCTTAGCTACGCCAGACTCCACAAAAACCTTTATTGTGGAATGTGATGCCTCAGGAAATGGAATTGGTGTTGTTTTAATGCAAGAAGGAAGACTCATTGCTTTTGAAAGTCGTCCAATCAAAGGAAAGTATTTACAAAAACCTACTTATGAGAAGGAAATGTTAGCAATACTGCATGCACTAAAGAAATGGCGAACTTACCTAATGGGAAGACACTTCAAGGTAAAAACTGATCATGATAGTCTTAAACACTTTTTAGAACAAAGAATATCTTTAGAAGATCAGAAAAAATGGGTCACAAATATTTTGGGTTATGACTTTGAAATAATCTACAAAAAAGGGAAGCTAAATGTTGTTGCAGATGCACTCTCAAGAAAGAATGAAGAGGTGGAAGCATTGCTTTGTGCCATTTCTATTATCCAACCAGATTGGATAACCAAAGTAAGAGATGAATGGAAGAAGGAAGAAGAAGTGTGGACACTCATTCAAAAGTTGCAGCAAGATCCTAGTACATCTGACACGTTTAGTTGGAAAAATGATTCCTTATGGTACAAAGATCGCTTATATATTTGTAAGAATTCTCAAATAAAACCAAAGATTCTTTTGGAATTGCACACTTCTCCTTTAGGAGGACACTCGGGATTTTTAAAAACTTACCATAGAGTGAAGAAAGATTTTTTTTGGGATGGCCTTAAATCTGATATTCAAAATTTTGTGGCGAAATGTTTAGTTTGCCAACAAAATAAAGTTGAGACAATTAAGACCCCGAGTCTTCTATAACCTATATCCATTCCAATTCCACATTGGGAGGATATTTCAATGGATTTTATCACAGGTTTACCTAAGTCCGAAGGAAAGAGTTTCATCATGGTGGTAGTTGATAGACTTACCAAGTATGCACACTTTTGTGCATTATCTCATCCATTTAAAGCAAGTACAGTTGCTACTACGTTTATGGACACAATTCAAAAGCTACATGGAAATCCAAGGGTTATTGTGAGCGACAAAGATCCATTTTTACTGGAAATTTTTGGATGGAGTTATTTTCTTTTTTGGGTACTCAATTAGCTCATAGCTCATCTTATCATCCTCAATCTGATGGTCAAACTGAGATAGTAAATAAATGTTTGGAAGGATATCTTCGTTGTTTTGTATCTGATAAACTAACACAATGGGTCAAGTGGTTACCTCTCGCAGAATGGTGGTATAACATTTCCTTCCATATTGTAGCAAAAATTACCCCATTTATGGCACTTTATGGATATCATCCACCATCCATCACATCATATTTAAGAGAAAATTCAAAGGTTCAAGCAGTGGAAGATCACTTCGAGCATCAACAAGAAGTTCTCCAACTCTTAAAGGATAACCTGAATTTGGCACAAAATCAAATAAAAAAATAAGAAGATCAACATCGCAGTGAGAGAAGCTTTGATGTAGGAGACTGGGTATTTTTACGGCTACAACCATACAAAAAAATGTCCCTCAAGCAAGCTAAGAAGGATAATAAATTATCGCTAAAATACTATGGTCCTTACAAGGTGTTGCAAAAGATTGGTACTATGGCATACAAATTGGAGCTTCGTGCTTCTTCACGAGTGCATCCAGTTTTCCATGTTTCATGCTTAAAGAAGGTTATAGGTGAAAATCTTCCAATTCAAACAATATTTATAGAACTTGATGAGGAAGGAAAAAGCATATTGGAACCTGATGCAGTCACGGAAACAAGAACTCGACAGCTACGAAATCGATCAATTTCAGAGTTTTCATCAAATGGAATAACTTACCCACTGAAGATTCTACATGAGAGGATGAGAAATTTATATAGAAGCACCCAGAGCTAGTGAAGCGTTGAGGACAACACTTTTTTGAAGGAGAGGGGCATGTTAGGTCCCTATATTACTAGTATAGTCCCTTATTGTTGTTAGTGTAACCCCCTTATTGTTAATATCATACCCCTGTAACCCCCATATTGTTATTATTGTGCCCTTAAATTATTATTTTTAGGTCGGCTAGGATTACATTGTGGCCCCACTAGGATTACATGGTGGCCCCATAGACTCCTATATATAGAAAGGAGGTTTTGTAATTTTTATAATCCAAGAATTTTTCATTCATGTAATGTATTGGAGGTTGCCCCCTCGAAGTGGCTTATTTCTAAGGTGTTGATATCTATTTTCTTCTAATTTTGGAGCTGGTTTCACAACACTCCAATGCAAAAATTCTTCAAGAAAATATAATTGTCCAAGAGTGAGAGAGAGAGAGAATAGTGAGAGAGCTCCAAAACTGAACTAGAAAAATGTACCAACCTATCCTCAAAAGCCTTTTTATAGATGAGCCCTCTATTTTATTCACTTTCCATTATTTTCCTTCATTTTCCTCCTCACATGCAACCTGTGACCATTCATCTCCCTTTTCTCCTAATTTCCATTATTTTCATAAATAAATGTGTCAAATATGTCATTTTTACTTTACAAGCCTTTTCATTTCCATTTCCAATTTCCTTAGCCATATTAACTGAAATGAACAACCACTAGGATTTTTTCCCAACATTTAGAATGGAATAAGTGTCTCATCAACCATGGTTATTATTTTTAACTTTATTACTTGGAATTTTCATCAGGGTTGTTACAGGAGCCCTATGATAATAACTCAATGAGTTCTCCTAAATGGAGTCACTATTTCTATTGTGAATAAAACTAATACAATAACTAGGGTCGGCTATTAATAAATGGAATAAAAAAATGTAATTCATTCCCTATGGTATATCTACAATAGATTAATGTAACTAACAATTACTTATGAGAGGGACCTATTGATGCTTGTTTGTAGATGAATCCCTTGAGTAGACCTTACTATGTTTATCCTTGCTCCTATCCACACTTTCAAACATACACACAAGGAAACAAACACCTTTATCAATCTGATTGGAAAGAACAAAATATAAGCATCAAATAACTAACTACCTAACAAGAAAGTTATAACCTTAACCAAATATTGAAATATATTAAAAATTGAACATTAACACAAGGTTTGGGGAAGTCAAAGAAGAGATATATCCATTCTAATTAAAATGAAATAATGTTAAATAAATCTATACCTAATCTATAACCAATTCATTCATAAAACCTATATAAATGGGTTTGGGATAAAGAATAAATACCCCCTTATAATGAATATTAAAGGTAGTCTTACTGATTTTATGTTAGGAAAAAAATTTTCCCATAAGTAATTTGATCTAGGGAGAATACTAGTGGAGGTATACATCAAATTTGTTTTTACTAAAAGCACCTTAATAGACTTTGAGAATTCATTAGGCCAAAGATACAAATATTTGGGTTGAACTTAAGGGAATTACTAAGACACACACCAATTATCCTACAAATATAAAATAAATCCATTGTAAACCCAAAAGGAATATTAGATGATATAATAGCATCAATTGAATCATGGGAGCACACCACATATTTCACAGTCTTTAAAACTAAATAAAAAACTGGTAAGTACCTAATTATCTTATACAAATGATGGATGGCCAATGGTAATGCATACACAGGCTAAAAAATAGGGGAATTTCCATTTTAATTAAAATGAAAAATTACTTTGTGGGTATTAAGATAAGAAGAAGGAAAATCCACATGTTAGATTACTATATATCCAATCCTCTCGATTAATATTCTTTTAACACTAAAGTGGATAGATGATAAACAATTATTTTGAACTACATGCAAAATATGTACCCTAGTACTCCCCAAATTCAATAATAGAGAGAATTTCAACCAAAGAAATAAGATTGTATTGATATATATCAAAATAATATAATTATTTATTTACCATTGAAATAAAAACAACAATAATTAAAAACTTTATAAGTTCTTCCCAATAAAACTCTAAAAACTAATAGCAAACTATTTTTGTCCAACAATATTATTTTTTATAAATTACAAAAATGTATAACATTACCTTTTCTTAGGAATACAAATACATTTGAGGGATTTATCTTAGTATCTTTACATGTCATATATATATGAAAGGTGAATCTTTTTTCCAATCATACAAAATCAAAGAATAGTTAATATTTTACATAGTAACAATTGAAATATAAAAAAAAAATTGATGAAGTGAATCATGCACACATTAAAAATGGAAATATAAAGGATTTTCAATGCAAATTTCATATATCATATCTCAAATACTGAACGGGTGTCTCCTTTAGTTATTGTTCCCAAAAACAGAGGAAAGTGTAGGATATGTGTATATTATAGGGAACTTGATAAAAACAATAGAAAATGAAATTTTCCTTTTGCATTCATTTCCCAAGTATAGATACCTTGTAAGGTAAAAAGTAAAATTTTCCTAAATGGATTTAGTGGATACACCAAATAAAAACAATTATAGAACACCAAGAAAACACAATATTTGCTTTTCCTCAAGGAAGCTTTTCTTATAAGGTACTTCCATTTTGACTATGCATTGCACCTACTATGTTTCAAATAGTTACGTTGAGTGTTTTCCCTATTTTAGTGCAAGAAAATATAGAAAATTACATGGATGAATTCACTTCCTATAGAAATGCATTCCAAATTGCTTTAAAAATTCAAGGAATTTCCTTAAAATATTATTAACTGATGAGCCTATTATTAATTAATTAAAACTACTTCATGCTCATGAATGAAGGTATAGTACTAGGACAACATATTTGTTACAAAGGTATTAAGGTAGACCTAAGAAATTTAAACATCATACAACATATACCAATACTTTTAAAGAAAAAAGATATAATAAATTTCTTAAGACATGCAAGCTATAACGTAAATTTCATAAAAGACTTTAGTAAACTCCTATTTTACATGGACCTAAGTGAATATTCCATTTTGTATTTGTACTAATTCCTTTGAAGGGAATTAGGGTAGCCCTTAGATATAAATATTCCAAATATTCATTTTCCATTTACTACATCAACATAAAATTTTCAAGAGTAGTTCTTAACTGGACAATCGTTGAAAAATAATTCTAGTTGTTAATTATGCAATAAACAAATTTTGATACTACATCATTGGATATCATGTATTTGTACATAGTAACCATTCATATATTGTATATAAAATGATAAATAAAGATGTGGAATCAAGGATCATTATATGGTTTTTGTTATTATAGGAACTTGACTTGACTATACTTGATAAACTAGGAAAACAAAATGTTGTTATAGATTTATCTTATAGACTAACAAATCATAAACAAGAAGCTACTACTTTTCCTTTTAAGATGTGTATATGATTTCAATATCAATGAAAACACATTGTTTACGAACATAGAAATATATATAGCTATACATAAGTTTCCTTAGTATTTTTCATATCAAGGACATCACAATATTTCCAAAAAAGTTCCAATCAAGGGCTACCTATTCAAACTTGGACCAAACTAAATATTAGAAATTACATTAAGGGAAATGAGGTGCATGAAATTATACATGATTACCATGATAAGAATCATGGAGCACCACTTTTTTGTGAGGAGAAAAGCCTACAATTTTCTACAAGTATGATATTGTTGGCCAACACTTCAAAGGGACAAAAAGAAATATGTATCTAAATGTGATGAGGACCAAATAACGGGTAATATTACCAAAAAGTATGACCTACAACTCCAAACATAAATCTCAATTGGACCCTTTGAAAATTGGGGCTTAGACTTTGTGGAAACATCGTTCCACCATCCAAGAAAAAAAAACAAAAAGTAGTCTGTACAAAATACATGAAAGAGTAGGAAATTATAAAGGTAATAATAAATGAAAAAGAAGGAAATGTCACAAAAATTTTATGAAAAATTCTTTGAATATTTGGAGTGATTAAATAAATTGTGATATATCAAGGGCCTTAATTCACTTCCAAATTCATTGAGAATCTCATGGTTCTATTCAATATTCATAATAAAAAAACTAGTTTTTCATCACCCTTAAGCCAACGGACAAGTAGAAGTGAAAAATGAGGTGTTGGAAAACATTGTTATTAAAAAAAAAAAATGGCTTAGAAAATATTGGGCACATATATTAAAAAGAATTTTATGGACATACTACACCACTTAAAGGAAAACTATGGGGTTTACACACTATGATTTGGTTTATGGAAAGAAGGAAATGCTCCCAATTGAGTTTGACATCTAAATGGTTTTAGATCTAAAGTTGGATTTTCTAAAGCTCAATTAGAAATTTTGAATAAGCTCAAAGAATTAGATGAATTGATAAAATAATCTTTATTCCACATTCGAATAGTCCAATAATAGAGAATGTGGCATGGAAAATATATCAAGGAAAATTCATTTAAACTATGAGACTGTCCCTACTTTATAGTTCAAGATTCAAAAAATTCAAAGGAATATGGGTCAAGATGGTTGGCGCCTTATCAAATTGATATTTGTTGTGAAAATGACTTAATTAAAATTGGGGCCATTAATGAAAAACTATACCTATTTTCATAAACTGACATAAACTTAAGCTCTACAATTAGCCACCATCAAAATAAGAGTTTTCTATAAATATTTATGGTTAATGATTTATTTGAAACCAATAGATCTTTCAAATAAATTTAATCATCTAAAAAACGATATATGTGTGAG
Organism: Pinus albicaulis; assembly: GCA_034641835.2. Lineage (NCBI taxonomy): Eukaryota > Viridiplantae > Streptophyta > Pinopsida > Pinales > Pinaceae > Pinus > Pinus albicaulis. The sequence continues at coordinate 735,483,072 of CM076574.1, forward strand.
GGAATATCTATGGGGATAAATTTTGTAGATTGGATAATTTTCTTTGCTTTTCCAAAAATAAGACTTACCAATTTTCATTTTAAAATGATTCACCCAAATTTTATACGATAAAATAATTTTACATTAAAAAAACAACAAAATATTATATAAACTATATAAAATTAGTAGAAATTTGAATATTTCTTCAATAAAAGTCTCCAAAATTTTTACGGTTTGCATATTAGGGACTAGTAATATTCTCCAAGGTTTCTACACTTTAAGATAAATAATTGTTACACAGCATTTTGTCATTGTATCTGCAATCCCTCGTCCCGTACATTGGAGGATTATTCTCGTGACCTGTGAACAGTAAAATGTCCTGAAAACACCTTAATGGCATCCTTATGCACAAGGACAAGAATTCTCCTGAAGAAAAATTCCTCTAGAAAATCCCAAAAATCCATTTTTTGGCATTGGCGCAAGTACCCAGTTCATCCCTCGCGCCAATGGGGAAAAAGCACACTAGAGGGTGCACCGGTTGGCGCTTTGTCCCTATGTTTCACTCGTGCCAAGCCTATTAAGGAATGTTTTTTAAAAATAAATCGCGGAAGTTTGATTCTAACCAACTCAGCATGAATCATCAGAAAGAATTTGGGTTTTTTGCCTCTGGATCTCCCTGATTAGGAAGTGGTTTTCCACCTCTCAATGAGCCCTCCCAAGAGATAGGGCCCTATCCCATAATTATATGGATTCCAACTTCCCTTCCTTCCTCTATAAAATCCTGCCCTCTTTATTTGCTAGCTAGCTGAACTTGTGGGAAGAAAACTATAGTTGGGCGACTATTGAGAGCAGAGCCGAGGAGAACTTTGTAAGAGAGAGAGCTTTGTCCAGATTCCCGATAGGCTTTATTGAGACACGCTCCGTTGCAAGCCCTGCCGAAGGAAGATCATAGCGTCAGAGAATTTGGTTGTAATCTCCCTTTTGTCATATATAATATAAGTGACTCTGATTTTGGTTCCATTTGTGTGTCTACTCTTTTATGTAATGCAATGAATTATATCTTCTCTGACTGATACATAGTTACATGCTTTAAGTATTACGTTGTATGTCGTCGTTTCTCTGCATGTGTATAGGTGTCCAGACGTGGCGAACGGAAGGATTGTGATCTATCAAGCTATGGATGAGGAGCACCACTTCTTCCTCGACAATAGCAGCGTAGGATCTGAGGTATGCTACTTATCGCGATATTTTTCTTTCTTGTAACTAGGAACCAACGTCATTGCGTGATTCGATTGTTGCTAGACCCAATCTAGGGCTAGTGGGATCGCCTTTGTCTGCAGAGGGGATTTACCTCTCCAACAATTTGGCGACTCCGCTGGGGATCAGTGGGAGTTGGTCCTTCCTCCATTGGTTTTTTTTTTTGCTTTTCATTTTATTAGTCTACTTTTTTGGTTCACCTTCCTTGGTGTTAAACCCCTGTTCAGCTCCCAGAAGACCAGATCTAGTCTCTGTTTGTCCATTTTCATCTTTTTTCTAGGGTAAACTCGATTGGCACAATTTTTTCCTTGACAGTCGTGCCAACTGGCGCTTGTTTCTAGTTAGTCCCCCATGGTAATGCCTTTTTGGCGCAGATTACAGCCAAACAGGTGCGCCAACTCTACTTGGTTTTAGGGCTTGCTTGCTTTTGGGCTCTCTGAGCTTGAGTTTTGGTCCCGGTGTCATTTTTCTAATTGATTGAGTGCTTTGAAGTCATTTTTTACTGTTTTTAACCCCTGTCCTCTGGTTGTTTGCATTTTTCTATTAGTTTTTCATTCTAGCCCTAGGGCTTCTAGGTGCTTTAGTGTGCTGAGCCTCCTGTGGGAGTTTTGGGTCTTTGCTTTCTTGGTCAGCTTTGTTTTTGCTTCTTACATTCATCTTGTTGGATTCCATTGAATCATTACATTAAGTGAGTGATTTTTCTCTCTTTAATTCAGTTTCGCCTTGTGTTGCTCCAAGCCTAGATTACATGGTTTTTTGAGTCTCTTTCGAGATTCTTCTTTTCTTTGAGGGATTTCGTCATCGGTTTGATTCTTGATTGTGTGCGTTTAAATTGAGTGAACTTGTTTTGTTTCAGCTCTCTCTTTTTCATTTCTCAAATTGATGTTTTCATTAGTTTTTCATTCATTTAGTGCATTTTCTCTAATATAGTGAAAAATACAAAAAACAAGTCTTTTGCATTTTAATTCACATAAGTGGAAATTGAGAACTTTTTTGCATTACTAGCATTATATAATTCTAGAGAAATTTTTTCTAGTTTCATTAGCGTGCATTTGGAATTGGTAGTGTATTTTTTTATGTGTTCATTTCATTATCATTTGAAAGCTCTCAACTCTCCCGTAGATAGCTCTTCATCGAATGGAATGATTTTTAGTGGCATGTAGTTTGCATCTAGAGGTTTTATGAGATCCAACATTTGATAGAGCCTTGAAACCAAAACGTAAATTGAAGATCAACTTTATAATTTACTGAATTAACCTAAGGCAGCATTGAAACTTAATGGAACATATAGTAGTCTAAGGTAGAGACGTGTTCCGGCGTCTTTAAGCCTAGCAGCTGTCGCTCGCCATCTCGCTACAGACAACGCTAGTACGGACTTGTGCTCCCTGTACCATCGCGTATATAAAGGGAGACCCCATTAGGTTGCAAATACTTTATCCATAGGAAGTCGAGCCTGCCGCCTTTTACCCGTGATACACAAGACACAGCATTTGGGGAGATTACCTGCACGTACGTTAAGTCCTTAGTTGATTTCTCTTTCATTTTTACCAAGGCGTATATGGCAATTCACAGATATCTGGTGCACCCATTTACCTAGATTACCAGAGTAGTCATTTTGATCTTTACTGACTCCCTAAATTTGAAAACATTATCAAGCGCTTGTCCTTTCACGCTTGTTTCCAAAATGAAAGTGATAGAGTCATATTTTATTTGTTTCTAGACTCTTAAAACATGAAACAGTAAAATTTATAGTTTCTATGTGGTAAAATTAATCACCTACGATCACACGCCCATTTAGAGATTGATTTTTCGGCCTGTTTTTGTTTGCCTTGGTTTTTTCCCATACGTCTTCGTTTTTGATCTCTTCCTTTTTTTGCTACAGTCGCAATGGTGTAACCGTCAGTTTCATCTATTGGTATTCCTTATATAGACGATTCATCAGAAGTCTCTCAGTCCTTTGCTAAGTATTAGCATCCCGTGGTATTTAAGTTTCCTGACGAGGGACCAGTTATATTTGAAATTCCCTTTGGAGGACCAGTTGACTTCAATTGGCCGTTGTCCAATGCTTGGTTTGGATTTGGAGTAGGGGAACACTTCCCTCCTCTTACATCGGGATTACCCTTTTTGGCTGTTTTCATACCTCCTAGTCCCCATCGTCTTTTAGAAGATCTTACGGCAGGGTCAGATATGGACTCATCTAGTCCTATTCCTAGTGAGGGAATTCCTACTTCTGGTGAGGGCTATCAGCTCTTTCCCAAAGACATCGTTGAACCTTTTGTTATGTCTTCACCTAGTCCATTGCTCCCAGCTAGATATAGGTCTTTAATTCATGTTATGGCCATGATTTCCTCTATGGGAATATCAACTCCGTCCACGGAGCCGACCATTCCCTCGTTAGGAATGTCACCATCGACACCTGTCACAGCATCTCCTTTTGTCACATCAGCACCTGTTAGACCTACTGTCTGCGTGGCTGCATCTACGACTGTTGTCACTACTCAGTCAGCTAGGACCTCGTCGATTCCCGAAGACGTTTATATTTCCTCTGCCATTCCAGAGAACATTTCTCTTGATAAGTATTGAATGTCTTTACAGCCGCTGATCTCCGAAGTTAGATAGTCCTCTCAGGATCTTAATCATCCTTAATTTTCCCATTATGCAGCGCATGGTGCCCCAATCTATGTATTTCCATATCAATATGATGAGCATGGAAACCCCCTTCATTTTCCTGCTCATGAGGCTTATCAGTATATCAACGGTTTTCTATCTACCCAGCCTGGGCAACCTTCTAATAAACAAGGGCAACCCTTTCAGGGGCAACCTTTGTTTCAGCAAGGATATGCTTATGGCCAGCAAGGACAACCATTCCAGGGAAAAACTTTGGCCTAGCCAGGGTATGCGTACAACCCGCAAGGACAACCCTAACAGGGACAACCTTCGGTCCAGCAGGGATTATTGTATGGCCCGCAAGGCCAGTCTTACAATCCTCAGGGTCAACCTCTGCTGCCTCACCCTGTGGTCCAACCAGGGCAACCTTAAGGACCGGCAGGGAAACCTGGGTAGCAACCTGGACCTCCATATGGTCTTGGTGGGCAAACCCATCCTTCTCAACCTTTGGTGCAACCTTAGCAACCTAGTTTTCCAATTGGTCAAAATGTTGCACAGCCAGGGCCATCTTATGGTATTGTCATAGGTCAACCTGGTTATCAGGCAAAACCTGGCCCACTCCTGCCATCAGGCCAACTTACTCAGCTAGGGAAACCTGGTGTCCTTCATCAGTCAGGCCAACCTGTTCAACCAGGACAACCTGCACAACCAGGTCAACCTGCTCAACTTGGACAACCTGCACAACCTTTTAACCCTACTCAGTAGCCGATCTATTCTATGCCATAGCCAAATCCACCTGTGCACCTGAATTATCAGACTCAGCAGGGTCCCACTTACCAACAGCCCGTTCGACCCCAAGGCAGCTATTACCTTCAAGGTCAGTCTCGACTGGTTTACAACCCGCCCCAAGGTTCTGGTTATTACCTTCAACAACCAGGCTATACTTATACTCCGCAGAAAAATCCATACACTGCTCAATCGGGGCCTACGTATAATCATAATCAGTACCCTGGTTATCAACCCTCGTACCCTAGTTTTTAGCCACCATATCAACCCAATTATCTGGCTTATAACCCCTATATTCAGAATCCTTTGGGATAGAACCAATGGGAGTAGAGTTATGCTCAACCAAGATGGAGTATAGGTTTAGGTCTTTATCGGGGACATGGCATGCCTTTTAACCCTCAATTTCCTTTTCTCGCAACGTTGGAATTACTGGACGTGTCCAAATTGACCAATGATCTGATTCTTCATAATCCATATTGGCCTCCAGTTCCGACAAAGGTGCCTGGTGATTGTCCTAAGTTTGAGGGTAAATCTAGAGAAGACCCCCAAGCACATGTCATGACATACCACTTATGGTGCTCTTCGAATTCTTGGGTGGATGACTTGATTCGTCTACGCCTTTTCCAGTGCACTCTCACCGGTGCTGCTGCTAAATGGTACATAGAACTACCCCGTGGTATTTTTCAAGATTTTAATACTCTAGCTATGGCATTCCTGACACATTTCCCGTTACCGGTTCGTTACGAAGCTGGGACACATCTCCTGACATCTCTGAAACAGGACAAAGCCACTCAATTTCAGATCATATTCACGAATGGAGACGTCGTCATCATCTGATCAAGTTTGACATTCCTAATCAGCTTCTAACTCATTTTTTCACTACCTCCTTTGTCAAAAATATTGCACAAGACATTGCTATGGGGGCATGTGTAATCGAGGAACAAGCCATTACTCGTTCCCAGTACCTCGATTTAGTGTACTCCCAGTCCAGCACGTTATACAACATCTTGACTGATGCTTCGCGACCAGGGACCTCTAAAGTTCCAGCTACCCCATCAGTAGACGGTGTTATTGGTTCTGTCTCTCATACTTCTTGTAAGTCTTATAATGGGAAGCAGAAATCGAATTCTTCCAACAATTCTGCTCTTCAGCCTACTCCTGATTCTGGTAAGACCGCGGAAGTCAATGCCGTCTAGTCCAATCCTGCAGACAAGACTTCCAAAGGAAAAAAGAAGGGCAAAGGCAAAGCCAAACCCGATGCCCCAAAACCAGAATCGTCCAAACCACGTGCTGATGATGGTTCACAACAAAAACCAAAGTACCCATTCCTGATCTGTGATGAATACCACTACACCAAAGATTATCCCAGACGATCCAAGGTTAGTCAACTTTTTAAGGGCTCTAAGGGAACTCTAGAAGTTCTTAAGGAACCTTTTCCATCTCACCAGACCCAGATGGTCGAGCATCCTTCGCCATCTGCACCGTTTGGGTCTCATGTTTTCATGATGAATGGTGCTGCACCTATTTTTATTTCCACTTGGTCGAAGGATTATGCCGGATCATGTCAGGCAGCTGGGAAGGAAGTCGTCGATGGCCCTCCTCCCCCACCTACCTCTGGTCCTCTTGAGATTGAGCGCCTAGTGCTGAACCTGTTATACGGCCACCTTCCAAAGGTGTTCTCTGAAAATCTTCCTATAATCTGAATGCCTGTGCTGCTCAGCATTACAGCATTGTTGAGGATTTGGCACAGGCGCCTTCCGCGATGTCCACGTTAGAAGTTATTCAAAGTTGCCCATCTCAACGAAAATATTTGTTATCTGCAATCATCAGAATTTATCTTTCCTATTCTAGCCTTCTCACCTTTTATCTAGAGAATTTTGTCCCCCGACTTCCACACCATATTTCCTTGTTATACAAGTCGGCATTAACGGCCTAAATATTCATAGAGCCTTTGTGGACGAAGGTGCCTCTACCTGCGTTATGTCATCTACTTGCTGGAAGGCCATTGGCTCTCCATCCCTTACCTCATCTCCCAATGCCCTTGATGCATTCAATGGAAGGGAATCAAAACCCTTGGGTGTTCTCGCGAGTCTACCGATCACACTACAAGGTAAGATGGTCAACGTCAAAGTGGAAGTTGTTGATTCCAAACTCCACTACAATCTTCTACTCGGTCGCACTTGGACTCATGCCATGTTGTGCATTCTGTCCACCCTCTTTCAAATTTTGAAGTTTCCACATGAGGGCAAGATTATTACTGTAGATTAGTTGTATTTATGTACCTCGTCCTCTGAGAACAACGTGCCATACGTGGATCAAATTCCTAATCCCCCCAACAGTATAGGACCTGGTCTTTTCAAGGACCCCGTTCTCATGGGAATTTTCCCCCTTCCACCACCAAATACCATTCAAGTCAATATGATCTCTAGGTTGGATGACCCGTGGATCATCCCTTCTCCTGAACAAGTTTCCTCTTTTGGAGAATCGATGCCTCTAACCCCGGTTGAAATCAATTATTGTGAGATCATTGCCGCATCATATCCTCCTCCTCCTGATAATGCTCCTTTAAGCATGGCTTTGGATGTTTATTCTCAATCCACTTGGCTCAGCGATGCAGATTCGCCCGATCATTTGAGAGAAATTTTTATGTCTGACGAAGCTATCGTGGACAGTATGTCTCTCAAAGATCTACTATGGAGAGATGGGCATCATCGTTCCTCGTTCATGCCTAGCCTGGGGGCAATGTCTAATTGTCTCGAGCATTTTTCATCTCAGGTTCCCTCTCCGCCTCTCCAAACACCAATATTTACTCATGAAATATTTTCAGAAGGAAATATGAGTAATATTACCCAAACGATGCCTATCGACATCTCCGTTAAACCGGGGGTCGTCATGAACGCCCATGTGGGAGTCACTTGTTCTCTCGATGAGATTCAAGTGTACACTATACTTTTCCATGAATTCTGTGATGTTTTCGCATGGTTTTATGAAGAGATGCCTAGGATCAATCCCAGTATCGTCATGCACGAAATTCCCACCTATCCTGGTGCGAAGCTTGTGCACCAACGTCTGCGTCCAGTGCATCCTTGAAAAGTCGCTGCTATAAAAGCTGAAGTTGACAAAATTCTTAAAGCGGGCTTCATATATCTGATCCCTCTGACAGAGTAGGTTTCCAATATTGTCCCAGTGGATAAGAAGCAGGGCACAATTCGAGTCTGTGTTTACTATCGAGATATCAATCGGGCTTGCTCTAAGGACAACTATCCCACCCCCTTTATAGATCAGATCATTGATGATTGTGTAGGGAGTGAGATATTTTCCCTTATGGACGGATTTTTTGGTTATAATCAAATCAATATCCTTCCATCCGATCAACATAAGACCACTTTCATCTATCCATGGGGAACATTCACCTATAAGAAGCTCCCTTACGGCTTAAAAAACACTGGGGCTACTTTCCAGCGTGCCATGTCCTATGCCTTTCATGACATACGTAATGTTGTTTAGCCGTACCTGGATGAAATTCTGGCTCATTTAGCTCTACGCAAAGACCATCTAGAAAATATCTGCTAGATATTTCTCCACTGCAGACGTTACAACATCAGGCTTAATCCTCACAAGTGGGTCTTCTGCATTGACTCTAGTCGGTTTTTAGGATTCATTGTCTCTAAGGACAGAATTCGCCTTAACCCTCTCAAGGTCGAGGCTATTGTTAATCTCCCCTCCCCATCTTCGCTGCATCAACTTCAGAGTCTTCAGGGGAAAGCGAATTTATTACGTCGCTTTATCCCGAACTATGTAGTGGTAGACAAAGGGTTTATGCGACTTCTAAAGCAAGACATCCCTTTCTATTGGGACGAGATTGCTCAACAATATTTTGATAACCTTAAGACATTTCTTGTCAATGCTCCATTAATACGTCCTCCAAACTATCATCGTGACTTTACCCTCTATTTGGCTGTCGCATTCAGCACAATTGCCATGGTTCTAGTACAGGATGATGATGATGGTAACGAACACATGTTTTATTATCTGTCTTGGAATCTCCTCAACACTGAAATGCATTATGCCCACATCGAGAAATTGGCACTGGCCGTGGTCCAGGCCATTCAGCGGTTTCGCCATTACATCCTATTATGCACAGTAACTGTGATTTATGACTGCAACCCCATGACTTACATTTTGTCTCGACAATTGTTGGGGGGAAAGTACTCAAAGTGGATTGTGATCCTCCAAGAGTTCGATTTGGAGTTCACTACTGCCAAATCGAAGAAGTCACTGGTTTTTGTTGATCTCATTTTCTCCCTCCCTACTGACTTTGTTCCGTCTCAATCCGAGGATCATACCCCAGACGAAACTCTCTTCTTAATCAGCACTCTCGATCCACGGTACGGTGATATCATCATATACCTCTAGACATCAACATTTTTATCCAAGTTAACGAAGGATGCTCGACGATGTGTTCAACATCAGTCACAACCATATCGTATTATCAGAGATACCCTATATCATGTCGGAGTCGATTATGTGCTCCGCTGATGTTTGACCTTAGAAGAGGCTGAGAAAGTTTTGAATGACTATCACAGTGGTGCCTGTGGCAGTCACATGTCTAGTTATGCTACCTCATAGAAAATCCTTCGTGCGGGCTATTTCTGGCCATATATATTTAAAGACTGTATTGTTGCAGTATGAAAGTGTCACGCGTGCCATATATTCCAACGCAAGATGCGTGCGCCGCCTCTCCCATTACATCCTGTCATTACCGTGGACACTTTTGCCAAATGGGGCATTAATTTTATGACATGTAACCCTCACTCGGCCGGGGGGCATGCTTATATCACCATTGCCGTATATTATTTCACCAAGTGGGCCAAAGCGATGCCTACATTGGCCACAGACGGTAAGACAGCTTCACAGTTCATTTTCGACCATGTGATCACACGTTTCGACATTCCTCAAGCCATCATCAACGATCATGGCTCTCATTTTCGGGACTACATGATGGCAAATCTGACATCTAGGTTGGGCTTGTGTCACAAAAGCTCAATGCCATATTACCCTCAGGAAAATGGCCAGGTTGAATCTGTGAACAAGGTACTTGTCACGATGCTTCAACGAACAATTGGTATACACAAATAAAGTTGGCATCTCTAGTTGTTTTCAGCTCTTTGGGCCTACCGAACGTCAATGAAGAGTGCAACTAGATTCACACCATTTCAGTTGGTGTATGTTCTGGAAGCTACTCTTTCGGTTGAATGTGAGATCCCTTCACTGAAATTGGCTGTGGAATTACTGCTCGACACTTCCCCGGAGGAATAATGCCTCCTATATCTCGAAATATTGAATGAAACTCACCATTTGGCTACTTTGGTTATCGAGGCATAGAAAAATCAGGTTAAATATCATTTCTATCAAATGGTTTCTCTGCGCTCTTTTATCGAAAGGGACCTCGTCCTCTTATATGATCAAGCCCATGACAAGCTTGGGGTAGGAAAATTCCAACCTATGTGGCATGGGCCCTATATTGTTAAACATGTATTGAAAAATGGGGCTTATGAGTTAATCGATTATGAAGGTCTTCCTTTGGCACAGCCCAGAAATGGGTTGTACCTGAAGAAATATTATGCTTGAATCATTCTTGCGTATTATATGTACATAGGTGATTTTTTCATTTTTGTGCATGTGTGGTGTGGTGTGCTTTGTAAGCGTTTTTCTGCTTATTGGGTATTCCTGATTGTGCATATGTCTATTACTCCTTATGTCAGTTTCACAGATGGTTCCTCCCACAGTACCAGAAACCTGTCTTCGGTAGCCTGGGTAATTTACAATCCTGCCAGTGAGTTGGTTAATTTACAAGGTGTTTGTCTAGGGCCTGCTACAAATAATGTCGCAGAATATAGTGTCGTTCGGAATTATTAAACGAGGCTTTTAACCTCGGAATTCACACATTACTTGTATATCTGGACTCACAACTTGTGGTGTTACAGCTCAATGGTCATTATTCTGTTAGAAACCCATGCATTTTAAGACTGTATCTACGTATTCGTTTACTTGAAAGAAATTTTGATTACATCACATATCAACATATACCAAGACGAATGAATACATTGACAGATGTAGTAGCCAACATGGTATTAGATAGAAATTTATGCAACTTGTAAAAACATCACCATATGTAAGAAAGATCCATGTAGAAAATAGATGTATATATATATATATATATGTCGAGTGTTTGCAACGTGTGCATCATATAAAATCCAAAATATATACATGTCTATTTTAATTACATCCAGAGATGACATGTCTCTCAAAAATATGCAAATAATAGCCTAGGCGACTAATCAGCATGGTGCTAATGGTAGCACATGACTGCCCACACCAACTACCTTACTAAGCGGTGGTAGCGACTCAGCACCCCTACGGTGTGCCTCTGATAAGCTAAAGGGACATCAGCTAGGCGAGCATAATCCGGAACCCCACGAGCAATCTCCTCGAGGTTTTGTACAAGTGTGTCCCCTTCGCCCCCTTCACCTTGAAGGTCATAAGCAAAAGGGGTCCTCCTCGCGATCGGTGATATCCCGGTGGGCCTCTCTAGGCTAGCATCTACATACGTATAGGATTAGCTGTTAGAACATGCATGTATACCAAAAAATCATAAAACTCATAAAATTAAAAATATTCTTACCCAGCTCCTCATCCCAGTCCTCTCCTTCCAGGAGCGAAAGGTCTGGGTCTTCAGTAAAATCATTGTCCGCATAGGGCCAGTCCTCTACAACGATCAGCTATCGTCGGAGCCATCCAAAGAAATCGGGCTGCCATGACATCTGCCGACCGCCCCCTGCCCTGGGCATTAATGCTTCCCACCGAGCCATCCGTGGCTCTCTCAATGGTGGATCCGGGACTATAACCCCCTGACACTAGAAGATAGGTAGTCGTTCTAGGAAGAACGATACCAAAATAGACCCGTATCCAAAGTGTTTCAGTTTGGTCCTTTTGAATTTGTTCAGCTACTGTTTGATTTTCATCGTCGTGGCTGTGGCCCAGTCAAACACTATTGGGTTCATGCATTCTGATGCAAGAAGAAGTTGTGTCTTGGTAGCCTCGTGCAGTGCCTGTGACCCCGTAGCTCGCATAATAGTATGTAGCACTACCCTGAGTGCTAGCTCAAGAACAGTCTGAATGTCAACTTTGCCACTGCCTGTTCCCTTCTGTGCCCCTGGACACACCCTCTCCATGACCATCGTCATGTTTTCACCAGATGGCCTGGTGCTAGTCAAGATAGGAACTGAACCCTTGCGTGACAATCCAGTGATGAAGTACACATCGGACACTTTGAGCTCGAGTGCCTGATCTTGAAGTTTAAAATTCTCCTCATCCTCATCCCATATACTAACCAAATATTGCAGTAGTTCGGGCTGAGCCCAGAGACATGGCATTAGGAAGAATTTTTTCAAACCACAATTTCGAATAGCATTCATACAATGCTCATTTACCATTTCCAATTCATATTCCTCACTTTTCTCTCTTCCCTTCCATTCAATCACCACTTCTTCTTTATACCTGCATCAAATTAGTCATAAACACATTGTAAGATCCTTTGGGTTCTTAAAATAACAGTTAAATGGCTCTATTTTTGTTAATTTTGAGTGGAATGATGGGTTGCATGGTTGGCGCAGTTATTTTTCTGATAGTCGCACCACCTGGCACAACCCCTTTGTGAAAAAAGGTCGGCTGGCGTGGGTTCATGCCTGATACTTGCACCAACCACAGAGGCCCTAGTTTTGCAATTCCTCCCCTCAGGAATTCCAAATGCCCATGAGAAGCTATGAAATATGGCTTAAAATATGGCTAATGGAAGCAGATCTTAGTTGGAGAAGACAGAATCCGGATTCGTCCACTGGGTCGTCCACAATCGTCACCTCAAGATCACACAGGAAAAGACTCACTATCACTCTTCAAAGAGGTAAAAAGGTAAAAAGTAAATAAATTTTTACTATTGGTGATATTTATAACTTTTCAAAATCAAAATTAGGTTTTGGGACTTATTTTTCCGATATTTTATTATATTTTTGTCAAAAAATGGGTTTTACACTTGCCTTTTTGTGCAGCGATAGGTTTTCATGCGATTAGGATGATGACACAAGTTGTATTTTATACTTTTTTGGACTCGGTAAAAACACAAAAAAGTCACTACTAGAGTCACCTTTCAGCTCTTTTCTGACTCTCTAAAACTAAAAATATTTCCGAGTTGCTTGTCATTTTGAGCTCATTAAATTGGCTGTGAAATGACATCTACCCAGTATACATTTACCCCTTTTTCAGGCCGGGATAGATTATTTACGAAAAAGGAATACCCTAGCCTATCGCGACTAGGAGGTTCTCTCAGACATATTTTTCTACCTTTTTGGATCTGTGGGACTATCTATGAAAAGAGACCGCTGGAGTTTTCTTTTCCGCTGCCTTTTCAAACTCTCTAAACATGAAAAGACGTCGAGTTCTTCCTTTGTCATACTCGTTAAAAACTGATGACATCAGACTCCGTCGTAATGACGTTACTCAAGTTTCCCCTTCCTAGGGCTTGTAAAATGTACTAGGTTGGATTTTTCCGAAGGACAAAATTATATCGCAAGCAGATGCTATCCCCTTCAAGCTTATTTTAAAAAATAATTGGGGTACTCGTCGGAAATGGTGGGGTAAAAATGGAACTAGTATCATAGTCGTGTCGGCAGTATGTCGCTCTTGAACATGGCACATCTCTGCATTCGTGTCTGGTTGGGGACATCTCATCTCGTTATCTTCTTGCCTTCATGGGTTTGGGTAATCTCTTTTGACTGCTCATTTTCTCTTTTCCACGTCACCATGACCTCAGATCCCTTGATGTCAAATACTGCCAAATCCAGTGTTGTGTCGCCGATATGTTCAAGAGAAGTTGGCCTCTACAGTTTTCAACCTCCCTCTGATTCTCTATCAGTCTTGATTCACAAACATCAGGTTCCTCTGTCTCGTGTCGATGATGTGGGAAACATTATGGCCCACCTTTGATCTAGGTCACTTCCTATTGACTTCAGCTCATTATCAAAGAAACTGATCTAGAGACTCCCTTTAGGTGCCTTAGAGCCTGCATACGTCAATGGCAGGTTATTCGCATTTGACACAAGGTTTTCCTTATTGGCCTTTGATCGGATGATTCTGCGGGTGTTCAATGCCAGCTCACTGTTCACATTCCATAGATTGTACCTCTAGTACCTTGAGATCCATCATCATTATTGGTGGTTTCTCTCACGCCTATTAACGGCTTTCGTTATTGGCTGGTAATCAAACGATGTTCTTGCATGTTCGACTTCAGCTCACTTATTCGCATGCTCGAACTTCTACATTGTTTGGGTTGAGATGGAGCGCAAGACCCTGGATTTTTTCTGATAAACATCCAGGCTGTGGGTTCTTTGTGGATTATTATGATTTATTACATGACTCATTCAATTGGATGGTTGTGTCCATACCTTGGATCCTTGTTTTTGTACACTCTCTTATGGATGGCTGCACCCATACCACATATCATGTATCAGATATATCAGTTGTATTTGTATTATCAGGTTTTCTGACGGTAGTGTTTTCAATTGGGCGTGTTCTCATAAAGCATTTCACCCCTTCCTCTCTCTTGGGCATCATGCTTTAGGGGGAATCTGTTACACAGCATTTTGTCACCGTCCTTGCAATCCCTTATCCCGTACATTCGAGGACTATTCTCATGACCTGTGAACAGTAAAATGTCCTTAAAACACCTTAATGGCATCCTTCTACACAAGGACAAGAATTCTCCTAAAGAACAAGTCCTCTGGAAAACCCTATAAATCCATGTTTTGGCATTGGTGCGGGCAGCCAGTTCATCCCTCGCACCAATGGGGAAAAATCACACTAGAGGGCGTTCCAGTTGTCACTCTATCCCTGTGTTTCACTCGCGCCAACCCTATTAAGGAATTTAAAAAAAAAAAAATGGCGGAAGTTTGATTCTAACCAACTCAGAATGAATCATCAGAAAGAAGTTGGGTTGTTTACCTCGGGATCTCCCTGATTAGGAAGTGGTTTTCCACCTCTCATGGAACCCTCCTAAGAGATAGGGCCCTATCCCATGATTATAGGGATCCCAACTTCCCTTCCTCCCTCTATAAAATCCTGCCCTCTCCATTTGCTAGCTAGCTGAATTTGTGGGAAGAAAACTATAGTTGGGCGACTATTGAGAGCAGATCCAAGGAGAAATCAGTAAGAGAGAGAGCTTTGTCCAGATTCTCGATGGGCTTTGTTGAGATACACTCCACTGCAAGCCCCGCCGAAGGAAGATCATAGTGTCAGAGAATTTGGTTGTAATCTCCCTTTTTTCATCTATAATATAAGCGACTCTATTTTTGGTTCCATTCGTGTGTCTACTCTTTTATGTAATGAAACGAATTATATCTTCTCTGACTGATATATAGTTACATGCTTTAAGTATTACATTGTATGTCATCGTTTCTCTGCATGTGTAGAGGTGTCCAGACATGGTGAATGGAAGGATTGTGATCTATCAAGCTAGGGACGAGGAGCACTGCTTCTTCCTCGAAAACAGTAGCGTGGGATTTGAGATAGGCTACTTATCGCGATATTTGTCTTTCTTGTAACTAGGAACCAACGTCATTGCGTGATTTGATTTTTGCTAGACCCAATCTAGGACTAGTGGGATCGCCTCTATCCGTAGAGTGGATTTACCTCTCCAACAATAATCATCCTTGAAATTTTCCCTAATAAGTGTGCATGCATGTGTATAAGGGAAATTTTTTTCTATAGAATTCAAAAAGAATAAAAATATTACCTCATGATGGTGAAAACCCTCCTAAGGAACCATGGGTAAAGTATTTGGTAAAAATAAAATAAGATATTACACTTTATTATTAACTATGACTATACACAAGTTATAGATCCAAAGCACATAATATTAAACACCAAAAGCACAATTCAAAACTCAAAGGGACATTCTGCAAAATCCAAGTGAAGGCTCAAGGCATTTCTTCGATATTCACACCACACATTTCATTCAAGATCATCTTCTCAAAATTAGTTGATATGATTGTCCCAAAAATTTGTATCTTCATTAAGAAGATTTGAAAATCCATAGTAGGATTTCCAAAATTTGAAAAGCTACTACCATGTAGCTAACCAAGAACTCCTCCTTCAAATGATGTTTGATGTGACATTGCAAGCATGCCTTTAAGCCTATATCATTGAGTTCATAAAATGGTTGAGATTTTTGGACACCTAGTATGTTATGGTTGGTGTGGAGGAAATTCCAATAGTCATTGAAGTTCAAGAAACCTCTTAGAATATGAAAACTAAGGGTCAATGGAAAAAAATCTTCAAGTCGATATATTCAAAGGAAAACAATGCTCAAAGATAGCATCACATTTTCATTTGCAATATAACAAGTCATCTCCGGTATCCAAATAAAATTCAAGATTGAGGGATGTAAAGGAAATGAAGGCATAATGTGCTCAAATTCATTGAGAGTATTCTAATGGAAAAATAGTCTCAAGCTCAAGGATAATGAATTATTTAAAACAAAAAATGATGCAGGAGCATCAAGGGCGTTTTTTTTATTTTGTAAATATGTTAAAAGGGGGTGTGATGATTTTTAATATTTTATTAATTAATTTGAATAAAATAGGAGAAGGTGAGGATTTTTGTAAATATATTTTTATTAATAAAAGGATATGAGGGAATTTGATTAGTTGAAGGATTTTAGGGATAAAGATCTATCCTTTAGGGATGTTGAGAGATTTAGGGGTTTGTTGAGGAATTGAAGGGATTGAGCATTTAATTAAATGATTTTTTAAAATTGTATAAATAGGAGGGGGTTTTGAGAGAAAAACAGATAGAAATTGTGAGTGAGTGTGAGTAGAGAGTGAGAGGTTTTCTGCTTAGATGCCTTCGGGCAATTTGTAAGCGCCAATTGTTGAATATCTGGCCATGCACAAAGGGTTTTGAAATTGATTTGCATTTATTTATACAATGAGGAATTTGTTCTGTAATTTTGTGTGAGTTTTATATTTCTGGTTGAATTGGTATAATGAGTTAGAGTTCTTAAATTCAGTCATTTGATAAGCTTTATAGACAAGCTCTGCACATAAGTTAAGAATCGACATTAACAGTATTATAGTTCTTATTTGAAATGATGAATCTGTATACTTTTATGTCGATTTATAAGGGCGCACTGTGAAACTGTGTTCATAGAATTGAATGAAATTACATTGGGGGAAAACTGTTAAATTGAAATTGGTTTCAAATGAAAATTTAAATATACATTGTATGAAGCAGGGCGCAAGGTTTCTGTTTGATATTAAATGCAGAGTTCTGTGACTGGAAATTGGCAAATAAAACAATGATCGATTGAAATGCTGTGTTGAAGAAATTGTGAAGTCGATCTGTATTGCAGGTATTTTAATAGCCGAACTGCAACTAAGTTAAATTGAATCGATACTCAGAGTGGATATGCGTTGGGCCAAACGTATTAGTACGTGGCTGGAAATCGATGTATGGACAGCGTTGAATTAATAGTGCAGGTGCAGAAGGCGTTAAACACTGGAGATTCGTTGTTTTATATTACAGATTCAATTCAGGAATGCGTTAATGTTGAATGCGTTAATGTTGAATGAGAATCCCGGATCGATTCACATTTCTGTTATGAAATGATGGAGCGCTATTCTCATGGTATTCTGTCTGCAAAATAAGTATTAATTTGTGAATGAATTGCAGAATTCATATAACGTGGTTAAGAGCTGGGCGTGTTAAATTGTGTAAACCATGGTGAATTCTATTGGAGCGATGTCAGTCCTGGCATAGATTGACTTAATGGTGGATCGAAGAGGCGATGAGGATGCATTGAAGTAGTGAAATGGTTCATGAAGGATACGATGACAGCAGAGCAAATTCCACGCTAAGAGTTACAAAAGCTGGAACAAATCTGAATCACTGGTATGTATAAGTGGCGCAGCGTTTTAAACTGTATCTATTGTGAATAATCAAGTGATATCGACTTATGTCAAATACAATGAATCATTGGGTTTCATGTATGGAGAAGTTATGGCTTAAATAATAGGACAGTCGACACATAGATTTCAGAAATGTTTGAATGGAACGCTGTGTAATGATTGTATTGATAATTGAAAGTCTCAATTTGTAATCAAAGGTAAGAGAGCACAAGACTATATTCCTGTAACCCTGTTTATTCATTGGAATGCAATTAGAACCGGTTTTAATAACTGTGTGGAGAAATAGCGATTCCATAATCATTACTGAGGTGCAGATGCTGAGATGCATGGTGAGTAAAGAATGTTGGTATTCCAGGACACTATTGAAATGAAATCGAATTGAACTGTAGGAGCGCAGGTTGAATGGCAAATAGAAGATTGATAGAAAGGAGAGCTGATTGCATGGGTAAGTCATGTATGTATTATTGACATTAAATTGTTGAAATTGCCATGACTATGTGTTAATTGATAATTATATTCAAACTGGGGAGTTTTAAGGATGCACCTAAATGTTGAGTTAAGAGGTGATAAGCTTTGGTCAAGAGGTTAAATCAATGGAGTTCTAATTAAAGTCTTCACTTAAAACTTCAAAATGAATTTATGTGTAGAGGGATTTGAACTCACATTATCATTTAGTTGCTATGAAGGATTCAAAAAATGAATATGCTTGCAATGAGGTTTTTTGTTTAAGTTGGGCATTTACTGAGATGAAATTTGTCATAAACAAATTTATGGAGATCCTGGATATTGCAGGCTGGCTCTAGCCCTGCATCAGTTTTGGTATCAGAGCTTGGCTCTGTTAAAATGAGAATGTTTGTTTTCTGAATGAAGACAGAAGGTTTTGTTAAAAACTAAAGTGTGTTTGAATGTGTGACTAAAAGGATGTCAGATTCTAAGCAAACCAGAGTACAACTGAAGGAATGAAGAATCGTGCAGGTATTGTGTTTGGTTAATTTTGATTTGAGTTTTACTGACAAAGAAATGGAATGAGGATTGATGGTTACAGCAAAGAAGAAACTCAGCAAAGAAGGAATTGTTGCTGACAACTAAAGTTTGCTAGATCAAGCCAGAAGATTGGAAGAGAGAATCAGATTTTAAAATCTGATTGACAGTGGTTGAATATCGAGAATTTATGCAGAGGAAGCATAAAGATTTGCTGAAACAGATTTGCAGGAGTGGTGAGATTATGAAGGAAATTGAAGTACAGGTGAATGGAAGGACAAGATCAGACGAGATCTTGAAGGTAAGATGATATGGTTTTATTTGGATTTGAAGAATAGAATATTGTAATCTTTGCACTGAAATATTATTGCAACTCCCAAAAGGCAATGTGTTTAGAATTGCTAACAGATAAAGAAAACTGGTGAAAACATAGAGGTGGCAGAACCTTGGGAAATTCCAATAGAGATTGGAAAGGGAGGATAGTTGTGTTCTTAGAACATGCAGATGAGTTGAAGCCAGGAAGAGCAAAGAGAAGTGCTCAAAGGAGGTTCCAGGGATAGAGAACCAATTGCTTGCCAAAAGACTGAGTGAGGAGAGCTTGGTGAGGTAAGTGGCAGCAAGACAGGACTTGCTGTTGAAGAGGCTTTAGTGCAACTCATAGTAAAGTGAGTAAGAAACTCATAGAGATGGAAAGGATGATGACTAGTGACAGTCGTAACAGAGGTTCTGAAATAAACCACAGCAGAGGACAAAAGAAGAAGGATTCCAAGGCAATTGGCATACAGAGACAGTTAAGCAAAGAGGAATATGAGAGGGAGAAGGCTGAGATAGCAGTTCAGCTTGAGGTGTTAATGGAGATGTTGCAAAGAAATGAGGAAGACCAGAAGCATGGTTATGTCATAAGAAAGAAGCTGAGGTGGCAGAGGCTACAAGAGAAGTGGAATCATCAGGTAAATATGCAGTTGATAAAGGAACTAAGGGAACTTGAACAGGTTATTGATGCCAGACAGAGGATAGAGAAGCTCGAAAGAGTTGAGCTACAACAAAATGAAGATGTTGAAGAAGATGTTGAAGTTTCGATATGTTACCCAGAGAGTGGACCATTACTTTTTGAAAGTGATGAAGAGCTGGAGGAGTTGAATCATATGAATGATTCAAAGCAGTCCGAAGATTTGATGACTGAAGCATCAAATAAGACCGTAAGGTCTTGTGATTTTAAAACTAATGATTGGTGTGTGATTGCAGGTTTGGAAGAAGATAGGCAGTGTTTTGAAGTTGTCAAAGATGTGAAAGAGTACCTTCCAGAAGATGAAAGTTTTGAAGCAGAATATGAACCAGATCACTACAGTGGACAAATGCTGGAAGACATCATTGAAATAGTTGATGAGAAGGGGAGACTAACTGATAGTCTCAAGAGTTCTTTGAGTTTGGATCAGCATATTGATATGCTGACAGAAGAAGAGAAATCAACGCAACATACTGAAGTGTTGCTAAAGGGAAAAGAGGTACAGAGGCCTTATTTTTTTTATTATAATGATTGTCTTATGATTGAAGATGTTGTTGCAGACGCTGGAACATATTTGGCACAAGTGGATAGCCAAATGGAAGAAGGAGAGGAAGAACATCTACTGAAGGATGTTAAGGATAGATTGTTGAAGAAGGATGACAAAGCAGTTGTCATAAATAATAATCAAAAAGAAATTGCAGATGATGAGCAAAGGAATGTTGCAGAGGGACAGGAAGTTTGGGAGGCCGCAACATTTATAGTAGCAGCAGCAGAAAAGGTGCAAAACAGCAGTAAGGGTGAAAAGGAAGCAATCAAAACAAGTGAAGAACAAGCAAGAATGAGAATTCAGCAATCAAGAGATGGAAACAATCAGCAGACAGAGGATATACTGGACAGAGAAATTGAGTTGATAAGGAGGTTAATGATAAAAACATCCCAGAGAAAGACAGCCAAAAGAAAGAAAAGGAGCGACAACAAGAGAATGACAACGAAAGATTGCAAGAGCAGAGCAAGTGGAGCACTACAACACAAAATATGGAAACCTGGAAGACAACAACAGATAACAACAATAGTAAAGCAATCGACAAGCACAGAGAGATTACAAAATAAAATTTGGGATCCAGGAGGAAATATCCAGACTTATGACCAGCTGGTCATAAATTTTCTTACATGGGGAGTCTGATGCAGGAGCATCAAGGGCATTTTTTTATTTTGTAAATATGTTAAAAGGGGGTGTGATAATTTTTCATATTTTAATAAAATAGGAGAAGGTGAGGATTTTTGTAAATATCTTTTTATAAAAGGATATGAGGGAATTTAATTAGTTGAAGGATTTTAGGGATAAATATCTATCCTTTAGGGATGTTGAGAGATTTAGGGGTTTGTTGAGGAATTGAAGGGATTGAGCATTTAATTAAATGATTTTTTAAAATTGTATAAATAGGAGGGGGTTTTGAGAGAAAAACATATAGAAATTGTGAGTGAGTGTGAGTAGAGAGTGAGAGGTTTTCTGCTTAGATGCCTTCGGGCAATTTGTAAGGGCCAATTGTTGAATATCTGGCCATGCACCAAGGGTTTTGAAATTGATTTGCATTTGTTTATACAATGAGGAATTTGTTCTGGAATTTTGTGTGAGTTTTATATTTCTGGTCGAATTGGTATAATGAGTTAGAGTTCTTAAATTCAGTCATTTGATAAGCTTTATAGACAAGCTCTGCACATAAGTTAAGAATCGACATTAACAGTATTATAGTTCTTATTTGAAATGATGAATCTGTATACTTTTATGTCGATTTATAAGGGCGCATTGTGAAACTGTGTTCATAGAATTGAACGAAATTACATTGGGGGAAAACTGTTAAATTGAAATTGGTTTCAAATGCAAAATTAAATATACATTGTATGAAGCAGGGCGCAAGGTTTCTGTTTGATATTAAATGTAGATTTCTGTGACTGGATATTGGCAAATAAAACAATGATCGATTGAAATGCTGTGTTGAAGAAATTGTGAAGTCGATCTGTATTGCAGGTATTTTAATAGCCGAACTGCAACTAAGTTAAATTGAATCGATACTCAGAGTGGATATGCGTTGGGCCAAACGTATTAGTACGTGGCTGGAAATCGGTGTATGGATAGCGTTGAATTAATAGTGCAGGTGCAGAAGGCGTTAAACACTGGAGATTCGTTGTTCAATTCAGGAATGCGTTAATGTTGAATGAGAATCCCGGATCGATTCTCATTTCTGTTATGAAATGATGGAGCGCTATTCTCATGGTATTCTGTCTGCAAAATAAGTATTAATTTGTGAATGAATTGTGGAATTCATATAACGTGGTTAAGAACTGGGGCGTGTTAAATTGTGTAAACCATGGTGAATTCTATTGGAGCGATGTCAGTCCTAGCATAGATTGACTTAATGGTGGATCGAAGAGGCGATGAGGATGCATTGAAGCAGTGAAATGGTTCATGAAGGATACGATGACAGCAGAACAAATTCCGCGCTAAGAGTTACAAAAGCTGGAACAAATCTGAATCACTGGTATGTATAAGTGGCACAGCGTTTTAAACTGTATCTATTGTGAATAATCAAGTGATATCGACTTATGTCAAATACAATGAATCATTGGGTTTCATGTATGGAGAAGTTCTGGCTTAAATAATAGGACAGTCGACACATAGATGTCAGAAATGTTTGAATGGAACGCTGTGTAATGATTGTATTGATAATTGAAAGTCTCAATTTGTAATCAAAGGTAAGAGAGCATAGGACTGTATTCCTGTAACCCTGTTTATTCATTGTAATGCAATTAGAACCGGTTTTAATAACTGTGTGGAGAAATAGCAATTCCATAATCATTACTGAGGTGCAGATGCTGAGATGCATGGTGAGTAAAGAATGTTGGTATTCTAGGACACTATTGAAATGAAATCGAATTGAACTGTAGGAGCGCAGGTTGAATGGAAAATAGAAGATTGATAGAAAGGAGAGCTGATTGCATGGGTAAGTCATGTATGTGTTATTGACATTAAATTGTTGAAATTGCCATGACTATGTGTTAATTGATAATTATATTCAAACTGGGGAGTTTTAGGGCGCACCTAAATATTGAGTTAAGAGGTGATAAGCTTTGGTCAAGAGGTTAAATCAATGGAGTTCTAATTAAAGTCTTCACTTAAGACTTCTAAATGAATTTATGTGTAGAGGGATTTGAACTCACATTATCATTTGGTTACTATGAAGGAGGCAAAGAATGAATATGCCAGTGAATGAGGTTTTTTGTTTAAGTTGGGCATTTACTGAGATGTAATTTGTCATGAACAAATTTATGGAGATCCTGGGTATTGCAGGCTGGCTCTAGCCCTGAATCAATTTTGGTATCAGAGCTTGGCTCTGTTAAAATGAGAATGTTTGTTTTCTGAATGAAGACAGAAGGTTTTGTTAAAAACTAAAGTGTGTTTGAATGTGTGACTGAAAGGATGTCAGATTCTAAGCAAACCAGAGTACAACTGAAGGAATGAAGAATCGTGCAGGTATTGTGTTTGGTTAATTTTGATTTGAGTTTTACTGACAAAGAAATGGAATGAGGATTGATGGTTACAGCAAAGAAGAAACTCAGCAAAGAAGGAATTGTTGCTGACAGCTAAAGTTTGCTAGATCAAGCCAGAAGATTGGAAGAGAGAATCATATTTTAAAATCTGATTGACAGTGGTTGAATATCGAGAATTTATGCAGAGGAAGCATAAATATTTGCTGAAACAGATTTGCAGGAGTGGTGAGATTCTGAAGGAAATTGAAGTACAGGTGAATGGAAGGACAAGATCAGACGAGATCTTGAAGGTAAGATGATATGGTTTTATTTGGATTTGAAGAATAGAATATTGTAATCTTTGCACTGAAATATTATTGCAACTCCCAAAAGGCAATGTGTTTAGAATTGCTAACAGATAAAGAAAACTGGTGAAAACATAGAGGTGGAAGAACCTTGGGAAATTCCAATAGAGATTGGAAAAGGATGACAATTGTGTTCTTAGAACATGAAGATGAGTTGACGCCAGGAAGAGCAAAGAGAAGTGCTCAAAGGAGGTTCCAGGGATAGAGAACCAATTGCTTGCCAAAAGACTGAGTGAGGAGAGCTTGGTGAGGTAAGTGGCGGAAAGATAGGACTTGCTGCTGAAGAGGCTTTAGTGCAACTCATAGTAAAGTGAGTAAGAAACTCATAGATATGGAAAGGATGATGACTAGTGATAGTCGTAACAGAGGTTCTGAAATAAACCACAGCAGAGGACAAAAGAAGAAGGATGCCAAGGCAATTGTCATACAGAGACAGTTAAGCAAAGAGGAATATGAGAGGGAAAAGGCGGAGATAGAAGTTCAGCTTGAGGTGTTAATGGAGATGTTGCAAAGAAATGAGGAAGACCAAAAGCATGGTTATGTCATGAGAAAGAAGTTGAAGTGGGAGAGGCTACAAGAGAAGTGGAATCATCAGGTAAATATGCAGTTGATAAAGGAACTAAGGAAACTTGAACAGGTTATAGATGCCAGACAGAAGAAAGAGAAGCTCGAAAGAGTTGAGCTACAGCAAAATGAAGATGCTAAAGAAGATGTTGAAGTTTCGATATGTTACCCAGAGAGTGGACCATTACTTTTTGAAAGTGATGAAGAGCTGGAGGAGTTGAATCATATGAATGATTCAAAGTAGCTGGAAGATTTGATGACTGAAGCATCAAATAAGACTGTAAGGTCTTGTGATTTTAAAACTAATGATTTGTGTGTGATTACAGGTTTGGAAGAAGATAGACAGTCTTTTAAAGCTGTCAAAGATGTGAAAGAGTACCTTCCAGAAGATGAAAGCTTTGAAGCAGAGGCTGGGAAAGAATCAGTTCACTACAGTGGACAAATGCTAAAAGACATCATTGAAATAGTTGATGAGAAGGGGAGACTAGCTGACAGTCTCAAGAGTTCTTTGAGTTTGGATCAGCATACTGATATGCTGACAGAAGAAGAGAAATCAACGCAACATACTGAAGTGTTGCTAAAGGGAAAAGAGGTACAGAGGCCTTATTTTTTTATAATGATTGTCTTATGATTAAAGATGTTATTGTAGACGCTGGAACATATTTGGCACAGGTGGATAGCCAAATGGAAGAAGGAGAGGAAGAACATCTACTGAAGGATGTTAAGGATAGATTTTTGAAGAAGGATGACAAAGCAGTTGTCATAAATAATAATCAAAAAGAAATTGCAGATGATGAGAAAAGGAATGTTGCAGAGGGACAGGAAGTTTGGGAGGCCGCAACATTTATAGTAGCAACAGCAGAAAAGGTGCAAAACAACAGTAAGGGTGAAAAGGAAGTGACCAAAACAAGTGAAGAACAAGCAAGAATGATAATTCAGCAATCAAGAGATGGAAACAATCAGCAGACAGAGGACATACTGGACAGAGAAATTGAGTTGATAAAGAGGTTAATGATAAAAACATCCCAGAGAAAGACAGCCGAAAGAAAGAAAAGGAGCAACAACAAGAGAATGACAGTGAAAGATTGCAAGAGCAGAGCAAGTGGAGCATTGCAGCACAAAATATGGAAACCTGGAAGACAACAGCAGATAACAACAGTAGTAAAGCAATCGACAAGCACGGAAAAATTACAAAATAAAATTTGGGATCCAGGAGGAAATATCCAGACTTATGACCAGGTGGTCATGAATTTTCTTACATGGGGAGTCTGATGCAGGAGCATCAAGGGCGTTTTTTTATTTTGTAAATATGTTAAAAGGGGGTGTGATGATTTTTAATATTTTATTAATTAATTTGAATAAAATAGGAGAAGGTGAGGATTTTTGTAAATATCTTTTTATTAATAAAAGGATATGAGGGAATTTGATTAGTTGAAGGATTTTAGGGATAAAGACCTATCCTTTAGGGATGTTGAGAGATTTAGGGGTTTGTTGAGGAATTGAAGGGATTGAGCATTTAATTAAATGATTTTTTAAAATTGTATAAATAGGAGGGGGTTTTGAGAGAAAAACAGATAGAAATTGTGAGTGAGTGTGAGTAGAGAGTGAGAGGTTTTCTGCTTAGATGCCTTCAGGCAATTTGTAAGGGCCAATTGTTGAATATCTGGCCATGGACAAAGGGTTTTGAAATTGATTTGCATTTGTTTATACAATGAGGAATTTGTTCTGGAATTTTGTGTGAGTTTTATATTTCTGGTTGAATTGGTATAATGAGTTAGAGTTCTTAAATTCAGTCATTTGATAAGCTTTATAGACAAGCTCTACACATAAGTTAAGAATCGACATTAACAGTATTATAGTTCTTATTTGAAATTATGAATCTGTATAATTTTATGTCGATTTATAAGGGCGCACTGTGAAACTGTGTTCATAGAATTGAACGAAATTACATTGGGGGAAAACTGTTAAATTGAAATTGGTTTCAAATGCAAATTTAAATATACATTGTATGAAGCAGGGCGCAAGGTTTCTGTTTGATATTAAATGTAGAATTCTGTGACTGGACATTGGCAAATAAAACAATGATCGATTGAAATGCTGTGTTGAAGAAATTGTGAAGTCGATCTGTATTGTAGGTATTTTAATAGTCGAACTGCAACTAAGTTAAATTGAATCGATACTCAGAGTGGATATGTGTTGGGCCAAATGTATTAGTACGTGGCTGGAAATCGGTGTATGGACAGCGTTGAATTAATAGTGCAGGTGCAGAAGGCGTTAAACACTGGAGATTCGTTGTTTTATATTACAGATTCAATTCAGGAATGCGTTAATGTTGAATGCGTTAATGTTGAATGAGAATCCCGGATCGATTCACATTTCTGTTATGAAATGATGGAGCGCTATTCTCATGGTATTCTGTCTGCAAAATAAGTATTAATTTGTGAATGAATTGCAGAATTCATATAACGTGGTTAAGAACTGGGCGTGTTAAATTGTGTAAACCATGGTGAATTCTATTGGAGCGATGCCAGTCCTGGCATAGATTGACTTAATGGTGGATCGAAGAGGCGATGAGGATGCATTGAAGCAGTGAAATGGTTCATGAAGGATACGATGACAGCAGAGCAAATTCCACGCTAAGAGTTACAAAAGCTGGAACAAATCTGAATCACTGGTATGTATAAGTGGCGCAGCATTTTAAACTGTATCTATTGTGAATAATCAAGTGATATCGACTTATGTCAAATACAATGAATCATTGGGTTTCATGTATGGAGAAGTTCTGGATTAAATAATAGGACAGTCGACACATAGATGTCAGAAATGTTTAAATGGAACGCTGTGTAATGATTGTATTGATAATTGAAAGTCTCAATTTGTAATCAAAGGTAAGAGAGCACATGACTGTATTCCTGTAACCCTGTTTATTCATTGGAATGCAATTAGAAACGGTTTTAATAACTGTGTGGAGAAATAGCGATTCCATAATCATTACTGAGGTGCAGATGCTGAGATGCATGGTGAGTAAAGAATGTTGGTATTCCAGGACACTATTGAAATGAAATCGAATTGAACTGTAGGAGCGCAGGTTGAATGGCAAATAGAAGATTGATAGAAAGGAGAGTTGATTGCATGGGTAAGTCATGTATGTATTATTGACATTAAATTGTTGAAATTGCCATGACTATGTGTTAATTGATAATTATATTCAAACTGGGGAGTTTTAAGGACGCACCTAAATGTTGAGTTAAGAGGTGATAAGCTTTGGTCAAGAGGTTAAATCAATGGAGTTCTAATTAAAGTCTTCACTTAAAACTTCAAAATGAATTTATGTGTAGAGGGATTTGAACTCACATTATCATTTGGTTGCTATGAAGGATTCAAAGAATGAATATGCTTGCAATGAGGTCTTTTGTTTAAGTTGGGCATTTACTAAGATGAAATTTGTCATAAACAAATTTATGGAGATCCTGGATATTGCAGGCTGGCTCTAGCCCTGCATCAAAAAATAATGGCCACACCAATTTTAAGTTCTATTGCATGAATATTCCATTAACACGTAGTTCTCTAAGAGGTTATCATGAATGTCAAGAGAAATTTAGAAGAAATCAAATTTCAAGGCTTACCAGTGAAAGACACATATTTTTAGCAACTATTATAGTATCAATGTAAAAAAAAATCATATATTTAATCGGTTTAAAGGAAAACAATACCCATGGTGATATCATCCTCAATAGATGCATTATTGATCACATATTTCTTTTTTTATAAATTTTTACATCATATATATGATTTTTTCGAAGGTACATCTTGTATGCTTGGATTTCAAATATATTAAAACATTTTCCAAGTCTACATTGGAGATACTAAAAACAATGGAGATGTCATATTACGAATGGATATTCCTAAATATATGCAAAAAAAGAAGAAGGACAACAAATGTTCAAAACAACTATAATCTAAGAGCTACGAAAATTATTTACTCCATGAATATACTCAAAATTAACACCATGACACGATTACAGTTAAAATCAGTAGATGTCCAAAGGAAACTAATTATTATATTTCATGATAATCAACCTAGTGTACTAGGAAGGATCAACTTACAAGAGCAATACGTTGCATAGAATATAATTCAATATAGATGCATACAATAATGATAAAAGCATTCAAATAATCATTTAAATACTCCCAAAGTAAAGCTCATTTCTTCCATTCAACCAATCATCTGAATATGTATGCAATAATTTTCAAATTTATGAAATTAATAAAGAAAACATACACAATCTAAATTCATTCCAACCATTCATGGCTTCAATGATTACATATCCATTTCGATATCATCCAATTTACATATTCTTCAATCCTTGCACTATTCAACATTCACTTTATTCACATACACCTTATACATCCATTCATTAACTCACATACGACCTTCCCATATCCCATTCATCCATTATTTACCTCATATATTACTTACACCACTCATCCACATCATTCACATCATTCTTAGCTCATAGAATATCTCTACAAAACACTCAAAATTTGTCCACTTATAGATTTTATAGGCAGTCTGCATGAATAATTCTACAAAAGCATCATCCTATAAGTTTCTATAGGAGACTCATACTAAAATTATAATGGATCCTACAATAATATACAGGAGATTTCACCCATAACTAGTCTCTACAAGAAATTACAACTATATTTTTTATAATGTCATACATCCACCAATAGATAGTCTTTACAAGAAAATAAATCTACATTTTTTTATTGTGTCATACATACTAGAAGAACATAAGAAGACTGCATGTATAGAAAAAATTGTATCAAAAGATCAAATTTAATTGAGGGTTTCCTACAAGAAGTTATAACCAAGATGCCAACATGCAAGGAGGGCACCAAAGTCTAAGATTTGACCTAAAAACATACAATTCCAAATTCAATCAAAATGATTACATTCAAATCTCACCATAACTAAAGTTATTCCACTTTGTAATTAGTTTAAATTTCATTTTCATGTTAAAAATCCATGGTCCTATACCCAAAATTTCTAATCCTAAACACACACTATATTGTCATTCAAAAAAAAATATTAGTATGTGTTTCTTTAGGGGGTGGGATACTTCGTTGTGACAAGAAGTTTACTCTAAGGTCATAAGACATTAAGTTTCAATTAAAAAAAGGGTTGATAAGTCATGATTTGAAGCAATGCAAGAAAATTTCAAATCAAGCATAGATGAAGTAACCACAATTATAACATGACATGGTCACAAAACACTATCATTTCAAATGAAATTTGAACTTGCATAAACCTCATATTCATAACTCAAAAGTTAACTCACAGTTCACACTAGTTATAAGTAGGACAGTAAAAGCTAAAATCCTTATTCTTAAAAAAAAATATGAATTTTCTCATAAAGTGATTGACATTATTAACTCACTCATAAGATTGGTACCCATAGAAGCATTAAACAAAGGGATTTGTATCTAACTGCTAGTTAAGGGCTTCAATCAAACAAAGGGAATAATTGTAGAGGTTGTTGAAAATGGAACCAAGAAATATTCTAATTTAATTTTCCCTTGAATTAAATTAGAATAAAAATGGAATTCCACATCACAAAACAACTTGAATGAGTTAACTAAGTTAAACTGACTTGCTTGGTTCAATTAATTTGAGTTGAGGGCCTAACTTCAGTCATGTAGAGTGTCTCCTACTTTATAGGAGGCCACGTTGAGTTTATTTTGATTTGTAATTAATTAATTCAGTAAATCCAATTTAGAGTCAACTAAACTAGTTCCAAATGTTGGAGGAACTAGTGGGAGGTCAAGTAGTGGGGTGTATACTCTGTTATCAACCAGTTAATTGATAAATCATCCATAATTAACTCATGCATGTGTGATCTACGAGTTACCCAGTTGAGATTTGAGTTCAATGTCAGTGTACTATCAAGTGTATAATCATCCAAAATGTACATGTGGTGCATTCAATCAGAGGAAGGCCTATGATGGATTGTGTAGTTATGGATGAGTAATTTCCCTAATTAATAGGGGTGAATCTCTAATTGAAGAGCGCAAGGAAATAGGGACTTGGGAAAGAAAAAAACTGGTTAAGTATTGGAAAAGGCATGTTTAGGAAGCACTGAGGCAAATAGAGATAGTGTAGAGGTTGCTTGGGCTTGAGAAAAGCATTGTAATATTCTCATATTTTCTTACTAATGCAATATACAGATACCAGGGGTTTTTAATTGTGGCTTTCCCCAAGTAATCATTGTGTAATGTGTTCATTGAATTCTTTCTCTTGTATGCTTCGTGATTTCGTGATCGTTTAATTATTTCTAGTGATAAGTACAGTAGATTCAAGTATATTATTTTAGTAAATTACAATTAGCAGTTTGAATCTACAAGTAATTTTTACATGTTATCAGAGCTGAAATCACTATATAAGAGAAATATATGAAGTTATCATTGCATGAGGAATGAGTTTTGCAGATTTATTCTTCAGAGCTAGCAGCAGGATCAGGATGGCGTTCTATGGTCTAAGTGTTACACTAAAATTTGTCACCATGACATTTAGCTGTTCATATGGGTATATCAACACCTATATCATGCTCCCTTAGAATTCAAAAGCCCCAATGTTCCTAAACCAAGTCTTGGAATTGGAGAAAAGCTCATTAAAACCCTAAAAATTCTAACTTCGCACTTTTCCTAGCCCTTGCCTACAGATCCGCAGATATTTTCTCCATAGCCTACGACACATCCCCGCACGTTTTGTGTATTAAACCTGCGAACCCCCGTAAATAGTCAAATAAAGGAAAAAGTAAGCTCTAGAAGCCCAGCTGGAAGAATATTCTCCCAATTGGAAGCTTCTAGAAGCGTGTTTAGTTCGAGCTTTATCCTATACTCATGAGCTCTATCCCTTCACTCATGGAGTTTATCCCTTGGTATATGGAGCTCAAATCCCTTCATAAGATTAATCCATCCCCCTCTTCATGGAACTGAAACCACCTCATTTCCATATAAATTGAGTTCATGTTTCAGTCTCAGGGGTAGATGGTAGCTTGTAAATGGTAGACATACATATTAGTTGCTGAAGAATTTCCTAAGAGAGCATACTCTCTATACTAACCATTTTTTA
Source organism: Pinus albicaulis (assembly GCA_034641835.2). Lineage (NCBI taxonomy): Eukaryota > Viridiplantae > Streptophyta > Pinopsida > Pinales > Pinaceae > Pinus > Pinus albicaulis. The sequence continues at coordinate 735,514,302 of CM076574.1, forward strand.
TATGAGAACGATCATACACTCATGTCCATAATTTCATGCTAGTTCAGAGAGAAGAAGGCTTGTCAATCTGAGAGAGGATAATTGTTTAGGACCCCGAAAGAACCTGTATAACATCAAGGTGAAAGGTTGTAATTTTACTTCTTATTATACAAGTTAATACAAATGGATTCCATTTTCTCATTGAATTGTTCATGTATCTATTTGAGTATTTAAATTCTTAGATTCCTTGATCAGTGAGATAGTTTAGTGTTTTCTCAATTATTATATCTTGCAGGTGCTTTTAATCATTTTATTTGTCTTTGATTGCAGGTTTCACATGTTGAAGTGACCTCTTTTTGAGAAAATGGATAGAAGATTTCAGCAAGCGTTGGACTTCAAGTAGGGGCATGTCCTTGTACTCTGTTATTAATAATTCTGAATCACAAATGATCTAGAGAAAATGGTTTGCATTTGATTGTTTATTTCTAGATATCCTAAGGATACTAGGGAGATCGTTCTTGTCCGCAGGAAGGATTTATCCACATAACAAAATGGCGACTCCGCTGGGGAATTAGAACTTAGTTTTTATTTTTATTTTTCAAATTGAATTTTACGAGTCTTCTAATTTTGATTAGTCTAAAAACTGGGTTGGGTAGATAACTTATCAGAATCCCTAAAAAGAAAATTTTATTTTTATTTTTTCTGTATTTTTCCTGGCCTCTGCAGTTTTTATTTAAAGACAGTGTGGTAGCCTCTGCGGTTTTTAGTTCAGAATACTGTGGTACTGCACTGTTCTCCATTGAAACCTGTAGACTGGTGGAAATTTTTGGAAAATTTAAGAATTATGTTTTTAGGAGCCAGATTACCAAATTCTCTATGTTCGCCCCAACTTGTCCTGACTGTCAAAGTCTCATGTGTGAATTTCTTTACAGTCCCATTAGTCTCTGTTAAATTAATTGGGTGTTTTGAGTTACTTTTTTGAGAAACTTTTAATTTGATTTCCTTTGGTCATTACTTAGAGGTTTGTCTCAGTCTCTTAACAATTTTGCATCTTTTTACCTTTGTTTTTGCAAAAAAAGTTCCCCCTCATTCGTCGGGGGGAGGGGGGGGGGCGCTAAATTATGTCTAAGTGTTAATCTCCTTTCAGTGTTTTTATTTTTTGACCTTTGGAACTCTCACCCAATTTTATTTACTTACACTTGATTGTTTCTTTAGATTACATTAGAGTCATCTTGTGTCTGAGAATTCTCTTGCATAGATCACATTTGCATATTAGAATTCTCATTTTCAGAATATGAATGAAAAATGTGCATAGATTACATTTGCATAGTTTTCAAGTGAATTGTGCATAAATTACAACTACATAGTTTACATTCTGGAAAAATCAATCATAGATTTAGATCAGTTTCTTTTATTTGAATTTACATGTTTTTATGCTTGTTTTAAAAACATAAAAATAAAAAATTGGAATTGATTAGCATTATTTTTTCTTGATAAAATTAGTGCATTAGAGAATTTGTTATATTTTCTCTTATTAATTTTTTCATTTTTGGAAGTGAATGGAAACTCTCTCCTTACTTTAGTTAGGATTCATTGAATTGAGAATATTATATTATCATATTTGATTGCATTCAGTTTTGGGTCAGGTCGTAACACCCTTGGTTTCATATCCATTTACCCTTTGAGTAATAATGGCCAAATAACACAGCGCTTAATAAAATTCATCTAGTAATTTTTACATTTTTTAGGGATGATTCCACCAATCTAGCTTAGGCTAGTGCTTTGGAATAGGTTGTAGTTAACTTTCCAAGGCAACTAAAATAGTAGCATCTTGCAGTAAGGAAAAATTTCAATTGTTGCAATTGTGCTCTGGGAAGCTCTTCTTAAAAGAGTCAAGCACGAGATCATGTCGAAACCAGTGAGGTAGTCATACCTATCTCATTGGGAAAGATAGCAGATGTGCACGTACTAAAAATGGTAAACCTCGAATAGACCATTGTCGAGGAGCCTGGGGTCACTCGTTGGTAAACATTGGATTATATCAAGGAGCCTTCAAGGGGATTGAGCTTGTTACTCTGCCCTTGCATGTATATCAGATCGTAGATTGTTACCCTAGGTATAATTGTCTCATTTGGTGACCTTAGTGGCCATAATATTTAGGATCTTTCCCAAGGCGACGTTGGAGGGAAATTCCCATTGTACCTGGAGCAGACATTGACTAGACTCACTTGAACTTTCCGGATGGTGCACTTCACTTTGAGATGGCATAGTGGAAGTACTTGCACCACATTTTTTCATTAAGTAGGTTGTTAGGGTAATTGTTCCGACCACCAGTTTTCCACATTAATTTCTACGACGTTGGATTTCATCACCAACTAGTGTTTTTATTGTGGAAACATATTGTTTGTGTGCGGCTTGACTCTTAGATTTGATAGCGCGTGTTCATTTTTTTGTTTTTACTTTTTAGAGACCTTAGGTGTGGATTGTGAATTTGAATTGTTAATTAAATTCACTGAAGTTCAATCAAATGGAAATAATTCCAGAATTTACCAACCAAGGAACCCCTCTTAACAAGAATCCTAGTACGTTTCCTTCCTTTGGAAATGTTGGTCCTCCTTATATGGCTACATTTCCATTACCTGGATTTACCATACGTTTACTGGTATGGTTATTTTCAACTTCGTTGGCCTCGAATTCTCAAATTGTTCCACCTCAACTGGATGCTTCACCACAATGGATTTCGCCATCTCAACATCACCAACCTCATGTTGACCCTTTACCTTCTTCACCCAACATGTCTTCCTCCATTTCTTCTTCTTCGCTTAGTAAAAAATTTGATGCTAGTAACCAGGTGGCTAAGAAGAAGAAGAAATGGAATAAGAAGAAGAAGCAAGATAAGAAATAAGTCAACCAACCAGTCATGGCTGTAAGTGTTGGTAATGTTGAGGAAACCTCCAACATGCATCATAAACTCAAATATACTTGCAAGCTTTGTAAGGGTGACCACTTCCTTATCAATTGTCCTGGTATTCCTAAGGTCTTGGAAGTATGGTCTGAAAAATCATATTAAATTACCATTGATCCATCAACCAGTGATTTTCAGGTTCCTGGGAAAAAATGTAAAGTTAGGTTTCTTTGTAAGTTATGCAAATGGAGTCAACAAACTCACAGTTACCCTCACATTAATGAAGCCTCAAAAGTGTTTGAAAACCTTACTGTTCCACAGAAAAAACTTCCAACTAGTTACCGTAAACTTTCTCCCAACCTACCATCAGCTGACGAAGTGATTTATCTAATTCCAAGTACAATCAATCCTACTCTTCCATTAAATAGTGAAACTGATATCACTCAGGTTGATGATTCATTAGTTGATCAAGTGGTCGTCTTGATTTCACATCTAGTCGATCCCACTCTCCCTGTAGAGAGTAAAATTCATATCGCTCAGGTTCTTCTGGTTACATCATATTCTTCCTACACTAGGGGGCATTTCACCTATTTCTACAGAGACCCCTCCAAGTACTGAGGTCTTTTCCTTTGATTGGCATAGACTGACAGAACCTCGTCTTCCTTCCTCCATCCCTTTCAAAATCATTGTGAAGGTTTGTGGTAAGAATTTGTGTCACACAAATATAGATGAAGGTGCTTGTGTTAGCATTTTATCCTCAACTTCTTGGCAAGATTTGGGTTCCCCTCAGCTCGTGCATGTTACACAGAATCTGTCAGCTTTTAACAGAACCATTAGTGAACCTTTAGGGATCCTTCCTAAGTTTATTATTACCTTGGAAGGTAAAATTTTCTGTATTGATCTTATGGTATTCCGATGCCCCTTAGATTTTAATTTATTCCTTGGGGGAGACTATGTCTATGCAATGAAAGCTATCGTATCAACACTCTTTCGCGTGATGTCTTTCCCTCACAATGGAAACATTGTGACTATTGACCAACTTTCATTCGCTAGTCTTGATTCGACTACAAATAATCTGACACCCCTAAATGTTCCTTATACGGAAGTGGTATCTACCCCGCCACGGGTTAATTATGTGGCAACCAATCCCATGTTTTCAGTTACCGATGCAAGCGAGCCTCTCACTGTTTTCTCATCTTCCTTCGACTTAGATCCGGTGATTGACATGGTAAACTCTATGGGATTATTTGAACGTGATGCTCTTATCCCTTTTGAGTCCCTTGATATGGATTCCTTCCAAAAAAATGTTCTTCCATCTGATGAATACATCTTGGAAGCCATGATCGAGGAGTGTTCCTTGACATGTGTTTCTTCTAGTTGGAAGCCATGATCAAGGTTTCCATGAGGAGAGTTCTTTTACAGTGTCAACCTCATTAAAAAATTAAATAGATACCTCTGAGGATAGTTCCTTTTCTTGTGTCAAGATCATTAAAAAATGAAACAAGGTGCCATGAGGATGGTTCTTTTCCTGTGTCAACCTTGTTAAAAAATGAAACAAGTTTCTATGAGCATAGTTCTTTTCCTGTGTCAAGCTCATTAAAAAATGAAACAAATCCTCTCCTAATTGAGTCAAGTCTTTGATTAGATCTCGTAAATGTCAAGTCAATTCTTTCATCTGATCTCATAAATGAACCTTCATTCCATCCACCTATGAACTAGTAGTCCACTTAGGTGAATGAAATGAAGCTTGGGGGGCATATGCTCTTGCAGGTTATGCTTGGGGGGCATTAAAACATATCTCAAGCATGATTTTTCCTTTGTTTCAAGTTTGTGTAAAATTTAAACAAACCACTCTCAAGCACAGTTTTGTTTGTTTCAAGCTTGTGTAAAAATGAAACAAACCACTCTCAAGCATAGTTTCCTCTGTTTCAAGATTGCATAAAAATGAAACCACTCTCAAGCATAATTTTTCCTATGTTTCAAGCTTGTATAAAAATGAAACCTATCTCGAGTCCATTTTGGTTATTATTTTCAAGACTCATTAAACTCATGAAAATCCCAAGATTATTTTGCTATCTTTTATTCTCGTAAAACAAATGAAAATGTCGAGTTATTTTCATCTTTTCCTGCTCGTAAATTAAATTTAAAGTCGGTCAATTGAGTATACTTTTATCACTTTTTCGGGCTCTTGAAAGTTATGAAAAATCGAAACCCTCGAGTTATCTTTTAAGCCCTTTTCATACTCTCTAAACATGAAAAGATCGTCGAGTACTTGACTATTCGAACTCGTTAAAGGAAATGAACAGTCGTCCTTTCAGTATGAATTTACCCCTTTTCCGGACTGAAATGGACTATTTACGAAAAAGGTATACGTTGACTAGTTATGGTCAATAGAGTTCTCTCCTGCATTATTTTATCATTTTTTGGGCCCGAGAGACTAAATTTATGAAAAAGTGAAACCACAGAGTTTACTTATGTTTTTCTTCTGACTCCCTAAAATCGAAAAACACTGAGTTTATCCTATACTGGACTCGTTAAAATTTAACAGTAAAGGACCTATCAATTGCAAACAAGAATGAACCACTCCTTCTTAGGGTTCGATTTTAATACTAATTTAGACTCATCCAAAGGATGAGCTTACAAAACAAGAAAATGTTATCCTCCTCAAGCTTGTAAAAAATAAAGAGGTACTTGCTAGAAATGGTGGGGGAAAAAGAGAGAAAATTAATCCAGTTGTTATACTTTGTTTTGAAAATCAGTATACCACTCTTGAACATGACACTTTTTGTTACACTCATACCTGGGTTGGGAAAATACTTTGTCTAAAAGTTAATCAAACCACATTGAAAGTCTTCAGCTGGTTTCTGGGTATTAGCTTGAGGTAAATTGTCACCAAACCATCTACAGTGTCGTTATGTGTTCAAGAGAACAGTTTAAATAAACCATTCATTGCAAACATTTGTCTCCATTCGCATTGACCATCCCTGAGTCAGTCCTTGCAAAATATTTCTTCAAAACTTGATCTAATGGTTTCATGTCGTGGGATTTCCTGCGACGGGTCGCTTTCTATCGAAGACAGCTCATCATCTAGAAAGTTGATCTAGAATCCTATCAGTACCTTGAGATCTACATGCCTTAATGGTAGGTTTCTCACCTTCGAAAATCGGTTGAATCATTTCCCTTTGATTGAATTATTCCGTGAAGTATTTGACTACAAATCATTCATTCACACTTCGTGGATTGTACTGATTACTTTGAGAGCCATTGTCATTATTGGTAGTTTCTCTCACACTTGTTAACAGTTCACATCATTGACTAGTAATCAAGTGATTTCTACCATGTTCGACTTTGACACAATCAATCGCATGGATAGAATCGTACTAGTTCGAGAAGCAAAAATCAAGACCCTGGATCTAGTTTCCACCATCCAGGTTCTAAGGAGTTTTATTATTCATGATACAGTAGAATACTTATGAAAGATGGTTGTGTCCATACTGTGTCTACTATTGATGTAATTTTTAAATCATTTTTGTACCAGAACATGTAGTTAGTTTTGATCTGAGTATGGGAATTCCTACCTCAGCAATGATATACATATATATGTTTGCATTGAATTTTTTACAAGTTTCAACCGGTATGTCTGAAATCCAATCCTCGAAAAGGTAAAGCACTTCACTCTTCATAACAACCTCAGACTTTGCGCTTTAGGGGGGAATCTGTTACACTAAAATTTGTCACCATGACATTTAGCTATTCATATGGGTCTATCAACACCTATAACATGCTCCCTTAGAAGTCAAAAACCCCAATTTTCCTAAAACCAAGTCTTGGAATTGGAGAAAAACTCATTAAAACCCTAAAAATTCTAACTCTGCACTTTTCCTAGCCCTTGCCTGCGAATCCATAGATATTTTCTCCATAGCCTGCGGCACATCCCGTACGTTTTATGTATTAAACCTGCGAACCCCCGTAAACAATCAAATAAAGGAAAAAGTAAGTTCTAGAAGCCCAGGTGGACGAATATTCTCCCAACTAGAAGATTCTAGAAGCGCGTTCAGTTTGAGCTTTATCCTATACTCATGAGCTCTATCCCTTCACTCATGGAGTTTATCCCTTGGTATATAGAGCTCAAAACCCTTCATAAGAGGAATCCATCCCCCTCTTCATGGAACTGAAAATAACTCCATTTCCCTATAAATTGAGCTCATGTTTCAGTCTCAGGGGTAGATGGTAGCTTGTAAATGGTAGACATACGTATTAGTTGCTGAAGAATTTTGTAATATTCCTAATTAGCCCAAGCTAATAGGAATATTCAATTTTGTTTTTTTTCATGCTTATGAATAAAATTTTAAAGGAGGACCAATAATAACTCCTAAACATCAAAATAAATCGATGTGCAATGTGAAACAAGCTAAATCTGAGCTACTTTCATAAACACACTTAAGTGTGAACGAGGCTGGGCCAATTGACTCGGTCAACATGACCAAATCCACAACGCTGTCTACATGCAATGTATCTCCTAAAGGCACAACACAGTTCATGTTGGAGGTCACTCATGTGAATGAGGCTAAATCATCAAGGTGGTTTAGGCTTTGAAAAGATTTCCAAATTATAAAAGGAGGAGGAGGACACCAAGGAGAGGGTTGATTATTGGATATTTCTCAAGGTGTTGTCTGTTTAGACATTCCTTATTCTCTAGCTGTTTAGTTGAGAATAGTGTTGTTTAGCACTTGGGTGTTCCTAGTCGAGAATCCCACCTCCTTCCTTGAGCAGCTCTTGGAGGAGACTTTTTCTATCTTATCCACTATCAGCCTTTGTGCCAAGCTTCATCTTCCAACCACAATTCTGTAATATTCCAAAATTTGTAACCTGCAAATTGGAATATTTATTTTTTCTTATGTCATATAGGAGATGAATAAAATGGGTAAATGGTCCATGAGTAGGAATAAAATCCCTTATAGTGTGAAATGGATTAATGGAGCAGCTTTATTTTGCACCTTCCAATGTGAAAAGGGGCAATTGCATGAGGACAAGGTCAAGTTTGACCAAGTCAACAACATTGCCTAAGAGGTGTAGCTTGCATGATAAGACAACGCAGTTTGAGAGGGAGGAATATTCTTTGTGGAAGAAACCCTAATGTGTGGGGTCCACGGAAAAGAGGCATTCACTTGCATAAAAGGAGGAAGAGGTAGCCATAGTGAGATATCTTTGATCATTGTCTCATTAGACTATTTGCAGTCTCCGGCTGTTCAGCTGAGTTGCAGTGCTGCTTAGCACCAGGGATTCCTGTTTAGGATTTCCTCTCCATCTTGAGAGGCCTCTTGAGAGATTGCACTTCATTCTCTCCACATCTTGGCTCAAGGCCAAAGCCACTTCTTCAATCATTGCGTTATTTCTGCTGAAGTATAACGTATTGTTGCTGGGTATTGCAGTGGAGGGGTTCCAAAACACCATTCCTTGTCTCATATTTCAGAGGAGGGAGTCTCTATTCCTCGGGAAGGTTAGTAAGGAAGGTTTTAGAGCTTATTTGCACATCTTGGCATCAAGGCCAAGCATCTCCCATCATAGACAGCGCAGTCCATTCTCCATACTGTGTTATTTCAGTGCATACTTGCAGTGAGGGGTTGCACCATCATCTTGGAGGAAGAGATCTTCAGGGATAGGGTCAGCCTATCACTTTAGATATCTGTTGGAGGAGTTTTATTTCATATTTCACATCATCTTTAGCCATCTCCAGTTATTTTCAGAGTTGCATTTTCTACCCAGCAACTACGACATTTCTGTAGATTTTCCATTTTCATGTACATTGTAGCCAATCCTTCCTAGGATTGTATATTATTGTTGTATTAGTGTTTTTAGGGGTTGAGAGCTTGCTCCCCCTCATTTATTTTAGATTATATTGTTATATCATTCTATTATCATGTATTTTGTTGCAGTGTCTTCAATGAACTGCGTTATTTTAGCCATATGACCTTTCTGCATAGCAGTGTTGCTATATTGTCTTGTACATGTCTCATTGAGGCTTTCATTGCCCAGCTTGAGTGATTGATTCCTCCAAGCATTATACACATTTGCTGCTATATTATAAATTTTTTGGCTATCTACTTCTTCATGTGTGCAGACTTCATAAAATAACGATGTTGCTCCATTACATGTGCTTGTATTTGCTGCAATCCCTTCACTGGGCACTTTTGAGGACATCTAAGTGTGGGAGATTCGTTTAACCCACTTAGAAGGATTTATTTGGAGCTTCCTCTTATATTTAGCACTTCGACACATTTTTATAAGGGATCTAGGTCTTGGTTTCAATTCTTGTAGCATCCATTACTAGAAAATGTGTTTTCCAGTCATGCCTTGTTAGCTATTCCAGATTTTGGGACATTACGATGGTATCAAAGCTGCTTTCTTGGCTCAGCCTATGAGTCTGAGCCTAAGAAGATTAAAATATTGAAGAGGATGGGTTTTATCTCATCATTTTTTAGATCCATGAAGAACCTCCCCAAGGAGGATAAGCAGAAAGAAGAGGAAGAACCCTGCACTTCCTATTCTCATCGAGAAGGAGACAAAGAAATAAGCAGGAAAAGACTCCATCTTCTAGAGGAGAAAGAGGGGATAAGCTTAAGAATCTTCTTCCTAAATATATACATATTATTCATGAAGACTTCAAGAAGATCCGGAGGGAGATTTATGGAGAATATCCAAAAGAGTGTGAATCTAAAGCAAACTCTAGATTGGCATATGAGGAGTGTGAACAAGAAGCTACACACCCTAATACACAGCATAGTCACATGCCCAAGATTGTCGGAAGAGAGATGGGAAGAGAAGAAGAGGTTGCTAGGAGGGAAACCCTTAGTGATTTCTTGAGAGAGTATGAGTTTGAAACTCAGAAATTCTGATATCATCTCAGTTTTTCAGAGTTTTGCAAGATGAAGGTGAAGGAAAGAGAGCAGCAGGATAGATTTTATCTATCTACCTTTGAAGGTTCACATGTATGTTCAGCCAAAGCTTGGGTGGAGGAGTTAGAGACCTTCTTGCGGCAACACCACATTCCTGAAGATGAAGCCATCAAAGTTGTAGTGCTGCATTTGAGAGGTAAGGCTTTTTCCTGGTGGATTTTTGAATCCTTTTCTTTAAGAAATGTAAACATTGCATCCTATGCTAGTTTGACTAAGGAATTAGTGAAAAGAATTGATAGAAGGATTCATGAGACACACATGGTGGAGAAAAACAAGAAAAATCAAACAAAACCCTTGCATGAGAATGCAGTATCATTGCAGAAAACCATGAAGGAGGCTGAAAACTTGCACCATACATTGCCAGAAGAGAAACTTTCTTCTCACACTTTTGGGCAATAGAGCATGGAGATCTGTTTTTCAAAATGGGATCCAATCATTGGAGAGCTGCCCACTCATGTTGTAGAGATTAAGGGCAACAAGGCTATAATATTTGGAGTTGATCTAGCACCTCATGCAGAGGAAGGAGGAGCTCTTTCTCCAAATAGAGGGATGCTTGCACCTTTGCAAGGAAGTCCCTAGGATCTCATGTGTGGAGATCAAGACACAACACATTCTCTACATGTGCCATTGTTGAGGAGGTGTGGAACCATGGAGACACAAGGAGGAGATAGGGAGAAGACCCAACATCATGAGATGAGGAGTACACATCCCTATTCATTTATGGAGGTTGATGCACCTAAGAAGGTGATTGGATTGTGCAGTGGAAGCATGGAGAGTTTTCTCCATTCATATATTCATTCATCTCTTGATGATGATGTCTCATTACATGGAGACATTTTTCTAGGAAGACCACTGGATCAGCAAAGGAGGATGGATGCTTCACTAGTTGAGGCACCACTCAGTGATTTCAGAGGAGTGGGAACCTTGGGAGAGCTTGATACAGTGCTGGGAGTCTGGGGTAGACTCAAGGAGAGAGAGAGCATTCTCTCAACATCATCAGTACCCACTTCCATTTCAGATTCTGCGTTGTGGCAGAAGCAGCAGGGGAAGGATAGCATCCTTCCAACTTGCATCTTTGGAATGAGAGATGTCAAAGAGGAGGATGACCATATGACAGATGCTCTTCATGAGAGATCATCAGCGCTGTCACTATGGAGGTTAGATCCATATTGGAGCTCCTAGCTGTTGGTGGAGTATTCCAAGGATCTTTTCACTTGCATGATCTTGGATGACCAGTTGCATGAGTAGGATATTTAGTTTGAGATGGGGTTATCTTCTATCATGGTAGGATCTTCTTTCCTAAATCTTCCAAGCTCGAGGAGAAGTTGCTACAAGCAGCTTATGAGGATTTCCTTTTCAGCCCCACTTGTTCTATGAGAGAATACCACACCATCATGGAGGGGTATTTTTGGATGGGCTTTGAGGAGGAGATATATCAGCATATGAGCAGATTCATGGACCAGATAGAGATGGAGGAGAGACATGACTCTTTGAGAGAGTTAGCACAGCCACCTCTTTTCCCTTTTGTTAGTATGAATCTTTTGTCGAAGTGTACGAAAAAAGACCACTTTAGCTACGCATAAAAAATAGCCCTAACATCAAATATGGCTGCCAATATCTTCAGATCTGCAGTTAGTTGATCAAGATAAATGCTGCAAAAATCCAGATCTATGCATAAAAAAAAAATTAAGCAGTAAAAATAAGGTTTTACTCCATGCATCCAATAGATAAGACAAGAATAATATTTTTGAAAGAATTTTTATATTAATGGCACTTGAGAGGAAAAAAAGAAAGGTGTTTCCAATTCTCCTCAATGGGATAGGTTCTTGAAAGTCCTCAGTGCTTCAGATCTAGCATTTCTCTCTCTTGTTGGTGTAGAAAACCTAGACAAACATAGAACTCAAAGGGAGCTCACAAAGCAAATAATGGAGAATGTGACAATGATAATGGCTCAAAGTCAGACCAAGAGCATAGATCCAGAGTGATCTAATGGGCAACAAAAGGTGAAGAATGGTAGGAAAAACCCTCCTATTTATAAAAAAATATTGGGTCATTCTAGATCTTGGTGCATGATTAAAATAATATTAACCAAATCTAGATCCACCTTTTATGGAATATTTTATTATATTTGTTGGTGGGAAAAGGTATTTGACTTGGGTCAAATCCCTTTATTTGCAAATAATAAATAAATAAATGATTTATTTATTTATTATTTTAAGGAAGTGGTTGAATGATAATTAAATAAATAATTATTTATTTAATTATTTATAAATGATTTAGTCATATTTAACCAGGAATATTATTTAAATAAGATTTAAATAATTATTTCTACAAAATAATAAGATAAATAAGGATTTATCTAATTAATTTCCTTTTTTTGGGTTAAATATGATCTGGAATAATAATTAAATTATTATTTAATTAATTATTCCATGAGGAAAATAAAAAAAATATAGATTTTTTTAATATTTCCCTTTGGGGTTTCCTGTTTAGACCATAAACAACCTAATAAATGTGTTTTATTAAGTTATTTTACATATTGAAAGGAATTTTACTTGGGGTAAAATTGGTCTTACATGGTGTACTTGGGTCCATCTAATGATAATAGGTTAGATGACCAAAAAATGGTGTAACATATTGCCCCCCAGCATGCGAGTGTTAGGAGCAAATCGTATGACCGAAGTACGTTGTAAGAACTCAATCACCATACATCAAAAGGGAAGTCACAGAGAGAAATGTAAGGTAGTCTAATGTGCTAAAGAAATAGACCCTGAGGAGACGAGACTTACAAGTGCAACAAGTCTCTTTTTATGAGTGGGTACCTGTGCTAAAGGTGGTGGGGGAGGCATACCTATGCCCGCCGAGACAAAGTACAAAAGAATAGTGCATCCAGTAAACAAGGAACCGTACTGTAAAGTACATGTTGGCATAAACATGAGGCAAATAAAAGATATAATGATGGATCCCACATACATGCTATGCCTGGGATAACAACCAGGACTTATACAATAATATCTGAGTACATGAGATACAAATACAACCCAAATTCCCCTATCAATGGGGAAGAGCTCGCAAAATCTGATTGATACATGCAAATCAAAGAGGCACTACAAGCGGCTAAGGATGACATCATCAAATGTATGGAGCTGCATCGAAGGCTGCGAGGAAGAGGCCATCCGAGCATGTGGGGGGCTACCTGCAGGGCCACCCCCTCATGAGGGTTGATACATCTCACACACACCTGGGAATCACTGATATCAACTACTGCATCACTGAACCATCAAGTATACGGATCTTGATCATGCTAAAAGGAGCTAGAGCTGAGAAACAATCAATTCAAAGGGAAATAAGGAGTCCCTTTGCCTGATCGGGGGCACCGAACAAGAGTGGAAGCTGGAACCAAGGTACACCACCCTCTAGACCTATCTTCTGGAATGAATGAGCTGATGTTGACAGAAGGAGGTCTGCCATAGGTGAGGCAATAAGGGATCCTCAACTAAGGCACGAGAGAAAATAGTAGAGAGACTGACAGACGAACACCAATGATGAAGATGAAATGGGGGAGACTGAGTAGCGAATGGACGACTTCCCTTGTTAAAGCATAAATGGCACAGATGACTTGGCAGCGAATGACACAATATCATGAGGGATAGGGGACATTGGGACTGAAGGCCATAATGTGTGACATGAGAGAGGGACCAAGCAATGAAGGATGGAGGACTATAGTGGGATACAAAGGGACTTGGGATAGACTCCATGAATGTGGTGATGACTCAACTCAGATGCTCTAAAAAAGGGTGACTCAATGGTGCAGCCACATAGTAATGTTCCAGTGGGGGACCATAAAAACATGAGTACAATATGGTATCTCATGACGAAAATCAAGACGAACAAGGACAAGTATGGAGGCAAGGTGGTGCCCCAAGTACAAGTGTTGTAAGTGAGGAAGTCCGATTTGGAGGAGAGGTGAAGAGACCCTTCTTGGAAAAAATGTGTCCTGGTGAAGTATCAAGTAACTAAAAAGTAACAGGTACCTAGAGCTGATGAATAGGCTAGGTCGCACTTTTTGGGGTCTGTTCTGCGGCCTAGGTAGCAGGTACTGGTCAGAAAACTGCGACCTGTCCCAGGAAATGACCTGAAAAGTGTGACCTATCAGAGAAAGGGTGTTTCAATGTTGTTTTTGGCTGAGATATGGGATTTTTATGGTTGAGGGGCATAGATTCCCCCAAGCATGTTTTGGTCATGCCAAAATGCATTTAGAAAAAGGGGATCTAAACACATTTTAATAATGTGGTGTGCCATTTGTTTTCGTTATGGTTATGTAGTTTGAGAAAGGAAATGAAAGATTACCAATCTCTTTTAGTACTACATATTTGAGTCAAATGGACTTTAAGTTTCTGGGTTGGCATACCTAGTGTCACTATCCCAAAAAGAGGATTTGGAGATAATGAACTGATGCTCTCTTAGAAAAGCTATAGGTTGGTCAACAACAATGTCTAAGAGACTGGGTTGCTGATGTAAGATGAAGTAATGATAAGGGGCATCATCCCTAGAGTGATCTGAAGTGAGATGGGACTCTAGAGGTTCTTCTAAATGTGGAAGAATAATGGTACTCGAGTCGACATGACCAGATACACTAGGAGATTTGTGGAGAATTGCTTCTCGTAGTCTATCAAATATGGGTGCCCCCTTACCCAAACATTGGGTTTCAATGTAATGGCTACACGGTGTATGTGGTTCGAATGCATGGGGTCGATGTAAGGGGAAATAGATAAAGTCAAGGGAGGTGATTCCTTCCATAATGTTGTCATCATGATAGAATATGGGGTGACTGGTGGAAGAAAGACTACCTGACGCAGCGAAGCTACCTGACTCATCATCATGAGAAGAGAGGGTTACATGTGCATCATCACAAGGGGTGATAGGAGAGTAAGCAGATAAAATATCTACCGATGTTGAGCCCAGGGTGATCGCTGAAGGGGGGTCGAGTGAAAAATCAAGGGAAGTCTCCAAGGGGACTTCCACGGAGGGTCTCATGGATGATGATAGGTAGATGATGGTGGCAGTTGGCTCTGGTATTTCGACATCGGGAGGGGGAATGTCAATGGGAGCGGGTAAATCCTCAAGCTGACCTAAAGCGTACTGCACAAGTATGGGAGAGGCAGATTGATTTTGTTCAATCTCGTACTCTTGAACTACTTCTAAAGAGGCACGGTAATGCATCAGTTGAGGAAAATGGTGGGAATAATGGCCATGGACACCAGACAGAGCACATGGTTTGTTGGTACGAATAGTCTTTGGGTTCTTGGTTGCAGTCGAGGAAGAAACATAGGTTTCAGGAACCATAGACTCAGGGAATGGGACTTTAACCATGGGTTTAATACGGGGCAACTCAGGACAAGTATGGGTGGCATGACCGATGACATCACATAAGGTGCAAGGCTTTATGGGTAAAGTAGGGGCAGGGTCAGTCAGGGTAACATTGTCTTTGTATGCCCCCTTACAAGCTTTGCCTTTCTTTCCCGTAGCTGTCACAACAGGAGAAGGGTCCTGTTGAGGTGCTGGTGGCACTATAGCGACGGAAGAAGCTAGGGGAACCGGTGTCAAAGCAAGGTACAGTTTGGGGTGACCTGGTGGGGTAGTGGTTGGAGGGTCAAGGTACCAGACAGGTATGCCCAGGGTTAAATTGGGGAAAGGGTGGCCATGATGGGGATCGAATAAACTACGGGAGGGGGAGCAAGGAAATGTATCTGACCAGCGGGGTAATGGCCAGGAGGGACGGCTCCAAGATGGTTGAGACCTGGTGGAACCGACCCAGGAGGGTAGAGAGGCTCATGGGTACCAGATGTAGGAGAAGGGCCAGAAGGAAGAGGTCCGACTGGCTGAGGCGAAGGGCTAGGAGCAAGTTACGGCGGGTGAGGTTGAGGTTGCTAACTAACTGAAGCGGGCCGCTTAAGGTCAACTCGAACGATTGCATCATGCAAACATTCGCTATGAATGGATCAGAGACAGGAGGAGGAGGAAGACCAGGGAAGGTTCCAAGCAAGGAGGAGTATTTGTAGACATCGGGGGAGACACTGGTCAAAGAATCAACGGTTTTCTTATTGGCTACAGAAGAGATGGTCGACTCAGGGGAGGTCTAAGACTTTGGCTCATGATATGTCAACTGGTCAATGGTGACTATCTTTCCATTATGAGGGAAAAACATCTTGCGGTGGACCGGAGATGGGACAAAAGACATGGCATAGGTGTAGCTACGCCCAAAAATAATGTTATAATCAAGAGGGGCGTCGATGACTTCAACATCAACGCAAACAGTCTTGCCCGCAAGAGTGATAGGAAAATTACGGAATAGGCCAATGGGCTGGGAGGCATGGCCATCCCATGCATGAAGGGTGATGGTGGAAGGGGCCAGCTCAGGAGATCCGATTTGTTTCCAAACTGAAGCAGACATCACATAGGTAGATGCCCCCTCATCAATAATACACCGAACCACGTTAGCGTTCCAGATTTTGACTGGGATTTGGAAAGCAACAGAAGCAGGAAGGAGAGGATGGTCTGACTGAAGGGCATCAAAAATAATCATTTGGTCATCAGCAGGATCTACAGCACCCATGGTAGATATTAGATCCTTCCTTTGAGAATGACATGACTAAAGGAGTTCCAGTGTTGAAATGGCAGCATAAGACTGCGCCAAATCATCTACTATGCTATACGAATGAGCAGCTCGACCAGAAGCATCATTTCGGCATAATGGGCCCTTAGGAACCCTGGTATGAACCTCAAATTTGAATATGAGAGGAGACTCACTTATGAGCCACTCCACTTGTATGAGAAGGAGGTATGGTAAGGGTATTCATTATTGTTTACATGATTATTTGTATGATGTATGTATGCATCCCTTAACCATACATGTGCAGGATGGTTCTCCAAGGAGGAGCATTATTTTTTCTAGACCACATGGTTTAGATGAGGCCATAAGCATGATTGATGGCCATTCCGTAGGAGGACTTGGGGAAGAGGTACACTATGGAGGACATGCTCATTGTACACCTTACATTATTCACTTCCTCCATACTTATGAGGAGATTGGATCAGAAGGCAAGTGGTTGACAAGCCACTTATTTTATCAGTCTCTATTGCAGTTGAGGGTCAAGCTGTGGTGGCTGCACTTGAGGGACCATATTCCTTCTCATTTGTTGCATATGGAAGCAAGTATGATTCTCATTTTTGCTCCCTATGGCTCTACTATTTCTGTCTTTATGAGGAGCATGTTTGGGAGAGAGACACATTGGATGAATGTGTCCTTTGAGGGAGAATCCTCCCACACTTTTTGCACTACATGTTCTAAGGGGAACATGGGACATGGTATGGTTACCTTAACAACACATTTGTCACTTTATGAGGTGAACCATATGATGATGACTTCCAACTCATCATATATGGAGATATGTGGGAAAGCATGATTTGCAGCATTGGAGGAGAGGTCTTTGGAGATCTAGTCCTCATATTTCCACTTGAGGGTAGCTTTATTGCAACCCGGGATCAGCAGACACTCTACACTTTTCATAAGTGGAGAGATGGATAGTGTGGGGTAGGCTACATTATCTACCATGTGCATATTTTCATCCCACCTACTTTGCCGGAGCCAAAGGTGGATGACATTTTTCATGAGCTGCCTAGTTGGAAGGTGACTCATTTTTCATGGCTCATAGCTTGGGGATGGAGGATCCATATGGGAAATATAGTTCCCATTATATTTCAAATCCCATTCTTCAAAGGGACCTCTAGACATCACCTTGTCATCCTCTTGAGTATCTCACCTTTACATGATGATGGCTTGATAGCTAACTTGCATGATGAGGGACGTGTAGCTTGCATGAGAAGAAAATGCATTTGAGAGGGAGGAATATTCTTTGTGGAAGAAACCCTAATGTGTGGGGTTCAGGGCAAAGAGGAATTTACTTGCATAAAATGGGGAAGAGGCACCCATAGTGAGATATCTTTGAGCATTTGATCATTTTTTTTATTAGACTATTTGTAGTCTCTGGTTGTTCAGCTGAGTTGCAGTGCTTCTTAGCACCAGGGATTCCTGTTTAGGATTTCCTCTCCTTCTTGAGAGGCCTCTTAATGGATTTCACTTCATTTTCTCCACATATTGGCTCAAGGCCAAAGCCACTTCTTCAGTCACTGCGTTATTTCTACTGAAGTATAACGTAGTGTTGCTGGGTGTTGCAGTGGAGGGGTTCCACAACACCATTCCTTGTCTCATATTTCAGAGGAGGGAGTCTCTATTCCTTGGGAAGGTTAGTAAGGAAGGTTTCAGAGCTGATTTTCACGTCTTGGCATCAAGGCCAAACATCTCCCATAATAGACAGCGCAGTCCATTCTCCATACTATGTTATTTCAATGCATACTTGTAGTGAGGGGTTGCACCATCATCTTGGAGGAAGAGATCTTCGGGGATAGGATCAGCCTATCACTTGAGAGATCTGTTGGAGGAGGTTTATTTCAGATTTCACATCATCTTCAGCCATATCCAGTTATTTTCAAAGTTGCAGCTGCTACCCAGCAACTCAGGAATTTCTGCAGATTTTCCATTTTCATGTACATTGTAGCCAAACCTTCCTAGGATTGTGTATTATTGTTGCATTAGTGTTTTTAGGGGTTGAGAGCTTGCTACCCCTCATTTATTTGAGCTTATATTTTTATATCATTCTATTATCATGTATTTTGTTGCAGTGTCTCCAATGAACTGCGTTATTTTATCCATATGACCTTTCTGCATGGCAGTGTTGCTATATTGTCTTGTACATGTCTCATTGAGGCTTTCATTGCCCATATTTAGTGATTTTTTTCTCCGAACATTGTACACATTTGTTGCTATATTATACATTGGTTGGCTATCTACTTCTTCATGTGTGTAGACTTTATAAAATAACATTGTTGCTCCATTACATGTGCTTGTATTTGTTGCAGTCCCGTCACCGGGCACTTTTGAGGACATCTAAGTGTGGGAGTTCTGTTTAACCCACTTAGAATGATTTCTTTGGAGCCTCCCCTTGGATTTAGCACTTAGACACATTTTTCTAAGGGATCCAGGTCTTGGTTTCAATTCCTGTAGTATCCATTACTGGAAAATGCATTTTCCAGTCATGCCTTGCTAGTTGTTCTAGATTTTGGGATATTACAAATTCAGATCCTGTTGAGGGTTTGATTGTTTTTGCAAGCTACAATAGTGGAAGCTACATCTACTCAGATCTGGGAAAATCTAGTGCCTCTTCTCAGTGAGTGTGTCTTTTAACCTCTTGGAAGAGTGTATTGGATCATTGGAGCTGCATTTTCAGATCTAGGCATTAGGCCTAATAATCACTGAAGCTAACAACGTAGTTTCCCCTCCATAACTATGTTATCTACAATAGGAAAGTTTCAGGGTGTTTGAGCAACGTTTTGAGGAGTGATCTCTGGTGTTGAGGAGCTTTCCTTGCACTATGGTGATCCATGAATTGGCCATCCAATCCATTTTCCCTTCAGATATTATTTGCATATGGTTCTATTTACTACAGAATTTATGAATATTATTGTAGTACTGCAACTTAGATCTCAGATCTACTCACTGTTGTTCATGATTTGCTCAGATCCCCAAAGGGAATGCATTAAGGAGCCCATCTAGTATACATATATGTATTGGATCTATATTTTTGTATACAGATATTCTCTAGATCTGATGTGTAATATAATCAACTGTAGCATCAATGAAATAACACTATCAAGCTTTTCAGTCTCAAATATGTTGTTGCAGCACCTCAATCTTGAGGGTTTCTTCATGTAATTATTTTGTTTATCTATTGTACATTATATGAACCATGCTATAGATCTGATTTACTGATTTCCATACCATATTGAATCCATCACCTTCATAAAATCACGTTGTATGTGCTTAAGTAATTTCTGCAGTAATTAAGTCATGGGGATTGGGCATTTTTAAGCCATTTCGGGAGTGGGAGACCTGTTTAACATAGCTAGAGTCATTTTGTTGGGCTGAAATTTGGTATGTGAGTCAAAAATGACTTAACATACGAGATCACACCATCACTTTCCCTTATTTTTATGCTCATCTCTAAAATCAACCTTTTTAGGGCATAAATTGTTGCTTTTCCCCAACTTTTGGCTCATAAAATGAAGTAAAGTTTTGTTGTTGTAGCTTGGATTGATGGCTATGTGTTTTTAACATTTCCTATGAGCTTATTTGATGCTGCATATCCATTATTGTGTTTATACATTGCTGCAGTCCCTCATTAGGCATTTATCAAGCCATACTAAGTGTGGGAAGCCTGTTTGCCCCACCTATAAGGATTTATTTTTGATATCCTCTTGGATTTAGGAATTAGATACTCAGTTATAAGGGATCCAAGTGCTAGTATCAAATCTCGTGGCAGCCATTCCTGTAAAATGTGTTTTCCAGTCATGCCTTGCTGACAGTTCCCATTTTGGGATATTACAAATTTCCTAAGAGAGAATACTCTCTATACTAGCCATTTTTTATATGATAATGATCACACACTCATGTCCATAACTTCATGCTAGTTTAGAGAGAGGAAGGCTTGTCAATCTGAGAGAGGACGATTGTTCAGGACCCCGGAAGAACATGTATAACATCAAGGCGAAAGGTTGTAAGGTTACTTCTTATTATACAAGTTAATACAAATGGATTCCATTTTCTCATTGAATTGTTCATGTATCTATTTGAGTATTTAAATTATTATATTCCTTGATCACTAAGGTAGATTAGTGTTTTCTCAATTATTATATCTTGCAGGTGATTTTAATCCTTTTTTTTGTCTTTGATTGCATGTTTCGCATGATGAAGTGACTTCTTTTGGAGCAACTGGATAGAATATTTCAGCAAGCGTTGGACTTCAGGTAGGGGAATTTCCTCATAATTTTTTATTAATAATTATAAATCATAAATGATCTAGAGAAAATGGTTTGCATTTGATTGTTTGTCTCTAGATATCCTTAGGATACTAGGGAGATTGTTCTTACCCGCAAGAAGGATTTATCCGCATAACATAAGGCTCGAGTATCCACTTGTGAGTAGCTCGAATTACATTTCTTTGAATTATAATATGGAATAATTCATGGAAGATAATGGGTTGAAGGAATACATTGATCAGAAAGTTCTGAAACCAACAACTATTGATGCACAAAATATAGCAGAATGGAAGAAGAATGTAGGCAAGGAAATATAGATATTATTGTAAGGAGTTCGATTGTGGAATCATGATTTCTGTTAAACCAAAAATCGTAGGAATTAGTCTCCTCTACAATCTCCATAGTTAGGATCCACAGGAGGTAGTTAGTCTGTTGTGAAACGAGCTCAAAAAATAGAAGAAAAGAGATATCAACACCTTAGAAATAAGCCACTTCGAGGGGGAAACCTCCAATACATTACATGAATGAAAATTTCTTCAATGATACAAATTAAAAAACCTCCTTTATATATATAGGAGTCCATGGGGCCACAATGTAATGCTAGCTGACCTAACAATAATAATTTAAGGGCACAATAATAACAATATGGGGGTTATAGAGGTACAATAATAACAATAAGGGGGTTACACAAACAACAATAAGGGACTATACTAGTAATATAGGGACCTAACATGCTCCTCTCCTTCAAAAAAGTATTGTCCTCAATGCTTGAGTAGCTCTAGGTTCTTCTGTATAAAATTCTCATCCTCCCATGTAGAATCTTCAATGGGTAAGTTCTTCCACTTGATGAGATACTCTGAAATTGATCGATTTTGTAGCTGTCGAGTTCTTGTTTCTGTGACTGCTTCAGGTTCCAATATGATTTTTCCTTCCTCATCAAGTTATGGAAATATTGTTTGAACTAGAATATTTTCACCTATAACCTTGTTTAAGCATGAAACATGGAAAACTGAATGAAATCGTGAAGAAGCAGGAAGCTCCAATTTGTATGCCATAGTACCAATCTTTTGCAACACCTTGTAAGGACCATAGTACTTTGGCGATAATTTATTATCCTTCTTAGCTTGTTTGAGGGAAATTTGTTTATATGGTTGTAGCTGTAAAAATACCCAATCTCCTATATCAAAACTTCTCTCGCTGCGATGTTGATCTGCCTGTTGTTTCATTCGATTTTGTGCCAAATTCAGGTTATCCTTTAAGAGTTGGAGAACTTCTTGCTGATGCTCAATGTGATCTTCCACTGCTTGAACCTTCGAATTTTATCTTAAATATGATGTGATGGATGGTGGATGATATCCATAAAGTGCCATAAATGGGGTCATTTTTGCTGCAGTATGGAAGGAAGTGTTATACCACCATTCAGCAAGAGGTAACCACTTGACCCATTGTGTTTGTTTATCGGATACAAAACAACGAAGATATCCTTCCAAACATTTATTTACTATCTCAGTTTGACCATCAGATTGAGGATGATAAGATGAGCTATGAGCTAATTGAATACCCAAACAAGAAAATAACTCTGTCCAAAAATTTCCAGTAAAAATGGGATCTCTGTCGCTCACAATAACCCTTGGGCTTCCATGTAGCTTTTGAATTCTGTCCATAAATGTAGTAGCAACTGTACTTGCTTTAAATGGATGAGATAATGCACAAAAGTGTGCATACTTGGTAAGTCTATCAACTACCACCATGATAACACTCTTTCCTTCGGACTTAGGTAAACCTGTGATAAAATCCATTGAAATCTCCTCCCAACGTTGACTTGGAATGGATAAAGGTTGTAGAAGACCTGGGCTCTTAATCGTCTCGACTTTATTCTGTTGGCAAACCAAACATTCCGCCACACACTTTTGAATATCAGATTTAAGGCCATCCCAAAAAAATTCTTTCTTCACCCTGTGGTAAGTTTTTAAAAATCCTGAGTGTCCTCCTAAAGGAGAAGTGTGCAATTCCAAAGAATATTTTGTTTTAGTTGGGAATTCTTACAAAGATATAAGCGATCTTTGTACCATAAGGAATCATTTTTCCAACTAAATGTATCAGATGTACTAGGATCTTGCTGCAACTTTTGAATGAGTGTCCATACATCTTTTTCCTTCTTCCATTCATCTCTTGCTTTGGTTATCCAATCTGGTTGGATAATAGATATGGCACAAAGCAATGCTTCCACCTCTTCATTCTTTCTTGAGAGTGCATCTGCAACAACATTAAGCTTTCCTTTTTTGTAGATTATTTCAAAGTCATAACCCAACATCTTTGTGACCCATTTTTGCTACTCTTATGAAGATAGTCTTTGTTCCAAAAAGTGTTTAAGACTATCATGATCAGTTTTTACCTTGAAGTGTCTTCCCATTAGGTAAGTTCGCCATTTCTTTGGTGCATGCAGTATTGCTAACATTTCCTTCTCATAAATAGGTTTCTGTAAATACTTTCCTTTGATTGGACGACTTTCAAAAGCAATGGGTCTTCCTTCCTGCATTAAAACTGCACCAATTCCATTTCCTGAGGCATCACATTCCACAATAAAGGCTTTTGTGAAGTCTGGCGTAGCTAAGACCGGTGCTAGGCACATTGCCTCTTTAAGATGTTCAAAGGCCTTAGTTGCTTCAGGAGTCCATGAAAATGCATCTTTCTTCAATAATGCTGTTAGAGGTGCTGCTATTCTCCCATAATTCTTAACAAACTTGCGATAATAGCCTGTTAACCCGAGAAATCCTCGCAACTGCTTTATTGTCTTGGGGACTTTCCATTCCTTAATGGCTTTAATCTTGTTAGGGTCTACTTTAACACCCTCGTGAGATATAAATAACCCAGATATTCCACCTCTTGTACTCCAAAGAAACATTTGGATGTTTTTGCATATAATTGTTTCTCCTGCAATAGTTTGAGCACCCTGTCAACATGTTCAACATGATCCTTCCAAGACCCGTTGTAGATTAGTATATCATCAAAAAATACTAGCACAAATTTTCTAAGGAAGGGTTTGAAAATGGAATTCATCAACCCTTGAAATGTAGAAGGTGCATTGGTAAGGCCAAAAGGCATGACCAAAAATTCATAATGACCCTCATTAGTTCGAAATGTTGTTTTCGGAATATCTTCAGTCTTCATTCTAATTTGATGATATCTTGAATGAAGATCCAACTTGGTAAAATAAATTTCTCCATGTAATTCATCCAATAATTCATCAATCATAGGAATGGGAAATTTATCTTTAATGGTGAGCTTATTGAGCTCCCTATAATCTGGACATATGTGCCATGCTCCATCCTTCTTGTGTAACAATACTATAGGAGCAGAGAAAGAGCTTTGACTAGGTTGAATTATACGAGCCTCTAACATTTCTGCAATCATACATTCAATTTTTCTCTTTTGGACATAAGGATATCTATAAGGCCCGATGTTTGGAGGAACACTTCCTGGAATAAAATCAATAGCATGATCATGATCACGAATAGGTGGGAGTCCTTTACAAGTTTCAAACACCTTGGAATGATTGTCCAAGACTTTTTGGAGATCTGAAGAAATAGATGATTTTGATGTTGGAACTTCTAGTGAGCATAATTGTGCAATTACGCCTCGTTGTTCTTTCTTTATAAGCTTTTTCATGACATTAGAGCTTATTATATTTCCTGGCTTCCCTGCAATACCCCGTAATTCAACTTCCTTTCCTTCTGAAAAAAATTTCAAGAAAAGTTCTTGAAAATTAAAAGCTATTGTCCCCAAATATTGTAACCGTTGTACTCCTAGTACAACATCAGCACCTCCCATAGGAATGGAAAGCATTGGACTATTCAATACATATTCCCCCATGGTTAGCTTGATATTATGGCATTTTCTAGAGTAATTTATATTTTTTCCATTTGCAACCATCACTTGACATTCTGGTGTTGGGTATAGGAAACAATTCAATTCCTTGGCTACCTTAAAATGAATAAAATTATGGGTACTATCTGAATCAATCAACACTATTACCTTTTTCTTCTTGATATGTCCTTCTATCTTGTGATTTTGAGGAGTGGTAATTCCTGCCAATGCTTTACATGATATGGTCGGACTCATTTCTTCCTCTTCTAGGATTGGTTCATGGTGTATACCCTCTTCTTTTGAAGATTCTTGTTCATTTTCTTCTTCCTCTTCACAATCTATGTAAAATAATTTCTTCTCAGCACAGTTATGACCTTTAGTGTATTTGCTATCACAACTGTAGCAAAACCCTTTTGGTCTTTTTTCTTCCAATTTTTGTGGTTTCAACCTTGTAGGTTGTGCAAATCTAGGAGTAGCAACACTTCCCTCTTTATAGAAGTGAGTGGTAGGCTTACCTGTCGCCATAATTTTACATTCAATTTTTCTGGCCAACCTGAATGCCTTCTCTAATGAATCAGGTTCCAAAACGCGAACTTCATGTTGGATGTTATCCTTTAAATTACCTATGAAGAGATCAATCCTGTGTTCCTCTGAAATCTCAGTTACCCTTATATTCAATTTTTGGAAGTCCTAAATGTGCTCCCCCACTGAACCCTTTTGTTTGATATTTATCAATTTTCTAAAGAAGGTGTTGCTCTTTGTATCCTCATAATGTGCTATAATTTCCTCTGTAAAAATTGACCAAGTGACAATTTTTTTACGGGAGTAAAGCCATCGATGCCATACAAATGTATTTTGTTCTAAATGTAAAGTTGAAATGCGTACCTTTTGTGTGTTTTTCACATTATTGAGATCAAAATATTGCTCCATCTGTAGTATCCATGTTACAGGATCCTTTCCATCAAACTTCCTCATATCCATTTTTCGAATATTGTGGTTCTTCCCTCCATCATTAGATTTTATGAAATCACAATTAACATTTATTTTGTCCTCATCATGAGTTTCCTCTGTTATCTTTTCACCATTAGGAAAAAATTCTTGTATCAACTTTTCCAAACCTTCTATGTCTACTTTTAGATCATTCTTCATGTTTTCCATGTTGTCTTTCATTTTTTCATTGATCTTAGCTTCCATGTCATCCATCTTAGCTTCCATGCCCACTTCTATGCCATTCATCTTAGCTTCCAAACCATTCATCTTAGCTTCCATGTCTTTCTTCAAACCATCCATCTTAGTTTCCATGCCTTTCTTCAAAACTTCCATTTCATTTTTTTTTTCTCTTTGCGAGAGCGAAATTTGTTGCACTTTCTCTTGTAATTTTGATATGTCATGTTTCCATTCTTTGCCTTCATGAGTCATAGTAGAGCCTTCTAAAGGCTCAATGGGTGTTGAATTATTTTTAGGGGCCATTTTAGAATCCAATACTGATATCTATTCTACAATATGCCCTTGGAATCAATTCAACTTGATTCTTCAAACAAGACTTATGCAATTCGGAAAACAAAATACACACCTTTTACTTGCTTTTGAGGAGCTCGATATTGAAATTGAATTATCTCTATAATTGCAAATCCTCAATATCTGAAAATTTAGCCCTGTATTAGCCCTCTGAATCTTTTTTAAAATGCCACAAGTCTGATCTGATTTGGATTCTTCAAGACAAAGTTATGTCTAATCTCCCACAATGACCCAATTATGGACTGGTTCAGTAGATCGAACTTGTACGACTTGCCAAGTGTCACTATTTCCTCCTTTGGCTCTAAAATTTAAAGACATAAAACTACAGTTAGTTTACTTGAGGCCACTTTTACAGCATTCCAATCCGATGCTCAGAGAGAGAGCCATGAAGATTTTTCCACGGTCACCTTTTTGAGATGAAATTCATAATCCTGAAAAAGACCTAACGTCCATAGATCATATCTCCGAACATATTGTGAACCAATATCTAAAATTTTGCACCGATGTTCCTCAGGATTGTGGCTTCGTACTCTAAAAATTTCAGCTTCTGAACCTTTGTATAAAAAACGTTATATCGAAAATACCACGATGACCTGTTTAGGTTAAATTTAGGAGCCTGCAAAGTGACCTAAATTCCACAGATTATATCTCCGAAAATATTTTGAACCAAGCTCTAAAATTTTGCGATGATGTTCCTTAGGATTTTGGATTCACACACTAAAAATTTCAGCTTCTAAAGCTTTGTAGAAAAAACGTTATAGCAAAAATTCCACGATGACCTGTTTGGAGCAGCAAAACCCTAGAATCCAAAGCTTTGATACCAAATGTTGTGAAACCAGCTCCAAAAATAGAAGAAAAGAGATATCAACGCCTTAGAAATAAGCTGCTTCAAGGGGGAAACCTCCAATACATTACATGAATGAACAATTCTTTGATGATACAAATTACAAAACCTCCTTTCTATATATAGGAGTCCATGGGACCACAATGTAATCCTAGCCGACCTAACAATAATAATTTAAGGGCACAATAATAACAATATGGGGGTTACAGAGGTACAATAATAATAGTAATAGGGTTAAAATAACAACAATAAGGGACTATAATAGTAATATAGGGACCTAACATAGTCCATGTTGCAAAACACACAGGGAGAGTTGAACCCAATGTCCAACAATCTCCCCCCCAATGTGAGCCGGGTGAGTTTCTAACTCGAGACTTGTCGCTTTGATACTGATTATTGGAATAAAAATTGTCATTAAACCAAAACCCATAGGTGTTAGTCTCTGCTACAATCGCCAAAGTTAGGATCCATGAGAGGCAGTTAGTGCACGTCGCGAAACACATGGGGAGTGTTGAACCTAATGTCCAACATTCGAGATCATATTTTATTGAACCTCCATGGGAAGGAGACTTCATATGCAATTTGGAAAGCCTTAATAGAATTTTTTCATAACACTAGTGACCATAGGAAGTTGGAACTGAAGGAAAAGGGTGACATAATACCATATTACTTGAGAAAGTTCACCCAATGTCGAGATGAGCTTGGGAGTGTTGGTGTTATAGTTTCTGAAGATAATATGGTCATCCTAGCACTTCTAGGCCTTCCCAAGAGTTGGAAAAACTACTAGGATTCAGTAAATGGGAGGGAGAAGCTACCGAAGCGAGAGTGTTTATGGTATGATTTGGTGCAAGAAGAGATAAGGAGGAACACTAGAGATGGAACCTCATCCAAGCATGATGGTGAGGATAAATTTTCCTTGACTAGAAAGGGAAAGAAAGGGAAAGGGAAGAAATCCAAATTAGAAGGAGATTGTGGTCGGGCAGGAAATAAGGACTTGTCAAAGATTAAATTCTCTCACTATCATGAGCTAGGACACTATGCCATGAAGTTTCCACACAGGAAGGCTGACAAGAATCTCTCAGGAGGAGTGGCAAGTGAAGCTCTTTATTCACAATTCGAGTTGTATTTCACCTTAATTGCATTCATGGTTACATAGATAATCGGTAGTGTGTGGTATATAGATAATGGAGCCTCATTCCATATGATTGAAATGTAATATCCCAAAATAGGAAAAGACAGTAATATAAAACACAATAACTAGAAACTACAGCAATATGGAAATAAAATGTAAATACCATGAAAATAGACAAAACATCTGAGTCATTTTATTAATAGGGAGGTGAAAAAAAAAGTACAACATTCCTCAATAATAGCAACACTCAAGCCTACAGAGGTGGCTAGAGTGACCCTCAAGTCCTCTCACTAAAAGCATTGCATAACTGCTGATTTGTTGGAGGCCATACTGCATTGTCCTTGCTAGAAATGCCAGAAATATAACTACTGGCTGAAAATGGATGTGTAGATTAAGTTGTTCTAGAGCTTAGAAAATTTCAGGATTTGGAATCTAGACTCTATGATGAAAACCTAGAATAACCCAGAAAGTATTTCCATATTGGCTCACCTTGGAAAATCACCCTCCTAGGGCTTGTAATACATAACTCCTAGGTATGTAGATCTGTGGCATGAACTAAAAGATAAATGGATGAAATAATAAGAAATCAGCTCAATGGATGAAGGTTTGGCCCCTTCTCCTGATCCCCAAGCTAAAAGCTTGAGATATAGCTCCTCCTTCCTCCTCTCAAGTTGCAACTACTAAACTACACAACTATTGGAAGGGACTGCACTTTCAAGTGGGATGAAGTTGTAGCCTGCTACTAGATGATGGAATATAGGTAACAGCTGATGGAAATAATCTCACCAAAGTGAGGGGATGATCCCTCACAGTATTCCAAGCTGAAATACTTGGAACTTCCCTCCTCCTCTGATCCTACACTGTTGGAATGCATAATTCCTGCAGGAGTTGTTATTGCATGGAGGTGTAGAATGATGGCCTGACGTCGGATGTATAAATTATGCTATCGGAATACTAAAATTGATGCACAAGGTGAAGGGTTGATCCCTCCATAGGTTTCCTAGCTGAAATGCTAAGAAATACCTTCCTCCTCTCAAACCCTAAGGCAAGAATTCTTAATTCCTGAAGCTGTAATTGTTTTAGAGAGGGGCTGAATGTGGCACCAATGTCGGATGATGAATGACTACTCAAAGAAACCTTTCTAGAGTAGGAACTTGAAGTCCCCCATGGATAAGGGTGGGATCTCTGCTCGTAGACACCCATGTGCTAAACCACACTGTAGACTTAGCTAAATAGTTGAAGCATGCAAAGAAATTTCAAACGAAAATACAATATCAAAATACAAAATACTTTCTATGGCCGCCCTCACCTTCCTTTTATGCTTTGTGAGCCTCCTCTAGCCCTAGCCCACCTCATTAAAACGTTGCAAATGTGGCCACTAGCCTCCATTGTAGAAATTTGCTGAATAATGATTAATCATCCACCGAGACTATCCTGATCACATACAATTCGAATTTATATGCAACACATAATCTCTTCCACTCAGATCATCACACATGCGGAAATAAAACAAGCGATAACACATCAAATCATCATACACATTAACACAGTATGTATGGGGAAATATTATAGCTGAAAACCCTGCAGCTATTGTGTATATTATAATGGAGAAATCATGTAACAAACTCAGTACAATACTCCTCACAAGTACTCAGTACTTTCTCATAAAGTTACACACAAACTAGCTCAGTTTTGAACAGGTTACTGGTTCAAAACTCACCGCCAATTTCCTTGCCTCTATTGCGCAATCATGGCCTATCTATATAGAGATCCAAGGTTCGAATCTCCTTGGCTTGACAGCGCAATCATCATGGGAAATTCCTCCAAGTGTGGTGCAAATCTCATGCACAACTGATGTCGCCACTGATAGCTAACTCCACTCTTTCATCTACCTCTTTCACTGGTCTCCACTGAACTGATCATGCACTGTAGTGAACTGATGTGTTCTTGAGTTGAATAATGAGTTACTAATTATTGAATTAAATAATATTTAATTCACTCCACTCATTACTAGTTGATTAGCTAGTTAAACTAATCTCAACTAGTTCAACTAAGTTAAACCGAACACAACTCCACTAACTGTCTCATTAACTCCACCAAACTTCTGCCACTGAAGTCCTAACTGAAGTCAACCATGCATGAGCTCACCAAACCCTTAGGAATAGTGTAATTCCTCTGTCAGATGCATGAGCCACTTCCAAGGCTCGAACTGAAGTGCTCCAAGAGAGTAAACTGAAGTTTATAGTCTAAATATTATTAAGGGTAAATAATATTTGACTTCCCTATTTTAAGGAGAGGCAGTCTAAATATAGACTTCGACCTATAGGTCAAAAAATAGAGGTCCATATATTTTTACCAATATTACCAATACTCCAAGAATAACATACTGCAACCCCTGGACCATGCTCCATATGTCTAAAAATAGACTTTGCGCCAGAATTTTCCTGCGGGCCCACTTAGTGAAGGCGACTTCATTTCACTAAGCTCCATCATCTTGCTGCATTTTCAACACTCCCTCTCAGCAATATATGGATTATCTGCAACCCCTATCCTGCCTCTGTGGAATTCGAACTTGCTCCTGGTGAGCGCCTTCGTCAGGATGTCGGCATCCCGATCCTCCGTGGGAACATATGAAAGCATCATGATTCTCCGCTGAACACAATCTCTGATATGATGGTACCTGATGTCGATGTGTTTGGATCTATCATGAAATACTGGATTAGCCGAGAGTTTAATGCAACTCTGGTTATCACAGTAAATCACTGTAGGCTCCAAATGCAACTCGAACAATCCAACGAGGATCTTCCTCATCCAAATAGCCTCGCATGCAGCCAAGCTAGCTGTCATGTACTCGGCCTCTGCTGAACTGAGTGCCACGGATCTCTGCTTCCTGCTGTACCAGGAAACTGCTGTCGACCCAATGCTGAAAACTCCTCCAGATGTGCTCTTTCGGTCCGTTGGACTCCCTGCCCAATCTGCATCAGTGAAGCCAGAAAGTTTCGCTCCATCCTCCTGTCTGTACCATAGACCATATCCCGATGTGCCTCTGATATAGCGCAATACATGCTTGCATGCCTTCCAAAAGAGCTTGGTAGGCTTAACCATAGCTTGCGAAAGCTGGTTAACTACATAGCATGTATCAGGTCGTGTATTGACCATATACATAAGCGACCCCACCAACTGTCGATAGACAGTGGCATCCACTACCTCCGCTGAAGTAGCATCCTCCTTCCTCCAACCACCAGGAAGAGGAGTGTCAACAGGCTTGTAGCCTTGCATGTTGAACCTCTCCAGAATCTCCCGGCATACTTGCCCTGAGAAACAAACAGTCCTCCGTTGCGCTGCCAAATCTCCAATCCCAGGAAATAATGAAGGATGCCCAAGTCCTTCATCTCAAACTCTCGTGCAAGATCCTCCTTGCATGAAAGTATCAATTGCTCATCGCCAGTCAAAATCAGATCATCTACATACAGTATGATGATCAACAAATGCCTTCCCCAAAAGAGAGGCTCTGCCACGACACATTGACTCACAAGCATTTTTCATGTATCCAGTTGTACTGAGTCTGGATCCCTCTGTCTGCGCCGTGCCGTAGGTGGTCCTACAACCTTCTCT
This sequence comes from Pinus albicaulis, assembly GCA_034641835.2. NCBI lineage: Eukaryota > Viridiplantae > Streptophyta > Pinopsida > Pinales > Pinaceae > Pinus > Pinus albicaulis. The sequence goes on from CM076574.1 coordinate 735,546,053, forward strand.
GCATCTCGACCCAGTCGCTCAGCTTCTGTAGTGCGCATGCGCCCTCTGATGGTTGGCGCTGCATGGGTGGTTTCTTCCACCTCCTGAACTTCCTCTTGTGGCTGATCCACATCCGGAAGCTCCTCCTTAGGAACTAACAGCTCCTCATCTTCATGCAAGTGTAGCTCCCTCTCAAGCGAACACTGCATGGCTTTCTCCTCCTGAAATTTTATATCCCGTCGCACAACAGTCTTGCGACTGTCTGAAAAATACACCCAATAGTTGTGAGGTGTATCAGTGTACCCCACAAATATTCCAACCTCAGCAGTTGGATCCAGCTTCCTTCTCGCATCCTTCGTCACATGCATGTAGACAGGAGAACCAAAATCCGCAAATGGGAAATATCAGGCCTCTTGCCAGAATAAGCCTCCTCTGGTGTACTCATGCCAAGAACATTGTGAGGACAACGGTTCTGCACATACACTGCTGTATTGCATGCCTCAGCCCACAAGTGAAGGGGTAGGCCCTGATCATGCAACATCGCCCGTGTAGCACCCACGATCGTTCTGTTCTTCCGCTCAGCCACCCCATTCTGCTGTGGGTTATGGGGTGCGATGAGCTCTCTCCGAATACCTTCTGTGCTGCAGAACTCCTTGAATTCAGCCAAGATGAATTCACCACCATTTTCACTCCTTAGAGCAATCACCTTCTTCCCCGACTCCTTCTCGACCAGTGCTTTAAACTCACAGAACTTCGCGAATGTATCACTCTTCTTCTGCATGAAGAAGATCCAGCACTTTCGAGAGAAATCATCAACAAAGATCACATAATACCTGTGCTTTGCTGTCGAAGCAACAGAGAAAGGACCACACACGTCTGTGTGAACTCTCAAGGATCGTCGTGGCGCGACTATCCTTCTCGTGAAAGGTGGCTTTCACATACTTCCCTAAAGTACACCCCTTGCACTGATCTGACTGCGCAAGAGTGCCCTTAGGAAGCCCAGTAGAAATCTGCTGCAAGATCTTCAAAGCTCCATGGTGAAGGTGGCCCAATCTCCTGTGCCACAGTTCGCCCTCATCATCCCGGCTCACCACTTCTCCCGCCTTGCATGCCATAGCTGCGCAGCCATCTACCTGCAACCGATAAAGGTTCTTGGTCCGAACCCCTATCTTCCGGGTCTCTCCAGTAGTCTTACTGCGCAGGAAGGCTTTTCCTTCGCTGAAGACCACATCATACCCCTTATCCTCCAACATCGCCACAGAGATCAAGTTCTTCTCCAATCCAGGTACATGCATGACATCCTTCAATACAAAGGGTTTACCAGACTCCCTCTGAAAGGATATGGTACCGATACCAGTCGCACTGTATCTACCATCATCGCCCATCTCGATGTGCACACCCAAATATTTGTCCTCCAGATCTGAGAACAAATCCCGATCTCCCATCATATGAAATGATGCACCGCTGTCCAAGAACCATACCGATCCCAACACACTTGAAACCAAGCATGCGATCAGTGAAAATTCAAGCTCGAACTATGAAGCCAAAGCCTCTCCATCTGCAGATCTTCCCGCTTGCTTTTTTTTCTTCTTCTTTGGAAAATTGGTAGCATAATGTCCATGATCATGGCAGTGAAAACACTTCACTTTCGCCATATCCTGCTTCTTGCCCTTTGCACCGGAATGAGAAGTTTTCTTACCCTTCCCCTTCTTTGCTTTGGCAACCAAAGCGCAATTTTCTTCATCAGCTCCCTTTGATGAAGATCCACCTCGAGTAGTCCTCCTTATCTCCTCCTGCATGAGATCCACCCAAAGGCACTCCCATCTGAGCAGCTTCTCTCGACCATTGACACTGTCTTGATATGAGTGCCAAGCCTTCAGAAGACCAAGGAGAGCTAGGTCGACCATTTCCTCGTCTTCGACAGTCACCCCCACACTTCCCAGCTCATCTCTGCATTGAGTGAACTTCGTGAGGTATTTGGCGATATTGTCGCCTTTCTCCATCTTGATGTTCCTGAGCTTATCTTTGAGCACCAGCTTCCTTTGGTCGCTCTTACTCTGGAATAGATCCGTCAGAGCTTTCCACATTAAATATGGAGAAGCCTTTCCATGCAGGCTGGATACAATATGATCCTTGACGCCCTCCAACAGGATCCTTCGACATTTCGCCATCTTCTTTTGCCATGCTTCGACTTCAGCAGGATCAGTGGGCTTTTGGACATCCGTATCTACGAACTCCTTTAGACCATTATCTTCTAATACTACCTCCATGCGATCCTTCCATGCAACATAATTCGAACTGCCTTCAATAGCATATTTGAGTCGCAAACCGTTGAAAGACATTTTCAACACCGGCACCAAGAAAACAAAACTGCTGCAAAATTCGAATTCCACCTCAAAGCTCAACCGCTCTAGATATGTGAGAAAAAATTATTTCTAGCACAGATATTGACTGCAAGGGGCGTTTACTAGACCTTTCACTTTCCGAAGAAAGATGAATCCGGAGGCTACCTGGCCCGCATGCAGAGTCTGTCTACCGAAATAAGTTTGTAATCACTGTGATGATCAATCTCTTCTTCCATAGCTACGATACCATGTATAAATTTGCTGAATAATGATTAATTATCCACCGAGACTATCCTGATCACATACAATTCTGATTTATATGCAACACATAATCTCTTCCACTCAGATCATCACACATGCGGAAATAAAACAAGCGATAACACATCAAATCATCGTACACATTAACACAGTATGTATGGGGAAAGCTTATAGCTGAAAACCCCACAGCTATTGTGTATATTATAATGGAGAAATCATGTAACAAACTCAGTACAATACTCCTCACAAGTACTCAGTACTTTCTCATGAAGTTACACACAAACTAGCTCAGTTTTGAATAGGTTACTGGTTCAAAACTCACCACTAATTGCCTTGCCTCTATTGTGCAATCATGGCCTGTCTAAATAGAGATCCAAGGTTCGAATCTCCTTGGCTTGACAGCACAATCATCATGGGAAATTCCTCCAAGTGTGGTGCAAATCTCATGCACAACTGATGTCGCCACTGATAGCTAACTCCACCCTTTCATCTACCTCTTTCACTGGCCTCCACTGAACTGATCATGCACTGTAGTGAACTGATGTGTTCTTGAGTTGAATAATGAGTTACTAATTAATGAATTAAATAATATTTAATTCACTCCACTCATAACTAGTTGATTAGCTAGTTAAACTAATCTCAACCAGTTCAACTGAATTAAACCGAACACAACTCCACTAGCTGTCTCATTAACTCCACCAAACTTCTGCCACTGAAGTCCTAACTGAAGTCAACCATGCATGTGCTCACCAAACCCTTGGGAATAGCATAATTCCTCTGTCAGATGCATGAGCCACTTCCAAGGCTTGAACTGAAGTGCTCCAAGAGAGTAAACTGAAGTTTATAGTCTAAATATTATTAAGGGTAAATAATATTTGACTTCCCTATTTTAAGGAGAGGCAGTCTAAATATAGACTTCGACCTATAGGTAAAAAAATAGAGGTCCATATATTTTTACCAATATTACCAATACTCTAAGAATAACATACTGCAACCCCTGGACCATGCTCCATATGTCTAAAAATAGACATAGTCTAAAAATAGACTTTGCGCCAGAATTTGCCTGCGGGCCCACTTAGTGAAGGTGACTTCATTTCACTAAGCTCCATCATCTTGCTGCATTTTCAACATCCATGAAGGCTGTGTTGTCTCCCCATGATCTCCATCATCTATGAATTTACTCTCCACTCCCTCCATCATGTGTGCATTTAATGCACCACTTCCTCCATCACTTCATCATTATTTCTCCAAGATATTACTTTTATTCCTCCACTATCTCCATCATATTCTTCATTATTGCTCCATGATCTCCACCCTTCCTTCATTAATAAGCCGATCCACTACTCCATAATGTTGATCCACTATCTAACTAACCCACATTCACACAACAAAATTGGATTTTATTCATATATGGGGTTTATGGGTCCCTCCACCCTTTTATTTACTTAACTAATTTAGAAAAGTAAGAACTCTAATATTCCAATTAACTGATGGAAAATTTGGAATATTATAGTCCTCCCCACAAAAATGTTGCTTGTCCTCAAGAAATGAAAAAAATGAATGTTGCAAAAATCCATCTCCCTCCTAAGTGGCATCCTCATATGGAAGGTTTCCCCATCTTCTCCAATGTGTTATGTATGCCCAACTCCATAGCTGCATATCTAGAATGTCTAGAATGGCCTCCAACTGTGTAGTTAGATGCTTCTCCTCGTTAATGAATCCCCAAGTGGCAACCATATGTTTTCTAAGAGCCTCTTTTCTGCATGAGATATGTGAAGTGGAATGGTTCTTTCACCAAGTGGAAAGTCCCAACTCATAAACTATCTCTCCAACCCATGCTACATGGAGGAGGTTGTGGCTCCCCATGCTCCCATCCTTGGCCCTGCTTGCTCCAAGAATCATCTCAACACTGTTCAAAATAGGGGATAGAGACATATGGGTTGAAATGTGAAATTTCATACCATACTCTCCCAATAGAAACCACTGCAGCAATGCCTCTTGCTGCCATACCACATCATCATCATACAAGTATGGTAGCCATAATCTCTCAAGAGAAGCCACTGCAGCAATGCCTCTTGCTGCCACATCACATCATCATCATACCAAGTATGGTAACCATACTCTCCTAACAGAAGCCAACGTGGTAAGGCCTCATGTTTCCATCCTACATCATCATCATGCAAGGTAGGGGAGAATGTCAGACCACATTCTCCCAAGACTAACTAGAGCAGCAATGACTCTTGCTACCACCTCACATCATCATAATGAAAATCATGAAGCAATGATATACTGATTGACATGTATAATGTCACATCAGACCAATATAACCAAGATCCATGTTTCCATATATATGAGTGTCATGCAATGTCCCATACAATAACACACTCATGGACATATGATATGTCATGTGATGGAAAAACTCTCTGAAAACTAACCAACGCAGCCATGCCTCCTCTTTCTGCATCACACTAGTACTATGAAAGGCATGGAATATGAAAATGTGAATTTCAGGTGGTAACCATACTCACCCAAGTGCATCCAACACAACCATGCTTCATGTTGCTCCATGCCATAGATCTGAAAGTATCTTTCCAACCACTTGCTCAACATCCCTATCCATCCATCCAATTGTGGGTGATGACTCATATCATGCTCCAGATCGTTATCCACCCAATGGAGAATACCATCCTCCATAATCTAATGAAAATATTTACACTCCCTAGTATGTCGAAGTGCATCCTCCTTGAGGTCTCTCGATGAGAACCTCTCACCGATGACCTGGTAAAACCTATGAGGTTCTGAACATGCTGTATGTAGAATCTTCTCTTTGAATTGCAATATTCTCATTAAGAAGGCTCTATCATGATAATGGAAGATGTTATCCATCACAAGATGTCTATCATGTACCATATGCCCATCCAATGCTTCATAGGTGAAGTGATCATCGAAATGATCCAAGAATAATTGGGCCTCAAACTCATCACTGCTCCTCAATGAAAAAGCTCCTGATCTCCATGATGGTGCATCTGTTGTCTCATGACCCTCTCCATACACAATGTTGAACTTGTATTCCTTCATTGTACTGATTAGGACTATGCTCATCCTATCCTTTGAACTCCACACTCTAATACAAAGTGTTGTGTGCAGCTCAACAATGTAAAATTGGGATGGCTATTCATCCCCTCCTTGAACAATTCAAGGTTCCTCTACGCAGTGATAGTCTGCTGCTCCAAATTATCAAGGTGCTCTAACCCTTGGTCATGCAATTTCCCTGATGGAAAGACTCCACAAATCTCAAGCTAAGGTGCTGAAATAATATGGGATGGGAATGTTTACAAACCTTGGATTAGCTAATACTTGGGAACATCTTTCAAAGCTACAAGAGTTCCTCCAACCTGTGCAATGGCTTCTCCAATTGCTGGTGATGGTGATGGCTACTCCTCTACTACTGCACCAGCACTGGTATCTGCTTCCTCCTCCTCATGCACCTCCTTAATCATGCATGGGACTTTCAATTTCAAAGGCTCAGGATCATCTTGCAAAGATGCAAGTGCTCCTTCTACTGATGCAATTACTTCTGCAGCTGGTGGTGGTGGTAGTTTCTCTTTTTCCAGAGTGATAGTGATCACATATTCCTTTTTCTCCTCATGTGCTTCCTCATCAATGTCGAAAAATGTCTTAATGGGAATTACCTCCAATTTTCTTATATCAAACCCCTTTACCAACCTTTGAGTGAAGTCTGCGTAAGCAGTGACTCTTGCATGTTTCATATGGTTGAACCACCAATCCTTTGTTTCACCCTCAAGGTGCAACATTGCAATCCCAACATCCCATATTTCCGCTACTGGGTGTAGCTATAAGAAATCATCTAACTCCTTCATCCAAGATTTTGTTGTGCTTGTGGATGACCCATCGAATGTAGGCAGGAAAAATCTATTCTTTATATGCCCTTTTTTTCTATTGCTGCTGTGAAGTCTCTAGTTCTCTTTTATTTCGAAATTTTTTTGGAGAGTCAGATTCTCTATGAATGCTCTTGATTGAGGTTTTTACTCTTCAAGATAATTACTCAGAGTCTCATGCTCCAAGTATCCTCCATCTCCATGACATTCACTTCCTTCTACAAGGAAAGTGGACATAGTAGAGTGTTTTGGAGCTCTCTGCATTGTTGTTTGCTTATGCTGCTGATATAAAGTGCTTGGACCTTCCTCACTCTGAAAACTTCTTGAGGTTTCTTTTTTCCTCTCCCTTATTATTTCTTTAACCTCCTTAGAGAGATCCTACATATATCTAAAGAGAAGTGTGGAAAAACTTAATCCCTTCGTCATTGTAGATCTCTACTTTCTGCTTCTTCTTCTTCTGATGTCATGAAATGTAATGCCCACAAGCTGAGCCAAATATCATGCTTTGATACCACTGTAATATCCCAAAATATGAAAATACAGTAATACAAAACACAATAACTAGAAACTACAACAATATGGAAATAAAATGTAAACACCATGAAAATAGACAGAACATCTGAGTCATTTTATTAATATGGAGGTGAAAATACAAGTACAATAGTGCTAAAAATTAGCAACACTCAAGCCGACAGACGTGGCTAGACTGACGCTCAAGTCCTCTCATTGAAAGCATTGGGTAACTGTTGATCTGTTGGAGGCCATACTGCATTCTCCCTGCTGGAAATGCTGGAAATGTTGTAAATATAATTGTTGGCTAAAAAGGGATGCATAGATCAGGCTATTATGGAGCTCAAAAAATGTTGGGATTTTGAATCTAGACTCTATGATGAAAACCCATAATAACCTAGAAAGTATTTATAGATTGGCTCACCTTGGAAAACCACCCTCCTAGGGCTTTCAATACATAATTGCTAGCTATGTAGATCTATGGCATGAACTGAAAGATAAATGGCTGCAATAATACATAATCAACTCGATGCATGAAGGAATGGCCCCTTCTCCTAATCCCAAGATCGAATCTTGAGATCTAGCTCCTCCTTCCTCCTCTCAAGTTGCAACTGTTGAAATGCACAATTTCTAGAATGGACTACATTGCCAAGAGGGTTGAAGTTGTAGCCTATTGCTAGGTGATGGAATATAGCTCAAATATGATGGAAATAATCTCACCAAAGTGAGGGGATGATCCCTCATAGGATTCCAAGCTAAAATACTTGGAACGTCCCTCCTCCTCTGATCCTACACTACTGGAATGTGTAATTTCTGCGAGAGATGCTGCTGCATGGAGGTGTAGAATCATGGCCTGATGCCAGATGTAGTGATGATGCTCTCAGAAGACTAAAATGGATGCACAAGGTGAAAGGTTGATCCCTCCATAGGTTTCCTAGCTGAAATGCTAAGAACTACCTTCCTCCTCTTAAAACCTAAGGCATGAATGTGTAATTCCTGAAGTTGTAAGTGTTGTAGATAGGCGTTGAATGTGGCACCAATGTCATATGATGAATGGCTGCTCAAAGAAACCTTTCTAGATTAGGCACTCGAAGTCCCCCATGGATAAGGGTGGGTTCTCTGCTCGAAGACACCCGTGTGCTAAACAACACTGCAGACTTACCTAAACAACTGAAGTGTGCAAAGAAATGTCAAACAACAATACAATTTAAAAATACAGAATTCTTTCTATGGCTTCCCTCACCTTCATTTTATGCTTTGTGAGCCTCCCCTAGCCTTGGCCCACCTCATTACTACATTACACATGTGGCCACTAGCCTCCATGAAGACTGCACTATCTCCCCACGATCTCCATAATCTCTGCATTTCCTCTCCACTCCCTCCATCATGTGTGCATTTAATGCACCACTTCCCCCATCACTTCATCATTATTTCTCCATTATCTTACTTTTATTCCTCCACTATCTCCATCATCTTCCTCATTATTCCTCCATGATCTCCACTCTTCCTTCATTAATAAGCTTCTCCACTACTCCATAATGTTGATCCACTATCTAACTAACCCACATTCACACAACATAAGTGGATTTTATTCATCTACAAGGTTTATGGGTCCCTCACACTTTTATTTACTTAACTAATCAGGAAAAGTAAGAACTCTAATATTCCAATAAACTGATGGAAAATTTTGAATATTACACGAAAACAAATAATTTTTCAACGAATTGGAGGAGAAGGACCTACATATGCACATCGAGATGGGAGATGATGGAAGGTTTAACGTGACCAAGATTAGTACTATTATTTTTAATAGGGATTTTGGTTCTCCTATCATATTTAAATATGTCATGTATTTTCTGGGTCTGAAGAAGAATTTAGTTTTATTTTATATGTTGGAATACTATGGCTACGATGTGATATTTTTCAAAGGAAAGGATTTCCTTCATCACATAGCCATGAGACAAGTGAAGTAGATCAAATTTTGGGTGAAGAACCTCTACAAATTGGATGTAGAAAAAGTTTCTACTTTGAGAAATAAAGCAAAGAAGGTGCAGAGTCAAGACATCGATGAATTATGGCATAGTCGACTTGGCCATTTTCACCATGGAGCTTTGAAGATAATGAAACATATTTCTACAATACTTCCCAAGGGTGCACTAGAGCAGAGAGATACATGTAAATGATGTAGACTGGGGAAGTACACCAAATCCACCTTTAATGATAAGGAAAATTTAGTGTAAGTGATCCTTGAAAGATTTCACCTAGATGTGTCTAGACCATTCTCAAAAACCTCCATGACCAAGCATAGGTATTATGTGATATTTGTAGATGATTTCTCATGCAAGTGATGGATATTATCTATGCAAAATAAAGACCAGATATTCTCAAAATTCTGTGAATTTAAAGTAATTTTTGAGAAAGACACAAACAATAAAGTGAAGGTTCTTGGAGTCATATCGGTGGATAAGTCAGAGTTGCACAGGTGATTTTGCATGATCAAGGCCTACCATTGCACTTGTGGGCTTAAGCATGCAACACAACAGTAAATGTGAAAAACAAGAGTCCTTATCGGATTCTTGGGATGAGTACACCAAAATAATATTTTTTAGGTAGGAAACCATATGTGGCACACTTCAATATCTTTGGTTCATCAATTTACTGTCATGTTTCCAAGGATGTGAGGAAAAGGTTAAAACCAACAACTGAGTTGGGAATATTTTTGGGGTACACTGATACACCTCACAACTATTATGTGTACCTACCATCTCACATGATGGCATTTATTCGTAGATATGTGAATTTGAATGAAGAGAAGTCTATGAGATGTTCTCTTGAGAGGGAGCTTCAATTGCATCTAGATGAGGATATTTTAGCTCCAAAGGAAGAACCTCAAGATGTTGTGGAGAAGCCACAAGCAGAGGAGAAGAGAGTGGAAGCACCCACTCATGTAGATACATCCAGAGATGGAAGGAAGTGAACCAGAGAAGTTGACATATTGATGCATGATTCTAAAGAGAATGTGGGATAACCCACATCATAGCATAGACAAAGGAGGTCACCAGATTGATACACTAGCTACATGGCTTTGATGAGTGAGAGTGTAGAGACTAATCCATCCTCATTCGAGGAAGCAATGCATAAAATAGTATAGGTTGATGCCATGGTAGCAGAGTGTGATTCTGATCTAGATTTATATAGGACTGCAATAAAACATATAAATAAATATAAACGCAGAGATGCAGCAAGAATAACACTTCATTCCATTAATATCAAATATTGAAAAGTTCTTACAGAAAGAATATAAAATAAACTATCTCAGACGATGGTAGCTTATATATAAGAAGAGATGTGGTGGCTACATGCCTCTGAACTGTGTTACAAAGAGGCTCAAGGGAATTTTTATTATTGAAAAATAAGATAAAACCCTAAAAAACCAAAACCATAACCTGAAGAGATGTAACACAAAGAGTTTATGGGCCCCGTTGGGGTTTTTTTGGTAGACAAATTCCCAGGGTTTTAACTTGGCCATATTATCTCTGTTTGGTGTGTATGATATCTTGTTGGAAATATCTCTCTGAGGACTACAACTATTGATGTGGTTTCTATGAAATCACTGAAAATTTCATAGAAATTGCATTACAAGTTGTAGTCCTCAGAGAGATCTTTCCAACGAGATATCATATGCGCCAAATGAAAATAATATGACCAAGTTACGACCCTTGGAAGTTGGCTACCCAACTAACCCCACTGGGGCCCATAAACTCGTTGTGTTACATCTCCTCGAGTTATGGTTTTGGTTGTTTATGTTTTTCTCTTATTGTTCAATAATAAAAATTCCCTTGAGCCTCATTGTAACACAGTTCAGAGGTGTGTAGCTGCCACATACCTTCTCAGAGGTAAACTACCATCGCCCGAGCTTGTTTATTTGTTATTTTATCTGTAAGCATTTCTCAGTATTTGATATTAATGGAATGAAGTGTTATTCCTATTGCATCTCTGTGTTTATTTTTATTTTTGTATTTTATCGCATTCCTGCATAAATCTAGATTTGTGGTATCAGAGTGGTCTTCTCTTTCTCAATATTTCTTTACATGTCCCCAACAAGGTTGGGCTATAAGGAGTGAGGGCTCGATCTGGTTGAACCTTTGCAAGATCAACCTCGCAAACCTTGATGGTCTCCCATTGCGGAAGAAAACAAAGAAGAGGGAGCAGGAGATCCTATAAAAATATTGCTTGAGGATGCCCTCAAGAAACAAAGGAACACACTGATGGATAATTTTGCCTAGATCCTTTAACAGTTGCCCATCGACGACGCATCTTCATGCAGAAACAGCTCTGGAGGCACCACTCCTTTCAAGGTATAAGTAAAATTAGACATTCCTATATTTAAAGGCCATATAGATGAAGACACCATAGACAGATGGTTTAATTTTCTAGAAGGGTTTTTCTCAGTCCATGATTTCTCTGACTGATAAAATATTAATTTTTCACTCCTCAAAGTCGGCCCCCATGTCAAAGACTGATGGGAAAAATACGATAGGGAACCCTCTCTCTTCTCAGCTGCACACACTTGGAATTCATTCTGATATGGCATGAAGGAACAATAATACCCCATAGGGACCTATGAGAACAAGTACATCTAATGGACCACACTGCGACAAGAAAGGGATCAACATTTGCATGAGCTAGCAAATTTTTTTCGTACCTTGCGCACAAAGTTGTGTATTAAAAATTTGGAGAAACATTTGGAAGTCAAGTAATGAAATTTTTTCCACAGACACATTCAGGAGGAAATTTATTTCCTCGACATTACCTCGCTTGGCACGACATATCTATATTCTACCAAGATCGAGGATAAATTTAAGAAGAAGAAGCGAGACTTTGGATCCGCGAATTCAAAGCCAAGGAAAGGAGCACCCGAACAACAGAAAAAGGGGAAATCCAAAGAGGGGCGACTTAGAAGAAAACCACAAATCCAAATAAGGACATGGGGAAGTGGTTTTAATTTCATAATAGATCCACTCACAACACAAGCGAGTGTCGAACCAAACAGTTGATGATGGCTGAACTGAAGGCATCCTAATTAGATGCATGTTCTAATTCTGAGTCAGAACTGAACAAGGGGAATGACAAAGAGAATAAAATCATTTATGCAGAGCCCAGTGCCACCATTTCCACCACTAATATCTAGAAGGAGTAACAAAAAGATCCATAGGAGGGGGAGCGCCTCTTCCATTCCCAAATGTGGGTGAAGGGTTCTCCACTGTAATTCCTTGTCGATAGTGAAAGCCAAAAGAACCCCATTTAAGAAAAGGTTGTGAAGCATCTTGGCCTACTAACCACAACACACCCAAAGTCATATACCATCAAGTGACTTCACTGAGGAAGAGATTTTCGTGTCCGTCAGCAGTGCTGCCTTTCGTACAACATCACACCCTTCATGAATGAGGTATTGTGTGATGTTGCTCCTCTTGATGTGTCTGATGTATTATTAGGCAAACCATACTTGTGGAAGTGACATGATATGTATGAGTCTAGGCCTCATTCTATTATTATTACTTTTGGAAATAAGTTGTATAAGATAACAAAGGTAGTACCACCTTCCACCATGTCTTTGAGTATTCCAAAGCAATGTAGTAATATTATTTCCCAAACTAGGAAATTTGTTTTCATTGTGATTCACCCATAGGGAAAGAAGAATATTGTGGTTGTAGCCTCCTAACAGGGCTCCCTTACACAGTAGAAGTATATGGAAAAATACGCGGATGAATACAAGGACATTTTCTCGTTACCCACAGAGGTTCATCTACACTGTCAAGTTAAGCACTCCATTGATCTGACCCCAGATGCGCCACTTCCTGCTGTTTCCATACCTCATGCCACCACATATACATAATCCACACATGTACTGTCTAAGGCTAATAAAAAAACCATATTTATTGAACACATCCAACACGCCCACTAGCAAGTCCACAACATCTTGGAGAAATCCAATGCTAATCACAAGTAATGACATTATCAACATCGGGTGCCACACAAGTTCCAGGTGGGCGACAAAGTTTTGTTACATTTGCATAAGGAATGCCTCTCTCGACCTCAGCGCAAGCTACGCCCACTGTGATATGGTCCATACACCATCACCAAGTTCATGGGAGACAAATCTTTTGAGCTTAGCATTCCCCCATTCCTTGGCATGCACCTAGTGTTTAACATGGACCGCCTTCGGCCCTACTTTCTGCCATTACTGGACACATCCAAAATTTTAGAAAAAATAAACCCGATAGAGTTAAATCCATACTAAATCATGGACACACGGCTTAAAATAACTTTCCAATAGAATATCCAATTGTATCAGGTTGTCAAAGTTGGCCAACTCCTACTCCAAGGCAAGTGGCTCATCAGGGGTCAAGTTCAGAAGAAGTTCCAAAATCTCATGGAGGCACTCAATACAATGGGGACCATTACTTCCTAATGGGGGAGGAATGATCTAGGTGGATATTGGTGGCGACCTGCCTATTCCACCTAATAATTTTTATCATTTTTCTTACTTACTATTTTTAGTAATTTTTCAGGTCCTGAACTTCCAAAGACGTTTTGAGGCCCCAAACGATGTTTTTTGGGCATGATTTCACTGAAAATTCATGGGATTGATTCTCCAGAGGAATCATGCCTAAAAAAACATCGTTTGGGGCCTCAAAATCGCTTTGGAATTTTAGGACTCGAAAAACTACTAAAAATAGTAAATAAGAAAATTGATGAAACTGACTAGGTGGAATAGGTGGGTGGCCACCAATATCCACCTAGATGAGATTCCATTATTAGGAACAGTGCTTGGGAAGTTGTCCCAAGGCCATAGGATAAGTCAGTTGTAGGTTTCAGATGGATCTACAAGGTGAAGCAAGCAACAGATGGGAGTGTCAAGAAACACAAGGCCAGATTTGTGACCAAGGGGTTCTCTCATGTGGAGGGAATTGATTATGAGGAGACCTTTGCTCCAGTAGAAATTTTCTCTTCAATCATATCAATTCTATCACTTTCAGTGCAGATGGGATGGAATATACATCAAATGTATGTGAATAAACTTTCCTCAATAGAGTGATTATGGAAGAGGTGTACATATAGCATTGAGAAGGATTTGAGACCTTTGACAAAGATTTGCATGTGTGTAGACTCAAGCAAGCATTGTATGGATTGAAACAAGCACCCATGCTTGGTACACTAGGATCCACATCTATTTCACTGGGTTGGGCTTCACCAAAAGTGAAGAAGATGCAAAAATTTACCATATTAAGGTTCATGATAAATTATTGAGTATAGTATTATATGTCGATGATTTAATTATAATAGGTTATGAGAAGCTAATAAAATCTTGAAAATAATATTTTGCAAGAGAAGTTGAGATGAAAGACATGGGGCTCGTGCAATATTTCCTTGGCTTGGAATTTTGCAAGGAGATGGAGATTTGTTTGTCCCTCAGGGAAAGTATGCCAGTGAGATACTAAAGAAGTTTCACATTGAGAGTAGCAAACCCATGGAGACTCCTCTAGCAGAGAATTGGAGGAAGGAAGATGCTACTTCAGGTGAAGTGGTATATGTTACTTGGTGAACACATGATCAGAAATGTGTTATGAAATTAACTAGCTTAGTCAAGAAATGGTTAAGCCAACCAAAATCTATTGGAAGGAAGCCAAACATGTGTTTTGATACGTCATAGGAACCACTCATTTTGGTATTTGGTACAAATGGATAGAGGGAGTGAAGAAGAAAGGTTTCAAAGATGCAGATTGGGTAGGAAGTCCATCAGAGAGGAAGAGCACATCAGGAGAAATCTTCAGTATTGGGTCAGCAACATTTTCTTGGTACAACAGAAAGAAAATATTGGTTGCACTCAATTCAAAAAAAGTAGAGTAAATGGATGCTAGTCAAGCAACTTGTGAGGCTATCTAGATGAGGAAGATCCTTGTTGGGTTATTTGGTCAGCAGATGGATCCTACAGTGATTTACTGTGGCAAATAGAGTTGTATCAAACTCTCTGTCAATCTAGATTTTCATGATAGGTCCAAGCATATCGACATCTATTATCACCATCTTAGAGATTGTTTGCAGAGGCGGATCATGCTGGTAGAGTACATTCCTACAGAGGAAAAAGATGCATATATCTTGACTAAGGCACTATCAAAAGGAAAATTCAAGTTCCATAGAGGCAAGATTGGGGTATCTGATAATCTATTTCTCACTGAGAGGGGGTGTTTAAAATGGAAACAAGAAATATTCTAATTAAAATTTCCCTTGAATTGAATTAGAAGAAAATTTTAATTCCACATCAGAAGACAACTTGAACGAGTTAACTAAGTTAAATTAACTTAGTTGGTTCAATTAATTTAAGTTGAGGACCTAACTTGAGTCATGAAGAGAATATCCTACTTTATGGGAGCTCAATTTGAGTTTATTTTGAGTCTTAATTAATTTATTGAGTAAATTTGAGTTAGAGTCAGTTAAGCTAGTTCCAACTATTGGAGGAACTAGTGGGAGGTGAAGTAGTGGGGCGTGTACTCTGTGATCAACCAGTTAACAAATAAATCAGCCATAATTAACTTATGCATGTGTGATCTACGAGTTACCCAGTTGATATTAGAGTTCAAGGGCAGTGTAATATCAATTGTATAATCATCCAAAATGTACAGGTGGTCCATTCATTGAGAGGAAGGCCTATGATGGATTGCGCAGTCATGGATGAGGAATTTAACTAATTAATAGGGTTGAATTCATAATTGAACAATGCAAATAAATATGGACTTGGGAAAGTATAAAATCAGTTAAGTATTGCCCAAGGCTTGTCTAGGTAGTAGTTAGATGGATAGAGATAGTGTAGAGGTTTCTCGGGCTTGAGAAAATCATTGCAATCTTCTCATATTTTCTGACTAATGCAATATATAGATAGCAGGGGTTTTTAGTTGTGGCTTTCCCCAGAAATACTTGTGTAATCTGTTGATTGAATTCTTTATCTTGCATGTTTCTTGATTTCACGATCGTTTAATTATTTCCCCTAATGAGTATAGTAGATTCAAGTCTATTGTTTTAGTAAATTACAATTAGCAGTTTGAATCTACAAGGAATTTCTATAGAGGATACAAGGAAGGAGCATAAGAAAAAATAACTTTTATCACTAAATGTGTGGATATAAAGGTAAGTGGTCTAGGAATTTTTTCTCCTTTGGAATAGAATCAAAGTCACTAAATTAATTGAACATGTCTTAGAAATATAATTCCTTTTTGTAGCAAGAAAAATTGTTTCTACATATATTGCTTAGTATGGTAACACTTGTAGAATAAAGCCAAGGAAAGGATCAAATTGTCACTATCACAAGGGTATTGTTCATACATTGTACACTTCCAAATTGTATAATATTCTAGAAGTGGTATAAGTTTTTTCAAGAACCTATCTAGTTAGAATATTTTAATAGTGTCGAGGGTTTTGATGAGAATTGTTGTATACATTTCTTTGAACAAGAGAGCCAAACCATAGTGAAGGGCTTGAAAATTCATGTACATGAACCAATTTAGTGAGAGTAATAGGTATTTTTATTGGTTTACCATGGGACAAAGAAGAAAGATGGAAAACCTTAGATTCTAAGAAATTACACGTCAATATTTATGAGAAATTGGAAGAAAATAAGAATGGAATTAAAATAGATATCCTACCAACTCCATGGGATGAGGTGGACCTACACCTCAAGAAAAAAGGTACATGTGAAGGGAGATGTAACATGGTATATTCTCATCATTTCAGGTTCTTATATCAGTTGAGAGATTATCCACATCATAAAATTGATAAAAATATATATTTTCATTACTTGTTATTGAAATCCCTAAGAGAAATGAGTTCTAAAGAAAAAAAATTGATAGAAAATGCATTAGCCCATCATGGATTAATAAAAATTCTTGTTTGCGATGCCTTGAGAAGGTGGGCCTTGCCAACTATTTTGGAACAAACTTTTAACAGCAAGACAGGGAAATTTTCTATCCATATAAGTTGGAGTCATCCTAAATTTGGAGTAGAACCCCATAGATATTTTCATGAAGAAAAATAAACCAAGGGATAAGGTAAATGCTAGTAAGGAAGGGAGAACCATAGAAAAGAAAAAAATGAGGATGAGGACAAATATGTTTTTTCTTAATGAAAATGGTGACTATTATGCTAAATAATTTCCTGAGACATGGAGCTATTCCTTATGGATCTAAACCTTTGATCTGATAGATGATGTGTGTAATCTAGTGAGTTCCTAAATCTAAGTATCAATACATGCAATAAAGTATATATTCTAAGGCAATGAGTGTGCACATAATCCCTTGCAGGTTTATGGACTAGATCTAAAAATGGTCTTGGATATATCATTCCTAACTTAATATCCTACTCATTTCGCTCCCTAAATCCAGGCTCCTACACACATTCACCATCAAACAAGATGAAAGTTCCTCTCTCTAGAAAATGAATTAGCATGAATAGTAAAAAACATGAGATATATGTTGATAATAATAATAATAATAAATACATAAGAAATGAAATCACATTTACTCTCATAAATATGAAACATCAATACATCATATACCTTAAGTTCATTGCTACTCCTCCTCAATCCTCGACCTGGCCACTTCCTAGATCCAACAAGACAGGGTTGATCTTGCATAAGATATAATTCAAACTAACAACATAACTGAGCTCTCCCTCTTATTATAGTTCCCCATCTCCCCTTGAGAGGGTCTCATTACATAGTATTTGTCCATCCCTCAGAACAAATCATACATAAGTAGGACAAGGTGATCTCTTGGGAATGACAAACTATAGAACCTTTTTCTCAATTATGAAATAATTATTATTTCATAATTATTAAATTGTGGCAAAATAATTATGATAAATTACTTAATTATGCAATTTCAACCCTATAAAATCTAATAAATTCCTTATAAAACCCATATAAGTAAAATAAAAGGTGAAAGGGGATGCATTATAGCCAGAAACTGAGGTAAGTTGAGATAGGGTCTTTCTCACTATAGTGGAGTGGAAAAACGGTTATAATAGTGACACAGAAGATAAGACCCCTAAAAATTAAAACAATTTTTTCTTCTAAATATATGAAAGGGTAAGTCATAGGAAAAATATCTCGAATCAAGTCTCAAGATGTTAAAAAACTAACAATTTTTCCAAAATTTGTGTCATATTTGGAATAGAAGAAGTTAACCCTTCTAGCTTAGAAAATAACCTTGAAGAGACTCATGGGGTGTCTCTCATAAAGAAGAACGAGGTTAATACTCAAGATCTCATTGCCCAATTATTGGAAGAAAGGGTAGAGGCCTTTAAATGGAAAACAGTTGTAGAAGCTATGAGAGAATTAGAAGTCACAAACATAGAAATTTCCTTACCTCAGTATGATTAAAAAAAATTATATTTATAATATAAATATTAGATCCTAAAAATGTAGCATCTAGATGATAAAAAAACAACTTGATGATTAAATTTAGGAGAAACTTGGAAATACAAAGGGAGATTAGATAGAGTTGAGAGAATTGTAGTATTAGAAGCATTTGTCCATAAAGTTGTTTATTTGGAGAAGATATGCTCTCAATTAAGCCTCTAGAAAGGATCGATTGTTGCACCTCAAGGAACAATGATATAGGTTCTAATTGAGAAAAGTTTCCAATTGGCTCACTTATCAACTAAACAACAAAAATATTCTATATAAGTCTATCAAAAAAGCCATAAAAGGAAGATAAGTTATTTATGTGAATTTTATCTTCATAATTTGTTATGGCTCACCACTATCAGCAGTCTATATGAGGGGTACATCTAACTCAGAGATTTTTTTCACTAGGATTTAAAATGAAGAGAAAATAATTATAGGGGCACAAGAAATCATAAATGAAGAACTCCATTAGAACCTTTGGATAAGGGTTAAAATGGTGAAACCTTAGTATATTAAGGAACCTTGCAAAACTAAATGTAGACATAGTCCTGAAAGAAAAGTAGAGAGGGGCAATTTTCTAATATGAAGCTATAGTGAGGAATTTAGGGGAGAAGGTCATGCAATTATATCAAAGTGGGTGGGAAGAGATCACACCTAATCTTAAAAAGGTAGAGACACACTCACCACAAATTGTAGAGAATGTATTGTTTAAAGCACAACTATATATAGAAACATTAAAGAAGATGAAACTTAGAAACATTAAAGAAGATGAAGCTCAAAGACATCAAATTAATATTAGAATAATTTCTCCTTTTCCATCCCATTTCCTCATGGTAATCCACAACATTAAATAAATAGTGAGAAAGAAAGAGATGGAACATGAAGTAGAGTACCACAACAAAGACTTAATTATTTAAATTGTGGCTTATGACTTGGGAAGTCAAAAACATCAACATAATGATGAAGAAGATTGATTGGCTTCAAAATTAGCTATGTAAAAAATTTTTGTTGCATGGAGGAATACAAAATCTCCAATGGGTGAATAATGAGGAGCCTTTAATTTCTCTATTTTATGGCTCATCCTACGTCTAATTTTACAACAATTTTCCTTTTGAGCCAAAACGTTCATGTAGATTGTTAATACTTTTTTGCGAGTAATGTGAATTTTCTGACTTATTCTTATCTAATTTATATGATTTACTTAATTTCAAAATGGATGTGATATATGCTTGATCTTGAAGTGGCTTTTGATGATTTTTTTGTGATGCGCATACATGAATTAATGTAATAGTGTCCAAATAGGATAATAATGCAACCCTGGTGAATTGATTTGGCCCAAAAGTTAATACGACCTCCTTCACTTATTATTCTATAAAACCACCTTACTATATGAAAAATAAATTTTAGAGATATTTCCCCTTCACAATTAATAGAAGAGCTATCATTTGGAGATAACCATAAATACCTTAGAGAACTTTATCTTACTAGATGAAAATTAAATTTTAGAGATATTTCCCCTTCACAATTAATAGAAGAGCTATCATTTGGAGATAACCATAAATACCTTAGAGAATTTTATCTTATAGGAGATTCAAATTGACTAAGAGGAAAAACATTCCCTTGATACAACTTCCACAGAATTGGGAAGTAAAGGGACACATCACACCAATTAGAGAATTGATTACATGGCTTAGATATGGCTCTTCTAATACAAATAGAGCATAGTTGATAAAGTAGAAGGATAAATTTTAGTATTGGTAATCCATTTCCTTCTTGTTTTTTAAGAGCATTCAAATTGGCCTAAAAGAGGTATGGTTTTCCCTCATGTTTTGTGAAATTTTATGAATAAAGAACACCAAATTTGTTGATTTTTTGTGTTGAGTGTCTCCAATGGTTCCATTAACTTTCCTATGTAGGCCCAAGGAATGCACTAGGAACCATTTCCATCAATTTCTTTATCGTCATTTATTTATGTTTTTCAAATAGATATACTCTTATAGAAAGCATGGTCCTAGTTTCTTTTACTTTATTTTCCATCACTTTCTTTATTTTCTATATTCTTTGGATAACAATTTTAATTTATGTATTTTCCTTTAATGCATTTAATTTACAATGTTTAGTTTCTTAGTTAGACAACATATAATGGATAGTGTTATAAGGATTGAATAACAAAAACAAAATATCATCAACTTAAAGAGACCTTCTCATTTAATTGATTTTATAGCTAAGTAATAATGACCCGAAATCTGTATCTACATTCTATATATTGTCAAGAGAGATAGACAAGAGTCAAAGAGACAAATGAGAGAAAAATTAAAATGAACTACTAATATTCATTCGAGTTGTCTTTAAGTGTAATTTTTTGAAAAATTTTCAGATTTATTTTCTGATCTAATTTGTCTAGAATCCGACAAGGATTCATTGAAATCACAAGTTTGATGGGTGAACTCTGCACAAACGAAGTGCCCAAGGTGTTATTGAGGGTGTTGAATTCATATATGCAGTGAAAATACCAATTTAAATAACACAAATCAAGATTTGACCACAATGTTCTCTACTACATTCCGACCAAAAATCCACCAAAAACTTCAAAAAATCACACTTAAAAACAACTCCATATTCATTTCCTTTCTCATAATTTTCATTAAATTTAATAAACTAAATATAACTTTTATAATTACATACATAATACTTCATAATTCATAAGTATACACCATTCCTAAATTAATAATTAAAATAATAATACTAATAAATATACATACTATCTTTTTACATTTATATCAACTACGCAAACCAATCTTATACTCACTAAGGATCTTTCTAAAATTTATATCGACAACCGAGGCCAATGTGCAATGAGACATTAGAGGAAAACATTAAAAACAAACAACGAGATAAACACATCGAAAATATCAAGTGCCATTAGGAAATCTAAAGTACACATAAAGGTAAAGGTGTGAACTTCGTAAAGTAATGAGAAGCACACACTCTAATGACTTACATATTCTGAGCATAATTTGGATACAAATTAATGACAAAGCTAAGAGCCAAGATATTGAATTTGTTCATGGAAACTGATAGTGAGCAACTCGCTTACCATACCAAACAAATTTGAACAAGGTGCTCTCGTCAAGTAGGAAGCGTTGTTGCTAATGAAAACTTTCTTGGTTGGTATCATTTCTTGCTGACAATACACAACAAGGTTCACAGGGTTACGTCTGACAGGCACCCACAGGATTTGAACCAGTGACCTTTACAAACGAGTGCCTTAACAGAGCACTCAATCACCAACAAGCCACCACCCCATGAGTTGAAACAAATGGTTAGTAAATTATTATTTGTGTCTGTGAAGCGGAGGTCTGACGGTGGAGGGAGAAGGTTTTCATCCCATCTACCAAGGTTCAAATCTCTGTGGAGACATATGCCTGTTGTGTCTTGGCTAGAAGAGTAGGCGACCCCATAGTGGACGTCTCGGCTCTTGTTGAGGCATAAGTTAATTGCTATTGTGTGCGGCTTGCAGGCTGTTGCACCTAGCCTAGGTTTATAGTGGCAGCCAGTTGGATTTGAACCCGGGCCTTGCTCAGGCAACTCTCACCAGTTACCGATTGTCCTAGATCTAAAAAAAAAATAAAATAAAAAAAAAAAAAAAAAATTTATTATTGGTTATTAATATTATTATTTTTAATTAAAATTTTATATTATTAAAAAACTAGATTACATTGATGTAGCAATTGTTTATCTAAATACATTGACGTATATTAAGTAAAGAAATTACCATGGATTTGATAGACTCAATAGAATCTCTTGATTTGGGATTGTTTTCAAAGAGACTTCTCTTTCATTTTTTTCTTACAACATTGGTCCAACCTATAGGAAGTGGATCAACCAAAGTAAGTTGTGGGTTACTGTATTGAGAGTTGAAGGAGATTCCTTGTCAAAGTCAAAAGACACAGATTCATGAACACACTTCAACATACCAAAGAGACATCTTTCATTACCAACTCCCTATTTGCAAGGGGAATTAGGATCCCATCTAAATCCTTAGAATGTTGATGAGTAGCGGCAATCTGATCCCGATCTCCTAGAATCATATCATCATCGACACCCTCAACCTCTTGATTAGAAGCAGAGGAAGACTCGCCCTCCATAGGGGGTCGTTCGCAAGGTTTCCAACTTTTAGATTTAGATGTTTTGTTGTGCCGCTTCTTGATGGAGATTAACAAAGGGCAGGGATTTTGTAAATGGCTAGTTTGAAGACAAAGATAGCACCGAAACACAGTATTCTCATTATCCAAATGTTTGGTCCAATGCGATTTTTAAATTTATTTGATCCGACACCTTTTGCTAATGTCAATTTCCACACATATTCTTTCGTAGGTGTATATGCCACACTGCCCTCAGGAGGTATTTGTGGCAAGATAACAATCCAAGAAATTACCTAAGCCCTCAAAAAACTGAAAAGTGCGATAGATTAGTAGGAAAATTAGGAAGTCAAACATGGTTTGAAAGCTTGTTAATCACTGTTGTAGAGGGATCAAAATCCGAAAACCAAGGGTTATGAACAAACCGACTTTACCCCAAAACCAAGGTCGACCAGTTAGGCCCTTCTGGTAATCTTTTGATTGAATAGCGAACACCACTATAAAGAAACCCTTAGAACAAAAGATAACCTTGCACTTCTTAGTCCAGTTCACATGTATCTAGTTATAAAGGTCCGCTAAATATGACCATAAGTTATTGAAGAAACAAATGAGGCCCGTCTTAGAGCAGAGTTAAAAGGTAATCCTCCAAAGCTAAGTGTGAAATTTCAATAGAGAGAACATCCTCAGTGTTTTCCACCTAGAACGACCTAAGTGTTGCATGGGGTTGTTGAGAGATAGATTCTAACTTGAGGGCATCCTTGAAAGAAAGAGGTTTTGAAGCCGAAGATGCCCCACAACCTCTGGCACTACCATTCAGATATGCAACAAGAGAGATAGAAGCATCCTTCCCAATGCCAAAATCTCTCATCCTTCACAATGCCAAAATCTTTGAATATTTGATCCATCTTAAGTTACATTCGTTTGTAAAGGAGCCTCAACAAACCCACCTGAATTCCTGTCAACTCTTTAATTTTGTGTGCAAGCATGAATACCTAGTGAGTTTCATTGACCATGATGGAGTGGGATTTTCCACATAGAGATCGGACAAAAATTGAAGTCCTTTCCCGTCTCACTAGTGAATTTTTTCAAACACATTGCATACTTTCTCACCTTTTTGGTGGTAGGTGGTGGTAGGTGTTTCGTTGAGACTTTTCAACAAACATTTTGTGGACATCCTTCCCTCGGATAGCCATGCCATGTCTGCTCTTGGCTCTCGCATAGATGTCATAAGTGGGGAAATCCCCGACAATCCTGGGTTGACAGCCGTAAATGTCATCAGAGCTCGCTGTCATCAAACTATTAAATATCGTATTGAGATGGTTGTAGAAATTGTTGTTGAAAGCTCTGATTGTCACCACAGATATTGAAGATAAAGATATTTACGAGCTGGCCATAGAAATTGAATCTGTTGTAAGGCATGAAAGAGCTGTCGAACGGAATTCGAGTCCCGCGGGTTCGAAGGCCCACAGCACGATATTTAAGTACATCCGCAAGATAAACTACAGCACCCCCTCCTACGTTCTTAGCATACTTTCTGACCTTCAAAAACTTCACATAGGGAACTGAAGTCCGGCCTGCCTTCGAGCTTTGTGAGAGAGACTTCTTTCCATCAACAGACTTTCCACGACCCGCCACGCCATTTGAGAATCAAACACGCCACTTTCCTCGGGCTAAGTGTATCATTCGTTACTATCATTAAATTAATAAAAATATACGCAGTAGTCTAATTAGACTGTTTTTATTTATTGAAAATTATGGAAATTTCGGTAAAATTTTAAGAAAATTTGATAGGTATTTTTGTAAATCCAGGTTATATTTATCAAACTGACTTCGAGGTTTTTGATGGTGCTAATCCATTTCCACTATAAAAAACATGATTCAAATAAGATTTCTTAAAAAAAAATTGCCCAAAATATAATAATTATTCGTTACTATTTATAAATATAAATTTTATTATTATTATTATTATTATTATTATTATTATTATTATTATTATTATTCAATAGAAAATTAATTCATCTAGAATAATTTAGATACCTTTATATCTTGAATTATTTGTTTTTAAATGTCTCTCCAACCATATTTCAATAAACTTGAAAAAGATAAATTCTTATCTAAACAAAAATAATGTTAACTTGGGTATATAAACCTAATAGACGAAATGTCGAAATAATGATCTCCCTCCCTTTTATATAATAATTATGGAGGAGTAGAAACCATTTTCGATGAGAATGAGGAGTTATTCTTATTTAAATAAATTATCAATGATGAGTGGAGAAAGGAGTAGTTTTTAACGAAAAACAATTGTGGCCAAATCTTGATTTTTATTGTGTAAACTACAATTTTGATTGCATATATGGATTCAACATTCTCAAAAACCTCTAGGATATTTCAATTGTAAAGAGTTTATCTATCAAACTTATAATTTCAATGAATCTCTATAAAATTTTAGACAAATTAGTTTATAAAATAAACTAAAATACTAAAAAAAAAAAATCACATTTAAAAACTACTTGAGTAGAGAAATCAAATACTCAACTTGTTGAGAAAGATTTATAACCACTAAGCTCTAATTACTTAGACTCATTAAAATAACATAACTATATTTATATAAATCTAATCGTTTTTAACATTTACTTTAAAAAAAACTTTCTTTTAATTGTAAAAATATTTTATATTATTTTTACAAATTAATATGAAATTCTCAAATAATGTATGAAAAATTATTGTTAAGAAAATATAATGGTTATGAATTATTATTGAATCATATTATTAAATTATGAAATAAAGAAATATTGTTATTTTTAAAATGAGCAATATGTTAGTATTTAGTAATATGTTAGTATTTAGTTTTTAAATTTTATATGGTTATATTTATAAAAATATATTAATATAGATTGATCTTGATCATGAATCTAGTAAGTATGAAGAGAAATTAATTTTTTTGAGACACAAATTTTTTGTAAAGTGAAAATTTTGAAAAAATGTTTACATTTTAGATATTTGATCCTTATTCACACTTGATAGAATTGTGGTTGCCATGAATCTCTCTCTCTATGTATAATTTTGTATTATTTAAATTGCATTTTTGAATGCATAAAAGGATACAATACTTTGAAAATGCTTTATAGACATTTGGATTGTGTAAATTACAGAATTTAAACTTGCAATTTCACCAAATATCTAAATGACTAAAATGTAGAATAATGAAACTATTTAAAATATTTTAACCATAAGAATTTATTTTTTACAATTATATATATATATATATATATATATATATATATAATTGAAATATTTTACTTATTTAAAATGAATTTTTGTCGTTAATATACTTTTAAATACTTGTCAATATTATTAACTTTGCATGTTAAAATATTTTTAAAAATGATAAGATTTAGACATTTTGTGAAAATATAAGAAATACTTTGTTTTTAATTACTTTGTCTTTTTAAAAATTAACCACATCTCCTTCATACTAGATTGTAATATTAACAATACTAATGAATCTAGCTAACATGATGAAAGTGAGATTATTAATGTTTTATAATTCTTTTAATTAAAACAAAGCAAATATATATATATTTTCTTATTTTTTTACTATAGCTAACGTTATTTTTTATTTATTTTGAAAAAAACACATATTAACTAGAAATTGAACATTAAAAAATTACACATTTCCATCGTATTATAAAATAACCCTTTCAATGTAATAATAATTTTTTATAAATAAATAAATTTATTTTTATCCATGATAATAAAATTAATTTAAATTAAATATTTATATTAATTAATGAAATTTAATTATTACAATTTTCCTATTAAATTAAAATCAATGTGATACTCAAAATCCATAAACAAAGCTTCTATTGAACTGGGCAGGGGACAAACAACTTTGTAGAGTTAAAAGCTTTACATCTTCTCTTATGTGGCTCACTCTTTTAAGCTGTAGAGAGGTTCAAATCTTTGGAGATTCTCTAAACATTGTCAAATGGTTCAATGGGTCTCTAGGATGCATAAGTTATATCTTGCTTCAGTTACTTAATAAGGTATCTAGATTAAAATTACTACTGAACGAGATATTTTTTTGCCACATTTACAGGGAACGGAACCACGAAGCAAACCTTCTTTCTAAAGAGGGCATTGAACATGATTTGGGGCTCTGGATAGCTATAGAAGTCGAAGATGGGCTGGTTCAAAATCTCGAACAACCAGTTTTCAACTGAAGAGTTACTTATTGTTTGTACTTTTTTTTTTTTTTATATCAGACTTATAGACACTTTTTTATTGTCTCTTTTTCTTCAAAAAACTATATTATGGTTGTTTTCCTCTATGAGGAGGTCAGGGAAACAGGGAGAAAAAAATTTGTTGATAAAAACTCAAAGTGGTCTTTTTGCTATAAACTGGACCAGTGCTTACCACCCAGTTTTCCAGAACTAAAGGGGCTCAAATATGGCTCAGTCTTAATGCTTTCTTCTGTTTGGGTGTTGTCCCTAGCAAGGGAACCCAGGGGGAACATAAGGACATTGAGTTAACACTCAATTAGATATTTTGGCTGTGAATCTTTTTCACTAGCAGTAACTCCATCTTTTTTCTTAAAAGGAAGGAAATGTAGTTCTTTGAATGCATCATGCATATACTATGTAACTCTCTATGATATTAATAGATGGTTCGATTTTTTCTTCTGGAAAAAAACATCCATAAACATTACCTTAAATGATTTAATTAAGTTTCATTTTAATGATTGTTACTCTCTTTCTCTCTCTCTTCATCCGTCTTTATAGTTTATCTATATAGATATGTTATGTTTTTCACATATCTTTATTTTTATTTTTGTCTTCCAGGAGATTTATAACAAGTTTATGACTTCCCAGTATGTTATAAAATTGTTTCTTCTTGACTAAGGGATCATCTTTATAGATGTATTGAAATAGGTTAATGGCCCAAGACCCAAAGGCAATTTGTTTGAGTAAAAGTTTGCCTCCTTATATATTATTAGCCACTAATCACAAGTGGCATGGTTTTTCTTAATTAATAGTGACGAATCAATTTACATTTGTGAATAATAGCAAGTGATGACTATTCCCACTACTAATTTGACAACTAAGTTATGATAGATTTACTCATTATTTAAAATAATTATAATAAGCTCGCATAACCATGTTATAAAGTAGTATATAAACTATAAAACTTAATATTTCAATCCTTCATCAATCATTAAAAAAAAAATTAATAACTTATAATTAAAAAACAAAATAAATAATTATAATTTAAACATTACATAGAGACAATGGTCAATTTGCAAACTGGATAAAGTATTGTACTCAAACTTTGCACTCTCTACGATGTATTGTCTAGATCTTATACATTAAGGACAATGATCAATTTCCAATACAGTTACCGTTCCTTTCTGTACTAAAACTCTATACTATCTACAATGTGTTTTGTTGTTTACCTAGGAAGTGACCCCTTTAACATAAATGTATATTTTATGTTTCTCCCATGTACTCATAGTAAAATGTATATTTATGTTTCTCCCATGTATTTTTTCTACCATGTACTCTATTGTTAGGTGTCTTAAAGTAACTGCACATCTTGTACTTATATATTTCACTAGATTTATATTTATTCCGTTTATATATGCAATAATTATAAATTTAACAAGCATGTCCCCTTCCTTACATTTTTTACCAAGATATGATTATATTGTAAGTTTTTATTTTTTTGTCTTCTACGTTTTTGACATTCTTTGTGTTGCAACTTGCTAGAGTTTTGCACTTGAGATTTTGGAGCTTTAGATATTATTGTACAACTTCGGCTTATCATTGGCCTATGCCTTTGGAGATTTTGCAGGTTTAGATATTGTAGATATTGTAAATCTTTGTCGTGTGGATATCCATCATTTTGTGGATAACATTTTGTCGACATAAGCGAAGATCGTAAACATTAGAGTTACCTCAAACAAAGCATACTTATTATAGATTAGAAATAAACGAGGCATGTGGATTTCTAGAACATTAACTAACTTATGAATGGTGAATTATTTGAATTTAAAATTCAATAAAAGTTGACCAAGTCTTGTTGTTGACTTGAGCATATTAGTGTTAACTCAAATGCATGCTTAATATATTTTATGTTATTTGCTTTAACAAACTAATATAAAAATGTGTCTAATTTAATTAAAATGGGTCTAATTTGAATTTGAATTTTTTTTAATTATAATAGTTGTAGTTTATTTGTTATTATAAAATTGATTATTATTATGGTTGTAGTTTATTTATTATGCGTTTTGGGTTTTTTTTGTGTATTTTCTAGTTTAATTTGTTTAGAATTTGAAAAAGATTTGTTAAAATCATAAGTTTGAGTTGTGAACTCTGTACAATCCAAGTGTCCTAGGGGTTTTTTAGGGTTTTAAATCCATAAATGTGGGCTCTGGGTTTCCCATGCTTTCTTTCCAAGTTATGTGTGTGTGTGTGTGTGTGTGCTTATTAAAGGTTAGCTTGGATTTGAGATCAAGTATTGAAGGTGAAAGGAGAGTTTTGTAGGACATTAAAGCAAGTATGTGAGACGTAATTTTGAAGGATATGACCATGAAATAAGAGGTTCAATTGATGGATTATTCATATGATGTTCTATAGTCCAAATACCAAGTCTTTTGATATCCACCTAGTGTAGCATTCTTTGTGGAGAGTAGGTATCAGTCATTAGGGGAAGATGAAACCACTTCTACATATACTACATAACGTGTAGCTAAGATTTTTTCGAATCGACAAATGATTGACATGAGTAGTGATAATATTGGTGTCACAATTGCTAGATCTATCTAGATTTTGGACCATTATAAGGGCCCTCCTAAATAGGACACATTTTTCAGTGTATTGTCTCCAACCTATTCTACCATCTTAAGAGTTAATATTTGGGAAAATAAACACCAACCTTTGTGCTCTAGCCCTCTAGACCTATTAATGGAAGGTGGTATTGAAGAAGTAATAAGGAATAGGTAGTTCTATTAGTTTCTAAGGAAGTTTTTGGGTTCATTAGTTCAAGGGTTGACTTGATTCACTTGTAGGGAGGGTAGTGTAGAGAGGGTGCCAATTAAATGAAGTGATAATGACTTAAGTTCATTGGATGTGAAGGAGGGGATGTGTGCTTAATTGTTGTGGAAGGTATTATAGTAAGTTAGATATTTGACCTTTGAGGATGTACATTGGTGTGAAAGTATTTTTGTAGGAGGGTAGGGATGTATTGTAACCTTCTAAGATGGATAAAGGAGAAATAGGGTCTAGGTTTAGGTTCTACAAAAAAAAACCACTTATTAGTAAGAGGTTGGATTGGTTTTGTCTTCTATAAGGCAGGATATGAAAATTATATATTAAAATAAGTTTGGTTTATAGACATGTCATATTTATCCATAAAACCTTGGCACCCTCTTCTTAATGTTAACGGAGAGACCATGTAGGGTGCGACAATGTGGATACAACTTCTATGGCTCCCAATGGAATTCTTATGTATGATAGTTTCTCGTTTGAAGGATATAGGTTGATTGAAATGATTTTAGTTGACTTTGATGTAAATAAAGGAATTTTTGAGAAACTTTTATTTTTGGTAAATACAAGTGATACTTGTAGTTGCTATAATGTGTTAATATATGTTTTCGATGTTCAAGGTGACATTTATAAGGACATCTCTTCAAATATTGTTCCAAACCATACATTAAAATGGTTTGGAGGAAGAAGAGGATCTTGTTGAGAGATGATGATGATGATGATGAATTCGTGAAGGACTTGGGAACAAGACAAGAAGTGTTGCAATGATTCATTATTTTATAGGAGGACATGTCTAGAAATAAGTGTTTCCCTATCATACTGATTAGGGATTTTTCCATTTATTTGATCACTAATTCAAGGCATCCCTTCGAAAAAGATAAATAACTTGAGGATGTTGGAGATGTAGGTCCTACTCAGTGTGTATCTTCTTACTCCAAAAATTATGACAAGTGCCATGCCATTGATGGTTAAGATTCACTAGGTAAGGTGTTCAATTCTCCTTATAATTCCATTTCAAGTGAAATTGTATTGGGGGGGCGGGTTTGATATTAGGTGGTTCAATGAATGCTTCCCTACCAATAAAATCCAAGGCAAGCTTCCAAAGCTAATTCAAAAACATAAAATTGACAAGCTCGTAGGGTATCCTCTTGTTAATGTAGAAAATGACCATGATATTGTGGATTAGTGGAGAAACAAGGGAGTTAAATTCTTACTCTTTAGACACATAAAGTCAAGGTGGGGGGGAGGGGGGGGGGGTGTCAATACCTACTTAAAATGATATTCATAAAGAATGTTTATTGGGGGTTTGGGGTCATATGCCTTAGTAAAATAGAAAAATATATTTTCATTGAAAGTCCCATTAAAAATGAGCTTAAGGAAAACCAATAAAAGAAATTAACTAAGGCAAGTAGAGGCTACTAGTCGGGGTCCTTAGAGAAGGACATTCCATATCATAGGTTTACTCATGAATATATTTTTAGATAATATTAGGGGCTTAGGGTGATGGAGTAAACAATTTCCCCTCAAAATATCAATTAATTTGAATAGAATGGAGATAATTATCTTGTTATAGGAAACTACGGGGATGGGAAAGCTTCTAATTCCTATTTTTTTTTACATTCTTTGGGGAAATTCATAACATTACATGTTGATTTTTTTTTTTTTTTAATTTGGATTCCAAGTGGGGGGGAGGGGGGGTTAATTGGATGGAGATCCACCACGGTTTTAACAAATTCCTTTTCTATTACTTTAGGTTTAGTGAATGAAGTATGTTTGAAAATATTAGGCTACTAATTGAATGTCCTTAATATATATGATCCATATAAAGGGAAAGAGTACTATCAGAATAGTGTTTTATCGTTACATTCAAAATTTTTGAAAATTTGGTCCCTATCAAGGGAAATAGTAGTATTGGAATAGATTGTTTTCTTCACATTCAAAAGGTTTGGAAATATGGTGGTGGGAGGATATTTAAACTTATAAATGGGAAGAAGAGATATTTGGGGGTATTTTAATAGGAAATATATACTTGTTAACTATTTTTAGGCTCCACTTGAAGTTGTTGGATGAGTGTAATCTGAACCAATAAATATCATACCTACATGGATCAATAATAGGGTAGGTAATATTGCAGTGGTAAAGAAATTAGATCATTTTAAGTTGGACACTTTCTTGTAGAAAGTGGATAAGTGTAGGTATTGAGTGGACAATTTTATAATATTAAATCACTATCTATTATGGCTAGAGATTGGAAATGTGAGATACAATCTAGGCACACCCTTTAGATCTAATCATAACTAGATTCTTAAAGAAGATTTTAGAAATATAGTACTCAATTATTGGAATTTTTTTTGCATAAAATTGGTATTTCTACTTGTGAATATTTAATGCACTCTTTACAATGTGTGAAGAAGAAGGTGGTTGCTAAGTCTAGGGAGAGATTAGGAAAATATGGGAACAAATATTAAAGGTGGAGAAAGCTCAAGAAAATTTGTTAAGGGAGATGGATCAAGGAGTCTCTAATGAAGAGAAATTGATTAACCTCAAACATTAGGAGGCACAAAGAGCTAATATATTACTTAACAAACAATTAGATTGGTGAATAAAGAGTAGCTACCTGGTTGTCACCACGACAAAACCCTCCAAAACTTCACTACATTAAAATTATGGAGCCCGCCAAACTATCATATCAATGTATCTTTGGTCGTCAAGCATTTCTTCAAGTCATTTGACACGTTTCAAATGTTCTTTATCATTCCTAAGTATTGTCACATTCTTTAGAACATCTCTGGTGCACTTCATGGTTATAATACCTTTGTTTGTTGTGAAATGACACTTTGTGTCGCAGTCACACACACTTTGTCTATTGTACTTAGAGAATGTTTGTAAATTGTAATTTTGATGTTTATTTCTAATTTTTTGATCCTTTCTAAGTTTTATTGATGAGTTGGTATGTGTCACACTTGATTTTATGTCCAAAATAATTATTTTCCCCTTGTCCTATCTTTCAGACTTAGACAAATTTCGGTTACAAAAGTTAGACCAGTAAGGCTAAGAGAGCACATAGCACACTCTTAAGGCTTAGCAAAAAATCCTCCCCTATTCAGAGTGTTCCATGTGCCCTCCAAGAGTGTATAGCGCAATATCAAGCAACATCCTCTCCTTCCCTTTCGAAACTATGACCTTCCTAATTCTTCCTTCCTCGAGTGCATGATGCATCATAAAGAAACATCATGGTCCCTTAATCCTTCAGTCTTATGTCCCGTGCCTTTCTTAGCATCTTTTTAGAGCATAAAACATTCAGAAGGCCCAAGCCTCATGCCTTCCTCCTTCGGACTACGCCATGTGCCCTCCTTGGCTTCCTTGAGCACAAAACGCACTTCTAAGCATCATCAACCATCCTTCACCCTTAAGACTTGCACATTGCACCCTCCGTAAATATTTTCCATCATTTTTTAATGAAAAAAACATCTCATAGCCTTAAGAACTTAGTTCTTCCCCCTTTATAGTGTGCACTGGGCCCAAAATTTCCCCTTGTTTTTCCTAAGTGCACTAATAAATCATGGACATAAAGTTTACATGAAACATGTTAGAATAGGAGATTTTCAGAGTGATTATTGCTTTCCATGTGTGATCTCAGTTGTAGGTATTCCAGAAGAACATGGAAAATATGCATGAAGAGATCAGATACAGATGGAAGTCAAAGGAAGCATTTAAGAACGAAGAATACACAATGTGACAAAATGAAGGACACTGAAATCCTAATGATCGAAATAGTCCAAAAGACTCCATATGATCAAAGACCTGTTGGAGGGTAAGGAAAACAACAACATAGAATCTGCATGCATTGTCACCTTTCAAGAGAGTCCATTTCATTAGTCACTATGAGTCCAAGTCATCGTATTAGTGACTTGTCATGTTCTCACCACATGATGATGTGGAGATCATTATGTAATTATGCAATTATTGTAAAGTGAAAGAAGTGGAAGTCCAAGAGTCATGTATGTACAAAAGAGCTATGTGAAGAAGTCCAAAAGACATGTAATTATAAAATTCATTTAGAATTCCATGAGTTATATAGAAGTACAAAGGTCATAAAAAGTTGAATAGTGATTGGAGAAACTCAAGAGTCATGGGGATATGAAGGGTCATGCCTCAAGTTATAAAAGAAGCCTCATTTCTCAAGAAAAATAATTTTTAGCTCGGCTTCTCCCACAGGGAATTAAAGAGATAGAGATAGTACTTTTGCATAGCAAGTGGTGGCTCTAATGCTCCACTATTAGAGCTAGTGATGTTCATTGTACTCATGTATCATGTACCTTTTGATTAATACTTGAAGCCATTCGCCCAACACATTTTCATGCATGGATCGTGGATGTTTTGAGACTATTATTCTAATGTTACGATTTATGTTGGCTCCCATATGTACTAAAGTAATTGAACTAATTCAGTGACTTTGGTTCTAAAATTATTGAAAATTTGTTGTGATGATTTAAATGATCATTGCATATATGCGAATTATTTCTCTTGATGTTTAACGATTCTTCCTTGTTCATGTGTAGGTTTCTTTACTAGATTAGTACTACTAGTTTTCTTTTAGAGACTCACTTTTGTTCCTTGCAATGAAATAACCTGGATACATTTACAATCAAACATTCCACAAGGCACACTCTCTTACTCATTCAAAATCACATGCACAACTCTCTCATGCTAATTTTTTAAGCCAAGGAAAATATCTAAGTTAATAGGATTCACGTCATAGTTATGGATGGGGCTCCTAAACCAAATGGTGTGAGGCTTAATTGGGACATCATATCAAGGAGATCCACTGTATGTTGGCAGTATCCAACACCATCAACATTCTAACGCTAGAAGGAGGGAAGCTAAGTTGTTATTTTATTTATTTATTTATTTTTTTTATTTTTTTTAATGTCTGATAACTCATCGCATCCAAATCATTGATCTCTGGTAAAGGAAAAAATAATCTCAGTACTACCCCAGCTCCTATTCCTGAGGTAGGAGGGTATTCTCAACTTGGTATGAAGTTAGCCTACGAATTTACCTATGATAAACTCTAGGAAATTCAGCCTATTACCTGTTGGTCTAAAAAAGATATTGGTTTACTCCCCGTTTCTCACAATATTCCTCATCACCCCAAGAAGAAAGAAAAAAATTGTACTAGTATATTGGTTACATCGGTAGAAGATTTTTTTTTTCCACTCTTGAAGAATTAAAAAAATCTTCAGAAGAAATAGTCTAGTAAGAGAAACTTCCACCTATTAATGAAGAGTATGAGGAAGATATTATTCTTTCTAGTATAGAATAACCGAAAACTAATTTTGAGTTTAAAGAAGGCTTGAACGGTGAAGGAGAAGGCTCATCAGATTTATAAAAGGAGAAAGAACAAGAAGGCAAAGAAATGGATGATAAAGACCTAGATTGGATGACCAAGGGGCCACTCTCTCTTCCAAATAACCTTCATAGAATTCCTAAACATCCAGAGAAGTTTCTATCAAAGTTTGATCCTGACAAGAAGACCAAGGCAAAGGACCCTATTGATGATTTCTACATACATCTATGAATGCAAGAGGTATGATATGATAATCTTGCCTGTAGTTTGTTTCCTTTCACTTTAGAAGGTAGAGCAATAGTATGGTATCACAATTTTCTTGTTAATTTGATAAATGGTTGGAGGGAGTTTAAGAAATTTCTTTTAGAAAAAAATTTTGGTGATAAAACTCTCGCCATGTTTCTAAAAGAGATTGAAAATATTAACATGGGGGAAAAGGAGAAAGTTAAAAATTTCAATCAAAATTTTAACCATATATTAAACAAGGTCCCTCAAAACACGCAACCTCATGATTCTATTACTATATATTATTAATCAAATTCCTTTCCAAAAAAAAGGTATATTTTCGTTAAGAGAGTTGCAAAGGAGACACGAGCTTTAAACGTTGCAGAAGCAATCACCGTGGAGAAATAATTACGCGCCATTGGAGCTATTATTGATGATGAAGAATATAAAGACTCTAAGGAGACTTGAAAGAGGTCTCAAGCCTCTTCAATTAAGGCTAGATAAAAGGATTTATTTTTTTTATATTAAAAGCTTCACAAAATATTTAAATTCAGTCACTAATGAAGTCTTTGAATTAAAGATAAATTCAAGTGAGGCCTCTACCAGTAGAAATCCCCCTAAGTATTTCTTGTTCAGAAGGAATAATAATAACCAGCTGACTAAATCTACTCAAAGCTCAAATGTTGTGCTGAATGTAGAAAGCATAAGCATGGAAAATTGTTGCTCCTTCCATCGGGAACGGAAATAATAGAAAAATTCCCCATAATGGAACCACAACGTGACTACTCTGGCATCCAATATTGTTGATACTTTACTAGCATATGAGTAGTATGAGTAGACAAAAGAAACAAATGAGCTTGTCGCTATTAAAGAAAGTATAGGTATTATACACTCAGTTAATAGCTTTTATTTCATTCTCAATACTGACAAGAAAAGTGCTGAAGGACTGCTTGAAAGTGAAACCCCTCCTGAGGATCCAACTGGTCATTATAATTTTTGGAGCAAAGGGTTCGTTTCTAAATAGGAATTGATGAGACAAGAACTAAAGAAGAAATTGTTAAGAAGGATCTCACCACCATCCAATCATGTACATAATGTACAAAAACGGTCTGGAAATTCTACTACTTATACGAACACTTCCATTAGCATTAAAAATAAGTCTATCACTCTGGAAGTTTCAAAAAAATCCACACCTCCAGACACTACAACCTTGCCTGCTATAAATGATACTATTGATAATAATATCATTGAGGAATTGAAAAGAGATCATGTAAAAATTTCCATCTTTAAGCTCACAAATATTGTAGAAATTTTAATACAATTATGTATTGCCTGGATTCTCCTGATCTAATAGTTATATGCCACTGTTAAATACAAAATCACTTCTACAAAAATTCTTATGGAAATTTAATCGCCAATTGAAAATACATGAAGAAAGATCAATCACACATAACAGAGATGCTTTTACCAGGAAATCATAAAGCTAAAAACCCCACTATCATATATTATGTATATATCATGGATCATGAAACAATCTCATACAAAAATCTAATCCAAGGGCTCTCGGTACAATATACAATCGTCTCACACTGTTATACAAAAATTGGCAAATACATGCGCCAATTTACTGCCTCCTAACAACCTGCCTCCACTGCACAATCCCTGCTAATGAAAATCCATGAATGAATGAGATCTTGCCTTGCCTTGACTGTGCAATCCTCATTAGCATCTCCAATGTGTGTGTGGTTGCATGAGTGCACCCACTAATGTCACAACTGAAAGTAAAACTGTCCCTTTCACCTATCTCTCAACTGGGTCTCCATTGTATCTGACATGCATGTAGTTAATAGTAGTAAATCTTCAATTGCATGTGAGATCACTCCATGTGAATTAATTTAATATTTAATTCACTGATCTCTCACTAGTATACCTTTAGTTACAACTAGTTACAACTAGCACAACTGAGTTTAACTCACTTAAATAAGTTAAACTACTTTACAACTCACATAACTACACATCCAAATCTGTTACAACTTCAAATAACTCAGTTACAACTAAGACCACTTTCATGTCCCACCAACCAACCGTAGAACTCAAAATTACTTTAGCTAATTGGTTTTCCACTTCAGTTAACTGAAATCAAGTGCTTCAAGAGAATAGATTAATATTTATTGTCCAATTATTATTAAGAGATAATAATAATGGACATGCATTCTATTTTTAGACATGCGATCTATAAATAGACTTCACACATGTATCTAAAAATAGAACCTCATCTATAAATAGAATTTTCTCACCATTCTAAATATAGACTCCCACTATAAATAGAATTTTCTCACCATTCTAAAAAATAGACTCCTACTATAAATAGAATTTTCTCACCATTCTAAAAATAGACATACACCTAAAAATAGCCTGCAGGCCCCACCTAGTGTAGGTGCTTAATTTTCACTAAGATCATCATATTGTTTAATATCAACACTCCTCTCAACAAGAAAGGGATTATCCTTCACCCCGATCCTGTCTCTATGGTATTCAAATTTTCTCCTGGTGAGCGCCTTCTTCAGAATATCTGCATCCTAATCTTCCGTAGGAATGTACTGAAGCAACAAGATCTTCCATTACACACAATCTATGATATGATGATACCAGATATCTATATTCTTAGATCTATCAAGAAAAACAGGATTAATCAAGAGTTTAATGCAACTTTGATTATCATAATGAATCACTGTAGGATATAAATGAGAACCAAACAAACCAACCAGGATCTTTCTCATCTAGATAGCCTTACATGCAGCTTGACTTGTTGCCATGTATTCTACTTCCGCTGAACTGAGTGCCACAGATCTCTGTTTCCTACTATACCAAGAAAAGACTATAGATATGATACTGAAGACCCCTCCTAATGTGCTCTTTCTGTCCATTGGGCTGCCCACCCAATCTGCATTCGTGAAGCCATGCAACTTCATCTCATCCATCTGTTTTTACCATAAGCCATACTCAGATGTACCCCTGAGATATCTCAGGACATGCTTGTACGCCTTCCAAAGGAGCTTGGTAGGCTTAACCATCGCTTGACTAAGTTGGTTCACCTCATATCATATGTTCGGTCTTGTATTTACTAAATACATTAGCGAACCCACTAACTGTCGATAGACAGTAGCATCCACTACCTCTCCAGATGTAGCGTCCTCTTTCCTCCAGTTTCTTGGAAGAGGAGTATCCATGGGTTTGCATCCCTCCATGTGAAACTTACCCAGTATCTCCCTTGCATACTTGCCTTGAGACACAAAAATTTCACCTTCTCGCTGCCATATTTCCAATCCAAGGAAATAATGAAGGAGGCCCATATCCTTCATCTCAAAATCCTTTGCAAGGTCCTCTTTGCATGAGTGTATCAGCTGCTCATCACCAGTCACTATTAAATCATCAACATAAAGAAAAATGATTAAAATATTACCCTCCACCAAAATTTTGTATAGTTTTGCATCCGCCTCACTCTTGGTGAAGCCAAGTGCGGTGAAATAGCTGGTGATCCAAGTGTACTAAGCACGGGGTGCTTGCTTCAGCCCATACATTACTCTTTTGAGTCTGCACACATGCGACTTTCTGCTGAAGATCTCAAATCCTTCAAGATTCTCAATGTAAACTTCTTCCTCAATGATCCCATTAATGAACGTAGTATTCACATCCATCTGATGAATGTGCCAACCCATCTGCACTGAGAGAGCAAGGATGGCCCTTATGGAAGATTATCATGCGACAGGTGCAAAGGCTTCTTCATAATCAATCCCCTTGATTTGTGAGAAGCCCCAAGCCAAAAATCTGGCCTTTTATTTCTCAACACTCCTATCAGTAGCTTTCCTTACCTTGTAGATCCATCTCGAACCTATCACTGATTTATCAACTGGCCTTGGAACAATTTCCAAAGAACTGTTTCTGACAATGGAGTCATACTCCTCCACCATTGCATCTACCCATGTGTGCTCCTGCACTGATTCCTGAAAGGAAGATGGCTCAGTCACAATACATTTTCTCATGAGAGCCATGTATCCAGTGAATCGGTCAGGAGACTGTCTCTATTTTCACTATGAAGTAGGGACTCCTACATTCTGTGCCGCATCAAGCTTTAGCCTCTTAGCTTCTGTTGTACACCTTCTGCCAGTTCTAATGTTTGGCTCTATGTGAGTTGACTCCTCCACTCCATGAACCTCCTCACGTGGTTGATCCACATATAGAGACTCACCTTTGGGAACCAAAAGTTCCTCCTCTGCATGTAAGTCTAGCTCCCTCTCAAGCGACAACTTCATGGCTTTCTCCTCATTAAAGTTTATATCCCGTCGCATCATAGTCATTTGATTGTTTGGAAAATACACATGATAATTATGGGGTGTTTCTGTGTACCCCAAAAATATCCCAACTTCAGCAGTCAACTGCAGCTTCTTCCTGGCATTCTTGGTCACATGCACAAAAGCAAATGAGCCAAAAATATTAAATTGAGAAACATCTGGTTTCTTACTAGTAAAATCTTCTTCAGGTTTACTCATGCCAAGTACTCTATGAGGACAATGGTTTTGCATATAAACTGCAGTGTTGCATGCTTCCGTTGATAAATGCATTGGTAGGCCTTGATCATGCAGCATAGCTCGTGCAACACCCACTATCATTCTATTCTTCCTCTCTGCAACCCCATTTTGTAGTGGGTTATGAGGCACTATGAGTTCTCTTCGAATTCCTTCTTTGCTACATAAGTCTTTGAATTCGTTCGAGATGTATTCTCCACCATTATAGATCCGCAGAGCCTTCACTTTCCTCCCTAACTCTTTCTCAACCAATTCCTTAAACTCACAGAACTTTGAGAATGTTTGATCCTTCTTCTTCATGAAGAATATCCAACATTTAAGAGAAAATTCATAAAAAAAAATAACATAATAGCTATGTTTTTTTGTTGAAGAAACCGATAATGGTCCACACACGTCTGTGTGAACTCTCTCCAGGATCACCGAAGCACGGTTCTCCTTTTCATGAAAGGTGGACTTTACATACTTCCCCATGGTGCAACCCTTGAACTGATCTATCTGAGCATGTGTTACCATTGGAAGTCCAGTAGATATTTGCTGCATGAATTTCAAGGCTTCATGATGAAGATGGCCCAATCGCCTGTGCCATAATTCACCCTCATCCCAGCTCACCACTTTTTCCACCTTGCCCATCATTGCAACGCAACCTTCTACCTCCAGCTTGTAGAGATTCTTAACTCGAATCCCTATCCTCTTGGCTTGACCCATTGTTTTATGTCACAGGAAAGCTTTTCCATCGCTGAAAACAACGTCATAGCCTCTGTCCTCCAACATCACGACTAAGACCAAGTTTTTCTTCAGACCTGGAACATGCATAACATATTTCAATTGAAATGGTTTACCTAACTCCCTCTCAAATGTAATGGTACCAATTTCGGTCGCACTATATCGTCCATCGTTGCCCATCTCTATATGCATCTGGAGATATTTCTCCTCCAAGTCACTGAAAATATCCTTATCTCCCATCATGTGGAAGGAAGCACCACTATCAAGATACCACATTGATCCTATTGCGCTTGAAACCAAGCATGTGATCAAAGAGAAATCAAATTCAAATTTCGAGGAAAGGGCCTCACCAGCTGTAGCTCCACTAACCTTCTTGTTCTTCTTTTTCTATGGGCAGTTAGTGGCGAGATGCCCATGTTCGTGACAGTGAAAACACTTCACCTTGGAAAAATCTAGCTTCTTGCCTTTAGACTTGGGTTTTGAGTGGAATTTCTTCCCCTTCCCTTTCCTCGCCTTAGCAACCAAAGTACAATCCTCTTCATCATCATGCTTTGATGAAGAGCCATCTATGGTTTTCCGCCTGAACTCCTCCTGCACTAGATCTGACCATAGTCATTCCCAATCCAGCAGTTTCTCCCATCTGTTGACAGAGTCTTGATAACTGTGCCAAACCTTAGGAAGTCCTAAGAGAGCCAAGCTCACCAAATAATCATCAGCAACCATGATTCCCACACTCCCTAGTTCATCCTGACATTGGACAAACTTTTTGAGATAGTTAGAAATATTGTTGCCCTTCTCCATCTTGATATTTCTGAGTTTATCCTTCAGCGCCAATTTCCTATGGTCGTTGTTGCTTTCGAAAAGATCCGTCAAAGCCTTCCACATAGAAAATGGAGTGGCTCTCCCATGAAGGCTGCAGACAATGTGGTCTCATACACCTTCCAACAAAATCCTTGTCGTATTTGCTATTTTCTTTTTCCATGTGTCAAGTAATGCAACATCCGTCGAAGTGGGCTTAGGAACATCACTATCGATGAATTCCTTCAAGCCATTATCTTCAAGCACCACCTCCATCATGTCCTTCCAGGAAATGTAGTTTGAGTTTCCCTCGAGTGCATGCTCTAGCCACAAGCCATTGAAATTCATTTTGATGTTTACTCAACTGTCGCACCAAGAAATTCTTGCAACAAATTCGAATTGTTTCCACCAACAAACTTAGCTACTGATTCAAAATTGCAATCTTCTTTTCTCTGACACCATGTATAAATTTTAATACAATTATGTATTGTATGGATTCTCCTGATCTAACAATTATATGCCACTGTTAAATATAGAATTTCTTCTACAAAAATTCTTGCGGAAATTTAATTGCCAAATGCAAACACATGAAGAAAGATCAATCACACATAACACAGATGTTTTTACCAGGAAATCATAAAGCTAAAAACCCCACTATCATATATTATGTATATATCATGGATCATGAAAAAATCTCATACAAAACTCTAACCCAAGAGCTCTCGGTACAATATACAGTCATCTCACACTATCATACAAAAATTGTCAAATACATGTGCCAATTTACTGCCTCCTAACAGCATGGTTCCACTGCGCAATCCTTGCTGATGAAAATCCATGAATGAATGAGATCTTGCCTTGCCTTGACTGTGAAATCCTCATTGGCATCTCCAATGTGTGTGTGGTTGCATGATTTCACCCACTAATGTCACAATTGATAGTCAAACTATCCCTTTCACCTATCTCTCAACTAGGTCTCCACTAGATCTGACATGCATGTAGTTAACAATAGTAAATATTTAGTTGCATGTGAGATCACTCCATGTGAATTAATTTAATATTTAATTCACTGATCTCTCACTAGTATATCTTTAGTTACAACTAGCACAACTGATTTTAACTCACTTAACTGAGTTAAACTACTTTACAACTCACATAACTACACATCCAACTCTGTTACAACTTCAAATCACTCAATTACAACTAAGTCCACTTGCATGTCCCATCAACTAACCGTAGAACTCAAAATTCCTTCAGCTAACTGGTTTTCCACTTCAGTTAACTGAAATCAAGTGCTTCAAGAGAATAGTTTAATATTTATTGTCCAATTATTATTAAGAGATAATAATAATGGACATGCATTCTATTTTTAGACATGCGATCTATAAATAGACTTCACACATGCATCTAAAAATGGAACCTCATATATAAATAGAATTCGCTCACCATTCTAAAAATAGAATTCTGCTATAAATAGAATTTTCTCACCATTCTAAAAATAGACCCACTATAAATAGAATTTTCTCACCATTCTAAAAATAGACATACACCTAAAAATATCCTACAGGCCCCACCTAGTGTAGGTGCTTAATTCTCACTAGGATCATCATCTTGTTGAATCTCAACAAAGATAGCAGGCCAACATGAGATACTTTTCCAAGAATTCTTACATCATTCGCCAGGTTACAAAGCTTCTACTTCTCAAAAAGTGTTGGCTAAGTCTCCTAGAAATCTTGAATCTATGGTTAATGTTGTAACTTTAGATACTAAAACTTTATTCCCCCCCATTTCTATTAACCTTTTAAATATTTAATTACAACGTCCATAATTGTTTGGTTTATTCTAGTGCATCTATGAATGTAATTCCATTATCTATTTCCAAGAAAATTAACGCGAAATGGGATAAAAAAAATGCACAAATCATTCAGTTGGTCATATCACTTATCCACGCCATTGGTGAACTCAATAATGTTATTATCTATTTATCATCATACCGAAGGGTACACCAATGTATAAAATTTGTAATTGTGGACTTCCTTGAAGCCTATGGGTTACTCTTGAGTAGAGACTGGTATAGTAAGTTACAAGGGTATTTTGCCATAGATTGGTGACACGTATGGCTTCCATACAAGGGAAGAAACAACCAGATTCGAGTGGAAAGTGAACCCTACATGAAATATAATGTGACACCACTTGAGGGTCATAATGAGCATGTTGGATTTGTAGATGTAATATTTGGAAAATGTTTCTTGGAAATTGATCACAAGTGTTATCAAGCACAACCATCTCCTATCCCACCAAATACACAGTTGGATCTCCTTCCTTGCAAACTAACTGATGCTAATGAATATTGTAACATAGATGTACATAGTAATAATATTATAGGAACCAGTTTAGAAACTAATAGTATTTGGACCTTGTACTTCGATGGTTCAAAAACTCAGGATGAATATGGAGTTGGTTGCATTCTCATAGACCCACATAACAAGAAGTATATCTTGTCAAGTTGTTTGGAGTTAGAGTGCACAAACAATAATTATGAATATGAAGCAATTGTTCTTGGATTAAAGAAATACATTGACCTGAAGGTAGAGCTACTCAAGGTAATTGGTGACTCATAAGTGCTCACTTGCTAGGTACGAAACACTATTCAATGTGTTTCACCAAATTTAAAAAACTACCAACAGGAGTTATGAGAACTGTTGGATTGAGGGGCCCTGACCCATGTTCATAGTTAAGCTTAACCAAAAAAACCCTCTTACTACTGACCCTTTCGGCAGTGATCTACTTGCGCAGGTCAAAGTATCAGCCGAAGAAGTATGGGGGTGGTGTTGGAACTAGGTTTCCACACCCTGAGAGAGAATTAAATGATGTGGGTGTCCACAAATCTATAATAATAGTGGACTATCCTTTGCACCAGAAACCCTAACCAGAAACAGATCTAGGTCAAGTTACGTAGGCTACCTTGTGCACGCACATATTATGGTTTCACAATACCTTCAACAGTATTAATAAAGTGATATTCAGGTCCTACAGTAATAGATCTATGCATCTAACATTCATATTAAGTAGTTAAACAGGTACGCAACTGATCCAATCACCAATAACATAAATCATAAGAAAACAAATCACAAAAACATACCACTGATGCATTTAGTACTCGTAATTATCCAAAACAAAACTTTATTCATCAATAGTCGTAAAACCCTTTACAATCCTTCAGATTCACCCGCACACACAACTAGCGCGGTCTGCAAAAAGCCAGACTAAGGTCTCCACGCACACAACCAAGAAGACCCTTTCAGACAGAGACACTTAAAGATTCGATTCAAGCTCATAACATATCAAAAATTAATTCTAAAACTTACCAAAATCTGTCTTATTTGACT
Organism: Pinus albicaulis; assembly: GCA_034641835.2. Taxonomy (NCBI): domain Eukaryota; kingdom Viridiplantae; phylum Streptophyta; class Pinopsida; order Pinales; family Pinaceae; genus Pinus; species Pinus albicaulis. Next base: position 735,590,764 of record CM076574.1, read on the forward strand.
CGATCTAGACTCCTATTTATATCTTAGCCTGTGCTCATCCTAAGGTCCGCAAAATATGTTTTGCGACTATTGGCTCCCTGTGATTTGCAAGATTGGCAAGAAAAAACTCTGCAGGGAACCACATCATAACCACTTTGGAATCCTAGGACCTACCCTTCCTGGAGTTAGAGAGGGATCTCTCTATGTAATTTCTTATGCTTTTGTTTTGATTTTAGTCTAGTTATGAAGTTCTGAGGACTTGTTTTTTTTTATTGATTGGATTGGTTGATAGATAGACTAATGGAGTGATTAATTGAGGGAGTGTTTTAGTTGAATAGATAGACCATGAGATACATTAACCCACTGGGCTATGGAGTCATAAAAGGATTTAATTGTTCATCAAATCTGCAAGTTTTTTCATAGGGCAAGCTAAATATATCAAGTGGATCTCTTAGATTAGATGTGATATGAAATGATAGTAAGTTGTGAAGGCATCAAAACTAAATGTCAGCTAAGAATATTTTAACTCTACCTTGACAAGAAAATCCTTTGAGGTAAATGTTTGAGGCAAACCAAAGGATAGGGCATACCATAGACTTCTTTGGCCAGACTTTAATAAGCAAACCTTTAAGACAACAATCCATCAATCCTAGAATTACTTTCAGACAAATGAAACATTTAAGATAATAGTGAGTTCAGCTAAAGAGAAAGCTAAACCTATCTTCTTTAACTAAACACTCTAAAGACCTTCAAAGCAACAGTTTGAGGTAGACCAGAGGACAGGGCATACCATAGACTTCCCTGGTTTAGACTCTACTAAGTATACTTCAAAGAAAGGCCTTAAAAATAATATTTCAAGCTACACCAAAGGATAGGACATACCATAGAATTCTTTGGCTTGACTCTATTAAATCATTTCTAAGATAAAGAATCAGACCTTGTCTGATAAAGAATCAGACAAGCTAGGTGTAACCAGAGAGCAATTAATAATTCTCCAATCAGACCTTGCAGAAGAAAACATTAAGATAAAGAATGCAGACAGAATTAGTGTGCCAAGACAACATATCCTAATCTAAAATTTATGTTCTTTTATCAGAGAAATAATGGACAGAATGGAAAAATAGAAGGAAAACTTCAACATTAACATAGCTCAAGAATCCTATGAATGTGCTTGTATTTATACTAATGTTCAAAACAATTACATTAATATAGTACAATGGGTCTCTGCAACTTAGAGATTTTGCAAATCTAGCCTAGTAGTCATCAACTAGCTCAACAACCAGTAATTAGCCAACTAACCAACCAACCAACACTAAAAATGAATGATACATGCAATATTTATCTGCAAAATGAGGAGGTGATCCTAAGCTAGGGTTTCAGATGTTATTTATTACATAGTTAATGCATTTTTTATCTTTGAGACCATGCAAGTCCCAAGGCAAAATATATGAGAGTGATTCACTGAAATAATAACTCCTAACTTAACTTCTGAGCCAACTTTTGGAAATATTTGATTTTAAGGCTTTTTGAATAACTTTTATAATAAATTTTGGGTAGATAAGAAATATCTCTAACCGTTTGTAATAACTTCGATGTTTTATTGAAAGAAAACATGTTGTAGGTGTCCCAATGTGTTTCTGAGGAAGTAAATGCCTTGGGTTGAGTCATTCAGATCTATCTTTGTGCAGATCTGCCTTTGTTTTAACTTTTAAACTCTGTTTTAGGCTTTAAATTTGGATTTATCATTTAAATGTCTGCTTTATCTATGTTTTTCCTTAGATTTATGCCTTTATATTTTATTTGTAACTAATCCTTTTGATTTTTTCTTTAATTTATGATTAACCCTTTAATCTTTACTACCACTGTCTTTTGACTATTTTGTCTTCTCACTGTGTCTCTGTATGTTTTTACTGCACAGTGGAGCATCTTCTGCTACTGGAGGGTTTAGATAACACCAATGATCATGATTCATTGGTGATTACATTTAATTTTATGTCCCCGGTCTTTCCAATGAAACGAGATCTTTGGATCATCACCCAGATCACTCATTTAAACAATTTCGGATCCTTTGGAATGCATTTTCACATTTCTGCCATGAAACCTGCACAATAAAATAAAATGTGAGTTTAAATCCTGCGTGGGAGGGCTTCTTTGCGTTTATTCAAGGTTTTTTGGGCTTTGTAGCGTTGCGGAGGTGGAAATGGCAGATCGGGCTTCATCGCAGAGCCACGGGGCTATGGACAGTTTGAATTGGATGAGGCAGTATTGATTTATGGCGGGAGGAAGAAAAGCGGTTTTCGCAAGTGGGGAAGGCCGTTTTCACCTGGAATGCAGGCGGTAAATTGTTTTGGCGGAGAGGATGTGATTCCATTCATCGCTCGATGGGTGGAAGAGGGATACTGCACATTTCGCAGGGTTGGGGTTTGTTTAACCCCTGTGCATATATATTTGCGATATGCGATTGGGGTCGTTAGATCTTGAGGAGCAGATATTGACGATGGTTGGGAGTTTAGGAGCGGCAGGCGAGTGAAGAGGTGGGGCCTGGGTTTTTTGAATAAGTGGAGGCGCTTTATTTCAAAGAGGAGGGAAGGGTTATATGGGCGTGGGGGCTTAATAAAAGGAGCCTGGGTTATTTAAAATAGAAGCAGGGTTTAATGTATATGGGGGTTAAAAAACATTAAAGTAGGATGCTTTAATATTTATAAAGGGTGGGTTTATAAAACAAAGGAGTCAAGTTTTATATTAAATAAAACAGGGTTTTAATATAAAATAAAGGGTCCCGAAATGGTTTATTTTTTTATTTAAAACAATGTAAAAAGAACTTTTACATTGTTTTAATAAAACAAGGGAAATTTAATGAAGTGAGGGAGTTAATGAGGTTTTTTGGAGATGAAAGTGGGTGAAAATAAATAAATGAGGCTTCAGGATGGAATGAAGGATGAAAACAAGAGAAATAAGCCTAAAATGAATCTTGAAGAGTAGCAGGATGACTAGAAGGCAAACTGAGAGATAGTGAAAAAGGTTTTATGAAGATAATGAAGGCAGTGAGGTTTCTATAGATAGTTGATAGGCAAGGAATGCTATCTTTAGCTGGTTGTAGAAAATCCATAGTCACCTAGTGAATATTGTAGAATACAAGAGGATAACAGTGGCTCCAACTAGGGAGCGCAGCTCCTTTAGGAGGTGTCAAGAACCTCAGAGATCAAATCTCTGGAATTAGTAGACCAGTGCCTTGATTTGTATTTTGGCAGACTTCTCTTCTTCATTTGTTGATTTGGTGTTGTTCTTTGAAGCTGAAACTTTTTAAGATCTGAAAAAAAGTGCTTTCTTCAACTCAATTCTACCTACCCATCATAATTTTCTAGAATTTTCTCTTCATTTGGGTGCATTTAGATTTGCAAATCCTTGACATCATTTTCTTTTTTAAAACAAGAAACTATCTATTTCTATCCTTATATCATCCAAAGGCCCAGATTAGACTAATGAGCTCTTTTATTCTCTACCTAATCTACTTATCTGTCAATATTAAACAATTTGAAAGATTTTTATTCTCTATTCTATCAACATGAAATTGAAAACATGACTAAATCAAGATTAAGCAGTTTGATTTGTCATGAGCTGTGGCATTTTGGGACAAGCTGCACATAGATTTAATTTTTTCAAAAGTAATAGTAAAAACTGAGGGCTATAATCTGAAATTTGTCATTCATCCCTCTCTTTTCTCTTTGGTTCAGATTTGAGCTTTGGAACCAACATCTTACCTAATCTAATCTACTCTTAAGCCAAGTTTAAATATTTTGGAAAATCCTCATTTTCTAACTTATCAGTAGAAATTTAAAACTTGTTCAATCATGGTTAGGCTTTATGACTGAACAAGACTTCTTTTTCAAAGTAGTGGCATTTGGACTTGCACACTTTCATAAAAATTCTTTTTTGGTATGGGACTTTACCTTTTCTTTTTATCTACCCTCTTTTCTTCTTTTCTTTGTTTCTTCTCTTTTTGTATCAATTTTTTTCTGAAATTTTGTTTCAGTAGAGTTACATATAATGAAAAACTTAAAACTAGGAAGATGCTCATAGTACTGAGCTTATTTTCACACCTACCTAACCTAGTATAATTTGGAGATTATATATATACTAGGTGAACTCTTTTCTCCAATGCAACCAATCAAGTAAATGACTGCATGATTGATTTTTGTTCAGACCTTTGGGTATGCTGAAAAAAAAGGGCACTCCCATCTCACTTTATTTTGAACCGAAATGCTCAAAATTTTCTTTACACTCTGCAACAAACTATTCTTGGCATATTTTACTCCTTTTTAAATGTCTCTAAGAAACCAGCAAAAGGATCTTTGAATAATATCTAGCCCTAAGGATTTGAATAATCAGCTGTACCCAGGACCATTCCTTGCTCCAATTTGTCAAGCTTGGGATTCTTTTGAGAAAGAATCTCTTCCCCCTCTTCATGATCATTTGTCCTAGCAGCCTCATAATGTATTACTATGTTGTCCTTAAGAAAACCTGACCTACCTTGATTGAATGAGTTGAATTCTTCCTGAAAGATATCATTAGGGGCATTTCCTGGCAGTAGGTCCTCTTGAGAAGGTAGTACAACAATAATATTGACTTGTTTTATAGTTTCTGCATGAGAAAATACATCAGTGGTTAATTTAGAAGTATAAAAAATAGAAATACCTTCTTTACATGAAATTTTAGAGGCTGGCAATATGTTTAGAATCTGATTGGTTTCTTCATTAGTTAAAGGGGGAGGAATTTTCATTTTTCCTTGGGTATAACTATGATGTTTCTCTTCCTTTTTTGATTGATCATAAGGCTGAATATCTTCTTGAGCCTCACACAAAAGAGATGAAGATTCATCACTTGTCTCTTTAGAGAGATCTTCTGGATCTTCCTTTATTTCCTGATTGATTTCATCCTCAACCAATGCCTTTTGGTTTTCATGTTAGTTAACTTAAGTATGAAATGCATGGATTTCCTCTAATAGATCTTTAGGATGCCTATTTCCAAAGTCTTCATCAATGTTTACAAGGTATTGTATGATATCTTTTGACTGATCACAACAATTTTCAACTAATGATAAAGATGGAAAATTTTCTTTATAATTCTCATAGAATACCTTGTGGAAATATTTTAAAGAAAATAAACAACCAGGTTGCAGAACTTCAGACCATTGCCTTGCTTCCCCTTCTAATTTTTTCATGAATATTTTCATGAGGCAGTCCTCATGCCATTCAACTTTTAACCTCCATGCGTGTATATGAAATTTGATGAGATGCAACAAGGGATCTTCAAAATTTTCATCTTGAAACATAGGTAGGTTTGTGTCCCAATTTATCTGAGGCATTTTGTGTGGGAATTTAGGTATGTGATCTCTGTTCATTGGAGCATATCTATCTTGTATCCTTGGATACATTTTTTCTGATTAGTTAGAACAAGGGTTACTGCATCTTTTTACAATCAATCTGGGTTCTTTTTCCAGTGGAGTCTTTTAGGCTTACTTAGAGCTGTGGAGTCACCAGGTGGAGGATTTTTAATTGTCTTATGGCTGGCTGCTGTCCACCATCAACAAACAGGTACCATTCTTGGCTAACAATTGATTTATCTAAGTTTAAAATGAGGTTTTCTAAGTTTTGAGTGAATTAAAGTGGTTTATTACTCAGTAGTTCCCCAGTATGGTCACCACTATGTTGGCTCCCTGTGATTTGCAAGATTGGCAAGAAAAAAATCTGCAGCGAACCACATCAAAAACACTTTGGAATCCTAGGACCTAGAATTCCTAGACTCAGAGAGGGATCTCTCTATGTAATTTTTTATAGATGATATGTCTTCATGCTTTTGTTTTGCTTTTAGGCTAGTTATGAAGTTCCCAGGACTTTTTTGTTTTGATTGATTGGATTGGTTGATAGATAGACTAATGGAGTGATTAATTGAGGGAGTGTTTAAGCTAAATAGAGATACCATGAGAAACATTAATCCATTGGGTTATGGAGTCATAAAAGGATTTAATTTTTCATCAGCTCTGCAAGGGTTTTCATAGGGAAAGCTAACTATATCAAGTGGATCTCTTAGATTAGATGTGATATGAAATGATAGTAAGCTGTGAAGGCAACCAAACTAAAAGTCAGTTAAGAATCTCTTAACTCTACTTCGACAAGAAAAGCCTTTGAGGTAACTGTTTGAGGCAAACCAAAGGACAGGGCATACCATAGAATTTTTTGGCCAGAATTTAATAAGAAAACCTTTAAGACAACAATCCAACAATCCTAGAATTAATTTCAGACAAAGAAAACATTTAAGATAACAGTGAGTGTAGCTAAAGAGCAAGCTAAACCTATATTCTTTAACTAAACACTCTAAAGACCTTCAAAGCAACAGTTTGAGGTAGACCAGAGGACAGGGCATACCATAGACTTCCCTAGTTTAGACTCTACTAAGTATACTTCAAAGAAAGGCCTTACAAAAAATATTTCAAGTTACACCAAAGGACATGGCATACCATAGAATTCTTTGGCTTGACTCTATTAAATCATTTCCAAGGCAACAGGCTAGGTGGAACCAGAGAGAAATTAAGAATTCTCCAATCAGACCTTACAGAAGAAAACATCAAGATAAAGAATGCAGACAGAATTAGTGTGCCAAGACAACATATCCTAATCTAAAATTTATGTTCTTTTATCAGAGAAATAATGGACAGAATGGAAAAATAGAAGGAAAACATTGACATAGAAGGAAAACTTCACCATTAACATAGCTCAAGAATCCTGTGAACGTGATTGTATTAATGATGTTCAAATAAGTTACATTACTCTAGTACAATGGGTCTCTGCAACTCAGAGCTTTCTCAAATCTAGCCTAGAAGTCATCAACTAGCTCAACAATCAGTAATCAGCCAACTAACCAACCAACCAACACTAAAAATGAATGATACATGTAGCATTTATCTACAAAATGAAGAGGTGATCCTAAGCTATGGTTTCAGATGTTATTTATTATAGAGTTAATGAATTTTTGACCTTTGAGACCATGCAAGGCCCAAGGAAAAATATCTGAGAGTGATTCACTGAAATAATAACTCCTAACTTAACTTCTGAGCCAACTTTTGGAAATATTTGACTTTAATTTTTTTTCAATAAATTTTATAATAATCGCTAGGTAGATGAGAAATATATCTGACTATTTGTAATAACTATTGATGTTTTATTGAAATAAAACATGTTGTAGGTGTTTGTTATGTGGATAAATCCCTCTTGCGGACAAGAGTGATCTCCCTAGTATCTTACAAATAGCTAGAAACAAACATGTATTTGTAAATCATTTTCTCTAGATCATTTTCAATTCAAAATTATTATAAACAAAGAAAGAGGACATGACCCTACCTTGAAACTCGACGTTCAGTGAAACCTTTATCCAATCGCTCCAAAGAGGCTTCTTCAGTAATGAGAACCTGTAATCAAAGACAGATAAACGAATTAAAAGCACCTGCAACATATAATAATTGAGAACAACTAATCTAACTCAGTGATCAAGGAATCCAAGTATTGAATTATTCAAATAGACACAAGAACAACTCAATGAGAAAAGGAGATCCATATGTATTATCTTATATGAAAAGAGTAACTTTACAACTTGTCACCTTGATGTTGCACAAGTTCCTCCCGGGGTCTTGAACAATCATTCCTCCTTCAAATTGACAAGCCTTATTCTCTCTGAAATAGCATGAAGTTATGGAATTTAGTGTGTGATCATTCTCATACCAAAAATGACTAGTATAGAGAGTATGCTCTCTTGAGAATTTCTTCAGCAATTACCACATGTGTGTCTACCCTTGAGATTGAAACATGAGCTCAATTTATAGGGAAATGGAGGTAGTTTCAGTTCCATGAAGAGGGGGATGGATTCCTCTCATGAAGGGATTTGAGCTCCATATACCAAGGGATAAAATCCATGAGTGAAGGGATAGAGCTCCATGAGTGGAGGGATAAAGCTCGAACTGATCGTGCATCTAGAAGCTTCCAGTTGGGAGAATATTCGTTCAACTGGGCTTACTTTTTCCTTTATTTTATTGTTTACGGGGGTCAGCAGGTTTTAGAAGTAGAACATGCGGGATGTGCCATAGGCTATAGAAAAAATATCCATGGATCCGCAAGAAAGAGCTAGGAAAAGTGTGGAGTTAGACTTTTTAGGGTTTTAATGAGCTTTTCTCCAATTCCAAGACTTGGTTTAGGAACATTAGGGTTTTTTACCTCTAAGGGAGCACAATATAGGTAGTGAAGAACCTATATAGACAGTTAAATGTCATGGTGACAAAATAATGTGTAACATATTCCCCCCTAAAGTGCGAAGTCTGAGGTAGTTTGAAGAGTGAGGTGCTTTATCTTTCCGAGGATTGGATTGCGGACACACTAGTTGAAAACTTATAAAAAACATTCAATGCAAACATATATATGTATATCATCACTGAGGTAGGCATTCCCATACTCAGATCAAAACTAACTACATGTTCTAGTATAGAAATGATTTTAAAATTCCATCAATAGTAGTCACAACATGGACGCAGCCATCTGTCATAAATAGTCTACCCTATCATGAATAATAAAACTCCTCAAAGCCTGGATGGTGGAAACTTGATCCAAGGTCTTTATTTCCGCTTCTCGAACTAGTATGATTCTATCCATGCGATTGATTGTGTCGAAGTCGAACATGGTAGAAACCACTTGATTACTAGTCAATGATGTGGACTGTTAACAAGTGTGAGAGAAACCACCAATAATGACAATGGCTCTCAAAGTACTCAGTAAAATCCATGAATTGCGAATGAATGATTTGTAGTCAAACACTTCACAGAATCATTCGATCGAAGTTCAATGATGCAACCTATCGTCGAAGGCCAGAAACCTTCCATTAGTGCATGTAGATCCCAAGGTACTAATATGATTCTAGATTAAATTTCTAGATAATGAGCTGTCATCGATAGAAAATGACCCGTCATAGGAAAGCCCATGACACGAAACCATTAGATCAAGTTTTGAAGAAATATTTACAAGGACTGAATCAGGGATGGTCAATGCAAATGGAGAAAAATGTTTGCAATGAATGGTTTATTTGAACTTTTCCTTGAACACATAATGACACTGTAGATGGTTTGGCAGCAACTGACCTAAAGCTAATACCCAGAAACCAGCTGAAGACTTTCAATGTGGTTTGATTAACTATTAGACAAAGGATTTTCCCAAACCAGGTACAAGTGTGACAAAAATTTTCGTGTTCAAGAGTGGTATGCTGCTTTTAAAACAAGGGTAACAATTGGATTCCTTTTCTCTTTTTCCCCCACCATTTCTGGCAAGTTCCTCTTTATTTTTGACAAGCTTGAGGAGGATAAATTTTTTTTTTTTGTGTATTCTCATCCTTCGGATGAGTCCATATTAGTATTAAAATTGAACCCTAAGAAGGAGTGGTTCGTTCCTATTTGTAATTGACAAGTCCTTTACTGTTAAATTTTAACGAGTCCAGTATAGGAGAAATGCAGTGTTTTCAGTTTTAGGGAGTCAGAAGAAAAACATAAGTAAACTCCATGGTTGTAATTTTTCGTAAATTTAGTCTCTCAAGCCCAAAAAAGCATAAAATAATTGTAATATTCCAAAATTTGCAAGCAAGCAAATTGGAATATTAGATTTTGATATTTTCACCTAGGAGAGGAATAAATGGGAAAGGAGGCCCATGAATAATAAAATATGAATAAATTCCACCTTAATAAGGAAAGGGATCACTTCAGGAGCTGAAATTTACACTTACAAGTGTGGACAGGGGAAAAATAGATGAGGACATAGTCAATTTTGACTAAGTCAAGATTCATTCTTGAGGAGGAAGAGATCACCTAAGCAAACTGGTTCAATGTGAACAAGGATCAGCCTAAGACACATATGAAAACTAGATTGAAGATCCATAATGTGAAAAGAGGCATTGGAGGTGGATTAGTTGACCAAGTCAACAACGCAGCCACAAAAGGAGGAAGGCAAGCTAGGGCAACGCAGTTTTGAAAGAGGAAGCTTCATGAAGAAGTCACCTCAACATTGTGTGGGGTCCGGGGTGAGGAGGCTCACCAAAGATAAAAGGAAGGAATATCATCAAAGGGAATTCATTCATGTATTCATATTTCTTGGTCTAGAGACCAATTTCATACTTCAATTGTCTAGCCGGAGTTGTTGCACTGCTTAGTGCAAAGAATTCCTGTGCGAGAATTCCATTCCTCTCTTTGGATAAACTTGCTTAAGGGATCAAGAGAGAGGGATTTGAGCTTAATTTAAGCACTTGGATTTGGGCCACTCTTCAATATTCAGCCAAAACATAGTCTCCTTCAGAAAAATGCGTCCTTTATGTAGCAGCAGCAGCAACACAGCTGCACCCTTTGACTTAATGCAAATCCTTGAGGAGGAGGTGCTCATTTCCCTCCGGGAGTTCTAATAAGAGGCCTAGGGCCATTTATTTGTATTATTCTGATATTCCATGTCATGTAAAGCCATTTTTAATACAGATATGCAGTAACTGCGTTATTTTCTACAGTACTATTTGTTATTCATGTATTTTGCCGGAAACCGTTGCCGGGTGTCTTTTTCCTTGTGTATAAGTGCCTAAATCTCCATTTAATTGCTGTACGACTCATGTAAACTCTATATCAGAATTAAATCATCATTTATTGTAGAGACCATTCAGAAAATACGCTCCCTATGCTTCAGTAAATTTCTACATACTCCAAGTCATGGGAAATCAGCAATTTTAAGCCTAGTCGAGAATGGAGGATCTGTTTAACATAGAAAAATGCATTTTTTTTTTGCTGAAATTCGGCATGTGAATCCATATTTACCTAATATAACATATCCCATAACAATGATCCTTGTGTTTATGCATATTTCTGAATACAGTCATTTTAGGGCCTGAAAAGCTGCTTTTCCTCACCTTTTTTAGAACAAAAGCTGAGTAAAGGTTGCTGCAGTACTTGGAATTGATTTCTTACTGTTTTTTAAACACCTTTTATGATATCTGAAGCACACATTTCTGAAAAATTTGTTTTTCAGGCATGTCTTGCTGAGCAACCCCCTTTTGGGATATTACAGTGGTATCAAAGCATGATCTTTGGCTCAGTCTGTGGCTTCAAGCCAAAGTGCTGACTCCCTGAAGGAGGAATATTTAAAGCTATATAGACAGAGTTTGCAGATGGCCAGGTGTTGGGCTGTTAATATGACCACTTTTTAACATTTATTCCATCCATTTTTACTCTTCTTTATCATGTCATTTATTATAATTTATCATATAAATCCATTTTATAATGATTTATGCTCTTATGGATGAATATTATTTATTCTCTTTTATTTTTAATAAATTGATGATTATTATGCATGATTTTATCAATGATGTTTTATTAATATATTTTGTAATATCACTCACCATTTTAGCCTCCAAGATATTTGCCAGATTGAAGATTTGATCTCCAAATCATCATCAAATATTCCAACTCAGAAATTTGTTGGAATAAGAAGTGACAGTTTTTTGGTTAATATTCTAGGCAAATGAAGAAGAATCTGGAAAATCTGGAACATAGGTTTTGTCCAGAATGGGCCCAATTAACTTTAACAAAGAACGGTTTGCCCAAATTCGGCCTGTATTGAGAGAAACGCAGGGTTCTTTGAGCACAATTTTCTCAGATTTTTTGTTGCGGCCGCCCTCCAAATCTCAGCTGCAAAGCAAAATTTGCCTTGCTCTTGTTGAAATATTGTTGAAAATGTATTTTCCGGATGATCAAGTTGTTGGGAACAATCCAATATTGTTATGGGAGATCATATTTTCTATTTAATTTCTCTTCCTTCTAATTATAAAAGGAGAGCATGTATTGTGTATTGGAGAACAATGGATGATTATTGAATTCCCTTTGTAACACTGTAATTCCTTGACTCTTGTGAGCAAAGAGCAACTGATGTAAAATCTATTCATGTTTGATTAATACAAAGAGGCATTCTCGTTCCATTTCTCAAGCTCTGCAGTAGCCCAACGACGCTTTCACCGGCGGTTGAGGGCCCGGCCTTGGTGGAGCGATCCGCTGTTTGTATTTCTATTATTTTATTTCTGTTGTGTGATAATTGCATTTAGATTCATTACAATTATAGATTTATTTGATTTTTGTTGGATTGAATTCGGATTTGATGTATACGTTAATGAATTGCACTGCTATTCTATCTTAGCAAGGATTGTATTTACTATCTCATTCATCTTGCTATCTTTTATAAAGCGTTGCTGTTCCATTGATTTATGATTCATTCCAATGAAATGTTTCATAGTCTTGGCTGTCAACAGGATTGGAGTATTGAGATTAGTTTCCTAATAGCGTTAGAATTAGAATTGCTATTCATATTGTTGTTCCTTTCCAGATTTTGTTCCTTTTAGTTATTTTCATTAGCACGAAGATTGAGTTTTCTTTCATTTCGATTGCTTTAAGATCACCAACTGTAGAGGACACTGGTTATTGCTTCCAAGTTCCCAGATTGGTTATCTTGCATTGATTTCTAGGGGAAGGAGTTATTGCTACTGTATCCCTGATTGATGTTTTGCAGATTGGTTTAATTAAGATTTAAGAGCATTTGAGTTTATGCTATTGTAGTTAGATTTATTTTTCAAACATCCGTTTACTTTTGCATTTGAAACACTATACTACATATTACAAGGCATTACTCTTAGACTGAATTGCTGCCTTAGACTGAGTACACTCTTGAAATAAAAAGTTGCTTCCGGATTGATAATTAATATGAGATAAATAGGCATTAAAAAGACACCTTTTATACCTCAACACCAGGTAGCCTCTAGATCTCATCTTTTTTTCAAAGGTGACATATCTAGTAAATGCCCCTGTAGTCAATCTCTGGAATAGAATTTTGATATTCATGAGAAGGGAACTTTATAGCTATCAAAAGAAGGAGAGATGGAAAGAATCCAGAAAGCTTTAGTGTGTGCTGAAAGAAAGGAAGACAGGCTTGCAAATATTCTTCCAAAATATATGAAGAGCTTTCAGGGAGATTTGAAGAAAATAATATTGGAGATGAAATCTCTAGAGGAGGTTGATTCTAGAGCTGAATCTAGATTTGCACATGGTGAGTGTGAGCATGCAGCTGCACTCCATGATGCACAACGCAGTCACATGCCCAGAGCTATCCTGTGATGGATGGGAGGAGGAAGAATACCTAAGAGAATGACTCTTAGTGATTTGTTGCAGGGGTATGAATCTCAAACTGAGAGGTTTAGAGATCATACTGATTTCCAAGAGTTTTGCAAGATCTAGATGGAGAAGAGCTAGCAGCGGGATGCAGATAGATTTCTCCTATCTACTTTTTCTAGATCACCTATATTTTTAGTTGGAGCTTGGGTGAAGGAGCTAAACTCCTATTTGCAGCTGCACCATATTTCCGGAGATGAAGCTATTAGAGTTGCGGCGCGACATTTAAGAGGTAAGGATCATGTGTGGTGGATTTTTGAATCTTATTCCTTAAAGAATGCTAACACTTTATCTTATGCAAGATTCATAAAAAAATTGATGGAGAGGTTTGGTGAAAAACTTCCTAAGACACATGAGCAAGGAAAACCTGAGAAAACAAAACCCTTGCATGTGATGGAGGAAAATCCATTTTAGAAAACCATGAGAGGAGCTGATGTCTTGCATTACACTTTTCCAGAAGAAAAACCTCCAGTTCATATTCTTGAACAAGAGGGCATGGGGATCACTTTTTCACAAAGAGATCCAATTTTTGAGATGTTGCCTACACACATTTATGGAGAATAGGGAAACAACGCTGTCACGTCTAGAGCACATCTAGTGCCTCATGTAGAGGAGGGAGGAACACATGCTCCCATAGGAGGGATTCTTGTATCTTTGCAAGAAGTTCCCCAGGATCTCATACATAGAGGTCCAAGCACAATTAGTGAGCAGCATGATTGTGCAGCATTGCAGTTGGAAGGAGGAGGAAAGGAGGAAGAGCAGCATTAGTTGATGAGAGGCATACACCATTCTCTATTTCAGAGAGCTAATGCAAGGAAGAGGCAGACTGATTTGCATTGTAGAAGCAGGGGCAAGATTTCCCAATCACCTATGCAGTCTACTCTTGACATTGATGTCTCACTTCATGGAGGCATTCCACCTGGGAGGCCACCTAATCTTCAGTCGACGAGAGATATCTTGTCTTTGGGTTCACCACTCTTGGATTTTGGAGAGGTGAAGAGTTTTGAGGAGAAATTTGGCATGGGGGATGTCAAAGTAGCAGGCAGCAGCATGAGTGGAACTTCACATGCTAGATCACCAGTGCTGTCACTGAGGAGGATTGATCCTTATTGGAGATCTCAGATTTTGGTAGAGTACTCCAAGGATATTGGTGCATGCATGATTCTTGATGACCTAGATGGAGATGATAGATACATGGTGAGAGATGTGGTCATCTATTCCTATGGCAGGATCTTCTTGACTAGATCTTCTAGTCTCAAGGAGAAGCTACTACATGCAGCACATGAGGACTTCTCTTCTATGCACTTTGATGCATATTTCTAGTTGATGGAGGAGTTCTCTTGGGAGGGCATCCAACATGACATATATCAGCATATGGAGAGATGCATAGCCCAGATGGTGATAGAGAGGATGTCACAACTACCTTCCTACTCATTAGGAGTGAGGGAGAATTTCAAGTTGAGCCATTTCAGCTCAAGACCTCAAGTACATAATGGAGGAGGTATCATATCATGTTTTGTATTTTACTTCTTTCCTTTATTTGAGCAAGCAACATAATTTAACAAGAAGAAATATTTCTTCTTGCATATTATATGATGATGTACTTGCAGCTACTTGTAGCATTGATCTTGGCTATCTTTTTGATGAGTTGTGGGGGAAGCCATATGTCTCTTGGTATGCACCAATGACACCATATTATGACTTCATGTTTTCATCTTCTAAGATGACTATGGCAGCAAACAAGTGGCTGGTAAAGCACTTATTGATTCTTATTTTGATGCAGGCCAAGGGTGCACTACGCTGGTTCCATGAGAGGGACCAAGATTCACTCTCTGGTTGTCAATTGGAAACTTATTTTTATTGCATCTTGCTTCCATGTATTGCTGATGTGTTCTTGTTCAGAGGAAGCTTGTATGAGGGAAAGATGAGGCAATAAAAAAAGTTTTTGTTGCTATGGTTTCACTTGGGAGAGTATGGGAAAAATTCTTCCCATACTTTTCATGATATTTCTGAAGAAAAGAAAGGCACATTCATGGTGCAAGGAGGCTACCCTTCAGTATTGGAGGATCATGAGAGACTTCCATGTCAGAAGATGATCTTCTCACATAGCAGAATTATGGTGGATGGCTTTGGCATATGGAATGTCAAAGGGAGAAGTCATGGAGCCTTATTAAAAAGGCCTATAGCACTGTCACATAAGAGCATGTTCTTATGGATGATATATTCCAAAGGGAGGAGGTATCCCTTCTTCTTGCAGATTTTTATGAGTAGATTCTCATGGGAGGACTTATTGGAGGATCTCACTTTCATCCCACTCACTATGTATGGTAGAGAATGAATTTCTGTACTTTTTGATTACTCTATTGAGTATTTGTACTTTCTCACCATATGTAAACAATGCATTGCTCCATATGAGAGCAAGAGTATGTTTGGGTTTCATGGTCACTTTAGGGAAAATGTTTATAATGATAGTAGCCCATCCATACATGACATTGGGCAAGTGTATTTTTATTTTATATATGTACAGCTGATAGACATTGATGCTTACTTTCCCATGTTGGGAGAATATACATATTCAGCTTGTAACTTGTTGCAGGAACACTTTCCATATGACATTCTCAAGCAGCAGTTGGAAGAACTGTGTTGTATCCACCAGAGAGACCATATGTATCATCCAAACTTGCACATAACCTTCAACCATTTTCTGATTTGGATTCCATGTGGTAATGATGTGCCATTCATCTTGAATGGAATGGTTTGGGTTGGCATGACTCATGATTTTGGAGGAAGAGACCTTGGAGACTCCATCTTCTTCTTGCCATTGGAGGGAAATCATGTTGCAGCCCAAGATCAACATACCTTCTACACTTATCATAAGTGGAGAAGAGCATAGTATGGGATAGGCATTCTTTCCTATCATGTACATTCATTCAACCCACCTTCATTTCAGGAGCACAAGGTGGAGGAGACTTTTCATGAGTTACCATGTTGGAGGGTGACTCACTTCATTTGGATGATAGCATGGGTGAAGGAGACACTCAATTACCATGTTGGTCATCACTCCCACTTTGTGGAGGCCATGAGACAGATAGCATGTTTCCATTCACACTTTCCACTGTTGATTGATGCAGACACCTTGGTTTTGCACAATTGGGAGGAAGCATTGGATGACAGTTTATTTGAAGATTCTCTTGATGCAGTGATGGAGGCTATTGATGGAGGCCACATGAGGAGAGGGGAGAATTTTTTTTTCTCCTTATGCATTTGCTTGAGGACAAGCAAATATTTTGGAGGGGAGGACTGTAATGTTTCAAAATTTTAGCTTCCAAGCTAAATGGAACATTAGAGTTAGCAACATCTATAGCCGGTAAATAAATGGGTAGAAAAGCCCATAAGTCTCCTAAGGAGGATAAAAACACTCCAAGTTTGAAAAGGAGACATTATTTATAGCTTAATAAAACACCTCCATGTGTGAACAAAGATAAAATGGAGCTGCTTTAACCAAGTCAACAACACAGTTTTAGTGGAGGAGGAATCCTAGGATGGATAATGAAATTTTGGAGGGAAATGTAACTTGGGTTAGAAGTAACCTAAGTGAGTGGGGCCAAGGGAAAGAAAAATCACATCTTATATAAGGAATATGATGGCAGCATTATTGATCATGTTGTAGAATTATTATTCTTGGCTACCAAGAATTGTTGCTTCTTAGCAAAGTTGCAGTGCTGTTTAGCACTGGGTGTTCCTGGGTGGGAATCCCACCTATTTCATTTGAGTAGCTCATTGGGAGAGTTTGAATTCATCATTCCACATCAGGTTTTCAGGCCAAGCTTCAGCCATCTACATCAGCACAGCTTTGTCGGAGATTTTGCAGTGTTGTTGGGTGCAGCAGTGGAAGGCATTGGAATTCCGGCTTCTGAGCTAGTTTCTCATTGGAGGAGGGTTTCCTTCACTTGAGAGATCTGTTTGGAGAGCTCCAGAGATTATTTAGGATCTATGGTATCAGACCACACATTTATCATACCCTCCCAGTGCTGTTTCTGCTAGGGAGTGCATTATTTTAGAGGCAGTGTTCATTGCATGGTTTGGTGGATCCATTGTTGAGTTTCCTTGTGATTGAGAGGTTCAACCTTTCATGGGAGGAATAATTTGAGGGATATACATCAGATCAGACATATTTCAGCCTTGTATACTCTTATGCTTCAGTGTTGCAGTGATTATTCAGTTATTTTCTGAAGATCACATTTGTATGCAGAGCATTTGACAAGAAACCCTTGCCGGGTTATCTTGTATTTTGTATGAGGAGAATAGATATCTGTTATTCATCATTATTCATTGTTAGGGTCCCGTGATTTGGCTGATTGGAAAGCCAAATGACAGTGTAAAATCAAACCAATCTTTGGAGCCCAAGGACCTAGCCTTCCTGGACTCAGAGAGGGCTCTCTCTATTTGTGTAAGGGATATCTGTGTCTTTGCTTCTTGTGTTTCTGATTTTAGGCTAGTTATGAAGTAGGTTTTTGGTTTTGATTTTAGGTTTGTGAGGGATGAACTAATCAAATAATAATATAGGTAAAAATATGTCAGATCAACTGGGCTATGGGGTCAAAAAGTTCAAGAAAGCTTTCAGATGGTGATACAAGGTTGTGGAAGGGCCGATTTGAGCGAGGAAAAATGGATCTTTGGGTAAAATGGAGTGGGACGGACACTAAATTTCGTGAAGAACAAAGGATTTCAAACATAAATAAGTTCAATAGATGACATAAAAATGTTAGGGCTAACCATTAATCATGAGAAATGTAACTATAAACTGATCAATGCATAGAAATAAACATTCAAGCAATACATAGAGATATATGACTCTCTAACTTTGGGAAATTGCTATTAGAATTTGGGGAAATACATTTAAGACAAAAAAAAAACTCAAATCACCATGAGGAAATACCTAAGCATAGTATTTCAAGATATTGGGCACTTTGAAGCAAGATTGCATAGTTTTAGGCAAAGGGCAAGATTAGTACAAGGCCTCCTTGGTTCAACAAATGACAATCAAACAATCAAAGAAAGGTTTCATAGGTGGAACTATGACTAGCCATGAGTAAGCAGGGCATACCATGAATCATACTTAGCATGCATAAAACCATAAATGAAACAAACAAACAATTTCTTCAGCTATCAAAGAGCAATCAAGGATTCTTTGATATGACTAAGAAGGAAGAAAACATAGAAGCTATAAAGAAACAGGAAATTTGAGGTGCCTCCAAGGGCATGTCTCAAATCTATTCTCTACTGTCTTATAGCAAGCAAGAACATGAAATTATGAATGAAAACTAAGAAGCATAACAGAGAGGGACATTATACCATTTTACTAAGTTAAGGAATCCAACAACAGACCTCCTTCATCATCCAAAAACATTCAAGAAACTATCCAATGCATGAGACAAGTGTTTCTTCCAAGATTTTATAACAATATATTGCTACTATTCATCAATTTCAGCCTTGTTTATAATGAATTCTCTTGGAATATATAGGCCAAGATGAGGGAAAACCTCCTAGTGCAACTTGCAATCTCATTGGCCCAATAAAAATATATGATTTTTTCCTTGAGGCTTTGCAAAGCCCAAGGCACAAAATATCTATTAAAATATTTCAAAAATGCTAAAAAAGGAAAATATATTGACTTTTCATAACTAATCGTGCCCAAAAATAGCTAAACGCACATGAGGAAAAGTCACTTTAGAAAAATATATTTTTCACAAAAATACTTAAGAAATACATCAGCAGAAAGTCCTTTGTCTTGCTGGCAACTTTTGGAAGCCTTCCTGATGTCAAAACGAGGCCCATGATAGCTCGTTGGAAAGATTTGAATGTATATTTTCTGAAAATGCTTAGTTATTCCCAAAATGATCAATGGAAGTCTGTCAAAAACTGATCTATGTAAGAACCCAAAAAATAGACTTTGCTGATAAACGGGGCAGAGTGTGGAAAAAAAGAGTGTTTTTCGCCATTTTGGGGGAGAAAATCATCTTCAATTGATCTGAAAATCGCTATGTATATGCCCCTGAAATTATGGCATCCAATGATACCATTTTCCTCCTTTGAGGATGTCCCAAACAGAAATGGCGATGCCCATGATTTTTAGCCAAAAACCCAAAAAATGACAAAAAACAAAAACTTGTTGAATTTCTCCCAAATTTGGCGAACATGACCTTCAAGGGTTTCTAGAAACATGCTGAGAAGCTGAGGACAAAATTTTGAGCTTTGAGGTGTCTTTCTTCATTTTTGGTGCCGGGCGCCTCCTTTGAGCTTCCTTGAGTTTTTCCTGTGTGGCCTTCAATTTCCGTCGGGCGAACTGATTGAGCATCTTATAGTGCTTGGTCATCCTCCTTTGAAGGTCAAAATCTCTATTGGCCTTCTCCAACTTCTTTTCCAAGTGATCATTCACCCTCTCGAGCCATGCTTCTCGATTGTTCTCTATCTCTTGGGTGAACAAAGTAGTGAGAGGAATAGATTGGAGAAGGGCAGCTTCTTCCTCCTTTTGTTTCTCAAGGGCTCTTCTGAGTTCTATGGCTCTTGGACTCTTTCTCCTGGGTTGATCTTCATCTTCGCTATCAATGAAATCACCCATGAGTTCTTCCAATTTAACTTGCGCCTTGGAGGCCTCATTTTTATATTTGATGGCCCGTGTCTCATATACCGCCATGTGGACACTCATCTGTTTATTTTTTGTTTGCAAGAAGTGATTAAAGTTTCTAGACCTCTCTAGATCTGTCCTCAAAGCATCAATTTGTTTTTCTCTATTGATCAAGAGAGTCTCTAGGATTAGGGTCTCATTGTCGATATCATCACTTTGAATTTCAATTATTTCAAAGTCCCTCTCCTTTTCATGGCTGCTTTCTTGTTTCTCCTTTCCCTTGCTTTGGGTGGCCTTCTTGGTCTTTCTCCTCTTGAGTAATTCGACAATGGGCTGCTTGGGCAATTTCCCCTTGCTTCGGAGGGCCCTAGTGACATTTGGAGTTATAGTTTGAGGCACCCTTTTCCTTGATGTCCGGGGCTTGGCCACCTTTGGAGGAGAAAACATGGCCCCTTGCCTAGGAGAGGCTGCTAGCACATGCTCTATTGGCTCTTTGCCCTTGTTACTTCCCTCATCATTCTTGCCACTATTTTGAGTTTCTTCATGGCGATTTTCTTCCTCAATGTGCTGCATATCATCACTGTGTTTTTCTTCACTTTGCTGCCCTTCCTCACTGTGCTCTTTTTCACCTTGCTGCCCTGCTTCACCATGTTGCTGCTGTTCATCATCATGTTGCTGCTCATCATGTTATTCTTCCTCTTCATCATGCTGTCCCTCCTCATCTTGCTGCTCTTCATCATCTTCATACTGTTCTTCCCCATCTTGTTGCTCTTCATCGTCTTCATGATGTTCTTCCCCTTGCTGCCCTTCTTCATCATCCTATTTTTCATCATCATCCTCTTCTTCCTCTTGCTGCTCTTCTTCATATTCAATCATGGTAAATTTGAGCTTCTTGGGAATGGGTTTACTTGAGGAAGGTGAAGGATGGTGAGTGGAAGGTGAAGGAGATGCATGGAATGAAGGAATAGTGGCGAAATTTGGATGTGCAATGAAAGTGTCCCAAGAGATTTCCTTCTTCTCAAGCTGATGAAGAATGACAACCTTGATGAGGGAATGATGGAAAAGGCAAGTTGACTGCTGAGAAGGAGGTCTTTTCTGAATAGTGGAGGCCATTTTTTCAATACTTCTATGGAGGAAGAAGGGAAGATTTTACAATTTGGCTCTTGTGAAATGCATGAGAAACCGGACATGGTAAGCATAGACCCGGGAGAATCTTCCCTCGCAAGTGAAGTATTTCATGATTATCTTCATGAGGGGAGCATAAATAGTCAACAGATATGAGAAGGAAAATATGGATGGACATATATCTCTATGCTCCGGCTTCAAAATGGGTTTGTACTGTTTTGAGTCTAGGTGGCTCTGTTTAAACCACTTCTCTCCGACATAAGGGATTTTGGTGGCCTTGGAGATGGATCTAGGAGAAAAATTGAAATCCAAGCCTACCAGCTGAAAGTGTTTCCCTTGAAATCTCAAAGCACAAATATGTGTCAAGGGGGAATAGCTTTTCACCTCCTACACCCTTTGACAAAACTCTAGACATCCAATCTCATGAAATTTAAATAGGACCGATGGATGAGAATTTACCTCCTTAGTTGAAACATGTTCAAACCTCTTGTGAAGGCCACTTCTAATGTCTTGCTTGGGAGGCATTTTGTTTTGGATACTCTTTGCAAAAACAAGTTGTCTCAAATGGTCCTTGAAATGGTTTCTCAACAACACCCCTATCCTCCTTATAAGTTACTGTTTAATCCTCTTTGATGCCAATCAACAAGTGTTTTTCAAATGAAAAGAAAACAGTCAATTTATTACTGTGCTTGGGCAAAGGTCTTGAAAGGTGTGTTGGTGGTCTCTTGGTGAAGAAGGGACTCTTGTGTTTTGATGAAAACAAACACCCTTCCCTCAAACAATGTTCCTTTGTTTATTCACTATTTCTTTTACAAAAGTAGACAAAACACCCTCAGCTGATTTGAAAAGCCTTTCACACACTCTGCTTTTGGAACTATAGAGGTTGCACAATGTTCACTATTTCACCATACAGAGAGGACTTTAAAATGACAAAGCTTTCAAATTATGAACATTGTTTTTCCCTTGGAAATTCAAAGAGAGTCTGCTCTTGTTTTAACACTGTTAGGACACCCTTCAAATTGATTTGAGATCTCTGCTCAACACAGGAAAAAAAACACCCTTCTATACTGATTTTGGGACTTTTAAACACATATTTTGCTTTTTGAACTATGGAGGCTGCACAAAGTCTGCTATCTCATAACATAAAAAAGGAAGTTTTTTTTCATTTACTAAGCCTTCATCCTTTAAAACCCTACTACTTCACTATCATTGTCTTTGAAAGGAAATAAGGGCTTCTTAAGACTGTTTAGACACTTTCCTCTATCACTATAATGGTCTGTGACATTCACAGCAATAAACAACTTTGTTTTTGATCAAAAACCCTACCCTCTTTATCACTGCTTCTTACTTGAGAAAATAACTCTGTCACCCCTTTAAGATTTCAAAAACTAGCAATAAGCAATGGAGAATACCTTTAAATAATGCTTATGTCCTTGGTTGATTGATTTAGCAGCTGTAAAGGAGTTTTTGAAGGTGCTTTGGGTGAGTGGCAAGTTCACAGGAAAAAACACCGCGCAGTGAGGGGTGTCAGGTCGGCCTTCGGGCAGTGTGTGGACGCACGCACAGGCGCACCGCGCAGCCGTTTGAACCCTTTGTAATTTTAATCCCAGGAAAGCTGCACACTTTTACAGGTACGCCGTGCAAGCTTGGAACCTTGAAAATCTTGGATTTTGCATGAAATTTCTTGTTTCTATTCAGTGAGCAGCCAGGGGAGCGCTTGTTGCATTTTGAATTTTCACAATGGGCTTTGCAACGGTCTCTCCACCCTTTTAAAGTTGAAAAAGTCAAAAAAATATTTTGAACTTAATTTGTGAGGGTTTGGAGTTTGAAAAGGCCCCTTTGAGTTTTAAACAAAGTCTCTTATCCTTTATTATTTAATCACTCTTCAAAACATTGCAAAGACCCATCTTTGATCAATTTGATAAAAAAATGCTGTGGCCAACCTTTTTAGGATACCAAAGACATGACCCCCTTTCACAGCCTTTTCACTATTTATTCACCTAGAAAAATAACCTTGTCACTTTTGTTCATTTCTGAACTTTAAAGGAGCACTGTTCAAGAGTCATACCCAGGATTTTTTTAATGCATCCTTTGCCACATCTTGGAAGGCGATAATTCACAATTCTAAAACTTACTGTGATAATTTCTGCTCTCCTGGTGTTTTGATGATAATTATGGCTATTGTGCAGTTTGATCAAAACATTCAGGTGCCCTTGGATATTTTCCTTTGACTGTGGATGAAAAACCTTATTTTCATTCACTCATGGCTTTACCTATATCTGTTCATCAAGGAAAAAGGCCTTTAGAGACCCTCAATGCAATCATATGGAACAACAAGGCTTTTTTACATGTTTCATAAAAGGTCTTTGACTATGATAGTGATATGGCTTGATTCTTTGAATATTGTCTTGAATTTGAATCATGGTGTCATATCCTTTTCTTCACATTGATGAGCCTGTCCAAGCTTTTTTCACTTTAGCTTCAGATTGCCTTTGAAGGAGATCTCTGATAGAAGAAAAACCAAACCTCTTTTATTCTTATAGTACTATTGCTTGGCCATATTCTTAAAAACATTTTTCCACTCATAATCATCCCATTGTTTCCCACTATATTTGAATTCTGTCTTTCAATCAGTGAAACTATATAAGCAATCCTTGAAACACCACTGCTGTGTTAGTGGTTTCATCTATTGGAGAAAAAGGTGTTAAACAAGTTTTTAGGCAGTTTGTAGCATTGTTAACCCTGTGCTTTTCAGATGAGGCTACACCTCTGTTCCTGACCCTATGCTTATTAAATGAAGGAGGCATTAACAAATGACTTAACCATCTGCTCATGCTTGGAGGAAGTTTTACACAGTCACATTTCATCTGTTTTCAAACTGTGTCAATCTTTTCTTTCACTACATATCTCTGCTTAGTACATCACAATAAGTAATAAAAAGTGAAAAATTGACAAAATTCCATGAGGGGCATGCTATGAGATGTGTATTTCTGATTGATAGAATACCCTTATGCATATTTTAGAAAACAGGAGCAATCTTGACCTATGTCTGTAGAGTATTACTTGCTAGTCATAGGTCACTAACCTTTTAACTGTGTTTGAAGGAGTTCATTGAATTACCTCTCCGACTAGTACTTGCATCCTAGGCTCAAAACCACATGAGAAGCAGCTGTATTCTCATGTTAAGTTTAATAATGTCTTCTGGAACACTGGTACACTTCTGCTTTTGAAAAAGACATTGAAACACTATAGATCAACATAAGATCAGTTTGGCTATTGAAACATGCACTGTAGAGACACCAAGACTTGTTAGTGGCACGACTTAAGGGTGTATCAAGCGTTATTTGCAGAACGGGAAGGAAATCTATGACTGGTTGGTTTTAGACAGAGGTTATTTTGGCTTAAGATAGTTTTCCAAGGGAAGATCGCCTAAAGCGCCACTACCTAACTTAGGGGAGACTTTTGACAGATTTGGAGAATTCTCTTTGGAGTTGATGGACAAGTTTGTATGACTGAGAGTAGATCAGGCTTGACAATTAGGTTTTTCTTATCATGGGCTGATTTAAAAGGTAGAAGGGAAAATTTTTTATGGGTGTTTTCTAGCTGAAAACAGTGACAAATTGGAGATCAGCTGCTAGAAAACTTGGCTTTAAAAACTAGTCATCATCAACAGGGGAAAAATACTGATGACTAACAGTGGCTCCATTTGGGGAGGGTAGCTCCTTTTCAAGAGGTGTCCATAATTTTAGATCTTGGTTCTTTGAGGACCAGTGCCTTTATCCGTTGGCGCAAATTTCTTTCTTCCTTGATGCTATTTCTAAAATTGACAACATGATTAGCATCAAAGACATTTCTACCTACCCTGCTACATTTCCTAACATTTTTTCTTCTTTCAGGTGCATTTGGAATAGCAACCCTTTGACATAATATTTTTGAAAAATGACACTATCTAATTCTACACTATATCTGCCAAGAGTTTAGATTAAGCTGATGAACTTGTTTGTTTCTCTACCTATACTGGATCGACTGTCAAGGTTAAGTTGTTTGACAGGATTTTATTCTCTAATCTAAAACATGAAATTGAAAAATGACCAAATCAGGATTAGACAGTTTGATTCGTCATGTACTTGTGGCATGAAAGACAAGCTACACACAAATATTATTTTGCATAAAACGAAATCTAGAAAATCAGGGCTAGGATACACAGTTTGTTTTTCATCCCTTCTTTCCTCTTTGGTTCTGTTTTGAGCATGTGGAACCAGTATCTTTTCCTAATCTATTTTCTTTGATAATTCAAGCTTACACAATGTTGACTATCTTTCCTCTCACTAACTTATCAGCAAATAAATTTAAAACATGTTCAGTTATCATTAGGCTAGATAACTGAACAAGAAATTTTGAGCACTAGTAGCGGCATTTAGAATTTCGCGCTTTTAGAATGACTATTTTTTGAACATGGGGCTTTCTTTCTATTTTTCAACTGCCCTCTTTTTCTATTTTTCTATTGTTTTTGAATTTTTTGTTTTTTGATTTATTTTTCAAACAATGGTATATACAATGATTGAAAATATTTAAAATTGGAGCTCTTGACAAAAATAATGATTTAATTTCCTGCAATTCACAGGACCTCCAAAAGTTTCAATCCCATCAAGTTCTTGTAGGAAAAAGGCATTGTTTCCACTAATTGAGCTGATGATGAAAGGCCCCTTCCATAAGTTTTCAAACTTGCCATGTTTACCTTTGTCTTCTCTTCTAGAATCCCATTTTAACACTTTTTCCCCATTCTGAAAATCATTTTCTTTGGTCCTTCTGTCAAAAATATGTTTTATTTTGTCTTGCGCTAACTGAGCCTTTTCGTAAATTTCTTCTCTTGTTTGCTATAAATGGATAGTCTGATTTACCCTCATTTGCATGTCATTTTCTTCTATTTGAACTTCCTGCAATAGCTTCATTACTGGAACCCCTAAAGATGTTGGAAAAATGGCATCCATGCAATACACTAGTTGGTAGGGAGACATAACTATTGATTTTTTGGTGGTTAGTCTATCAGCCCATAGTGCGTGTACTAGTTTTCCATGCCATGCTTTTTTATTTTGTTCCAGAAGTTTCTTGATGATGTTGACTAGGCTTTTGTTAGAGGACTCGGCTAAACCATTACCTTGAGGGTAATAAGCTGTGGAATGTCCTAATGAAATGTGATATTTGTAACAAAAGTCAACCATTCTTTTGGAGGAAAAGGCAGCAACGTTATCCGTAATGATCTTTCTAGGACAGCTAAATCTAGATAGGATGTTGGTTTCTAGGAACTTAATGATGATTGAATCGGTGGCATTCCTGGAGGGTATGGATTCTATCCATTTGGTAAAGTAATCAGTGGTTATAAGGATCCAATTGTGTTGAGTGGATGAAGAAGGGTGAATTTCCCCAATAAAATCTAGACCCCATTGCTGGAAGGGTCCTTCAACTATGATGGGATGTAAGGGCAAAGGTAAAAGCTTTTTCTTGCCATAAAAAATTTGGCACTTATGGCATGTCATAACTAGTTTGTGAGTGTCAGGAAATAAGGTAGGACAATAATAACCAGCTCTAAGGATTTTGTTCGCTGTGGTTTTCTAGTAGAGATGACCTCCACATTCTCCTTCATGCATTTCGTCCATAATTTTCTCTGCATCATACTCAAGCAAACATTTAAGAAGCATACCAGTGGGATTTTTCCAATACAAAAATCCATCTATAATGAAAAACTTTAAATATTTTTGTTTAAGGAATCTTGCTTTTGTTTTTGATAAAGTCGGAGGAGCATTTAGATAAAATAATACATAAATAATATCTGCATACCAAGGTGAATTTAAAAACATTTGTTCAGCATGAGGGGTTGTGCATTCTTCCTGTTCTTCTAAGGTATCAACAAAATTTATATCTAATGCTTGGAGGTTAGTTTCAGCCATTAGTCTTGCATGTCCTTGTCCTTTAACCAATTTGGTGGGTCGGATTTCTAAGTCATATTCTAAGATGATATTGATCCTTTTCCCCCTTTTACCATCGAGATCTTGGTTTAATATGTCTTTGACGATGGAATTAGGAACAAAAGCAATGACATGAGAATGCAAGATGTAAACTTGGAAATCTTTTAGTGCTTTTACTAATGCGAATACCTGTTTTTCCATGATGTTATATTTCAAGGGAGCATCTCTTAGGGATTTGCTAAAAAAGGCAATGGGTTGTTCTTTCCCTACCGCGTTCTTTTGTAACAACACAGCAGCTATTGTGTGTTCCGAGGCAAAGGAAAAAATGTAAAAATCTTTGGTGAAATTAGGACTTATCTGTACTGGAGTTTCAGTTAGGGCTTTTTTAACTAATTCAAAAGATTTTTTGGCTTCTGTAGTCCATTTAACCTTGACCTATTTTTCAACATGTTTGTGATATCTCTCAAAAGTTCAGCAAGATTTGGGATGAATCTTCTTAAGAAATTTATTTTTCCGATAAAGGATTGTAACTCCTTTATGTTTCTAGGGTGACTTATTTGTAATATGCCTTCAATTCTCTGGGGGTCTATTTTTATTCCCTCTTTCAAAATGATGTGACCTAGGATTTTTCCTTCTTCGAGACCGAAAAGTGTTTTCTTAGGGTTTAGGGATAAACCATATTTTCTACATTTGTTAAAAACCTTTCTTAAGTGAACCAGGTGATCTTCATCTGATTTGGAATATACCGTGATATCGTCGAGATATATGACTATGAAATAACCTATGTCTTCTGAGAAGGCTATGTCCATGGATCTTTGGAATGTGGCGCCAACATTCATCAATCCAAAAGGCATTTTAACGTACATGAAAGTGCCCCAAGGTGTGGTGAAAGTTGTTTTGTGTTGATCAGTGGGGTAAAACAGCACTTGGTTGTAACCAGAAAAACCATCAAGTAATGAGATCCTTTTAGCACCTACTAACTTCTGAAGTATGTGGTCCATTTTGGGCAACGAATATTTGTATTTTAAGCAAACTCTATTCAGGTTTCGGAAATCAATACAAAGTCTGATCTCACCAGTTTTTTTCCTAACTGATACTAGATTTGAAACCCACTCAGAGTACCTGAGGGACACTATTATCCCAGTATCATACATCTTTTTTATTTCCTTTTCAACCAAAGGTAGTAAGACTGGGTTTATTCTTCTTAACTTCTGTTTGAAAGGCTTATGGTTTTCTTTGAGGGGAATCTTATGTTGAATGATGCTTGTGTCGTATGATTTCAAATCTTGGTATCCCCATGCGAACACATCTTTAAATTCTTTAAACAACTTGATGTACTTCTGTTTTATGTGAGGAGGGAGGGTTTTGGATAGTTTGATATTTCTTGGTTCTTCCAGGCTTCCTATGTTATATTCTTCTATGTCAACCTCGGTAGATTCCATTTTTGGCTTTTTGGCCACATCGTTAAAATCAAAAAATTCCTCTAAAGGTGCAAGTCCTCTGGGTATGGTGTCATTTTCACAGTGTAAGACTTCAAGTTCTCTTTGATCTATGTCCTATCCTATCTTAGTTTCATATGAATTATTTACCAAGTTTACATCTGCCCAAGAAGGTAAATTTGGCTCTTGATCTTGATTTTTGCCAGATTTCTTTTCTTCATTTTCTATGTTTTGGTTACTTCAAATTCATTCCTAGATTGTAAAAAATCATCAATTTGATCGTCATCTTTGAATATTTGCCAATGGTAAATATTTTCTGGTACTGTAGGGCGATGTTTGACCTGAATACTGTATTTCTCGTTTAGACATGGTATTTGGCCATTGCTTGCAGCAAAGGCGAGCTCATTGGCTAGGCTATTTTTAACCCTAGGAATATAAGTGAGTTCATATTTTTCGAAGGTTTTTAGGATTTCTAAAGCTGCATTCCTTTATTCTCTTAGTCTTGGATTTTTTGCCGAATATTCACCTTTGATTTGCCTAATTACAAGTTCTGAATCTCCCTGGGCTGATATCTTCTTATTGCCTAAGTCCTTAAGTATGCGCAGACCAAGGAGAAGGGCCTCATATTCCGCAATGTTATTAGTACATTGGAATTCTAATATGAAATAATGAACTTCATTAGTATTGTGTATCCAGATGCCGGCCCCCAAACCAGTTTTTCCACAAGAACCGTCGAAGCTTATACTCCAAAGAGCTTCTTTTTCATACATGATACTAAGTTGTTTTTCAGGTTTCCTGGAGCTTTGGTCATCAATTTATTCATTTAGTAGTGGGAAATGTGGTTTTGATGGTTTGAAATCCTCTTCATTTTCTTTTATCTGTTCATTTATATCACTTTCATTGTATAAGATAAAAGAATCTAAATTGGAATGAATGGAATAACTGGGAGTGTTGTTTGGCTTATCCCGGTTGCTAACCATGTATTTCATGTGAGTTTCTCGGTATAATCTCCTAGTCTGGTTGAACACTGGGATGGTAGAGAATGACATATCCATTTGAAGGTTACCTTGTATTTTGGCAGCCCATGCCCTTGATAGTAGCATTCCATACTTAGGAGGAATATCGGCCACTACTACATCCATGACTAGGTTTTTTTCCGGTAGTTGTGTTAAAGAAAAACACAGGTTATTTATTAGACCTAAGAATTTGACCTGACTTGAATCAAAGGAGTACAGGTCTTTGTAAGGTTTAGTTACCTCTAGACCCAGGTTTTCCATGACTGCTTTAGGCATGAGGTTATGGGAGGCACCAGAATATAACATGGCGTTATGTAATATCTTGTCCTGTATGTTCAAACTTACATAGAAACGAGAGGCAATTCCTTCTTGGTATTCACCTTCTATTTTGGGGCTGAACAAAAGCTTGGGTTTGTCATCGGTTAGATTTAAATTATTTGCCTCATTTCCTATGTCAAAAATTTTGAAGATTTGAGATCTATACCTATCTATAGTTATTAGCTTAGTAAGGGGTATGGTTATTTTTATTTTGGCAATTTCCGCTTCAAAACTAAAAGGAGTTTGTAGTTTGGACAGATTTGTTTCAGATTTTTCGGACATGACTTTCTCTATGTTCTTAATTTGCTGACTTTGGTTAAGGACTTTGTTCAACATAGCCATCTTAGGAATCTTGGCAGAGGTACTCAAACATTCTAGACTAAAGCTTGTCTGAATAGCTTTATCTTTGTTTTGGTCAGCTTTCCTGACCATGATTTTGTTGCTATCCACTGCTTTTTTAAGGATGTTATCAGGGGTTTTAGCAGTGTCCGAGCTACCTTTCCTAGAGTTGTCTTGGTTTTTTCTGCTTCTAAGATCATAATTCCTGTGAGCTTCTATTATGGAATTCTGAAAATCTATAGCAGGATCCTCAAGGTCCTCATAGTTGGTTTCATTTTGATTTGGGGAGAAGAAAGCTTGTTCTTCTTCTATGAGGTAAACCTCACCCTCATTATCAAAACCTATTAAGTTCAAATGACTTTCATCAATGGGTTCTGTATCCATTTCATCCTCATCAACATAATTTTCATTGAAGGGTGGCCTGATTTGTTGGTCATTTTCCCTTGGTTTATTTTGAGACTGGTCTCTCCTAAGTTTTGGTTCCGGTTCTTGTTTTGAGGGTTTGGCTGGTTGTCCCTAAGAGGTGCTTTTTCACTCATTTTTTCCCACATCTTTGTCATAGATCTAACCAGGCCATCTACTCTAGGATCTGAGGAAGATACTGAAGGAGCAACATTGTCATGGTATGTGACTTTCTTCTTTTCTCTTATCCTAGCTCTCTTTTCAGCTAAGTTGGCTTCTGCATTTATAGCCACTCTTTGCATTTCCTCTAGGGTTGGGGGGTCCTTGTCTCTTAGTTGATAAGTCATGTCTGGATCAAAACCTTCGGGGAAATTTGCCAAGGCTGAGCCAATTAGAGGTTTTAAATGAGGTGGGAGGGCGTTATAAACATTGTTGAACCTAGTGCAGTATTCTTGGAAACTTTCCCCATTTTCCCTTTTTAGGTTGTTATACTCCGACAGGATTTGAATGGGGTTCTTTCTGATTTCCCACTTATTTATGAAGGTTTGGTAGAGTTCTGGGAGATCGTGTATGCTATTTGGAGTTAAGCTCTTAAACCATTTTTTGGGTTCTTCACCCAGGCTTTGGGTGAACATCCTCATTCTTATAGTCTCATCTTCTATTTCCATGTACTCAAAGGCATCACTAATTCTATCTACATGTTGTTGAGTGGTATTAGCCTCAAATTCGGTAAAGTGTGGGATTTTGGATTGATAGTCATTTTGTAAAGGAGCCAAAGGGTGTGGCAACACTAAGGGTGCATACCAGGTTTCCATGGCGGGAGCTAATGGATGATGTACATTATGAGGACTTGTAGGATGAGCTGAGGTGATTTGAATAGTAATGGTTTGGATGGGTGTGGCAGATGTACTTAGGCTAGTGATATGATTTTGAGCAGATCTAGGGTGGTAGGAGCCAAAGTGATGGAGAAGCTGAAAGTTGGGAGGTGTAGTAGGTGAGGCTTCTCTACTAGGACTCTATGGCAGATCTAGGGGCTCAAGATCGTCAAAGTTTACCTTACTTTGTGACTTTCTTCTAAAAAGGGTTTTTGCTGATTTTAAGTCAAATGGGGAATCCTGCAAGGATGTGAGGTGTTCAGGTACTAATCTTGCTTTACGGATGGACATATCGGTAGTTAAGTTTCCAGTTTCGGAAGCTTGCCACAGAATATTCTCTAGGTCATCTACTATGATAGGGGGATTTGGGTCTGGATGAGATCTGGTATTGATTCTTCGTGAAGCCAGATTTCAAATTTAGAGTTTAAAGAGGATGGTATTTGTGATTGTTTTGGATTGATGGCCTCTCTAGGGTTTTTTCTAATGTGAAGGATGGTCAAAACAAAAATGAGGGCTAGTGGAGTCGCCAGGTGGATTTCTTTGAGATCTATGGTCCACCACCAATACTATCAAAGATGCTTTTGGGAAAAAAATTTCTTGCAAGATTTGAGGTGGAGACTTGCAAGGAAGACTTATCACTTAGTTTCAACAGTTTGCTAGACTATTTGGACAAGATAAAGGTTCTATTTGCAAGTTTATTATGTTTATCTCCTATGTTTTAGGTGAAGTTTTCTAAATCGCTAAGTTATACTTAGTTTGTCACTTGATCACAGAGTTTGCACCATGAATTTTAAGTTTTGGAAAGGATGAATCAACAGAAATGTATGGTTTACAATTTTTTTTGTTTTTATAGAGTTTTTAGGCCTACTGGAGGCTAGTGGAGTCACCAGGTGGAACTTGGTTGTTTTTGTAGAGATGTAGCTATGGTCCACCACCAATAACTAGGGAAAAGCCAATCTGGGAATGTTTTGGGGTTTTTTGAGTTTTTATGTTACTCAGAGTCCCATTGTGATTGCCATTATGTTAGTGAGCAGTGGGATAAGTCAATCAGATAGCATTCTTAAGGCTGATGGAATGTTTAGGGAATCTAAGTTTATTTGTTACTCAGTTTGCCCAGTATGGTCGCCATTATGTTAGGGTCCCATGATTTGGCTGATTGGCAAGCCAACTGACAGTGTAGCATCAAACCAATCTTTGGAGCCCAAGGACCTAGCCTTCCTAGACTCAGAGAGGGCTCTCTATATTTGTGTAACGGATATCTGTGTGTTTGCTTCTTGTGTTTCTGATTTTAGGCTAGTTATGAAGTAGGTTTTTGGTTTTGCTTTTAGGTTTGTGAGGGATGAACTGATCAAAGACTAAGATAGGTAAAAATATGTTAGATCAACTGGGCTATGGGTTCGAAAAGGTCAAGAAAGCTTTTAGATGGTGATATAAGGTTGTGGAAGGGTCGATTTGAGCGAGGCAAAATGGATCTTTGGGTAAAATGGAGTGGGATGGAAACTAAATTTTGTGAAGAACAAAGGATTTCAAACATAAATAAGTTCAATAGCTGACATAAAAATGATAGGGCTAACCATTAATCATGAGAAATGTAACTATAAACTGATCAATGCATAGAAATAAACATTCAATCAATACATAGAGATATATGGCTCTCTAACTTTGGGAAATTGCTATCAGACTTTGGGGAAATACATTTAAGACAAACAAACAACTGAAATCACTATGAGGAAATGCCTAAGCATATTATTTCAAGCTATTAGGCACTTTGAAGTAAGATTGCATAGTTTTAGGCAAAGGGCAAGATCAGTACAAGACCTCCTTGGTTCAACAAATGACAATAAAACAATCAAAGAAAAGTTTCAGAGGTGGAACTATGACTAGCCATGAGTAAGCAGGGCATACCATGAATCTTACTTAGCATGCATAAAACCATAAATGAAACAAGAAAACAATTTCTTCAGTTATCAAAGAGCAATCAAGGATTCTTTGATATGACTAAGAAGGAAGAAAACATAGAAGCTATAAAGAAACAGGAAATTTGAGGTGCCTTCAAGGGCATGTCTCAAATCTATTCTCTACTGTCTTATAGCAAGCAAGAACATGGAATTATGAATGAAAACTAAGAAGCATAAGAGAGAGGGACACTATACCATTTTACCAAGTCAAGGAATCCAACAACAGACCTCCTTCATCATCCAAAAACATTCAAGAAACTATCCAATGCATGAGACAAGTGTTTCTTCCAAGCTTGTATAACCATATATTGCTTCTATTCATCAAGTTCAGCCTTATTTACAATGAATTCTCTTGGAATATATAGGCCAGTATGAGGGAAAACCTCCTAGTGCAACTTGCAATCTCATTGGCCCATCAAAAATATTTGATTTTGTCCGTGAGGCTTTGCAAAGCCCAAGGCACAAAATATCTAATAAAATATCTCAAAAATGCTAAAAAAGAAAAATAGATTGACTTTTCATAACTAATCATGCCCAAAAATAGCTAAATGCACATGAGGAAAAGTCACTTTAGAAAAGTACATTTTTCACAAAAAAACTTAAGAAATACATCAGCAGAAAGTCCTCTGTCTTGCCAAAAAATTTTGGAAGCCTTCCCGATGTCGAAACGAGGCTCGTGATGGTTCGTTGGAAAGATATAAATGTCTATTTTCTGAAAATGCTTAGTTCTGCCCAAAATAATCACTAGAATTCTGTCAGAAACTGACCTGTGTGTAAAAACCAAAAAAATAGACTTTGCTGATGAATGGGGCATAGTGTGGAAAAAGAGAGTGTTTTTCGCCATTTTGGGGGAGAAAATCATCTTCAATTGATCTGAAAATTGCTGAGTATATGCCCCTGAAATTATTGAATCTAATGATACCATTTTCATCCTTTGAGGATGTCCCAAATAGAAATGGCGATGCCCATGATTTTTAGCCAAAAACCCAAAAAATGACAAAAAACCAAAACTTGTTGAATTTCGCCCAAATTTGGCGAGCATGACCTTCAAGGGTTTTCAGAAACATGCTGAGAAGATGAGTCCAAAATTTGGAGCTTTGAGGTGTCTTTATTCATTTTTGGTGCCGGGCTCTTCCTTTGAGCTTCCTTGAGTTTTTCCTGTGTGGCCTTCAATTTCTGCCGAGCGAACTGATTGAGCTTCTTATAGTGCCTAGTCATCCTCCTTTGAAGGTCCAAATCTCTATTGGCCTTATCCAACTTCTTTTCCAAGTGATCATTCACCCTCTCGAGCCATGCTTCTTGATTGCTCTCTATCTCTTGGGTGAACAAAGTAGTGAGAGGAATAGATTGGAGAAGGGAAGATTCTTCCTCCTTTTGTTTCTCAAGGGCTCTTTTGAGTCCTATGGTTCTTGGCCTCTTTCTCCTAGGCTGATCTTCATATTCGCTATGATTGAACTCACCCATGAGTTCTTCCAATTCAACTTGCACCTTGGAGGCCTCCCTTTTATATTTTATGGCCCGTGTCTCATATACCGCCATGTGGACACTCATCTGTTTGTTTTGTGTTTGCAAGAAGTGATTGAAGTTTCTAGACCTCTCTAGATCTGTCTTCAAAGAATTAATTAGTTTTTCTCTATTGATCAAGAGAGTCTCTAGGATTTGGGCCTCATTGTCGCTATCATCACTTTGAATTTGAATTATGTCGAAGTCCCTCTCCTTTTCATGGCTGCTTTCTTCTTTCTCCTTTCCCTTTCTTTGGGTGGCCTTCTTGGTCTTCCTCCTCTTGCGTAATTCGACAATGGGCTGCTTGGGAAATTTCCCCTTGCTTTGGAAGGCCCTAGTGACATTTGGAGTTATAGTTTGAGGCACCCTTTTCCTTGAAGTCCGGGCTTGGCCACCTTTGGAGGAGAAAACATAGCCCCTTGGCTAGGAGAGGCAGCTAGCACATGCTCTATTGGCTCTTTGCCCTTGTTACTTCCCTCATCATTCTTGCCACTGTTTTGAGTTTTTTCATGGCACTTTTCTTCCTCACTGTGCTTCATATCATCATTGTGTTTTTATTCACTTTGCTACCCTTCCTCACTATGCTCTTTTTCACCTTGCTACCCTTCTTCACCATGCTGCTGTTGTTCATCATCATGTTGTTGTTGTTCATCATCATGTTGCTGCTCATCATGATATTCTTCCTCTTCATCATGCTATCCCTCCTCATCTTGGTGCTCTTCATCATCTTCATGTTGTTCTTCCCCATCTTGCTACTCTTCATCATCTTCATGCTGTTATTCCCCTTGCTGCCCTTCTTCATCATCCTGTTGTTCATCATCATGCTCTTCTTCCTCTTACTTCCCTTCTTCATATTCAATCATGGGAAATTTGAGCTTCTTGGGAATGGGTTTACTTGAGGAAGGAAAAGGAGATGCATGGAATGAAGGAACAGTGGCGAAATCTAGATGTGCAATGAAAGTGTCCCAAGAGATTTCCTTCTTCTCAAACTGATGAAGAATGACAACCTTGATGAGGGAATGATGGAAAAGGCAAGCTGACTGCTAAGAAGGAGGTCCTTTCTGAACAGTAGAGGCCATTTTTTCAATACTTCTATGGAGGAAGAAGGGGAGATTTAACAATTTGGCTCTTATGAAATGCATGAGCAACCAGATATGGTAAGCATAGACCCAGGAGAATCTTCCCTCACAAGTGAAGTATTTCATGATTATATTCATGAGGGGAGCATAACTAGTGAACAAATATGAGAAGGGAAATATGGATGGACATGTATCTCTATGTTCCGGCTTCAAAAAGGGTTTTTAATGTTTTGAGTCTAGGTGGCTCTGTTTAAACCACTTCTCTCCGACATAAGGGATTTTTGTGGCCTTGGAGATGGATCTAGGAGAAAACTTGAAATCCAAGCCTGCCAGCTGAAAGTGTTTCCCTTGAAATCTCAAAGCACAAATATGTGTCAAGGGGGAATAGATTTTCACCTCCTACACCCTTTGACAAAACTCTAGACATACAACCTCATGAAAGTTAAACAGGATTGATGGATGAGCATTTACCTCTTCAGTTGAAACAGGTTCAAACCTCCTGTGAAGGCCACTTCTACTGTCTTTCCTGGGAGGCATTTTTTTTTGGATACTCTTTGCAAAAACAAGCTGTCTCAAATGGTCCTTGAAATGGTTTCTCAACTACACCCTTGTCCTCCTTACAAGTTACTATTTAATCCTCTTTGATTCCAATCAACAAGTGTTTGTCAAATGAAAAGCAAACAGTCAATTTATTACTGTGCTTGGGCAAAGGTCTTGAAAGGTGTGTTGGTGGTCTCTTGGTGAAGAAGGGACTCTTGTGTTTTGAAAAAAACAAACACCCTTCCCTCAAACAATGTTCCTTTGTTTATTCACTGTTTCTTTTACAAAAGTAGACAAAACACCCTCAGCTGATTTGAAAATCCTTTCACACACTCTGCTTTTGGAAATATAAAAGCTGCACAATGTTCACTATTTCACCATACAGAGAGGACTTTAAAATGACAAAGCTTTCAAATTATGATCACTGTTTTGCCCTTGGAAATTCAAACAGAGTCTGCTCTTGTTTTAACACTGTTATGACACTCTTCAAATTGATTTGAGATATTTGCTCAAAACAGGAAGAAAAACACCCTTCTCGACTAATTTTGGGACTTTTAAACACAGATTTTTCTTTTTGAACTATGGAGGCTGCACAGATTTTGTTGTCTCATAACATAAAAAAGGAATTTTTTTTCATTTACCAAGCCTTCATCCTTTAAAACCCTACTCCTTCACTATCATTGTCTTTGAAAGGAAATAAGGGATTCTTAAGACTGTTTATACACTTTCCTCTATCACTATAATGGTCTGTGACATTCACAGCAATAAAAAACTTTGTTTTTGATCAAAAACCCTACCCTCTTTATCGCTGCTTCTTCCTTGAGAAAATAACCCTGTCACCCCTTTAAGATTTCAAAAACTAGCAATAAGCAATGGAGAATACCTTGAAATAATGCTTATGGCCTTGTTCGATTGATTTAGCAGCTCTAAATGCATTTTTGAAGGTGCTTTGGGTGAGTGGCACGTTCACTGGAAAAAATGCCGCGCAGTGAGGGGTGTCAGGTCGGCCTTCGGGCAGTGTGTAAATGCGTGCTACTACAGGCACGCCACGTGGTCATTTGAACCCTTTGTAATTTTACTCCCAGGCATGCCGCACGCTTTTACAAGCGCGCTACGCAAGCTTGGAACCTTGAAAATCTTGGATTTTGCACGAAATTTCTTGTTTCTGTTCAGTGAGCAGCTAGGGGAGTGCTTGTTGCATTTTGAATTTGCACAATGGGCTTTGCAACGGTCTCTCCACCCTTTTAAAGTTGAAAAAGTCAAAAAAATATTTTGAACTTACTTTGTGAGGGTTTGGAATTTGAAAAGGCCCCTTTGAGTTTTAAACAAAGTCTCTTATCCTTTATTATTTAATCACTCTTCAAAAAATTGCAAAGACCCATATTTGATCAAGTTGATAAAAAAATGCTGTGGCCAACCTTTTTAGGATACCAAAGACATGACCCCCTTTCACGTCCTTTTCACTATTTCGTCACTTAGAAAAATAACCTTATCACTTTTGTTCATTTTCGACCTTTAGAGGAGCACTGTTCAAGAGTCATACCCAGGATTATTTTAATGCATCCTTTGCCACATCTTGGAAGGTGATAATTCACAATTCTAAAACTTACTTTGACAATTTCTGCTGTCTTGGTGTTTTGATGATAATTATGGCTATTGTGCAGTTTGATCAAAACAGTCAGGTGCCCTTGGATATTTTCCTTTGACTGTGGATGAAAAAACTTATTTGCATTCACCCATGGCTTTACCTATTTATGTTCATCAAGGAAAAAGGCCTTTAGAGACCCTCAATGCAATCATATGGAACAACAAGGCTTTTCACATGTTTCATAAAAGGTCTTTGACTATGATAATGATATGGCTTGATTCTTTGAATATTGTCTTGAATTTGAATCATGGTGTCATATCCTTTTCTTCACATTAATGAGCCTGTCCAAGCTTTGTTCACTTTAGCTTCAGATTTCCTTTGAAGGAGATCTCTAATAGAAGAAAAACCAAACCTCTTTTATTCTTATAGTACTACTGCTTGGCGATCTACTTAACAACATTTTTCCACTCATAATCATCTCATTGTTTCCCACCGGATTTGAATTCTGTCTTTCAATCAGTGAAACTATATAAGCAATCCTTGAAACACCACTGCTGTGTTAGTGGTTTCATCTATTGGAGAAAAAGGTGTTAAACAAGCTTTTAGGTAGTTTGCATCATTGTTAACCATATGCTTTTTGAATGAGGCTACACCTCTATTCCTGACCCTCTACTTATTAAATGAAGGAGTCCTTAACAAATGACTTAACCATCTACTCATGCTTGGAGGAGGTTTTACACAGTCACATTTCATTTGTTTTCAAACTGTATCAATCTTTCCTTTCACTGCATATCTTTGCTTGGTACATCACAATAAGTAATAAAAAGTGAAAATTTGACAAAATTCCATGAGGGGCATGCTCTGAGATGTGTATTTATTTTTGATAGAATGCCCTTATGCATATTTTAGAAAATAGGAGAAATCCTGACCTATGTCTGTAGAGTATTACTTGCTAGTCATAGGTCACTAGCCTTTTAACTGTGTTTGCAGGAGTTCATTGAATTACCTCTCTGACTAGTACTTGCATCCCAGGCTCAAAACCACATGAGAAGCAACTGTCTTCTCATGTTAAGTTTAATAATGTCTTCTACAACACTGGTACACTTCTTCTTTTGAAAAATACATTGAAACACTATAGATCAACACAACATCAGTTTGGATTTTGAAACATGCACTGCAAAGACACCAAGACTTGTTAGTGGCACGACTTAAGGGTGTATCAAGCTTTATTTGCAGAATGGGAAGGCCATCTATGACTGGTTGGTTTTAGACAGAGGTTATTTTGGCTTAAGATAGTTTGCCAAGGAAAGATCGCCTAAAGCGCCACTACCTAACTTAGGGGAGACTTTTGACAGATTTGGAGTATTCTCTTTGGAGCTGATGGACAAGTTTGTATGACTGAGGGTAGATCGGGCTTGAAAATTAGGTTTTTCTTATAATAGGCTGATTTAAAAGGTAGGAGGGAAAAATGTTTATGGGTGTTTTCTAGCTGACAAGTGTGACAAATTGGAGATCGACTGCTAGAAAACTTGGCTTTAAAAACTAGTCATCATCAACAGGTGAAAAATACTGATGACTAACATTCATCAATATATGAGTAGATCTATTGTTCTCCCATATTTTTATGTGTAAACCCTCTCTTAGACTGCACAATCCCTTGAGCAGCTGCTCCGGTATTTTGCAGTATTGGGGTTTTCCACCTTTTTTAGCTACAGTAGTGTGGGAGGTCTATTTAACCCACCTAGTTCCATTTCTTTTTGATATCTTCTTGTATTTACATGCTTCATAGATGTATCCATGGGATTCAAGTGATTATTTCACTTTTTTATTGTATATGTTGCTAGAAATGCGTTTTTCATGCATGATTTATGAGCAATCCTGAAAAAGGGATACTACAATAATACATGAGAGAACTATATTGACCATGATTATTCAACGTATACCTTTTTCATAAATATTCCATTTTAGTCTGGAAAAGGGGTAAACTTATACTGAAAGGACGACTGTTCATTTCCTTTAACGAGTTCGAATAATCAAGTACTCAGCAATATTTTCATATTTAGAGAGTCTGAAAGGGCCTTAAAAGAGAACTCCAGGGTTTCTCTTTTTCATAATTTTCAAGAGCTCGAAAAAGTGATAAAAGTGTACTCAACATCAAAATAATTCATTCACGGAAAAAACCTATTTTCTACACAAAAACTCGAAAGATTAAATGTACCTGTTTACAATAAGTAAAAACATTGAAAAATAAAATTTTAAAGCGAAAAATAAATAAAATATGATATTTTATTCATTCAAAAACTATAAAAAGGAGTTTAACAAAGTCATTTTCACCTTTTGTCTTCAGATTTGCAAATTGAGAGCTTTTGGCAAAAAAGTTCTGGAGTTGATAATGGGAAAACCAACCACTCAAATCGTGATTCGTCAGAACTAGGTAATCCACAACACTCTTCTCTTCATTTATATCCAATTAAATTCTCTTTTTTGGCTTTAAATTCATTTTTTGAGGAGAAATTATGTTCAAAATTCTGCTCTCGGGGGTCTGTAGTTCATGCATGCGTTACCTGCGGACCCTAATAATTTTCTTAAAGGAAAATTATCGCGCTACCATGGTTTTTGTGTGGAGCCCATGTAGATGTCCACACTGTCTCTGCACAAAAAACTGCAGAGGCATTGTGACCGGTTTAAAATTGATAATTTTTCTAAAAAATGGTTAAAGTTTCCTACTCAAAAAGTTTCTAACTTTCAAATGCGTCCAATTGCAGATTATTTCACCATGCTAGAGTGGAGAGAACGTGAGCATGAAGATGTAGACGATGTAGCTATGAATGATCCAGCCATAATGCGTGCACTTAGAAATTGTGGTTTGTATAAGTTCTGGGCAATTCAAGGTATGAGGGCATAGGTGGAACTGATGACATGGTTAGTGAACAAGTGGGATGTTCAAGATTAGTGCTTTATCATTGGTGATCATCGGCTCAAAATTGAGCTCGAAGATATTTATTTTCTCACTGGATTGTCCAAAAGAGGAGAAAAAATTTCTTTGTTTGGAGCTAGGTAGGGTGGCCTACCCGTTGCTAGTTACAAACAAGAATTTTACATTGATGCAGTAGATCCAAAGGATAATTGCATAGACATAAAGACTATTTTGCGACTTTATCTTAAAGTTATTGCATTCACGGTAACCGGGTTTTGAGGAAGTGCAGCTCCACATGTAGCCAGCAAATCAAAAATGCAGACCATGGTGGAGTGTTTCAGAGGCACCATTTTCAATTGGTGTGAAGGGGTATTGGCCAACATGAAAGGCCAACTGACCACAACAAAAAATCCAAAGTTAAAAAACTTTGGGTATGGCGCCATCTTGATTTCTTTTTCTTTGGAGAGAATACCACTTCTCGTCCCTCAACTTATTCCAATAGATCGTGTAGAGCTCAGAGAACCTCGTATGGTATATTGGGTTTCATTAATGGTCTGCCATGGTGGCGATGATAGTATGGTGGTTTGGTTTACTCCGACGTATTTTATGTGGCTGCAGAACCAAGTCTTCACAATTGAAGACTTCCCTTATGCGGGTATAGATTTCAGAGGTGATC
The DNA here is from genome assembly GCA_034641835.2 of Pinus albicaulis. Taxonomy (NCBI): domain Eukaryota; kingdom Viridiplantae; phylum Streptophyta; class Pinopsida; order Pinales; family Pinaceae; genus Pinus; species Pinus albicaulis. The sequence continues at coordinate 735,632,391 of CM076574.1, forward strand.
CCGAGACATCCTTACCTCCAGGGGCATAGTGGGATGAATCATTTAAACAAATCATTTTGATGTGTTTTAAAATATAATTTTTATTTCCTTTTTATCATCCAATACTGGTAACAAAATTTTAAATGCAGATGTTTGTCCACGAAGACCATCTAGGAGAGCCTATAGTACCTCTGCCATAGGATTAGACGATAGAGATCATAACTAATATGGAACACAACCTGGAGAGGTTAATTATAGATATTCCTAAGACATCGACAGATGACATTCCTCTTCATCTTCATAGACAATTTACAGGTGTACCAGGACAGTTTAGGAGATTCCTGCGCAAGGTGGCGCATGCCATAGTCTACTACCATGATCATCATCACAAATAGTGGATGATCATCGTGGATTGACATATTTTGTTTTTTGTATTAGTATCTTTCAGACGATATGGTGTTTGAACCTATGATCACAGACGATGTAATATTTTTTGAAAACAAAAATATCTATGATATTACTACTTTCTCTAACTATCTTGTTCAACATGTATTGAATGTTGTTTTGGTTTACTGTTTTAACATTGCAAATGTCTATTTAAAACACTATTAGCTAATGCATCAGCCAATGTGTTTAAATTTCTTGAAATGTGTTGATATTCGATGTAATCAAACTGTCGTTCCAAGAGACAAACCTTCAAAAATAATCTCAATAACACTGAATTTTTAATTGCGTATACTTTGTTTAAATGTAATACAATGAGTTATAAATCTAACCTAATGATCAAATGTCGAATACCAAATGAAATGGCATCAGATAATAACTCAATCACTGTGCTATATTCTACAATATTGTTCGTTGTTTGACCAAGGCTTACCCCATGCATAGAAACTAACTCATTAGTCACGTGAATAGATAACCCAAGCTACGGAAGAAATATTTCGTGTATGATGATAGGCACCATCAGAAAAACCAATGTACATTTGAAGGGATGTTGACATCTGCAATATAAAGAGTAATCAATATAAGTAGTGATAGTAGCAAAAACAAACTTAAACCAGGCACACTTATCTAATCTAAGGCACACTAACTAGAAAAATAACTAATATAGAAGTGACATATTCACACAATTATCAAGCATAATATATCTTCATATAAAGACCATTTTTGGGCTTATCTAAATAGACCATGTCATAATCAGTCAATTCATAGGCCCCTTCCACAATCACTCGCTTGAAAATGTAAGGACCATGCCACATTGGCTCAAATTTCCCAGCACCTAGCTTATCATTATCTTGATCATATACTAAGACTAGGTCTCCTTCTAAAAAAAAACAAGGTGTAACACTTCGATCATATTGAGCTTTCACACGTTTTTTATGAGCCTCAACTGCTAATGCAGCGTTGCACCGAGTTTCATCTAATTGTGCTAAGTACAAAAAGAATTTTTCCTCTTCAGAGGTAGCTGGTAGTAACTCTAAGGCTAATTGGAGTGACGATGTTTCGCATTCAATAGGTAACACAAATTCTAAACCATAAACCAGTTGAAAAGGAGTGAACCCTGTAGCAGTTTTTGCTGACGTTCGGTATGCCCATAGTGCCGAAAAAAACATGGTATGCCAATTTGATTTGTGAGTTCCAATAATCCGCTTGATCATGGTGGTTAAAAATTTATTAACGCCTTAAACCTGACCATTAGCCTGCGAGTAATATGGAGTATAGTTATCATGGCGTAGGCCAAGTTGATTAGAAATTTCGGTCATCATTTTATTTCGAAAATGACCTCCATGGTCAGTGATAATAGCTTGGGGTACTCCGAAATGAGCAATCACATGATTGAATACGAACGTAGCTACAATTTTCCATATACTACGAATGTAAGCATTGCCTCAGCCCATTTGTTAAAGTAATCTACAACGAGAATAATATACCCATGCCCCTTGGCTGAGTGAGGGTTACATGTAATGAAATCAATGCCCCATTTCGCAAAAAGACCGACAACAATTATGGGGTGAAGAGGAGTTGGTGGTACACACATCTTTCGATCAAATATTTGGCAGTTGTGGCATTTTTGGACCACAAGAATGCAATATTTGAATAATGACGAAAAAAAATAACCAGCACGCAATACCTTTTGGGTTTTGGCATACCCAGACATATGACCACCACAAGATTTAGAGTGGTAGTGATTCAAAACCTTTTCAGCTTCTTCATGAGTTATACAACGTCGAAAAATAGAATCTGCACCACGATGATAAAGTGTGTCTCCAACAATATTGTATTGCTGAGTTTGGTAATGGATCCTCCATCGATTTGAAAAAGAAACCTCAGGTCGAAAGGATTTGGTTTGAAGATAAATGATGATATCTCCATACCATGGATCTAATGTACTGATAAGAAGCAGAGATTCATCTGCAATGGGATTCTCTACCACAGTTTCCATCTCAGTATTGGGAAATTCACACATAAGTTCTGCAAACACCAGTGATTTCTTTGATTTAGATTTTCCGAATTCCAAATCAAACTCTTGTAGGATAACAATCCATTTAGAGTATTTTCCCCCAAGTAATTTTTTTGTCAAAATATACATCATTGGGTTGCAATTAGAGATCACAATTTTCTTTTGTAACAATACGTAATGAAGAAATATTTGGACAACTTGAACTGCTGCCAAGGCAAATTTCTCCACATGTGAATATTTAATTTCAGTTGGATTCAGATTCCAACTTAGATAGTAAATCACATGCTCATTTTGAAATTCATCCTCTTGAACTAAAACCATTCCAATGGTGGAATCAGAGTCTACTAGGTATAAAAAGTAGTCTTGGTTGTAATTGGGTGGATGCAATAACGGTGCATGGGTTAATGCATGTTTTAGAGCATCAAAATATTGATCAGCAATATCATCCCAAACAAAAGGAACATTCTATTTCAACAACATAGTAAAACCTTTTGTTAACTCAACATAGTTCGGGATAAATCTACATAGAAAGTTTTCTTTCCCTTGCAAACTTTGGAGTTGGCAAAGTGTGGAAGGAGGAGGTAAATTTATGATGGCCTCAACCTTCGAGGGATCGACATGAATGCCGGCTTTGGAAATAATGAATCCCAGTAATCGTCCATATTGCACACGAAAAACACACTTGTGCGGATTCAAACGAATCTTGTAATGCCTACATCTCATAAAAATTGCTCGTAAATGAGTAGGATGATCTTCCCTATGCAATGAGTGAGCAGGTAAATCATCCAGATAAGGCTGCACAATGTGTTTGATGTCATGAAAAGTGTAAGAAATTTCCCTTTGAAAATTTGCACCAGCATTCTTTAATCGAAAGGTAGTTTACAGTAAGCAAATGTTCCCCAAGGACAAATGAATGATGCTTTTGGTTGATCAACAAGGAGTATGTTTATTTGATTATATCCGGAAAATCCATCCATAAATGAAAAAATTTCATTTTCAACACAATCATCAATGATTTGGTCGATATAGGGGGTAGGATAATTGTATTTTAGACACAATTTATTGATATCCCTATAATTTACACATACTTGTATAGTCCCTTGTTTTTTGGTAATGGGAACTATATTAGATACCCAATATATTAATAGGATTGGATAAATAAATCCTGCTCGTAGTAGTTTTTCAACTTCAGCTTTAATAGCAACAGCTTTTCGTGGATGTATCAGACATAATCGTTGTCTAATAGGTTTCGCATCCTGGTATGTATTTATTTCATGAACGAAAATTTTTGGATTGATTCCTAGCATTTCTTCATAGGACCAGGCAAATATGTCACATAATTATTGAAATAGGGATTTATATGTATTAATTTCATCAATTGTACAAGAAGCACCTATATGAATGTTTTCAACAACTCTATGTTTAACTGAAATGTCTATAAGAAGAGTTGTAGAAATGTTTCCCAAATTAATCTCAGAATCCGAATTTGTAATCAATATTGGATTATGTGGTTCCTTGACATAATAAATTGTAAAAATAGAAGAAAAATCATTTTCAAACTTATCAAGTTCAGGTAAAAACAAAGATCTATGATGTAGATCATCCCAGGGTAATTCATCCATAGACAAAAATTCTCGAATACTTTCATCAGTATGAAACACTTGTTCGAAAGGATTGGAAATAGATGTCAAGGCTGATCTTGATAGTGAAGAAAATTCTTTGGTGATCACATTCATTGGATCAGGCTCTGTTGAAAGTGTGTTAGAAAATGACTATACTGTTGCATATGCCATTTCAAAAGGACTCAAAGGCATCTCGCCATTGAAAGAATCCATTTCTGACTCTGAAGGCACTATCCAAGGATCATCGAATGGAATAATGCTAGATGAAATAATATTGATGTTAGCAATGGTACACGGTACATTGGGTGGAGGCATATAAAAAGTTCGAATCAAAGCAGAGTCCTTTACTAAACCTACTCCAACATCTTCATAGGGAATAGTCGATTTTCCAACATGTTGGATACTATTTGTAGAAGCTGGATTGGATGAATAATATGACAACTGATCAATTTTCACAATGTTTCCTTTATGTGGAAACATTATTAATCGAAAGACAGATGAAACAACCGTAGCCATAGCATAAGACCAACTTCAACCCAGAAGAAGGTTGTAATCTAGAGGGGCTTCAACTACTTCCACATCTAAATTAACAGTTTTGCCTTCGACTTCTATAGGTAGATCCTGTAAAATTCCAAACGGATGGAATCCTCTTCCATAAAAATATTTAAGGATTGTCAGATATTGGTTAAGTGTCAGAGAACCAAGACTTTTCCAAAATTTTAATGACATTATGCATGTGGATACCCCCTCATCAATTATAGTATGAAACATTCATCTGTTTTTTACTAATACTGGAATCTGAAAAGCCATTTGATGGGGGAGTCTTGGTGTAAAATTTTCTATATTGAAGACCATGAGGTTAGAATCCTGGGGATCTACAGCTCCAATTGCTGATAAAAGTAATTTCCTTTGTGCTGGACATGATTGCAGCACTTCTAAGGCTGACATTGCTAAAGGGGAAATCACCAAGTCTTCAACAATGTTGTAGTTATGAGAAGCTCTCGCATGTGGATTGAAAGCTGATTTTAGAAGTACACCTTTAGTAGGCGGTTTAATTACTAGATTAGGATTAGGTTTCTCGATATGAAGTGGATCATAAACCGAAGGAGATGTAGCTGGTGTTGAATTATATGTTTTTGCTTCTTTACCGGTAATTGGATTTTTACTTCCATAGTCTTGCGATCGCATCACAACCATAACCTCAGACATCATTAAAATATCTGCTGATGGATGTGAAGAAGATCCTATCATTTTGCTATCATGAGTAGGAAAAGGATCCTTCAAGACAGCAAGTGTGGATTAACCTTTGACGAATTTAGAGACCTCAGACTGATGTGGGCACTATTTAGTAAAGTGATCCTCGTCATAGATAAGACAAGGACAAAGAGGTTTTCGTTTATCATCAGACAATTTAGTTTTTTAGGTTTTCTCTTTGGGAGATGAAGTTTGTTTACTTTTATTCTTACCTTTTTTCTCATTACCAGTTTTGGATTTAGCCGTAGATGAATATACAATGTGAATTTCGGCAGAAGTTTCAAGGGAAGAATCTCCTTTCAGTGAATCAGGGAAAGTTATTATAGGAGAAGTAGTTTTTGAAGACTTCTTCTTACTTTTATTAGTGCTAACTAAACCAATTACATCATTTGCAGCATGAGATCCTGAAGGAGTTGCAGTTATTTGACCAGGACGTGGTAAGTCAGGAATTTTTTGTATAATGTACCAGACTGTGCATATACTAGGTCTATGTACTGAGCTTGAGAAATGACCTATTCTTCAGTAACAACTCCTCCCTTAGCCACATCTTTAGTGATCTTTGAAAGTAATGATTTGACGAACCATTCTACCAAAATTTGATCCGGAATAAAGATTTTCACCAAAATTCTTCTACGTCTCCATTCATGTATGTGATCAGATATGTACGTAGACGTAGATTGTTTTAATGAAGTCAATAGTTCCATGCCATTATCGTATTTGAATGGCAAATGAAAATGTGTTAAGAAAACTGTTGCTAAAGCATTGACAATGTTGAATGAGCCACGTGGTAGTTCAATATACCATTTTGCAGCTAAACCTATCAGTGTTATCTAAAACAGTTGTAATCCAATAGAATCATCAATCAAAGAGTTGGATGCACACCAGAGGTGGTAAGTTATAACATGGTTTGAGAGGTCCTCTCTTGATTTCCCTTCAAATTTAGTGATATCACTCGGAAAATTATTTGGCATTGGTGGCCAATACATAAGAAAAATAGATTGGATCATTCGTTAGGCATGAAAAATCAGGTAAATCCAAATTTGGGATGAATGGCAACCGACGGTTAAGATCCTGCTGAGAAAATTGATAACCTTGCGGAACTATACCAATACCAAGAGGAGGATATCCAGGATACCCTGGAATAGCCTGTGCATTTGGGATTGGAATACCTCCCGGATAACCAGGATTAGTCGGACCATATTGGGGTTGAGCTGGTATCTGATAAGTGTAACTAGGGTACGGTTGATGTTGTTAAACTGGATTTTGTGCTACAGGCCCATATTGATACTTCCCTTTATATGGTTGATAAAAAAACTTAGGTTGGCTTGTTATAATTTTACTTGTACCAGGTGGTCCCGTAGGCATCTGAACATTAGTCTAGATTGTGGGTCAAAGTTTTGGTGCATAAACTATAGGGATTTGTTGTGATACTTGAGGGGTTGTAGGAATAGGGGCTGCAAAACATCCATGAATAGGTGTGGTAGCTTGAACAGAAGTTGGTGCAGCAGTCTGAGTTGGAGTTCTAGGTGTACTCGGACCAGGCTGCTGAACTGTACCAGGTGTAGATACTTGAATCGTAGGTTGGATAGGTTGGACAGGTTGGACAGGTTGTTGGATTTGACCATAACCAATTGGCTGACCAGGTTGATAATAGGGTACTTGCACATTAGGTTGAAAATTCTATTGAACTTGGGAAGGATCCCACACCGTGTTTACTCCAGGATATGAAGGTCCCATTGAAGGTTGAGTTGCATAGGATGGACCATAACCAGGTTGATAATTTGGAACATATGTTTGATAATTAGCTGGATAATTCCCACCTCTCTGAAACAATTGTTGTTCCAGGTAGTACTGTGGCCCTTGTTAGTCATCAATATTTTTTCTTGTTTTGGAGATGACTAAGTAATGGTCATATATTTCTAAAAACAAGATTTGAGAAATATTGTGAGTTCTAGAAATCTCACTGCCTTCATTATCCTAAATCAGACTATTTCACTATATTTTTCCCTCTATGCCTTCTAAAAGTTCACCTCACTGCTCCAAAAGGACTTCATTTCTGGGCCTATTAATCTCATTTTTCACTCCCCTACCCACACTCTCATTCACTCCCCTTTTCCTTTGAAAAACCCAATTTTTCCCTTCATAAACCTTCCTAAAAGAAACCCCTATTTCTCATTTCCCTTTGCATATATTAAACAATGTAAAATTCCCCTTTTACATTGTTTAAAACCAATACTTAAGCCTATCGGGGGTTTTATTCATATATATAAAACTTTTTTTTTATATTATAAACCCACTCTTATGATGTATAGGCCTACACCCCTTCTTCTCTAAAAACCCAGCCACCTTGCGTCCATGTGATCCCAACCTCCACCTATCTATAAGCCCCTTCCCCTAAACAAGTCTCTTTCTTCCCTTTCTATTCATAAACCTCTGTAAAACTTTATCAAAAGGCTCCATAAACCTTTGATATATAAAAACTGGGCCCCGCTCTCCACCATACACGGCACCCCTCTTGAACCTTATAAATTAACATATTTCTGTTAATTTATTAAGGCCTCGGGCCCATTCTCCACTTAACCACATGACCCAATAAACATGCACCACCTATTCTTCACTCCACTGATCTGATCGCTTGCTTTCCGCCTCCAGAATGTGCGATAGCCATTGATCTTTCATCCACGATTTGACGGTCCCCAACACATATTGCATATATAATTGCATCGGGGTTAACATCTTCTGATCCATGCGAAATACGTGTTTTTTCCCTACCACACATTGAGTGCTGGTCCATATCACGTGCCCTCTCCTGAAAACTGCTTACCACCATTTGGCCACGCGATAAACCACTTCCATTTTTTCGAAACCCCTTATCCCTCTGCGCCTTTTTTCAAATCCTCCTGCTTCCATTCAAACTCCTACTTGGTTCCACCTTCAGAACCTTACCTCCTACGCCTTTTCTTCCTCTGTAAACCCTTCCGACCACTCCAAACCACAGAAAAATGTAGTCATACGCCCTCCCTATAGGTTTTCGGATTAACAATTTTTTTTTATTTGCAGGTTTAATGGAAGAATGCTTAAGGGGCACTCCAATGGTCCAAAAATGACCAAATCAACCTCTGGGTGATGATCCAGGAGGTTAATTCAAATAAATGGTGGCCAGAGGTCTTGCATCTACACAAACCATCGATGAAACATGATCATCAATGGCCAAGTGACCATCCTATCGTGAAAAAAAGCATCCCTTGCACACAGAAAACAAACACAGTCAAAGGATATAATGAAGAAAGGAAGATTGAAGGATTAAAAGGCTAATCAATGATCAAAAGTAAAAAACAAAAGATTAACTAGCTAAAGCAGAAGTTAAAGGATACAAGTATACAATTAACAGATTAAATGATGAAGACAAAAGGTCATAAATATTAATCAAAGGGGATTAATAAATAAGCAGAGATAAAGAAAATTAAAGAGAAATATAATATAAACAGATAGTTAGAGCTTAAAGACAGAGTTTTAAGGCCTAAATACAGAGATTAAAGACAAAACAAGAGATAGATTAACCCAAAGCAGATTTGAATTAACTACACCTACAGGCAGTTACTTCTTTCAAAAGATATTTTTTCCACCTAATACTTTGTTTCCTTCAATAAAGCATTAAACAGTTATTGAACCCAGTCAGAGATATTTTCTATCTACCAAGCAGTTATTGTAAAGTTATTAATAGGCCTTAAAAGTCAAACATTTCACCTATATTCCCTCATAAGTTAATATATGAGTTATTATTTAGAGAAGTATCTTCATATATTCCTGCCTTGAGCCTTGCATGGTCTTCAAGGCAGAAAATTAATTAACTTTGTAATAAATGACACCCAACCCCTAAGACTTAGCTTCACCTCCTCATTTGCAGATAAATACTGCATTTGAGCTCATTATCTTGTTGGCATTTGATGACTCTTTGAAGTAATACATAATATTTTTGAGGTTGAAAAGAAATTGATGTTTTGGAGCTTGTGAATGCCTTGATTTGTTTGTTGATGGAGGAGGCTTGCTTGTGGGATCCTTGAGCTTGGTTTATGGTGAAGTGCTTCTATGATGTTATTTTTTTTTCTTGTTTCATTATGTTTCCATCTTTATATGCTGCAGTAGAACAAAGTATTTAGACTAAGAAATGTTTTCAAAGGCACCTTAGCTCTGTTTGTTCTTTAGTGTCTTCATGTTTTCCTCTGCTAGGAAATTTTAGAGATTTCTTAATTTCTCTCTAGACCCCCTAAGCTTGTTTATTTCACAAATGGTTTAATACAGTAGATATAAAATATGATTTATGGCTACCCATACTTATTTGATGTCACTAAAACACTGTTTTTGAAGTCTCTCTCTAAAGTACCATTACTTAGGTCTACCAAAGAGGTTTTGTTTCGATCATACCCTTTGTACTTGCTTAAATAATTGTTTTGGAGATCTTCATATCTATAATCAAATATTTTTAGGTGTTCCCTCTTCTCTGATTACAGTTATATGTGTGTCTTGACTGTTTTCTGTCCTTGAAGGTAAAATCACTAGAAGTTAAATGAGTTTCTCGCCTTCTATATTTCATTGGAATGTTGTCTTGAATAATTATCTGCTTAAGTTGAATCAAAGAATTTATGGTTTGCCCTATCTATTGATTTCCTCTTTATGCTTATGATATTTAAGTCCCTTCTTGTTAAAGGTACATGATAAAGGATTCTTAATTTCCATTTTTTCTACTTTTATTCTCATAATTGATGTCCATCCCATTTCCCTTAAAAACTGTTGGCTCGAGGGGTCCTGACCCAGGTTTGGAGGTTCAAGGTTTTCCAACAGACCCCTATACTACTGGCCCTTTCGGAAGTGACCTGTTTGCGCAGGCCCAAGTCTCACCCGAAGTAGTATGGGTGGGCTCTGGAACCAGGTTTCTGCACTCTGGGAGAGGGTAGGTAAGTCAAGCAGAGTTGTGTTCAATCGTATACTGACCAGATCTTATATCACAGAGCCTAGACCTACAGATTCCATTCGCATCCACGTGCGCAATAGAAATTATATTCAAGGTAATCAACAGATCATGAACTCATATAATGATAACATAGCTATTCCAGATATTCTTGCATGAAGTGCAATAGAACAGATCCAGATCGTAGCATAAAAAAGTAACACAAGTATGCTGGCAGCTTAAATCAATAACACAGTGGCATATATTAATTAACCAAACATCACAGATTCATATCATAGTAATTCAATTAGATTCAAATATTCAACAATACTTCTGCATTCATTAATCCTTCAAATATTTCTTACAATACCCAAAACCCAACCTGTGCACACAGCATCAGAGTCCACACACAGCAGGACAGAGAATCGTCGCACACACAGCAACAGGAGTCCTTCCCCAACAACCCTAACCAGATCTATCAGTTCACACTTAGCATCAATCTCTATTCCCAGTCTGTCTTACAACTCAAAAAGGTTCAAATACTTATACTATTTTAGCCTATGCATCCAAAGGTCCGCAAACCGTGGTTTGTGGACTCTTGGTCTACCCTTGACCCATTTACAATGCATTATGGGATTTCACCCACCCCAAAACCCCTGCGTTAGACTAGATATAATAAAAAATATATAAAATGGACCAGTTTCGCAGCTTGCAGGAGACCCTGTTCCAACAGTCCCCCAACACAATCTTGTGATTTGTCCCGAGTCACTGTGGTGGTGGGGTCTCCACCTGTGCATGTAGTCCATTGATGGCGGCGATCAGTAGGGGAAGCACCTCTTGACACTAAGCATCAGTGCTCTGCACAATATCCATGAGCTTCTAGGATTTCAGTCCTTCTGTCGCTGCGGTGACACTCTCCAGTGTCTGATTTAGTGCAACATCAATATCCTCTGGTAGCTGGAGGGTTGCAACAACCCAAGGCTTCAATCGTTCCCCGATGGCATGCTTCTTGCACCGAATTTCCTCAATATCATCTTGGAGAGCGTTGTTGGTATTCAAACATGCCAGAAATTGTGCAGGAACTAAGGAGGGCAATGTAGCCTCGACCTGATCGAAAGCTTCTTCCTTCTGCCGCAAGTCCTGATTGTTTCTCTGGAGGAACAGATCACACTGGATCTTGATATAAAGATACATGGCATCCTTGAGTAACTGGGTGCCCTGAGCAATCTGTCCTGTAACGGTGTTGGTAGCCTCAGTCACTAGCATAGTGCGCTAGGCTCATACCTCCGGAGGTGTTTCGGGCTGCAATTTGGCCTATAAGTTGGTGATTTGCTGCTCCAGCTGCATCTTCATGACCTGCATCTCCGTCTTGGATGCCTTCAACGCTGCGACCAATTCTTCAACTTTAGCCTGGGGGGTGGCTACGGCCGGGATCTCTTATGTAACCTCCGTGCAAAGCTAGTGGATCAATGTTTCAAGCTCTGCTTGTTGCGCCACAGCGAGGGATACTTCGACGCTCTGTGCTACAATGTTCTGCTCGGCTGTACTGAGTTTTTGGTGCACTTGTTGGTCCCGGTGGTGAACCTCTTGGAACACGACAGTGTGGAGACCTTGCAATGCCTCATGGGACAACCTGGCCAAATTCAACTGCACCTCTACACTAGCTTGGGGCTGCGTTCCAACAAGGGCAGTGCCAGGGAGGGAGCATAGATGACTCTCCTCTGTAACTGCTGTCGTACTACTGGTTTCCGAGGGAGTACGTACCTGAATCACATTGGTTTTTAGGGCGTGGAGCTCAGCTTGGATTGTATCGACCTCAACTTTTTTTCGTGCTTCTAAGGCGTCCCATTTTTCCTCTGTGGCCAGGGTGACCACATCCGAAATTTTTTCGAGGTATCCCTCAGTCAAAGTGACTGTCTCATCGCGTTCCCCTCACTGAGATCGCTGCTTCTTGTGGGGTCCTTTGAAAGGTTCACCTGTTCGTTTCGCGTCCTAGGGGGAGGTGGTACCTCCGATATCCAATCTGCCCAAGCCCAAATCCTGCTGCGAATCGACCTGAGTTTCAGCCTCGGTGTCCTTCATGGTGGTCTGCTTTGGCTACGTGTCCTTTTCCGTGGCTACGTCCGAGCCTTTCTTTCTTGGTCCTGTGGTCTCCTTGGTGGTGGTTTTGAAGCTGATATTACAGGTAGGGGGCCAGAGCGCAATGATATTGTCAATCTCTTTGTCTATCACCATGTAAGGGAGAAAGGTCCAAGTTTTAACTTTGTGGACTCTGATCTAAACATGGTGCATAGTAACCTAGAACGCTGCAATGCTTTTGTATTTCTCATATACTATCAGGGACAACCAGGGTTGACAGTTGATGGCCGCCGCCACTCTACTCTAGAAGAGGACCCATAAGAATTGGTTATACTCTATGCACTGCACGTCCCTAGAATCCCACAGATGGGCATAACGAGCTCCTTTGCACATGTCTTGGGTGAGCTCAGGAAGGACAGACTCCACAGGGGCCTCCCAGGTGACTAGGGCTATAAGGGACAGTAGCCAGGCATAGAAGAAGGCTTTTCCCTGCTCCTGCGACTCGTCGATGTTAGTAAAGAACTCATCGCATAAGTATTGCGCCCAATTGAGGCAGACCCCCTTCGCACACTGACCTGCTAACCGAATGACATAAGCAGGGATAGTTGTGACCTGACACTTTCACATTAGCTTGCATGCTAGCATTATAGTACCCATCTGCGTAGCAGGATCACTAATGGATTTGATGATGAATCCACAAGAATTTCGCTCCACATGGTATTTTTGGCACACATATTCTGCAATGTCTCCTTCATATTTCTTGCCCACCTGCTCCAGGGGGTGTGGCCCTTTCATGGGAAGGCCCGTAATTTTGTGAATCAACGCAGTGTCTATTAGGGACCTATAAATATAGGATTCATAATTTTGAATTGACTAATGATAGTCTTGTAAATATGTACATACTTTTCCTTCTACAAGTTGTATTCCCATATTTGTAAAAATAAAAAAATAGAAAAGCAAAAAGAGGGTAAAAGTCCTAAAAGAAAGATCAAAGGACTTAGAAAAAATAAGATACCCCAAAGAAAAAAGATGAATAAAACATGAAAGTGTGCAAATCTAAATGCCACTACTTTTTACTTTTGCAGTTGATTATGGTAGAGTGTCAACAAATGCCATAATCTATGATGAGTTGAGCTGTTCAATATTAACTTATCATGTTTCAATTTACTTGGTTTAGATAGTGAATAAATAATTTTCAGATAGTTTAATCCTGAGAATTCAGTAGATAGGTATAGAGTAAAAAGGAACCCAACAGTTTAATCTGGGTCCTTAGATGAAATAAGGTAGAATTAGATAGTTTTTACTGCTTTCAAAATAATAAAATGTTCAAGGTTGCTAGCTCAAATGCACTGGAACAAATGGAAGAAAAAATGTTAGATTAAAGATTGGGTAGGTAGAAGAAGGTGGGAAAATCATTATAAATATCTTTCACCAGGATAAAATAACTAATTTCCCTCCCCTATAGTTATTCTGCATTCTAGACTTTCAGCCAAAGAGGCTCAGAGAATTTCTCTGACTTCTGTTGGGACCAGATCCAAGGCTCAATGACTGTTAAGTTAAAAATGTTTGAATTCCAATAATAATCCCTAATTTTCATCATTTACCATTCATGCATTCATCACCATGAAAAGTCATAAGTAAAGACTCCATTTTTACTTAATGATACATAAAAACCCCATTTGATTAACTACCTACATCTCACAAAGCATAAAAACCCTCAAAAGTACATTATATCCTAAGTAAAAGTGATTAAGTTATGATAATGAAGCTTTGCTTTAATTTTCACTTTTATTAGTTATATTTATGTATTTTGAATATTCACTTTTCCCTTTGTCATATTAACTCTAACTTACCTATTAATTCCCTATATAAATGACTCTTTCCTATTAATATAACTCCTTTTCATTAAATATCCTTGGAAAAAACCCACTATTATAAGCTTTAGCCAAAGTCTATTATCCCACATGTTTTAATAAACACCCACAATAAACCCCCTTTTGGCTAAACTAGCACTATATAATATCCATCCCCCGTATTGTTTTAGACCTTCAAATAATCTAAAACTATATAATAAAATAAAATATGAAAATCAGTTTTCATACATATCTTATATGTTTGGAATGAAAAAACATTATCCCGCTTATCCTTTTTATCCTAAGTATTTTATAAAGGATTTAAATATTATGCCTTTGTAAATACTATTACCATTCTTCCCTTCCCTGCGCAAGCTTTACCCGAGGTTAAAGGCATGACCTTACCCCTTTTTCTAGTTATATGAAACTTCACGTTTCGTATAAAAGTTTAAACCTTGGTTAAAACTCCCATTAACCCGCCCTATACACTTTACCCTACATATAAACTCCTTTTATATATATAAACCCGTTGCCCTGTACATTAAGCCGGCGTCCCCGAGTTCATCTATAGCCATCCGATCATCCTAATCTTTCTCATTTAATGATCCAAATCTAATGCGATGAACCGGCCTCATGCCCCACCATTCCTCATCGCGTGAAGCCTTGACCGTAGATTTTTTCTTATCAGATCAACGACTTACGTTAAATCCCTAGTCCCACCTTTTCTATCCCCGTAGCTTAAAGTCCAATCCATACCATTCACATCATCAAAGTAAATCTAATGGTGCGCATTCCATATCGCGCTCCGAAAATGATTGGGTGAAGTTTCTCCAAAATCACGCAATAAAAGTTGTTTTCCAAAACAACTCAGTGCTACATGTCCTCTTCTGATTTGATCACATTCCAAATGGCCAAAACCACTTACCATCCCAAATCAACACGAAAACTACCAGTTGTTTTCGTATTCAAAGCGAATCTGCCTCCTGCCTGTTATCACTCAGATTTTCCTTGAAGTTGTAGGGAAAAGGAAAGAGGTC